>OY288110.1:27864472-29064472 GCA_958431115.1 Syrphus vitripennis
AGATGGAACGGTGCTCTCACCACCCCAACAACCAGTGCCAGTAATAATATCTCCCAGTAGTGGTTCGCCACGACAAGGTGGTCCCCAACTAACTCAGTTGACGTCCATAAACACTCTCCAACCGCCTCCACTACCGCCACCAACGGCGACAGCGGGCTTAAGTGCTCTTGCCACACCGAATTTCCATACACTGTCAACGACAGCTGTCAATAGCCCGGGCAGGCCATATCCGCTGGTGCCGGCACCAATTCAGGCCCGTGACATTACAACCATGAATCAGCCGTCATATTTGGACGATAGGCATCTTCAGCTGTATCAGCCAATTACAACATTTCCAACACAGAATCTAGTGACTCTGATAAAGAAGGATAGTTATGATCTCAATAGTAGCCTGGGCGTAGTTGGTGGTGGCGGTCTTGTTGGTAATGGCATGCACACACCAACTTATGACAGTTCGATGATGATAGATGGCGTTGGCAACAGTGTTGTTAGCTATCATCATGCCAATACGACACAACATCAAGCAGTGACGGCGTCAACAGCGTCTTCGACTAAAATTAAAAAAGAACTCGCTTTTGACAGTTCGATGATGTTAGATGGCAGTGGTGTGGGTAATAATGGTGGTGGCTATCATCATCCGAATACAACACAACATCAAACAGTGACGGCGTCAACAACGACACCGATTAAAATAAAAAAAGAATTAAATTCACCAATTGTGAGAGTTGATGCTCGGAAAAAAGAAAGGCGGAAAAATCGAGCGAGTTCGCTGGAATCGAGTGCCGAATCAGAAAGCAGTGCAATGGATGTGGATCCGAGTAATCCTGGTCAAGTGGATGCCGTGTCAAGTACGGCGAATTTCAAAAGTCCCCTTAATACAACTGGCATGAGTGATTGTAGTGAAATGAATGGATCAAAGGAGGTAAGATATTGTAGTTTTTATTTTTTAAGTTTTAAGATTTAAAAAAAAGTAGGTGAAGAGAGGAGGGAGCTTTTTTCGTGCAACCACCTCAGTTCCCTAGGAAATCCGGAGTATTCGAACGAGATAGATACGAATCTACCGCCCTTTGATTTTCTGATTGCTCGAAGACTCCACGACTTTTTAGCTGTCGTTCTTCTTGCACATACTTTCAGATTTCTCCCCAATTGAGATCAATAGTAGGCCCTTCAAGTCCTTAATAAACTAATCTATGGCTTTGAACCTATCAAACATTTTTGTGGACTAATTCTTTTTTCTAGATCACGATTTTCGGATTCAACACGATCGCAGGGCAAAAACCTACGTACTGATTGAGCTGAGCTATACCTTTTGTCCAACTTATGGAGAAATGCTTTGCAATGAAGCTTATCTATTGAGGAACTGGATGACGTAGTAGTTCACTTCAGTGTGATTCTTCAGCTTTCCCAATTCCAAGGCTCTTGTCACTTCTTTTTCGTGAGCTGCTCTGTCTCCACATTCCACTTTGTTTTCGATAGTTTCTCTTAACCGCTACGAGGTTGAGGTCAAAAGAACTCTATCTAAGTTTCATCAGGTGGTTTATCAATAGAGTTGTTAAACATTTCCAGCAGCAATAGAATTCTCTTCTAATTTTTAGTGTCGTCACAATTCTTCTTTAAGCTGAAGCTTCACCATTACAACAAACTTAGTAAAATGAGTTTTTGAAGTTCACAAATAAAAGCAGCTTTCGCTTAAAGCAGGTTCGAAAGACTTGGAATAACAACAATAACTTTAAGACAAATATTGATGGTGTACCGCAAGGCAGTCATTTCACACCTCTTTTTTTTTTTAATTCATTAATATTAAAACTACGTGACCTCAAATCAACGATATACTGGTGTTTTTTAACAACTTCTCTGTACAAAACTGTATAAAAATCAAAGTATACTTGCACGCATTGCAGCTTCCTCCCTCTTCTCCCTCCCTATATACGCCCTTATTTGCACACCTATTTAGGCATAATTATGTTTGTAATATAGTAAAAACAAAAAAATATAACCTTATCGTGCTCCTCTTATATAGTTTCTTTTTTATTTCATCAATTTTTTCTTCAGACAAAAAAGAAGCGAAAACGCTGTGGTGAATGCATCGGTTGTCAACGCAAAGACAATTGTGGTGAATGTGCTCCATGTCGAAATGATAAAAGTCATCAGATATGCAAGCAACGTCGCTGCGAAAAGCTCACAGAGAAAAAGGTAAGTAATATTGTTTGCATTATAATATCCATATCAAAAATGAAAAAAAAAATAAACATCCTTCTGAAAATAATTTTCCCACCAAAGGACCTACACACAAAAAAATTTTTTTTATAAATTGGTAAAAAGTTCAACAACCTTACAATCATTTCTCATTGCATCTATCATCGTTGTCGGTCGAAATCTCTCTCTGTTGAAAACATTTAAGTCCTTAACAAAAAAATAAAAAAAAGGACGGAAAGATAAATAACACCGTTCCATCAGGAGAAGGAGCAGAAGTGCATTTATACCTTCAAACAGATGTCATTTAATTATTTTTTTATTTTTCACATTCTCTGTTTTTTTCTGTCTGTCTGTCTGTCTGTTATTGTACTCCAATGTCCTGTCTCAAATCAAATCTTCTTAACAACACAACACGATAATGTAGAAAACTATATATTTTAAAGAAAAAAAAAAAACTACTATAAAATTAAATGGGCACACTCTGGCATTTAAATCCATCGTCGTTCGTAGTCGTCGTCAATGCGGTGCTATTATTGCTGTACGTAACGTACAGTATATAGAGAGAGAGTCGCGTTCCTGTGTTAAGACATCCTGAACCTGAGTATGCATTAAATGAACAAAAAAAAAAAGAATAAAGGATCGACTTTTTGACAGGAAAGAACTATATATTTTTTTTTTCTTCTTTAGACGTTTTTTTTTTCATGCATATGCGTCTAAAAGCCGGATCAGGATAATTCATTACTGTTTTTTTTTTTTTTTGATAATTTTCTTCTTACATTGTTTGTTAATGGTTAAGGTTTTACATTTTCTTTCTCATCATGATCGTAGGTATTCAGGGTAAATCGTATCTTGGATTTAGCAACAACTGTTTGTGTGTGTTTGATATGAAATTTGAAAAGGATATCGAACATAAAAAGAGGTGTGTTTGAAATCAAAAAAAAAAAAATGGAATTGATCCTTGGGAACTAATTAGTATCAGTAACATTTTTATTTTCTTTTATTTTTTTTTTTTAACTCCAAAAAGAACCGCCTGGGCACGGTTGATTTTGAATTACGCAACATGTGGTGTTGAGGCAGGTTCTTAGATCTTTTGTCGTTGAATTTTTAGAAGCACAAGCAAGCAAGTTGAATTTTTAGAACGATATAAAATGATTTAAATGAAAAAATGGAATAATCGAATTTTTTTTGTACAAAAGTTAAATTTGTTTAAATAGAATTTAACTCTAAAACGGGATTGATGGAGGTTTTTGAATGTATCTACAGGTAAAATAGTTCAACTTCAAACAAACAATTTGTATTCAATACAAAATGTGCAGAATGTACTCAGTACTTTTTTCTTGTACTCACTACATTTTTTGTCGTAATTGATTAATTGGATGGTTTTCGGGTTTTAAACAGTATGTAGTGACTACATCATCATCATCATCAGCTCGACAATCGGGATCCGGTCCTGGCCTCTTTCAACAAGTATCTCCACCTATAATGTAATGACTACATATAGTCTGTATTCAACACGTTGCTTGTACTCATCACATTTCAGTTTGTGATTAATTATAAAGATGATTTTCGGATTTATAATAGATTATGTTTCAACTACTTTATTCAGTAAAGATTCATTGATGTATGACTGCAGGCTTGACAGATGTAAATAGATAATGTATTGATTACATCATTTGCTGCGTTGGATAGGAGTCGACAGAAACACAGCGTACAACTTGCTGTTACGACTCCAATTTTATGTGATCTTCACACATTGGGATGTTTTTTTTTTTATTTAAAGCGAATGTTCTTATTATTTTAAGAAGGAGATCACTTAAAATGAGCAATAATTCGAAATCCTCATTGTTTTTAGAAGTTAAATCATTCCAATTCAAATCTTACACATGCAAATATATCGAAGAGCATACAAAAAAAATGTCTTGAAAATAAAGCTACCTCCCTACCTACTGAGTTGAAATCAGCTGTCAGTTGTGAAATTCGCTGTCGTAATAAAACATGGTAAAAAAATTAAAACCAAACATCTTCACAGCAACAAAAAAAAAAAAAACACCATTTTAATTCTATCAATGAGATCACTGATCCTGAAACTATTTATTCACTGGTCAAAATAATGTCTTAGTTTCCTTTCGATATGTGGTCAAAGAACTCTTCGCAACTTCAACAACAACAAAAAAATACATCAAATGTCAACATTTTGTATACGGTCATATAGAAAAACATACTGCCAGAAGATAACCGCCAAAAAATTCACCATCAGCCCGCCATTTCCAACCGCATTGTCTTCTGAAAAAAAAAATTCACCTAACGTACTACATATTTTGATGATGCGATGATGCGCTTTGTGGGCACGTTTTATCCGCTCTTCTATCAATCGCTACCACATTTTTTTGTATTGTATTGTTGAAGGTAGATACTCTCTGCAATGACAACAACAACAACGATGACGATCAAAATCAGCATTGCAATATAACAAAGGACCTCCATATTAAAATTTGTAAACGACAAAAAAAAATAACATGAAAATTTAACATACTCGTACCTACAAATTTAAGACACACATTTTAAGAATGTATGTGTTTTACAAATGTGTGCAACTCACTATACTATAAAGCTGATATTTTATTTGAGTTGTAATTTAAGTTGGAAGAAAATCGTACGTAAAATCTTTTACATTCACATACACACACATCTATGTGAATTAAAAATTGATGTAGATACATGTATATGAATGTAGGTATGTATGTATGTATCTATGTTGACGAATTTATTTTATTTTGTTTTCCTTTTTTTCATACAACTTTTGCTGGCTTCCACATTGAGTGGTGAATTCTTCTTTGCCAGTTCATTTTGAAGTTGAAAATTGAACATCTGCTCCCTGGTTTCCTCAAGAATTCAAAAAAAAAAAAAATACAAAATGAAATAAAAACGAAACGAATAAACGTACTAAACTGACTGATAATAGATACCTACATAATATATGTTTAAGAACTTTATTTCTGTAGAAATGGTTGCGGTAGGTACTTTAGTTAGCTGCACGAAAAACTTTACTTTTCATTTATTTAATGAAGAACTAATGTTTAATTAAACATCCATTTGAAGCCTTTGATGTTTGCTTGTAGTAATGTTATGAAATAGTATATGAAGGTATGTCATTTGATTGGTACTTAGGTTAAAAAAATTGCAACACAAAATTTGTGGAAATAGTGAAATCGATATTATGGGTAGTATGAAAGACCTCCCACAAAAATTTACATAAACATAATTATACAAAATATTGGAAATTTCGAAATTTGACCTCGAATAACTTTGAGTCAGAATAAGATACAGATCGTATTCAATTTTTTATTATCAGTACCTAAGACCATACAGTTCGAGTCGTTTGCAACTGTTTTCACTTTGATATTTATAAAATACAAGCTGGTATGCCCCAAGGCTGTGTTTTGTTCCCCACACTTTTTAATCCATTGAAATTAGGATTTAAATTCTAAGCAAATAGCGGCAGGCAGGCATGATTTCTTATGATCACAGATCTTTAATCTCTGTATTCAACCTTCTACCCCTTGTAGAATTCGCCAACCTTTTTTAAATAATTGTTTCTGGAAGACGACCTGAACGATTTGAATGAAATTTCTGGCATTGTTTTAAGAATTCGTTAAGTAAAAACCATTCACTGCCCCAATCACTTTTCACAGGTATTTCGCTGTAGGAAACGGGTCAAAAGGTTTGCATGACATTTAAGTAGTTTACTTTTAAAGACCAAAAAACAGATTTAGTGTTAGATTTAAGTAAAATCCACCCACTGTCATGAAATTTACAAGAGTTATAGCGGGCGTTTTTTATTAGTTCAGAATAGAGCTCTGAACAAAGTCTGAAGACTCCGAGCATACTCTCAACGATTTCTGAATTGAACGTGCTCTGTTCCGAGTGTTTCGATTTATTTAAGAAACACATTCACCAGCTGTCACTTTCTTTATTTGTCATTCATAGTTGTCATTTGCTTTTGTTTCTGCTCTATCGTTTTATTCTAAGCTCATAGAGCGCATATTCAGAGCGAAAAAAGAAACACAAAATTGAAGCTCTGAACGCTCTGAGCTAAAAAAGAATCACGATTTTTTTTTTTGACAGTTCAGGATCTGCTCTGATCTTATTGAGAAAAACACCCAGTGTAGGAACTTGTGGCATTCCCAAAATTCATCACCACTTTTATTTGTCTGATATCAAAATGCAGTTTATTCCGATGGGTCCTGTCCTGTCCCACAGCTCAATATTTCCAATGATTTGTGTTTGTGGTCAAAAAGTCTTACAAATTACCAAACTCCATACATTTTCGCCAATTCTCTTATAAATTAAGATTGTTGATTAATTGCTCTCATAAAAATTTTCCTCATTCTTCGTTAATAAAAAATATTTTTTCAATTTTAAACACGTTCTATATAAGTTATTACTTTCATCAATTTCACTTTGATAATTCTCGAGGACCGAAATAATAATTTCAATAGTCACTTAATTGATTTTGAAGATAAAGGTATATGTATTTGCATTTCCTTCCATTTATGCATCCTCAATATCCTGTTTTTTTTTTTGAAATTTACTTTTGTGTTCATGACTTACGATATACGATGTCAATTTTTAATTGGATCCAAATTGACAACATCAATTATTATAACATCAAAATATTTTCCCCAAATAGCTTTCGTGTATATTTATTCACTTTTTTTTTCTCAACTTCGTCGGTCGGTCGGTCGGTCGATTGTCGCCGTTTAGTCTTCTTTATACTTCACTTCCCCTAAAGTATTTATTATTCGCGAGAGTATAAAATAGGTAGGTACTTCTTCAATTTATGTTAAAACTGTTTTTCTTGTTATTCTTCTTGTCCTTGGATGTCGTTTTTTTTTTATCTTATAGAGTAGGTTCTTGGTTTTATTTTTTTTTGCTATGCAAGAATGCGCACACCTGTCTTCTAGATACATGCATTCACAAAAGATGTAGATATCATTGACAACATACTTATAGGTACAACAAAAAAAAAATAACAATGTTCCAAAGGAATTTCTTGATCAAATTCAGGCAAAGATAAACTTCTTCTTCTTGAGGCGAAGAAGTCTTCTTATGAAAAAAAAAAAAATAAACCGAAAGAAAGTAAAAAAAGAATAAGAAGAAGAATTTTTTCATAATTAAGAAGTGAATGCGCTGAGATTTTTTTTGTTATTTTTTCCTGCAAAGTCCTTATAAGAATTTTTTTCTGTCCTTTCCTGGATCGTTGATAACAAAACGAAAAAAAACTGAAACTAAGAAACAAGGAAATAAAATCTACCTACAATATATATAGCACCTATTATATGTAGGTCTTTGAAGGTGTGTTTCAGCAAAAATAAAAAGACGCTTATAATATCACAAACTCTAACGTTTGGCAAATTTTTATTCGCCCACCTTCCGAATTTTTTTTTACATTTTCAATATAGGACTAGAGTATGGGTTTGTGAAAAACAAATCGTAACAAATAGTATGATTTCATAAAAAAATTAATTTTCTAATATTCAAAACATTGTGCTTGCCTCATGAAACAAAAATGTTTTAAATTATTCAGTATGAGTTCTAGATCAACTAAGAAAATAATCAAAATGTTTTAATTGAAGAATAAAACAAACTTGAAACGAAATGGTTTTGTTTGTAATATTTTTCTTGTTTTATGAAACAAAATTGTCTGTATGATTGTATTTGCTTTATTTGCCTTATTTGCTTTATCGGCGTATTTTGTCTTTATTGCGAAACAAATTATTTGAAGAAGTTTTCATGAAATGAAAACGTGTTTGAATTGGGCTGTTTTTGGCTCTATAAATTTTCACTTATAAAAAAAATATTCAAATGATTTGCAGTACTTTTGTAATAAAAATCAACATGTTTTAATGCTTCATTAAAAAAAAATGCAAAATGATTTATTTTCTTAAATTTTCTAACTAGTTATTGAGGAGCAGAAAAATATTAAATATTAGGGTTAATGATACCCGTGATCCCAAGTAATTCGGGTAATCCCCGGA
Source organism: Syrphus vitripennis (assembly GCA_958431115.1). Taxonomy (NCBI): domain Eukaryota; kingdom Metazoa; phylum Arthropoda; class Insecta; order Diptera; family Syrphidae; genus Syrphus; species Syrphus vitripennis. The sequence continues at coordinate 27,872,707 of OY288110.1, forward strand.
TACCTGTGTATTACCCGATTAACAGATTACCCGGGTACAGCAAAAAAAAAAAAGAAAGCAAAAATAGGAACTGGGTGCCATTTGTAAAATAAGTAAGTTGAACTATTTAACTTTATGTCTAATCAAGATGTTGACATTGATCAAACTCGATTAAATAAAATATATTAGGGCTGATGATACCCGGGTACCCGGTTGCCCGGGTAATACCCATTGTACACAAATACCCGTGTAATTTACTTCCCGGGTACAAGCAACCTCGGTAACCGGGTACCCGGGTAGATGATTACCCAGGTGGAATCATCAGTCCTATATCTAAAATAATATTAATAAATTTGTTTCTTTCATTATTTTTTCGATAGTGTTTAAAAAATTGAATTATTTCGAAATTAATTTTTGTTTTTTTTTACTATTCAGACTTTCACTATGCAAACATTTAAAACGAGCCAAAATATTCAACCCAGTCGACTCCTTTTAAGCTCTGCATTGTTCCTTATAGAAGTGTTTTTTTTTTTCTTGAAACATTATTTGCCTTCTTTGGTAGTTTCTTGTATTCCAGATTCTCATTATTTTTTTCGTTTCTTTGGCGATCTTAAATAATTTTCTTTAATTTTGTTTTTTTTTCTTATATATACTTTTTTTGGTCATTATGAAGTAAGCAAATTTGTTGCTCAGTAGGTATCAATGTAAAAATAAAGTTAAAAAAAAAACGAAAAACGCAATAAAAAGGAGATGAAAGCAATTAAAAACAAATATACCTATAATACCTACATACATACATTTCCGTAGCAAAAAAAAAATATTAATTCCGCCTTTCCAACAAAAAAAAAAGAAGCGATACAAAAATTGTTTGGCATTGTCCTGAGGACACAAAAAAAAATCGAAGGATATTTTTTTTTATTTTTTATTTTACTTCAGCAACAAATTTATTTTTCTAATTTTCCTGTCAATGCAATTTTTATAAATTATATAGCTTTGTCTATTTAATATCTCAACTTACAAATTGATATAAGAGTTTGTCTGTTTTTTTTTTCTTTTTGTGTGTCTTGTGGTGGTTGCTCGTTAATATGCGGAAGAAAAAAAAATCTTAAGAGGAAAAAGAAGTGAAAAACATAATAGTACCTCTATCTATTCACCAACAAGGTGATGATTCTCAACACGGATTAATTGATTTTGTCCCTCTTTTAGACTCTTGTTTTGCTGCAGAGATTTGTTTACTTTTTTTTTTTAATTGCGAATTAATTTGGAATAATTATCCACCCTCAGTTTTGCACACAAATATTATGAGTGGTTTTTTTTCCCTGAGTTTCTTTTAATATTTTTCAATTTATTTCATGTTTCAGTAATTTTTTTTTCTTTAGAAAGTAATAAGAAAAAAGTAACCAGGGATGTTAATATAAGTTTCATCATTTCTTTTTTTCTTGTCAGGGGGAATAGCGGTTCTGTACTATGATAGAGTTAATGATTTCTTAATGCGGTGTAATTTTATATCTTGCAGTGGTGCAGGTGAACAAATTAAAACTGAACTAATTAATACTTTGATGGGTTTGAGGAGCGGGCGATCTTCGGAAGAAACAGCAAAGAAATGTTGGAACTAATTTTGTGTTGTGGAAAATAGGGTATTTATTGTATAATCGAATTAGTTGCTTCGGTTTGGTTGAACTCACTTGAATAATTCAAAGGCATATTACATGTGTCAATAAATTATTAAAATCATTCAAATAAGAAATAAGAAAGTAGGTACATAGTTCTTGAAGAACAATAATTCATTAATTGAAAAAAGGTTTAATGACCTTTTTTTAATTCAACTGATTCGCCCTTACAAGATAAAGAATTTCGTGTTTTTTTGTAATTTGGCAGGAAGGCATAGGTATATTAATTATCCTTGAAAACGCAGTTCTTAAGATTTGGGGTGTTATTTATTCTTCAAACTAGAAATCAAATTATGGTCAGTGAATTTTTGCAAATATCAAGCAAATTTAACCATTCAAAATTCATTCAAGAAGAAAGCTTTTCAGATTACAAAATATTGAATATGGTAGAGGGTCAATGGTTAGCGTTTAACCGGTACTGTTGAAGAAAGGGTTTTTGTTGTGGTTGCTTAAAGTACAGACTAGGAAGGAGATTGCTCCCGGAATTTCTGATAACAATATGAGAATGTTGACCCTGGTCCTGTGCACTTAAGGCGACTTTTTTTAACTGTAGGCTAAGGTAGATCTTTGATCTAGGAAAAAGTTAATCAGCTGATTTCGGTTAATTAGAAGCATTAACCAGAGCCTCTGAAATATTCATCCTTTGTGATGTTAGCAGATTTGCTGAGAGACTTGAAAGAGATCTATTCAGTAAAAGTCTCGGATCCCGTGGCTGAATTCTGGAATAAGTGAACTTTTAAAGTTCCAAAATTATTTGAAACAACTGCTACTGTTGTAATAATACAGTAATACCTGAGTTGAAATAATCTAGAAAAGTATTGGTTGCTCACTTTTTCTTCTTTTTCACTAACCAATTATTATTATGATCTCGACTGAGAAAACAACTTTTATACTTCACTCACAAAGGTTAAGGCTCCACCAATGATATTCTGTAAATTGATTCTAGAAATGGATTTTTAGCATGCACGAGTCCAACTCCAAACGTCACAAAGTTGATCAGCTCGAACGGATGTAAGATTCTGAGCGTAGTAGATCGGATATTTCTGATATCAGCAACCAAATTCCGTAGATGTAAGTGCAACCTTAGTTCCTAAATCCCCTATATTTGTTGGTTAGTTAGTCCTGAATATCCTATAGCAGACCTTTGTTCTAAGTAAGTCTATGTATCACAGTAGCACACCCAGTCTCTGCTTCCAAGACTTTTGATAACAATGCTGATTTGCTCTATTGAGCTCTCAATTCTTCTGATGCCGATCGTTTAAGACTTCTGCTGACTCATTCAGCAAAGCTAGGCCTGCAAGCTAAGGCTGCAGGCTGTTTCGAGAATGTCAGGCACATCATCAGATGTCTGTTCCGAAAGCTACTTTTGCTTGATTCATGGTAAAAGATCCTGACTGTTCCCTTGTACCAACAAATTTAATTACAACCAAATCTTTTCCTTTTTAAATTTAACGGTATTTCTTTTCTTAAATATTTTCAATAAAAAATCCTTATTAGTCGATTACAATTTTGTTCAAAAAATTGTAACATAAACTTATTGAACTAAAAATTCTCATTTCATTTTGTAATTATTTTTTTTCTCAGGTGGCCTTAGTTCTTCCATCAATAGAAGAAGTACAAGGCTACAAGTAGGTACTTCCTACTCATTTCCTTGTAATTTTTGAATTCCTACAATCAACACACACAATCTACTATACGAGTATACCCAGAAAATCTACTAAAAATCGAAAAAATCACGTACGACCAAGTTTTCTTTCACTTTCAAGCAGTTTGAGATGCACATTATCCTTGCATCGTTGCGGCTAGCAGCAGCGGCGCGGCCGCGGAGGGCAGTATTTTGAATGGACGGGAGGAGGAAGCATTGCGCTCATCATAATCATCGTCGTAGTTCAGTGTTTTTCATATGAGATCCTTTTCTTTTCTCCTCCCACTAATTGCAATATTTCTATACTGGATAATGTTTTCTCCTTCTAACAATATTGTCTTCTGAGTGTAATAAGATATATTCACAAATACAGATTCAGCAAACATTACCACACATATATTCCTGAATGTGACTCAGCATATTTAAAATTAAGTGCTCATATTTCCTTATGATGTTTATTATGGCATATTTTTTGTGTGTCAATGTATTTGTGTGGAATGGATAGTGGGTAAGGAAAAGGATGAATATGGCTTCGGTCTGCATGCAGCAGCAACAGCAGCATAAGCATATATTCTCTATCCATCCGTCATATCATCATCAGCATATTGTATAAAAGGAAATGCGGGATTGCTTCCATTTATGCTGCTTCTTCTTTTGCTGCTTTTGTATAATATGTCCTTATAAGTTTTTTTTTTTGTTTTGAAGGAAAAAAAAAACTTGTGTTGAAAGTTAAGCACTGTGTAGAGTATACCTTTCTATGTTATATAAAGGTCTTTTTCTTTGCTTTGTCTGTCCCACATACACACTGGGATATACAAATATTGTAGTTTAGGCCAGTTGGCAGATGAAAAAAAAAGAATTTCCATAATGCAAAATCGTTTATCTCAAATTGTTTAAAATTGACTCTTAGTTTAATATTAAAAGACAGTAGGGTTTTGCATTGGGCGCCATTCTCAAAAAGTCGTTTTACACTGAATATTTGGAGAAGGGCTCATCGCAGAAAAAGTTTGGAAGTTTTTATGCATAGAAAATTTAACTATCTTCCTTTTTTGTAAACAATATATTTTCAGAGCACTTACAGTTTCAAATTTAAACGCCTAAAAGTATACTAACTCTTTTTTTCTTTCTTTTCATATTAGAAAGTAGGGGAACATAAAGTTCTCTAGAAAACTTTTTCCTAGGACATATTTTTCGTAAGTCAAGTTTCCTAAAGACGACATTTTTGCAAACTTAAATCATTTTCAAACCATCTTATAGTCATTCTCGAAATATGGTCTGAAACGCATTTTTAAAAATGATCACCCAAAAAACTCAAGTTTCAAGTTTGAAGAAAATAGTTTGGGCTGTACATCGAGATAGAGAAAGACTACCAGAACGAACAGCAGACAGACCTACAGACCGACAGAACTGCAGGCGATTGTTTTACGAATCTTAAACTTGCCCTATAGTACCTACCTTTAGTCGCAATTGAAAATCCTTTGCCGACTGGCCTATAGTCAAGTTATCCTTCTTGTAGAGTATGTCACGAACAGTGAGCCCATTTTCTTTGAACTATTGTAAAGTCTAGTGAGTATAGTTTTTAGTAGAAACACATAATATAGTGGTACCACACTATACCTATACATCATATGATGGATGCCGTCGACAACGAACGATGACAACATATACGATGACACACGATATATAGTGGCTGACGTTTCATATTTCCGATACATAGGTATACGGACGAGTCCTTTGTACTTTGACATACTTGAGACTTGGTCTAGTTTAATTTTTGCTCCACATATACACATCACCCACACCTACACAACTTTATCCTCACGCAGACAATAAGTACAGATGTCTCGAAAACTATCTCAGATGTCCTTTATGTTGTTGTTGTTGTGAATCTTTATGTAAATTGCAATAGGAATCATCCAACTATTCTATATTCTATTGTTCAAGGGTGTCAGTGAGAATCTTTTTTTTTTCTTTATGAACAAAGCCAACAAAAATTTTTTTTTATCTCTGTGGTATGTTTCCTTGAACTTACCTACTCAACAACCAACATTTTGTTTTATTGCAATTTAGTCCTTTTTCTACAAAACTATCTCTTTTGAAGTTGCAATGAAAAATCCTAGACAATAACACAAGGTGTCAAGGGATATCTATACTCTCTGTTGGATTTGAATTTTTGTTTTGTGTCATAGGGTAGGTAAGGTAGTATATCTACCTAATACAGAACACCTGCACCCACTTTTAGAGAAAACTCATTAAGATTCCTCTATGCCTCTACAGATTTTTGTTTTGCAAAGATTTTATTTCTTATTGTTGTTGAAAAATAAAAATAAAAAAAACAAATGGACAAAGAGAATTATTATTTTGCACAGACTCTGACTGCATCGCGGTATTTCTTTTTTTTTTTTTGCTTGTTTTTGTTTGTTTGTTTTGTTTGGGCGGACTTAAATGAATTCAATGAAGAGAAACGTCCTTTTTGAGAATGACGTTTAAAGTTTACTTCCGTTCATAAATGATCCTTGAAACGCAATGCTTTTTTCTTCTTCAAAATATAAAGTACCAACATAGACTTTTTTGTTCAAATTAAAATTCGTTTAGGTGGTGAATTTCTAATGCTCATAAAATATTGAAATCGAGAGTACTCCAACCTGATAAATATGTATATAACCATGAAATAAAATTAAAAAAAAAAAATTCACATCTGCTGAATTTGAACATTTGGTGCTTTGGTAAATAAATTTTGAGTCAACCTCTTCAATCTACCTTTTTTGGTGTTTATGAAGAAAAATATTTGCTGAATTATTTTTCTCTAATTTTCAATTTAATAAATTAATAATGTTTACATACAACCCGATGCAGAGTTACCCGTTTGGAAAAATGCTGCAAGTTTTTACCGAATTTAGGTTTGAAGCTTTCAGAAGGGAAAAATTGTTTGACATGTTTCGGTATCACATAATTTTTGAATTTTTACTGAAAATTATTGCTGGATTCAAAAATATTCAACTTCAAGTTTTGAAAATTTCACGCTTTGACTTTCTGTAGTTCATTTACAAAGACATAGAGAACGAGAAAGTTATCAAATATTTGTGTTTTTCATTTTTTGACATAAAACAAGTAACCAAATCAATATATTTTTTTAAAAATTCAATAACCCTCCCTTTAAGCTGATCTCCTCCGTTTTGGATTCGTGCAAAAAATCGAATTCGAGATATTAATCACACCCTAACACTACGATGATAAAGAACGCGAAAAAAGTGTTTTCTGCAATTCTGTCTGTCTGTCTGTACCTCGACCTACAGCCTAAACTAGTGAAAAGATTTTCTTCAAACTTTGGACATAAGATTTTGGGGAGATTGCCTAGAGGGGATGTTTAGCTCCAAAAATAATGGTACCTGTAATAGTACCGTTTAGACAAAACATTTTTATCTCGAAAAGGCTCTAACGATTTTGATGAAATTTTTTAAATAGGGTTTGTCAAGTAACCTTAATAATTTAGTTTAAAAAAATATTTTTGAAAAAACCGTTATTAAAGGTACTTGCCATAGAACCGGATTTTTGGTTTTCGGTTTCCTCATAACCTATTGGACGGATTTCGATAAAAAAAATTTTCTAAATGAGGTCCTATATAATCTTAATAACATTGCATATCAAATTTTCAAAAAACTAGTTTTTGTATTTAGAAAAAAAAATCTAATTTTTTTGTAAAACTCAATATTCTGAAAACTAATAAATATTTTTTTTTAATTTGGTTTTAAGTGTACGTTATCAAACAGGTACTAAAAATATGCATACCAACTTTTTTTATTAAAATACTTAAAAAAATTATATACATATATAAAATTGTTATCATAATTTTTTTTTAAACTAGACGTGTTGTATGTTCTTCTTAAAATTCTTATTTTTAATTCCTACAAAAGTAAATTTGTTGCATTAATAGAATCATTTAATAAAAAAATTCTGAAATCAGACTTGTTTAAAGAAATGATGATATCTGATAGTATTTTAAATTTTGAATAAAAATTTATACCGAATTTAATAAGATGTCTGATAGTTATTCTTTCTGTGTACAACTTTCAATTTCTGGATTCTTCTCCTTCATGCTAGAATGAGCAGTTTATTTTACAGCTGTTTTATGCTTCTCGCTTGAAAGCAAAACATTAAATAAGCAAGTTCTAACTACAAAATAAAAAAAAACTAAAATTGACATTAAGTCATAATTTGAGAATCTAACTCCATATGGTTTAGCCTAAAAAAAAACTAAAAAAAAAAATTATGACCTTAATTTAAAAACAAAAAAGAAAACTATTTTGTCGTCGGTGATGCCTTTGTCTATGTTGCTTTGGTTGTGTTCATTTTTTTTTTATTAGATCTTCTCTATTTAAATCGTGATCAGGTCAGGAAGCAAAATAAAAATGTTTGTCATTCGAATATTTTTTATTTTTTTATTACATTCAGTTCAACTTCCATCCATCCATGGACCAAAGTCATAAAATATTAAATAAGTAAAGCACCATCATTAACAAACACACCATTGTACAATTGCATAAGTGTGTTGTCGTAGATATCCAGCAATAATAATCTGATTTTTATGTTTGTATATTATTTATACCTAAGTGTATACGTATGTAGGTATACCTACATTATATCCAAATTTGTACAGAGATTTTTTCGTTTTGTTTTTAATCTTTTTTATTTCTCTGTTCTGTGATGTGTCTTTCATTTTAAATAAACCATAATATATTTCAATAATCACCCGCACATTATTATCGAGGAGCATCAGCATTAGCATCAAGCACCAGCAATCCAGCAGCCAGCCAGCCAACAGTGGCCATGGATGACAAGCTCAACATCTGGAGCACAGTGTATTTGTATCCAGGGTTGCCAACCATGGCGTTATACGAATTTTTTACTTTTTTTTGGGCTATTTTGACTGGACTGTTATTAAAATGTTCTTATTTTGACTGATTGAATTTTTTGGCAAAACATTTTTGAGAAAACCTTTTTTTAACAAATTAATTTTTGAGCAATTTTTATCATTGGCATTTTTTTTTGTTTTTTGAAAAATTATTATTTTTGGTAATGACTTTATTTTCGTGCATTTTTTTGACAAAATATTTTTATTTTTGACAATATATAAACACATTACGTACTTAACCAGAAAAGTTAATCCATATACATACATATACATTTTTAACCATACATAAAATATGAACCTACTTAAATAAAATCAAAAAAAAAAAAAATTAATATCCCAGTTGTACGTACTAAAAAAAAAAGACACCAAACTATATACCTACCGCACTTCCACCATCACCCGCTGCCTACCAAAAGTTGTCATGTTTATTTGGTTAAATGTCCGCAATTGCTTTGCAACAGCACACCAGCCATATTTTTTTATTTTTTTTTTTTCATATCGAATGAGAGACAATTAGTGGAGATTAAGCTTATTCCTTGGCTTCTTTTTGTGACCTTTTTTTTTGTCTCTCTGTGGCACCTATATATTGAATGTGCACAGAACATACTTAAACATGTGGGAAATGAGGTTGAAATTCTGTTACATTCTTTGTTTAATGATTTTTTTTTTGTTTCGAGAATGATTTTAATGATAATAAAGTGGAACTGCGCGATAATATAATAATTTTAAAGGATATTCGAAATGAAATTTACCTATTTTCATAACTGGAATTTAATTACTTTTTTTCTGGATGTTTTTTTCTTCGGAATAATTTTATTCTTATTTATATGTTTTCCTCTGTGCTTATTATTTTTAAATAATTCTTATATTATGTTGAGTTGACCTATTTTTAAGTTGTTATAGGCGTTTTATGTTAAACTATATTACTTCAAGATTATGAAGCATACTGACAGCTCGTGATTTTTCATCCACCGACGACGTTTTCAAGGTGCCTAAAGTTAGTTTTCTTTGGAAGTCTTAACGTAGCAGGTCAAAAAGCCTCAAAATTTTGAAAGAAAATCTGTGAATTTGTGCTCATAATTTTGTGTTTCTTCATTTTCTGATTTTTCTCTAAAAAAAAATTTCAGTCTTTTAACTTTTAAGAAATAATTCGATATTTACAAAAGTCTTAGGACCAACATTTCAACAGGGTGGACATTTAATTTAAACCATGACTACACTTTGCTTATATAAAAAATATTTTAGTGTAAAAGAATTTATTCTGCCTTCCGCCTTCAAGGTGGTTGCTTATGCAAATGATTTGGTACTATTAGTGTCAGGGAAGTTCACTTCTGTGATTAGTGAAATCACGGAGATGGCTTCGAAGAAAGTTAGCATTGGGCGGTTAACCAAAGTAAAACTGAACTGATACTCTTTACTACCAAAACTAACAGTACCCCGATTCACGCTACCTCGACTTAACGGCCAAAATCTGTCATTGTCTTCCAGCGCAAAATATTTGGGAGAAATTAAATATTGAAGAACGGGTTAAGAAGGCCTGTGCTACCATCTACGCCTGCAGCAAAACATTCGGTAAAAAGTGGGGACTTCAGTCGAAGATGATATTGTGGACGTACACAGCCGACGTATGCCCAATCTTAACATATGTTTCAATTGTGTGGTGGCCTTCTCTTCAGCAAAGCTTATAATATTGATAAGCTAAAGAAGGTTCAGAGAACAGCTAGCGTTGGCACTACAGGGACTCTACGAACCTGCCCAACGGATGCCTTAAGTGTTATTCTGTATCTTATACCACTTGCCCTCTTTATTAAGTATCTAGTCTCTTGCAGCCCGAGAAGAATCTAATGGTTGGTTTTCAAAACCATATGGCCATAGCAACATGACAGAATTGATTCCATCGGATAATATCTCAGCAAGCACTGACTACTGCACTCCTACCTTGAGCCTCAGTAAGGATTGAAGGTTATTCTCCCATCCAGAAAAGATTAGGAGGACGACATAGTGATGATAGGCTTCGACACAACCATCTTTACTGACGGCTCAAAAATGGAGTGTGGTGTTGGTTCAGGGATCTTTTCCGAGTACTTAAATGTCGCTAATTCTTCTTGACTTTGCTAGCGTTTTTCAAGCTGAATTGCTGGCAATAAGGGAAGCATGCCGAAGCAAAACCGAAATACGGCTATCATTGCAGACAGTCACGTGGCTGCCAAAGTCATTAACTTGGCCACATCATCGTCTAAATTGGTCCAGCAATGCCGCGATGAGCTTGCGAGTTTGAACATTAACCTCGACGTCACTCTGATCTGGGTTCCGGGACGAAGTGGTATCGAGGGAAATGAACGGGCTGAAGAACTGGCCAGGCAAAGATCGCCCTTCACAGCTCACTTTGCGGAATTGGTTGACATTCCTCTTGGAACTATGAAGGGAAAATTTTTTTATATTTACGAAAGGGAATCGAATCGAAGGTGGAGCAATTTAACCAACTGCATTATATCCAGGAAGATATGGCCCACCTACAATAAAATCCGTTATAACGATGCCAATTCCATCTTAGGCAGCAGTCGTAGAAGTCGGAACGACTGGTTTGATGATGAATGCAAGCTAGCGACTGAACGTAAGAATGTTGCGTACCGAGCAATGCAACAATCTCATAGAACGCGGGCACGTGAAGATGAATATAAAGAGCTCAGAAGAATAGAAAAACGGCTTCACAGACAGAAAAAATCAGCCTGGGAGAAGAACATCATCTGTGATTTAGAAAGAAGCCGAGAGCGAGGTCCGCACCAGGCGCGGAAGTTCTACCAATCCGTCCGAAACATGACGCAGTACACACCACGCTGCACTTACTGCAAGGACGGAGAGGGAAATCTGATCACCGATCCCCAAAGCATACTGGAGCGATGGGAAGTGTACTTCAATGAATTGCTAAATGGTCAGCTCACTGCAGAAGTAGAGGCTCCACTACTTCAAGAAGATTACCCTATGTTACCGCCACCAAGCATAGAAGAGGTTGAGAAGGCTATAGCCCGGCTTAAGAAAAACAAAGCCCCGGGAGCCGATGGCATACCAGCCGAACTATTCCACCACGGCGGGCCAGCCTTACGCCAAGCAATTCATGATATTATAGTGCACGTATGGGAGCAGGAAGAAATGCCAGAAGACTGGCGAAAAGGTATAATTTGCCCCATACATAAGAAGGGAGATGTCACAACGTGCAGCAATTATAGAGGTATCACGTTGTTGAGTACCGCCTATAAGATACTCTCCTCTATCCTACAAGAACGGATAGCCCCATACGCTAAAACCATAATCGGCCAATATCAGTGTGGTTTCATTCCAGGCAAATCAACAACTGATCAGATCTTTACCCTTAGGCAGGCGATGGAAAAATGTCTAGAATTTAACATTCCAACATACCATCTGTTTATAGACTTTAAGGCCGCCTATGATAGCATAGCCAGGGTAGAACTTTACAAAGCCATGAGAGAATTCGGCATCCCAAATAAGTTGACACGACTTTGTAGGTTGACCATGACCAACGTAACAAGCCAAGTAAAAATAGCCGGATTGCTATCCAGACCAATCAACATCTTTAATGGACTCCGACAAGGGGATGGTTTGGCCTGCCTCCTCTTCAACCTGGCGTTGGAGAAAGCAATCCGTGACTCTGGCACGGCAACAAGAGGGACCATCGTCAACAGGTCCAGCCAGATACTGGCTTACGCAGACGACATTGACATCATCGGAAGAACCGAACAAGCTGTACACGATTCCTTCATCCAGATCGAGCAGGCGGCACAAAATCTGGGGCTGCACATTAGTGAAGGTAAAACAAAGTACATGGTGGCGTCGAATGCGAGAAGAACAGTTGGTCAAACAATCAAGGTAGCGGAGCACGAATTTGAAGTGGTGCAATCCTTTAAATACCTTGGGTCAATAGTAGCAGCCGATAATAATATAGAAGAAGAAATACGCGGGCGGCTGCTTAATTCCAACAAAGCCTACTATAGTCTGTCAAAGCTCTTCAAATCCAGAAATCTCACCATAACTTCAAAACTGCTGCTGTACAGGACCATGGTCCTGCCAGTACTCACGTATGGATCCGAGACTTGGGTGCTTAGCAAAAGACACTCCGACCTCTTAGCCGCGTTCGAGAGAAAAGTCTTAAGGAGAATTGTTGGCCCCATATGTGAGGAAGGGCGATTCCGGAGACGGTACAATCATGAATTGTACGCAATCTACCTTGAAGCAGACATAGTGACAAAAATTAAGCTCGGTAGACTCCGGTGGGCAGGGCACCTAGCTCGCATGAGTGAAGAGGAACCTGCTCGGAAAGTCCTTTGTGGTACATTCTATGGTAGACGGCAGCGTGGTAGACCATGCTTGCGCTGGAGAGATGGCGTAGACCAGGACGCCCGAAGCCTTGGGGTGCGCAACTGGATGGCGTCGGCTCAAGACCGGGATAGGTGGAGAGACTTGTTGAAGGAGGCCAGGACCGGACCCCGGTTGTCGAGCCGATGATGATGATGATAACGATCAAGGCAAGACATAGCCAGGTTCTCTGCGGCCTATAGGTAGTTGTAGTAGTTGTGGTGACAACAGGAAAGGGAAACAGTAATCCATTTAATCTGCAAATGTCCTGATTTGGCTAAAACGACAATGCAATCCTTTTAAAGGGCATTCTTTATGGATCTCGCCGAGCTATCTGGCAAACTCCGCTGTGAAGCTACTCTTTAAATCTTTCCACTTCAATCATAGGTCAAATGAATTGTGGTATCAAAACGACGCACTACCGCTCCAATTGGGTCACAAGCTATGTTGCTTGTGTTTGCCATTTCTATCTACCAAAAAAATGTAATGTAGGCTTCAACACATTTTTTTGAAGGTTTTGTCATTTACTCATTAATCCGATAGGTGACGCTGTTATCAAATTTTAAACAAATTCTATTTTAAAACATCAAAATTATTAATATTTCTAAATATTCCTTGGTTTAGTTTACAAAATTAAATCAAATTAATTTTCTATGACCCAAAGTACTACGGATAACTTTCTGATAGAACTTTCAGAGGTTCTGGAAAAAGACGCGCTAAACGACCGAAATTGTGATTTTACACTCAAACGACGTATTTTCAAAATTTTGTAAAGTAAAAGAAAGTGTAAAAAGAATGTAAATCAATAAATGGATTTAACTTATTTGTTTTTAAAGACAATAAAGCAGTTGTTCACTTGGGCGTATACGTAATTTTTAATTTTTTTAAAATAATTTTTCTTACTTTTTTCACTTTATTGAGGTAAAGTTAATGCTAAAACTAGTGTCTTCACAATTCGTTTCGAAAGGACACATAATTTTTTTAAGAAGAAACCCATAGTAAAAATATCACCACAACGACACAGAAATGTGAATAACAATTTTTGAAACAATTATGAATTCCAGTTAAATATAATACACGAAACACATAAAAGTAGTTTCATACAAAATTAAAACCACCTTATAAACAAAAATTAAAAAAAAAAAAAAATAATAATGAAATAAAGAAATGCGCAGCAATGACGTTAATTGGGTTCCCGTGCATATGACCCAATTAAAAAAGAAATATACCGAGGGTAGCGCGGTAGATATTAAAATACGAGTATAGTGGTATGTAGGTAGGTAGGGTATATATGTACATATTTTTTTTTTGTGCATTCTTAATACATAATTGTGAAAGTGAATGCATTTTGAGCTTCGTCTCTCTAAATTGGCACGATCTAGTTGAAAATTCACCCTTTTCTTGCAAATATTTTACAGCAGAAATAAAAACCTACCAACACATAGATAAACAACAACAACAACGAAAAAAGTTTATTTTTTTTGTTTTCAATTTTCTCCCCAAGAAAAAAACAAAAGGAATATATCAAGAACACACAAATCCAAATGAAATTTCAATGATATAGACATATAGGTTAGGATATATAGAAGGATAGAGGTACACCATAAAGAATGACTTTCGCTCCTCGTTCACTTTTATTCTGAGAGTAGGTACCCACACCTAGTTCACCCGATACCCCCCCTTTTTCAACCAGTCTGTATGTGAAGATATAGAAAAAGCATAGTGGCATTCGTCATGTTTTTTTTTTTTTTTGAAGCCTTCCTACGAGAGGAATTTCTTTTGTAGTTTTAGATCCTTTTCAGAGGATATTTTTTTTTTGTGTTCGTATATTTTTGTTAACATTTTTGATGAAGTGATGAAAGGAAAAATGGCAAATAAAACAAAAAAAAAAAAAATAATAGAAGACGAAGAAGAAAAAGAAATAAAATGAAAGAAAGAACGTCAAAGTGCACTCGAGCTTGACATCCTATACAGACCAAAAAAAAAAAACTCACTCACTCACTATAGTATATGTATTGCAATGAATATAATGAACATATATAACTACACTTACAGTTATTGTTAAAATAGAAGAAAAAAAAAACTCACAAATTAAACCTATCATACACCTAGTGCATAATGCCATGACTTAAGGATATTTATGCATATACTATAAAAATGGACTTAATACAAAATTGCATTTTCTTTCTCTTTCTGTCTCTTTACTCTCAACAAGTGCAAATTTCCTTCAAAGACATGGACTTTTTCAAAACGAAATGCAAAAAAAAAAAGGATTATGAATTATGCATTGGATATCCGTCCGTCCGTATACATTTTTTTTTTTTTGAAGAGAAGAAGAAGAAGAAAAAAAAGATACTTTTGTCAATATTTTCCCATAAAGCTTATACCATACATTTATTATTATTATATAAATGAAATGCATGCATAGGTGTATATAGGGGAACAAATTGAAAAGAATGAAGAAAGGTATATTTCGTATCCTTGTACAAGTGTCGCTATATTGTGTGCTATGCATCAGCAGGGGTTTCGAACAAAATAAAAAAAATATATAGAACGGGACACGGATGACTTAAATTCGAAATGTGTACTAGGTGAAATGAAAATTCATGTCATTAAAAATTTTTGTTTTCCCTCAGATTCTCTGGTTGATTTTTTTTTTTTTTGCTTTATGCATATACAATATGTCATTCTTAACCAACAAACAACAACATTGAAGTATCTATACAAACTTCATTGCAAAGTGCATCAAGGGGAAGAGGGAGGGATTCAAGGTAGGGTTTCTGGAGGGATTGATGCGAGATGCATCAGCGTGCTCTATTCGCGTATATTTAATTCGTTTTCCCCATCAACCGAGGGAAGATAATGGCGTTGGTGATGGAGAGTAGGTGAAAAATATATACATAATGGTTAAAGAGGAAGGATTCGGATGGCAAAAAAAAAGGATGTTACGAGTGTCACACAGTTAGTATTATTTATTGTTGTTTTTTTTATTTTTTTTATTGCACAACTGCGCATATAGAATAGAAATGACATCTGCATCCTTGGTCTAGGTACATATCAAACTCTCAAGTCATATTCATCATGATGAAGTGGGTAGGTGTATCCAAGGGTAGTCTTCTTGATCAACCCTTTTTCTTCTATGCTATATAGATAGGTACCTAGCTATTGGGAGCTCAAGTATTCTATTTATATGCATATTTTTTTTTATTATTATTTTTGTGCTATATACATATATAAAGAGAAAATATATGCAAATATTTTTTTCTAATCAAAGATACATATATACACGCTAAGAAAAAGAGAGTGAAGTGCATATGCATATACTATACCTATCTAGTGGACGCACAAGTGTTTGCACACGCATTTAAGTTTATACATGCCTACCTATATGCATATAACAGCATTGGCATGACTTGAATCTCAAATAAGAACGACCTCAGACAACGGGAGATACCCATCCATCCAATGATATAATATATCCAACCCCCGTTAAAGAAGAAAATGAAGACTCATCCCCCGTTGCGTTTTCGCGTTTTTTTTGCGTATGCGTTTATATAGCGCACTGCACTGTACAAATAGGGTGCGAAAAAATAGGGTTGAAAAAGTGTCAATATTATGTGTGTGTAACGCAGCAGGTGAAAGAGGGCCAGTCATTTGATGTGCAATAATTATTGTGTGGATGGATGTAGGTAGCTTAAACCGCATACCTTCGGTCTCTTTTTAGCTCATTTGAATGCGAAAATGTCCATCCAATCAATGTCAATTAATCATCCATTCCCCCCTCCCCCCAAATATAAAAACCAAACATTAAAAACAATTTAAAAAAAAAATTAACGACTTAGTCGCAGGTATTTGATCTTACACAAAATTCAAGTGGATTAGAATTGTAATGACTTAATTGTTCTACATATTTTGTATTTTTCAAAATAGATTCAATTAGAGAAAAGATAAAAGACAGGAATTTCGTTTTAAAAATTAAAAACTTAATACAAAAAAAAGTAATATATTGAACATTTGTTAAAGGTAAATTAAATTATTTTTTGAGATATCTTTATTTATTGAATTTTCAAAAATATCTTGTTTTTTAAGTTCCTTGATAAATTATTTTTTAAAGCAAAAAATAATTTTTTTAAAATTTTTATTTGAATAAAATTACATATTTATATTTTTTTTTTAATTTTGCAACCTATGAAGCCATGAACTATAAATACGAAAGTGAAAAATATTGTTTTTGGTCAGAAAAACATGTACAGTACATAGCAAAAAATACATTTTTTCAAATCTCTTAAAATGTATAACAGCATTGAATTTTGAAATTAAAATTAATTCTTAATTACATAAAATTTGAATTTTTTTCAGTTTTTTTTTATGTTTTTGGCTTTTTAAAAAGGTATCGCACAGCATTGTGGATGAAGCTGCTGATTTTAAATATTTTTTTTTTAAAGTTGCCCTATCCGACTTCTGGGGGGGGAATAGACCCCCTCCCATACGATTTTTTTTCTCACTCACTTATGTATAATACTTAAAAAAAATGTTGTTTTACTTAAGAAATTTTAAATTTAGAAAAGGTATTTTTTATCAAACTATTGACATCGTTTCTGCGAAAACTTTGATTTTTCTAAGCTGATCTCAGGTCGTTAGAGCCGTTTTTTTCAAAATAAAATTTTTATGTATAATTTTTTTTTAAATACGAGTATTAAACATTTTCAAATATAGAGTTTTCAAAAAGCTTCATTTTTTTTTAAATCTAAAAAAGTTTTGTTTTAAAAAATTTCATATGGAATATTATATAGGACCTCTCTTTCATAAAAATTTATATCCCAATTCGAAAACCAAAATCTCGTTATATTGGTACCGTTAATAACGTTTTTGCTACCAAAATTTTAATTACTTACAAAACCCAGCCGAAATCATTTCATTAAAATCGTTAGAGACGTTTTTGAGAAAAATGTTTATGGTATTGTTAGTTAGCGTTCTAATACTGTCCAAAAAACGTTAAGTATCAGCCTTCCAAGTTTAATAAAATTGAGTAAACAGTTAAGCTCTTGTTAAAAACCTGACTGGATTGAGAAACCGACTGTTTTCAGCTATCTCACATAACACTTTAGGGCTTTGTGTTTTTTATAAGTGCATTACTTGCCATTCACATTTTACATTCATAACATACGTATAAATTTCGAAATTTAAAAATAAGGGTTAGTTTGATCTGAGGATGGTTTTGGAAACAGTTAAGCACTTGATTTCAATTAAATACTCTTAACTCGTTCATTTAGCTTTGAAGAGTGCGAGAGAAAGCCACCATTTTTGTATCAGATTTAGATCTGTTCAGTTGTCACTTATATTCTGGAATACCTCACGTCATGTCACCGCCCCGCTACACTAAGTGCGCCTAGTGAAATAGCACATTGATGATGTTTTTGATTCTGTCATTGTATACGATAGGTCCTTAAATTCCTCCATTTAAATTGTCTCTACTTTTTTTTTTTGTTTTATTTGACATGGTGCAATAAATAGGGTTGAAATATTGATTTTGGATACAATTCGAAATGTTCAGCTGCACTTCGATGGAATGTGTCAGACATGTGTAATTGAGAAGCGCCATATGCTTGTTCCATACAAAAAAAAAAAGTCAATAATAAAAATCGAAATCAAAGCAAACAAAAAACCACCTTGTTCGCGCGCTCTGAGATAATATACTCGTAGGTGCCTATACCTTTTGTAAGTAATTTTTTTTTTTCTCAGCTCACATAACAGAGCTCGCGGTCGCAGTCGCGGTTCCCCAAACCCAAATTATAACATTTTTTTTTGTTGTTCGTTTTATGCTAAGGAGTTTATTCCCCCGCACTAAACAAGGGCAGATGTTTCTTTAAAGGGCAGTGACATAAGAGTTAAGAGTTGAGTGAGGAGTATTCGTTTTTTTTTTTTTTTGGTTTTATTAGTTCAAGTATAGGGACGTTACGTTACAAAGACTTAAGGCCACACTTAAAAAAAAAAATACTCAAAAAGAATTTCTTTTTGTTGCGGAGGACATGTGGTAGAATGATCCTCTTCTGGTGGATGTTGGTTGTGTTCGCCTACACATCCATCCATAACCTCTTTCCTTGAAGATATGTATATACACACTAAAGGTGGAAAAAAGACGACATACAAAAATACTGTAATTGGAGTTCGTTGTCCTTTTAAGATTTTTTAAAACGGATACTGAAAAATACCTCCATAAATTTGTTGTTTTTTTTTTATTTTGAGGAAGGACATTTCCGTTTTGCAGATGCATAATAATAAACTGAGATTTATAAAACGAGACAGAAAAAATTGTATAGTTAAGTGACCCTGATGGATGCATTTTACAAATTATGCGTTGGTCGTCTGAATTTTATGTTTTATCTCATTGATGATAATGATGATGCAACAATTGCTACTGCAACTGCTGCTGCAATCAGTGTGCAGACAATATAAATATAATTGCACAGTGGCAAACAATGATTGTTGTTGATAGAAATATATCATACAAAATATTAACATGACCGTCCTCTATATTGAAAAATAAAAAGCATGTCTCCGTTATTAACAACAACAACAACAAAAAATCTACCATGATGGACACAATTGCGCGTTGTTGGACAACACAATCGTAAAAAACAATTTAAACATTTTGATTACATCCTGATATAAAAAAGTTATGTACAAAAAAAAAACAAAA
This sequence comes from Syrphus vitripennis, assembly GCA_958431115.1. Taxonomy (NCBI): domain Eukaryota; kingdom Metazoa; phylum Arthropoda; class Insecta; order Diptera; family Syrphidae; genus Syrphus; species Syrphus vitripennis. The sequence goes on from OY288110.1 coordinate 27,891,984, forward strand.
TCATATCAACACAAAAATAATACTATACGAGTATGAAGCGCACATTTTAGCAATGGTCCATTTTGTCTGGTCGTTCTGTTCTGTGGTCATCTTCCATTTAGGAACCGTCATCATTGTAATTATGTTATGTTTTGTATTTTGTATCTCTGAGTTGTAAACGTGTGTGGAATAAGTTGAAATTATGACATGATTTTTTTTTTCAAACATTGTGTACGTACAATCAAAATGAAAAAAAGTAATTTCTTTTAATTAGCCATGGGAAAATTTTGCTTCTTTTTGTTTCCGAAAAAAAAATCTGAAGAATAGGTACATACATAGTTCTTGTTTTCATAATTTGAATTTTGATTTTTTCGAAAATATTTAGCCCAACATTTGAATGTAAGATGTCTTTTAAAATTCAATTAGTATTAGATGAATTCAAGTCTGAAAGCCACAACATAAATGCTGGTGTGCCACAGGGTTCCGTTTTATCTCCGACCCTCTTTCTCATTTTCATTAATGATCGCCTGTCTGAAACTACTAATCCATTAAATTGTTTCACTGACGATAGCACCCTAAGCTTTTCATATTTGTTTCCAGATTCAAATCCCTAACTCTTCGGACGTGGAACTGAAACGGCTAAGTATGATAAGTACATTAAATTTTGACTTAGACAGCATTGTACATAGGGATTAACAAATCACGTAGAATTTAATGCTTCGAAAACTCAATGCTGCCTTCTGTCTTTAAAGCGAGACGTACCCCCCCTCCCATTATCTTTGAGTGGCACGAAGTGCATCGAAGAAACTAATGAGCTTGCGATTCTAGGTATGTGTATCACAAACCATCTCTTGTGGAATGATCACATTCTTAAAGTCGCCAAAAATGCCGCCGCTTCTTATTTGGATATTATTTATTAAAGTTAGGTATATACGTCCAAAACTTGAGTATAACTCCCATCTCTGGGCTGGTGCTCCAGCAACTTACTTAAACCTCTTAAACAGTATACAAAGACGAGCCTTCAAAATGATCGGAGACAGGAACATCATCGATACTTTTACGTCAATTGAACACTGGCGTAACGTTTCCTGTCTCTCACTCTTGTATCGTTACTTTTACGGTAAGTGCTCTATTGAAATAGCCAGTTGCATTCCTCCCCTTAAATAATTCAATTCAACTGTAATACTAGCGCTTCTAGGAATGCTGATCAGTTTACTCTTTAACCCAACTTCGTTCGTACTGTACTGTAAAGGGATTCGTTCTTTAGCCGTACTACGCGAATGTGGAATACCCTTCCACGCTCTGTCTTTCTGTCTCATTGTGATGTACTGAAATTCACCGATATCTCCTTTCAAACCCCTCACATGTAAAAGGTAAATAGAATCCCCTTTAGTGGGCGCTAAAAAAAATTTTCGCAAATTTATATTATGTATTTAACATTTTTTAACATTTAACAATTATTGAGTGAATTCAAATCTCTGACAAATAGACTTCATAATCTTTCATGATTTGTTTACAATTTTCTATAAAAAATCTCCATTTTCATAAATTTTTTAATTCTAAGCTTTTTTAGATAGTAGCAAAAACGTGGTCCAGTCACAATGGTCACGCCTACTTTCTTAGAAAGTAAAACTATAAAGTTATTAAAGTAAATCGGTGGTACACTGTAGCGTATACGCATTTTTTATTTTTATTTATTTTTCATTTTATTTACAAAAATATTAAGTAACAAAACTTTTTTTTTCGTTTTAAAAATGTCTTCATGTATTTTGTATTTTGACATCTTGAATATTATACGTGGTAGGGATTCTACAGACGAACATCATGAACAAAAAAATAATAAATTAAAGATTTAAAATGCTGTTCAAACTCGAAGAGCTACATAGTTTTATCTCAACTCTTAAAATTAATTTTGAAGCACATAATCGGACTGCTGGTAAATAAAAAAGAATAGAAATATAAGTTTCAAAGTTCTAATTTGTTTCAATCTTAAAGGACAATTCAATAACTTCGTATCCAACAAAAATATAATTTTACAACTCCATGAAAACTTTGATGAGAAATTTAAGAAAATGTTTAAAGTTTAATTTCTTGCAATATTATTAAAAAAAATATCGATTTAAAAATTAAAAAAATCATAATAAAAAACCTTTTAAAGTCACACAACTCAACACTGTTCATTTTTGGATGCTCATATTCAACAAAGACCACAAAAAAGATAGATTTTTTATATATTTTTTCCAAGTCTACCTTGTTCCCACCTATCTCTCGAAATACTTATGTATGTGTACATGTTAAATGTTAAAGAAAAAAAAAATCCCTGAAAATCGCTTCTAAATTTATTTAATAACGTAAAATAACCAGAACAAAAAAAAACGAGGAAATAATTTGAAAATAAATCGATTTTTTTCAGAAAAAAAAAAAATAAAAATAAATTTTTTTGCTAAGCAAAAAAAAATACTAAATTCATTCTTTTGCTCTTACCTGGTGCTCATCGTTTCTATATATTATACGCACTTGTCCTTTAGCCAAAAATACCCCCACCTCCTCCCCAAACAACAACAAAAACACCAACAAAAAAAAAATCACTCTATAGTAAGCAATTGTCTATTCAACGCAGAAAAATATAAGGAGACATATACACATTGGGCCGGGCGGTTGGGGGTGGCAGGTCTAAGACGGAAGGAAAACGAACAAAAAAAAAATTACAAACGCAGGAGGAAAATAAAATAAATAAATTTTCCATTATTTGAAGTTAGAAAAAAAGTTTTGCTTCTTTGCAGGTTTTTTGTACTGCGTTAGAGTTCTTCTGTAGAGTTTTTTTTTTCAGTTACTTTTTTTTCCATCCTGCGTAGAATATGTATGTACAATGTATAAATAAATATGTATGTGCTTTTCTCTAACATTGAATATAACTTTTCTGATTTTTAGCTTCTTTCTGTTTTTTTTTTTTCTAAGAAACTTTTTTTTTTGTTAAATCGTCTCTTATAGTAAAAAAAAAACATACAACAACTTAGAGAAGCAATGCAAAAAAAAAAAAATCCCGGACGGAATATCCTTGCTGATTCTTAGCTTTGGCGCAAAAAAAAAAGTCCTTTCGTTAAGTGAAAATGGGTACATACATATCTATATATATATTTTATGTATGATGTGGAGATGAGTGTATACGTTTGTTCATTTTTTAAGCAAGAAAAGCATCCTGTAGTGGAAAGTTTTTCATTTTATACCAAGCTATGTTTTTTTTTTCTTCGTTTTTTTTTTACAAAGTGATGTGTTGGGGAGGTGCGAGAGAAGCCTTTTCTAAGATGGAGTTTCTAGTCAAACTGTGTATCTATGTGAGAGCTCTATATTTTATAGTATTTTTCGCACTTGGTATAAGTATATATGTACATACGCTGAAAATGTCAGCGTTAACGTTATGTTTTAGTATGCGACGTAGAAGATTTTGTAAAATTCCTTTTGCTTGACTATACACAATAACTCTTAACCTAAGGTATGAGGAGCAGCAGAGTGTCGTCATTGCGTTCTCATCCTCGTTCCCATATTCATGTCGTAGTCGTCGTCGTCGTCGTTGCCATTGGCAAAAAGTGTCAGTTAAAGAAAAGTGGCAGCAACAACTGCCTGATGCCTGGGCTCTCTATGCTAGAGCAATGACAGAGGAAAGGGCAAAAATCCATATATACCTTAGTATAGATGAGCTGCCTCCTGAGTGTGTACTAATGTAAAATGAAGGAGCTAAGCAATTTACAGTTTTTAGTTGCCCTTTGCAACACACTCCGACCCCAATTATTTATCCTCGCACAGGTTTCATGGCTTGGTCCACAAAAAAAAAAAAAAAAAAAAAACTTTGCAATTCACTGCTTAAGTTAGTGGAGCGCGCTTAGCAAAAACGCCAAAGTGCGTAATGCCAGTGGCATTAATGTTGACACGTGTTTCCAAAGGGATCCGGATCCCCTTGATGATATGGCACGTAGCACACGCATGAAAATTGCAATTTTCATTTCGCGCTGTTTTAATTTTATTCTACTTCCAATTCCACTTCTCTTTTTTTTTCCTGTTTTCATTTTATTTTATTTTTCTCCATGTTGTGTGCAGTAAATTGTTTAATTTCAACAACACCACTATTCTCATCATCATCAACATCATCATCAGGCCAACAACAAATACAACATATATAAGAGAGGGATAGATACAATTCAAGCAATGAAAACAGGAATGAAAGAAGAAAAAAAAAATATAAAAACCACCCCTGCAAGTTATATTATTTTTATTTGGGGGTTGCTGTACTTTACTTGAATTTGCTGCTGCATTTATGCACAAGAAACAGAGAAATAACATCTGAAATAGCATTAACACAGATACACTGACAAATATACATTCATATGTACACATAACGGTGTGTGGTTTTCTTTTTTTTTGTTGTTGTTGTTTCTTCTTTAAAAACTCTGGAACATTTTCCTCTTCTTTTCATTTCATGGATAAATGAAAATGGTTTCATGTGGTTTCCTCTTGGGTTTTTTTTTTTTTTTTTTTTTTTAAATTTTGTTTGTGCCATTTTCTTGGTTTGTATTTTATATATATGTATATTCCTCGTTATTTGGAAACAGAGCTAAAGCTAAAGCTACTCTCTCTATGTTAGCTCTGCCATTTTTGTTCGTCCTTATTCTTGGTCATGTGGAAACACTTAAACATGCATACAAAATTTTACATTAAAAAAAAAAAAAAAAAAAAAATTGCATCAAAACTCGACGGTCATATCATGTACTTATATCTCTCTTCTCGTACAGCAAAATTTCTGGTTCGTTTATTTCGCTGCTTATTATAGGTATAGATATATGTATATGTATCCTTTTCAGCTCTTCCTGTCTCCTCACACCAAATATCCTTGAAGTTGTTGAAAAAAGATGAGTCACTTTCGCTAGGATTATTGATTTTTTTTTCTCTGTGTTCCTCCTGCTGGATTCATCCTTTTTTTTTTGGTTTCATTTATTTGAAAGAGTATATATTACAGGTACCGTAATAATGATGACACCTGTAAAACACAGCGCGATTTCCTCACTTTAACCCTCTTGACTTTTTTTTTGTACAAATTTTTTTCTTCTTTTCTTTATAATTTTTTTTTTGTTTGTTTTTTTCTATAATAAGCTCGAAAATGAAAAAAAAAAAAGAAAAGAAGCTATTCCCCGCGAGGTGTAACCAGTTACTTTTGTTTGTTCCAAGTGTCTTTTTCTACGTACATTGACCTACCTACACAGTCGTTTAGTTGTGAGTGGGTATATCAATATTTCTATATAGATGTATAAAGGGTATATATTTTGTATGCCAGAGGGTAAGGATAGAACTTGCTCCGATGCAAAAATAAAGAGTGAAGAAGATTATAGAAACTACCCTCGACTTTCATTCCAAAACAAAAACTCTTCTTCATCTTGGTTTTCTTCTTTTCTAGGTATACTTATGTCATGTATACATAGAGGTACAAAGGGAAGAACAAAAAACAAAAAAAAAAAAACTAACGAACTCTTTGTTTGGTGTTGTTGCTTTTTTTTCTCATTTTTTCTTATTTTTTTTATTTCTAAGAATCCTGTGAAGTTATTTGAAGGATAAGCTAGTGAGGTGGTAAGGTTCCTTCCATATTGCCCTTCGAAGTTGTAACATTGTTAAAAATATAGAAATGTCAAAAGCTTTGTATATCCAGCTATAGGGTAGCATTGGTAAACATCTTCTTATTTGCTAAAAAAAAAATAAGTCCTTCTGGCATTTCCTTCTAAGATGCATACTCATCAGATTGCATTTGATGTTAAGAAGTAGGTGTGTAGTATCTTCCCCTCCCCCCACCCTTCCTCATAGAGTAGGAGGGTAAATATTAACATAAGCTATAATCCCGGGCACCTAGTTTTCTATTTGAGATGTTTCTTCTTTTATCCTTGAAGTACCCACATTGCAACGAAGGCAGGTACATATGTATGCACGTTCATCTATAGCAGTTGCAAAGTTGCGCGCGAACATAAAAATGAGGAGTAGGTAAGGTAGGTAGATATACTATATTTGCATTTAGGGTACTGGGGGGTTGAATTTTCTTTTTACGAGATCCCCTTTTTTTGCCGTATAGCGCAGTGTTACAAAGCCAAAAGGTGAAGTGCTCATCATCAACGGAAAATAAAAACAACAACAAACACACTATGTATGCTTGAAAACTACGCAGTGCGTTTTTTAAATATATTTTTTATATTTTTTTTCTTCTGTGTCTCGATAGAAGCCATCAGAATTTAACTAGATGGCTTGGCAACAGAAAGGACGACGACGACGCAAGAAAAATATTATTGTGCGTTTGTTGAATGTTGTTGGTGTTGCTTCGTTTCGTTTGGCTATACGCACTTAAATATTTGCCTTCTGGCCTTCTTTAAAACCTTTTCTAGGTATGCTATGTGTACCGTTACCTATATGGAGTTCTAAATGGACGTCATTTTTTTTTTTTTTTTTTTGAAGGGGTGTGTTTGCATAACACAATATGTTTCGTTTTATATCCTCTGACTTTTACATTAGGTAAGTGTTTTCAAATGGCAAATATACTAAGGTATAGGTATAAACTTAGGGAAGTCCTTTTCTTGGTAAAGCGAATAGGTGGTTGCAGGGGGAGCGGTAGCAAAAAAAAAAAGGAGTAAATGTATTCCTTTTGCGGAAAAATTATACCTTTCTACTTACCTACGCAATTTCCTCTTGTTTGTTAATGTGCTGGGTAAAGGTACAACTTGCAATCGGTGATTTTTTTTTCATTTATTTTTGTTGGGGGTAGTTAACAAGGGTTGGATGTTTAATCACTTTAATAAAAATAAGTTTCTTGTTAAAATTTAAATGCCTGCATTGCTGCTTAGTTTTGAGAATTTTCAAATTAAACCAGACACTGCAGTTTTCTACTATACTTTAAGTATTTAGATTAGAAACTTTAAAATAATCGAATTTTAATTATATGATGTCAATCAGGGTGGTTTTGAAAGGCTTTAGGAATACAAATTTTGAAATTTTAATTTAATAAGGAATATGAAAGACCAATTAAGGTGTTCAATTAGAAATGGAAAAAATCCTTTGAATATATACATTGGTATTTATGTTCCTTTACTTATGATAGGGTGGATCAAAAATAAGTGAGCTTAATTCAAAATTAATGATACCTCTGTCATTAAATTCTAGTTTGCGTCTTTGAAAATACTTCAAAAATATGAGCTCGATATTTTTATAAAATGCTCAACTGGATGACACGAACTTGTCAAAGTAATTTAGAATAGACAAAGAAAAAAATTATTAAAAAAAAAATGTCATTAAAGAAAAATATGAAAAGCCCTAGAATTAATTATTTGAATTGCTAAAATTGGTCAAAAAAAAAGTTTGAACTCAAATCTAAAGATTGGTAGCTGAAAAATTCGAATTTTTGATTTTTTCCTCTAAAATCTTAAGAGCGGGTTTTCGTTTTTTTTTAGGAATAAGACGGCTACCGTTAATAACGGTTATTTAATCGTCGTTGAGATTCGTTAAAATTTTGCAAGATTCCAGTCGCTCGACGAATAGTTGAAAAATGAAAAAAAGAATGCCATAAGAAAAAAAAAATATAAAAAAGCATAAAATTCATTATTTGTCATAATTTCATCGGCATCGTGGCGAATAATTTTTTCGAAAGAAAAAAATCAAAATGGTACCTTTACAATGTTTTTGGAATTTAATAAAATACACTTCGTTTAGAGAAAATCGAAAAAAAAATCTGATTTTTGACAATCACCATTAATAACGGCTTTTTCAAAAATATTATTTGATTAAATAATTTCAACTACTCAAAAATACAAAAAATACCCTACCGAATATTTCATTAAAATCGTAAGCACAGTTTTTGAGATAGATACATTTTTTTCTAGCGGTTGTATGACAGGTATCATTGTTTTGAAGCTAAAAAAAATGTAATTTTCCCTTTAGGGATTTTCCTTTAAACCTCAATTCAAAGATTAGAGAAGTGCCGTCCAGTAGTTTAATCGAAGTGCAGACAGAAGGAATTGCAGGACCCACTTTTTCGTAATGTAAGGTCTGATCAATATTTCGATTGTCGTGTCGCAAGTTGAAGTTTTTTAATATTAAATATTTTCAAAGGTAACACAAATTATTTTTTTCAAATATTTTTATAGAGAAAACGGATTGATTTAATGTAGAAATATTTACCGAAATTAAGAAGAATACCTAAAATATACATCAATAATACGAAAAACTTATTGTTTTAAAAAGATTACTTATTTTTCATTCAATTCAAGATGGTTTTTTAAAATTCTACAATTTTAACTTGCTGACAAAACTTACAAAGTTAGTCTCATCGAAGGTCCAGAATTTTACCAGCAGCCATTTCAAAAATCAACTTCAAAGATCTTAGACAAAACATAGAAATCTTGTTTGAACTTTTTAGCATCTATGTAAATACATATCGCATATAGTAGAGGTTTACTAAGGACTAATAGTTAGGAGGATATTTAAACAAAGCACTACTTCAAGGAATTCTTTAAGTACCGTCGTCGTCGTCGTAGTCATCATCATCGTCGCCCTGGCTAATTGCAAGAAAAGTTCCTTTGTTCTTATTCTTATATTATACTCACTTTTGAAATTGACATATGTACCATACATAATACAGAAATAAACGAGAAATACATATGCATACGGAAATGCTTTGAAAAACTTTTTTTTTTCTACAAAAGAAGTTTTCTTCTATATCTATACTTTGTTGGAAACTTATAACCTCAGGAAATGTAGGGCACTTGCGAGAGGGTAATTCCTTTGATGATATTTTCTGTATTAAACATATAAAAAAAAAAATAAGAAAAAGAAAAAAAAAATTCCTTATAAGTTTCTTTGAAGTTGAAAACAAACATGATTCTTCATTTAGTTTTTTTTTTATTTTTATTTTATTTTATAACAATGCATTTTTGTCCTTCCACTTGTTTTTACAACTTGTTTTTTTTTTGTGTGTGCAAATTTTCCACTTCCTCACTATAATGTGTGTAACATTTTTTTTATTATACCAAAAGCAATTTGATGATGAAAAAACGGGTATATAACGATGATATGGTGAAAGTGAAGTGCACACATAGTTTTTTTTTTTTTTTATGGGGAGAAGAAATATCCCCACTGCACTATAATCACAGGCAGATGCAACCATCAACATGCCCCATATTCTTATTAAGCCTCAGGATATCAATATTTTTTTTTGTTCACTGCGTGCGAAACAACTTGTTCAAAAGGTGTTTCAACCAAACCGGCCAAAGAGCTTCATGTCTGCATTATTGAGGTAGGTTCCTCTTTGGCGACACAACGCGACGCGACGGTTGTGTCTGCACTAAAAACACTATATTATAACGAGAATAAGGACATGCAAATGCGCTGTTAAAAACACGTTTATGCTTTGTGTCGCAAAGCGGCAAAACATCCATTCCACAAAGACACCAGCAGAAGCAGAAGCATACAAAGTATTTATATTGAATAAACAAGGCTTATAGCAAATAAATAGGTCTGCAGCGTAAAAAGCTTTAATTAGTCATTCCAAAACGGAATATAGTCTATACGCTCTACCACGACGACGCTGATGAATTCCTCTTTTGAAAAAAAAAGAAATCTAGGATACCTACACTACAACACATCAAGGTAAAAAAAGGATAAAGCGAATATTAAATTCGCCTTCTGATTTGTTCTTCTGACGATAACGACGACGACGACGTCGGCGACGAAGACGAAAAAAAAAAGAATTAATTCCCAATTCTATTTCGCTTTTAATTGAGCTGAAATCAAATTAAATCGAATAATTCAACCCTCGTCCTTGTTTGGCGTATATGTATATAGAACGCACTTTCTGCTTCAGGTTGGTCTTTTTTTTTGTATGTCCTAAATGGTGTCCTTCTTCCATTTTTGCAACAAAATGAAAGGATGAGGAGGACACATGTCAGTGCGTGGCTCAGCTCAGTATGGCTGGATATGCGTTTTTCAGATTTCGTGTTGTTAATGTTCTAATGTTTGATTAGATTTCGATGTCACAGGACGACTCGAGACTAAGTGAGTGTGTATGTGTGTGTATTTGAATGTATTTATTCGCACCCTCTAAACAATTTATGAAAAGGAAGATTTATCGACCGAGTGGAGAACCACCATTTTCTTCTTTTTTTTTTTTTTGTTCATCGTCTGAATGATTTAGATGGAAAACAAAAAATTATCATTGCAAATCGGTTTTTTTGTTGTTGTTGTTGTTGTTGTTTTTGTAGTAAACAGTTGATTTTTAACGTGCTGGTTTACTTGATACTGGCTTCTATACTTTGGTTTTCTGAAAGAGGGCGCGTTTTAAAAGGATATTCTAGAATTGTGGGTAGTAGAAGAGCTTTGTACATATTATGTGTGTTTGTATACATCTGTTTGGTTATTAGAAACGCGGTTGTCCTTCGGATTCTCCTGCGCTATTGTCGTATACGTAACCTCGTGATAGTTTTGTGGCGGACGAGCAACAAAAACCATTTGAAAAAATAAAATTAATGGTTTTACAGTTGGATTTGTTCGGTCTGGATATACGTTTATCCTTGCTTGATTAAATCTTTTGAAATACAATACGAGAATTCACATATACACATAATCTTTGTACATATATATGTATCTACTTATAAGTAGCTGTACTTAGATTAATAGTACGTTAGAGGATAATAAAAACATCATTGTCTGTGATAGATATGTATTTTCTTCGCATTGTTTGCGTGCACTGTCTTCATGCTTCCAGCAAATGGAATATTCTATTATTGTCAGTAGGTAACATTCATATTTGTAAATGTCCATGGGAAATTAAGGTTGAGGGAAACAAAATTCTTTTCAAGAATTGCTTAGGAAAAATCCTTGAAAAATATTCTTTCAGATTATCAAAAGTTGTTAAAAAAAAACTTTATCAAAAAAAAAAAAAAACAGATTTTTGAAATCCAGATTCACAAAGTTTTAAATACAGAATTTTGTTCTCCAAAATTCTAGAATATATAAATTTTTCAAACTGATTTTATCATTTTTCTTGATTTTTTTTTAGAGAACAGCGCATTTAACATATAACAATTTTCATAAATGCTAAATATTTTTGAGTTACCTGCATTAAAATTTTTTGAATGCAAAATACACTGGTCGAAAAAATTAAGACATCGAATAATTTTTTTCTAAATGTTCCTTAGGTAGACATAAAAAAAGTACCAAACTAATTTTTATTGTCCATGATTTTTTTTTTGGATTATTCGAAAATCTTAAACTTAGGATCCTTTTTTTTAAATTTTTTTTTTTGAGCATTTTAAAAATTTGGAATATTTTTTGATCCCTTTTATTTTTTCTACTACATTAATTTCAATTTATAATTTTATGTAAATGCAAAATTTTTTAAATTTGTTTTTTTTTGTTTGTTGTTGAAAATATTGTTCATTTACCTACATTTTTTATATTGAGAAATATTTTTTTTAACTTCATTTTGTATTTGATGGTAATGCAATTAATAATTTTTATCTGAAAGTTCATATTTTTAGTGCAATTTTTTTTTCCATTTAAACTTATTTTTAATACCTACCAATATTTATATTTCAACTTTCATTTATTTTTGTTGGTGCAAAATTTTCAACTTGCATTATTTTTCATAAACATTTTTTAAACATTTTTTAAATGCAAATTGTTTATATTTTTTATTAAATGTTTTATTTTGACATTAGTAATTACTTTAAATTATTTTTCAGAAATTTTTAGAACTTTGGGTTTCCGGATTTTGGGTTTTCGGAATTCATTTTTAGAACTAAACATTTTCGAAACCACCATTAAAACTTATTTCAAACTTTTATTGAATCGGTGTGTGAAATAGGAGAACAACTTCCTACTTTAATAAAGCATTTTAGTTAATAACTTTTTAATCAGCAGTCCGTTCTACAGTTTCTATTTGAAACCGAAAATTATCTTCTTTATTTCTTCGAAATTTAGTATTTAAACTGTTCTTCCATTCCCGATTTAATTAAAATTAGAGAAGTATTTATGTATATTCTATCCTTATTAAAAATATTGAAATCAATTATTATTATAAGTGACTTTTCTGAATTCCTTAAATACTATTATACCTTTATTTTTCCTTTCTTGTTCATTATCACTTTCCGTAACAATTATTAAAATTGATTTCATACAATACTCTTTTCTAAGTGATAATTTCGATGTATGTAAATAAATAATAATATAGTAGAAAAATAATCAAATTAAACATTTTCAATCAAAAATAAAAGTGTGCTCATTTTGTTTGTAACCCAAACACCAAAATATACGATAATTTATCGAATGCAAACAAAATGGAATATCGTGGAATTGAAACCAAAAGTACTCAACTCATATTTCATTTTCCTTTCTGCTGAAGTACTATGTGTGCTCCCTTTTTTGTTTCCATTGATTTCTCATACAATCAAAAAAAAAAACAAATTTTTTTAATTTCTGTTCAACTTGGAAAATTCCAATTTAAAAAAAAAAAAACAAAGTTAATTTTTAATTCACAAGGAAACAAAATAAAAATTATGTTATACCAAAGTCGTTCAAGGTCATAATTGCCAGTTCCTTAAATGTCAAATAAAATAATATATTAATTCCATCACAATTTACAAGCACTCTTGTATTGCTTTCATGTTTTTGCGCGCCTATTTTTCCAAAGCTATATAATGTGTATACTTACTCTGAATAAAAACATCCAGGCTATTCGTAAACACGACCCAAAAACAAATAATGTAATGAATCCATTGCCCTTTTAAACGAAAATATTCACCCAAATTATTGTGTGCGTTTTGAGCAGAGAGTCGTCTCCCTTGATAATGTGATGTGATGTAATATCCCCCCCCCCCCCAAGAGAAATTGGATCCTACTCATGGTATTTCTACGTCGACGTTCGTCCGTCGTCGTCGGCGTAGTAAAATGCATGAGTGGGCGGCCATTGCTTTCGTCATCGTAGCCTTCGTCGTTGTAATCGTAGGTAGGTATAGAGTCATTCAACAAGCTCTATATTCGGTTTGGGGCTACCCTTACAATATTCACTCACTCATCCACCCACTCGCACTCTAACTCACTCTGATTCCCGCTTGGCATTCATTCATTCATTCATTCGATATGCTCCATATTTCTTAGTCCTATTTATATGGTGTGTTTTTGTTTCTCTCTCCCGGGCGCCATTTTACTACGACTACGACGACGACGACGACAACACACAATATCGTTCGTAGTAGACTTGAACTTGACTCCCATGGCCATATAATAACAGCCTGGCCCACATCTCCCTACCATATTTCTATTGTTCCTCGAAAATGTGAACGTACCGTTATTCCATAAAGTAGGAGCAACAACGACTTCGATACCTACTAAACTTATGTATTATATGGCGAGGTATTAGAGAATGTAGAAGAAGGAACCAAACCAAGTCAGGCTGGGCGGCAAAAGTAGGAACAGCAGAATATTGCGGGTGGGCCTTTTCGTTGTTGCTTCGTTCGTCGCGTCGTCGTCGGTCGTTCGGTCGAAGGTACCTAGGTTTTCGCCTTTCGTGTCTGCGCCCATTTCCTTCTCCATTTTTTTTTTTGTTGTTTATTTCTTTTGCCTGCATGCTCATGTCCGAGAAAATCTCCCATATCCTTGTTTGTTTTGTTTTGGGATACGTTTTTTCGTCCTTTGCTTCTATTTATACTTTCGTTTTTCGTCTCCGTTTTTCAGGACTGATGCGATGATGAGGCTGTTTGGGTCGTGTCGGTACACGGCTAAGGAAAGACTTCCCAAGCAAGCAAGTAGGTGATGGGTGGGTGGCTTAACTTTGCGTCGACCTCATTTGTCAGAGGTAATCGGTTCATCATTTTCTGTTTTGTATAGGTTTAGGGATCCTGTGTGGATATGCGAAGCGTAGGCGGATGGGTGTGGGTATATAATTTTTATGTGTTGAAAAAAAAACCTTGGGGGAGTATTATTTGTCATGTGTTCTAGACGACACGCCGACTATAAAGTTGTTGGCAATTTTATTTTTTTGTTTAGCTTTAGAGAACCCAAACAAACGATTAAGGACTTTCGATGTTTTGTATGTAAAAGAAGGAGGACGCGCATATTTTACCCCGCTCTTAGAATTAGATAGATGTGGGTCATAATACCTATTTTAATTTTACATTTGTTGCTTGTAGGTTTAATGGCTCAAAAACAATTCAAATGAAATATTTAAAGTCTTATAAAGTATTTCTTAAGAATAAAAGCATTTTAAGTTTTTGGCGAAAACAATGTAGGCAGGTATTTTAAAATTCAATAAAGGTGCGGGAGGGGGGCTAAGAGTTTTGAAAACACACTTCAACTTTTATTCGTTCATATGATTTTATTTCTTCTTAATGAAGAAACCCGAAAACTGAGGCCAGTAGTTTGGTTTACAATGTTTCGACTGAGGGAATACTTCCTCTAAATTAAAATCCCCACAAAATTTATACTTCCAAACTACATGTCGCTATTTTTGATGTTTATTTCGGCTCCACAAAAATTCGGATAAATCTTTGGTTAGCTAACCAGAGAAATATCTTAACCGTTGATCAGTCTTACCAATCTCTGATTAAACATAACATTTTTTTTGTTTTGACATAAAACCAAAGCATTTCAAAAAATTGTCCTGCTTCTTCTTTGCAGATAACTATGGTTAATTTTTACCTGATTTGCTTCTAAGCCCATTAAATTATTTCTGTCTGCTGACTAGGGGCCAGTTCAATTCAAATTCAATTCAAATTCCATCGATTGTTTAAATAATTGAATAAAAAAGTTCTCCGGTTAGTAAATACATCTTTGGTTAACTCATGTGTCAAGTGTTCACTGATACCATGAATGAAGAAAAATCAATGGTTAGTTAATGTTAACCCAGCCAATCAAAATTTCTAAGGTTTGCATTTTTAATCTAATAAAATAAGAAATTGCCTGGTTATTAATTATTTATATCGTTAACCTACTTGCTAGGACATGAAAAAAATTCTAAGTTAACCAGCAAAATTTTTTCTGGTCAAAAACTGTTCCTCTTCTTATGATTATGATTTTACCAATGTAAAAATAGGCAGATAAATTCGTCTGTTAAAAATAAAATCAATTACAAGCCAGAACGTTGGCATATCAGTACCAAATCAAGCTATAAGGCTCTGAAAATCATTTATTAAATTATGTTACCAAAAGCCAAAATCGTCTTGTTAAAAATTTTTATTTTTCGAGCTAATATGCCTCCCAAGAATTGTTCGAGTAACATCATTTCCAAGTCAAGCAATAAAATCCTGAAAATCATTGGTTAAATCAAGCTAACCAATCAAAATCAGCTGGCTAGTTTTTATTTCTCAGGTGAACCTACTTACCTGTACGTGGTAACATCCCTGCAATATATTGGTAAAATTAATTTAATAAAAAGCCAAAATCAGCTGGTTAGTAACTAATTCTTCGGTTAACTTTAAAAAAACAAAAACAGAAAATGCTGAAAATCATTGGTTAAAACAGGTTAACCTACCTCTGAAAATCCCCTGTGAAATTCATATAAACATCAACACTTTATTGAGTAGGTATTCTGTGATTTCAACATTTGAAATAACCATTGATTTAAGTCCATAATACAAATAATCGCTATAGTTATCATCGACCTATTAACAAGGGATTTGTAAGGCGATTCCAACCAACACAAAAAAAATACTTTCAAATATTATTTATTGACATAAACTTGACCTTGTCACACACAAAACTCGCTCTACCCCAACTCGAACTCCCAATCAAATAAAATACCTTTAACACCTACGTCAAGTACCACCCAGAGAAGGGTGGTCTGTTGAGTAATTTGCTGACACAAAAAAAAAAGTATTAGGGTAAATCAAGTTAATTTGTGTCTATATAGGTACGAGTATATAGAACATTTTGGTCTCTAGTAAATATAATAACTTCCCGCAAATTCATATAAACCATCAACCAACAAGACACCCTTCAACACTCGTTATATAATTTGACACCCCATTTTTATTGGTAAATCCCATTTTCGAATTATTTTATCATCATAGGCAAAAGGATTAAAAATACTCTCAGTCCATTGGTTTATATGTAACATGCTGATATGATAAGTATAAGACCCCTATACCATCAAAGCAATAATAAGAATGAGAGAATAAAAGGAAAGCTTAAATAACACCCAATTGTTTATTATGTTAAGCGTCTATAAAGTCTCCAGACACAACAAGTTAATCGCGTATAGCAAATGAGTCGAAAGGGAATCAACATCATCTTCATCATCATCGTTGTCACCGTCACCGTCTTCTTTTCTTTCTACACGTCATCATCGTGTCGTCGCGCCATAATAAAATTAATACAAAAAAAAACCTACTCCCACAAGGCGAAAGTAACCATTCACGCAATTTTCTTACCCCCCCTTCATAACAATACGCATATAAAACCAAGAATCGGTTACATTTTGCGTGTTATTATACGACGATGTGTACCAACATCAGCATCATAATATATAACAACCCTAATCTTCGGCAGCGCGGCGGCGGCGGCGTGAGCGAGGGGGGATCTGAATGCGAATTTAGGACTTGATGCCCCATCATAACCCAACCTAAGAAAATAGTGGGTGTCTTATATTGTCGATAACCCCAGGCGGTGCGGTGGCAGTGGCAGTGGCGACGCGACGACGTAGGGTGCAAATAAATGGATATATCTTTCCAGCCGCTTCATGACCCTAGATCGGTATAAAAAGGCACGTCGTAAACCACCATCCCCATCATCTTCAACCACCCGCACGCCACCGCCGCCGCCGCCGCCCACCCGCTCCGCTCCGGAAGCAACAATCATAACAAACAACAGAGGGCGAGATGCGTCGGTGTCGTAAAATGGTGTTTTTTTCCCCCCTCACAATTTTGTGTGTGTGTGTTTTTTTTTTCGAAGGGTGGTGTGTTGTTTTCTCGTCACCTTAACCTTGAAATGTTCGATAGATATGGTGCTTAATGGTGGTCCCCTTTTGCGATGATGATGATGATGATGATTATTTGCATCAAAGTAAAAAGGGCGCTTTAAGTGGGTTCGGTAATAAAAGAGAACAAAAAAAAAATACAAACATTCTTATCCCTCAAGGTCATGGTCACATAATCCTCCCTCTTTCATCCATACACACAGCTATAGGTTAACGAAATTTTGCCTTTATCATCAATGGTTGTTAAGAAAGGGTAAACCACCGCAATGATACCTTTTTGGGACAATGAACCCAAAACCGGATGGTCTTTCCTCTTTTTTTCCGGTTCCGTTTCATCGTTTGTTTTGGTCTTACTCCTATATTATTATCATTCCAAAATCACCTAGGGAATGTTTTTTTTTTTTGCAAAAATAAAAAAAATTCTGGACAGACAAACACACACCAACACACATTTTACCACAAAATGCGGCTCCCTAAAATGGAAAAAAAAGCTTAAATTTAGGGGATTGGGCCCCCAAAAAAAACAACAACAACAACGCACAAACAACCAAGAGGGAGACAAGCAAAATTTTTGGGGGACCCAAACAGCTGGCTGAGAAATTTGTTTTGTTATTTTGGTTCAATGGCGATGATGCGGGCCCATAAAATCGGAGTTAGTGTAGGTCGGTTCTGTTGTGTCTGGTATGGCTATGATGGCGGTCGGGCGGTCTGATGTTGATGTTGGTGCTTTTGGTATTCTTTTTTTTTTTTTTTCTTCCTGCGTGCCATCAACATCATCATTATCGTTGCCTTGGCAATATCGTCAAAGCCTTTTATCGTCATTTGGGTTATATGTATATGTTATGGCACGCAGGGAGTTGTTGGTTGTATGTAGGATCTACTTTTATAAGAAGATGTTGTTGGGGGCTATAATGTGCGAAGACGATGGTTAGCAAAAAAAAAAATAAAGAAGAAATAATTGAACCTACACGTGAGCCAGTTCTTTGGGGTTTGATATGTTTTTTTTTTCTTTTATGGTTCATACACATATTATGGTGTCTAGTGGTTTTGTGTGCAAAAAAAAAGGATATTTTTTCATGTTTACAATAAACCGGAAAAAAATAATATGTTGAAGAATACATCAACAGTTACTTTTTATAGCCCCGGATGTATCTACATGATATGTGGTTTTTTTTTATAGATGTTGTGAATTGGGCAGATGTGTGGTTTTGGTAATAAAGACGGTGGATACATAAATATAGAAGGACTCATTTGATTGAATGAGTTTTTCTCTTTAAGATAGTTGTAGGTTCTTATAGGTATATAATTTGAGATATTCCTTGGACACAGGAAATGTGTTTAGTGGTTAAGAAATGTATTTAGCAAAAATAATTACTGCACAATTATTCAACATTATTTTCAAGATGCGTCTGGGAATGTCCATATAATCATAGTTTCCTTGTAAGCGTAACCTTTTTTTTAAATGAAAACAAAAAATGTTGTAGTGGCTTCTGACCGATTAAAAATAGAATCTGTTGTTTTTTTTTTTAATTCGATCAAATGTGTTTACTTCATTCAAGATTTCATAAATGCTTTTTGAAAAATATTTTTTGAATTAAATTATGCATGCGTATGTACCTACTTGCTTACAATGTAAACTGTAAAAAATTATCAAAATCCTTAAAACTGTTTTCGGAGTAATTAAGTTTTCGTTTTGTATTAATGGTTGTATGACAGATACCGTTGGTCTTGGAACTAAAACGCCGCTTTCATAGATTTGTCTGTAGGTGAGGTACATTAAACAGACAAACAAAACAGACCAACAAAATTGCCCGAACCGAATTGTATCAGCGATCTATCTAACGTTTCCAAAAAATGCTCTGTAGTATATATCACCTACACGTTTGGAGACTACCTACTCAACTTTAGAAAAGTAGTCGTGTTACCCGATCTTTGGGGTCATCACAACATGTTAAGAAAAACAACAAAATTAAACTTTTTTCGTTTTTCAAAAACTATTTCATATCCGGATTTTTGGCTTCTGTTTCAGTTGAGTAAGAAACTTGAAAATTCACAGTTAGAGGAAATCTTAAAAAAGAATTAGAAAAGATTTGAATACTTGAATAGTTGAAAATTGATTAAATATCAAAAATAAAGTTTTTTTTTTCAAAAATTTTATTCATTTCAAAAATCAATAAAATAAATTTGAAATTTCTTTAATCAAGCCTTAAAAAAAATAATTGTAAAAATAAAAACGTTTAAATTTTTTTTTTTCAAAATTTAAAACTAACAGAACTCTTTTTCCCAATTTTTTTTTTGTTTTTCAAATAAAAACTAAAATTATCAAATAAAAATTAAAATGTACAAATTTGAAAAAAAAAATCAAAACACAATTTTTTTTAAATAAACTTTTTTCAAAAATCTAATGCTTAACCTCTCTCAGTATTTAAATTTAATTTTTTTCAGGAATCTAAAACCTCTCAGTATTGAGGCAGAATGTAGTATTGAAGTATAAAGATTAAAAAATCATAAAACACAATTCTACTTTAAAGATGCGAGGTTTTTTGTGTCATAGAATTGGGTTAGAAAAAATGTTTGAGACAAAATTATCGCAGTGTTTTCAACGTCAAATTTTAATAATGAAAGATTATTAAAAATTATTAAAGACTGTTTTTTTTCAAAAATTGCTTTGTTCCCATGTCCGTCACCTTTTACTAATTGTTTTTGTGACATAATAATGGCTCCCATGGTTATTTTTTCACAGACTGATTCCTTATTCAATCAACCATGTTCTTAAGTAATATTGTTTAAATATTTAAACAAAAAAAATTTAAGTCAAATATTTGTTTTGAACCATTATTTAGTTGTCTCTGTTCCTTATGCTTCTGTAAAATGTTTAACGTTCTATTGTTCAAAGTCCTCCTTTTTTCCCAACCAACAAACAAATAATCCTGGAACATCAATGCGCGCCAGCGCATACGGCCTGATATGGGAAAACAAAACGCCACCATTACCATATCATATTTTCTTCATCGAACAGCTCACATAAGGCACAATCTATTTTTCTATTCTTTTTGTGTTCGTTTTCCACTCGCATCTTCTATTTGTTTCACTTCCACTCTCACTCATGGATGATGGAAATTCTATTCTCCCCCTATTATTTATTTTATAAAAGAAAAAAAAAAAAACCATGCAGCTGTTGTCATCTTGTACAATGTACAGTCAGTTTGCTTTGCTGCTGGCTGATGCCTGGATCACAAAAAGTGTCCAATATTATAAAAACATTGCTTTTGTACAGTACAGCTAGTGTTGGGATGGTGATTTGAAGTGATGTGTTAGATCGAACATACGAGAACGAGTATACCTACCAACATTATGAGGGATGGAAAATTCTAAATGGATAAGTGCATTAAAAATTAATTTGTAATATACATTTTTGATTTAGGATTCTTTTTTTTTTTTTGTTTAGGGTTGTTTTCGTTTGAATTTAGGAAAACATTTTTACGATATTTTTGTAGTTTTTTGAAGGTTATAAGTTATTCTGCAAAAATTGTATAATCTAAGCATTACTGAATTAACATTTGTCATACTTACTTCAAAGAGGAAGAGATAAAGATACCGTTTATACTTCGAAGATTTTTGAAAACTTTTACCCACCAATCTTTTTTAATGTTCTAATTTTCTTAAGCATTTGTTCATGTGGGTGTGGCCCCGGCGCAGTGGAGGTAGTGCTTGGCTGCTACCCTGGGTGTGTGGGTTCGATCCCCAGTCTAGGCAGCAATTTATTCTCTATTCCCTCAACTGAACGCCACTCCTGGGATTTAATGAGATAATCAAACCCTAATTTCTCAATCCACTGCGCAAACAAAAAACTGTCCTATCCTTCTATTTCTTGTCTAATTTATAAGACCCTAGGTCTTACTGGCATATACATATATGTTTGTGTGTGTTTTGATGGAAAAAAAATGAAAAAAATACAGAAATATTCACTCTTAACCACAGTAAAAATAATAAGTTTTTCTTCATTGAATCAATCCGATTTCTCTATAGAAATTTTTGTCAACAAATTTTGTTTTCTTTCTTTTAAAAAGATTTGTGAATCCCATTGTTTGTTATCAATTATTTTCCCTGTGCATTTGGAGCGATCAAATGCAGCAGTTTTTGAATTTTTTTGTCAAATTACAATTCTCTTATTAAAATTTTGTATTCCATGTAACATGAAATATTTTTTTTTCTTGGATTAAAGTTATGATTAACTTGAAATGCATTTAAATCAACAATTTAAACCTTTAATGCTTGTATCCTTGAAAGCTGAAATATGCATCACTCAGATATACCCACATAAACACGGATCAAAATGAATGTCACAATCTTACATCAAAACCAAAATTTCTCTCACATAGGCCCATTAAGCATTCACTCATCAGCAACGACTTATACTCCTCTCCATTATTACTGCAAGCAATGCCCAAAAATAGACAATCCACGCACAACTGTTGCAGCCACCATCAAACTGCATATAGTGCAACTGCATCCACCATAGCGCATCCCTTCTGCAGTATACGCTGCTGCTGCTGCTGCATCTTCTTTGAAACACCAGACGCGCGAGCATTTTAATACACATGAAATCCATTTGTGGGTGTTTAAAAATAGTCTTTCACTCTCTTTAGATGTGTCCCATGATGATCCAAAAGAAAACTTCGTTGGGGGCTAGGAATGCGTGTGCTGACTTCATTTGATAGAAATTGCCGCCAGCTCGCGCGTTGTGTCTTTATATTAAAAAAAAAAAAAAAAAACATAATGAAAAACTAAATTAAGAAACGAATAGACAGATGGATGCATTTGGGTTAAAAATAAAATGCTGTGCTGTGCCCATCTTTCACTTGAAGGTCTTTCGAAGAGTACACGCTCCAAAGGACATTGATCTTGAATTTTGATTCTTTTTTTTTTTTTTTTTGGTAAACGTGTATCTGGATGTACATTCGGAAGCAATTATATTAAATATTGTAGATCTAAACTCCTGGTGGATGTTCACTTACCATATATGGATATGAATGTTATTATTTTTTTTTTGTTCATCATCTTCCTCACATCCTTATGGTAATGGTTAATAGTGACACTTTTAGTGGAAGATTTTTTGAAATAAATTTTTTTTTTTCATTCTCAGTGTTTTTAATTAGATTATTTTAGTTTTTAAGGCGGGATTTTGGGAAATTGATTTTTCTCAGGAAATTCAATGTCACACATGAGAAAGTGATTTTTGATTTGTTCTTCGTTTCGGATATTGAGTATATGTGAAATTAAATTTATGAGACGACGATATACCACAACTGGCAGAGAGAAAGGAGATTTGGGTTAGTAGGGGCGATTTTCCAAAAATATATATTTTAAGTTCTAATTTTCTGGTTATTATGTGTGTCGTCGTTGTTGGGAAATGTGATGGGATATTATATGGGAGTAGGATGTGGATGTGGATCTAATGAAAAATAAGGTGAAGTGCATTAAACTTGCTATGGTAGTGGAGGGTAAACTAGGTCGGGTAAATAGGTACAGTTGGATCCAAATTGTGTTAGTAGTCACGTGTAGAGTTTTAATTAAGTGGCTTGGGTAAGATTCTTTTTTTTTTGTAGAACTTAGCTACCTACTACAAAACATATCGCGTCTTCGGTTTGAAAAACAAAACTGACGCAATCGCATTTTCATTACATCTTCAAAAAATATTTGAAAAAAATCTGTTAAGAATATTTATCCAAACCACATAAAAGCTGTTGTATATGTTCCAGACTTAGAAGATTAAAAAATCCTCTCTTTTTACTACAGTTACAGTTCTTGGAGTTAATGGAAAATAACAATTTTAGACTTTTTAAGACTCGATACTTTTTCAATGAAAGTTCGTGCTGATGAAAGTTACTTATCCTGCTTATACCTAAGTGTTGCAAAATTGTTTTCCAACCTAAAAACTTTAATTTGTCAAGTTCTGGAATCGATACGATGCATAACATTTTTAATTAAATTAAGAACTTTTGCAAATCAGCTATTTTTTTACTATTTATGTATGTTACTGTTCCTCTCAATTAGATTAGTAAACAAGCTAACAAAAAAGTTAAATCCTGATCGAAAAAAATTTAGCTCATGATCTTGAAATTCAGTATTTGGTAAGGATAATTTGAAATATCAAGACCTCTCTGTTTTTATTTTTAAATTTCCTGCATCATTTATCTGCTAAAAAAATTTAAAAACACACAAAAAAAAAATTCGCAGTGTTTAGAAAAAATTGGACCCACATTGGGCGCCACTTATATAAACTGTGTACTATGAATTGTATATTCCCTCCGACAGGACTGCATTTACAATTTGCATGAAGGTTAAGTTTCTTCAGTCCAATACTTCTTCAGTTTAATTCCTCCTTATACTCGTTTGAAACCAGAATGCCATTTTTTTTGTTGCACCCTTTCCTGCTCATCCTGCCAAAAATTGTAGACAAGGGTTTTGATACTATGAATTGAATTAAATTCAAACCTGATGGGACTCGTTTCTTCTTCTTTTATGATGTTGCTATGATCAAAATACACAAAAAGAGCTATCTGAAGTAAGGGTTAGAAATCATACCCCACGTTGGGCGCCATTATCTGAAAGCTGAATTATCTTCCCGGCATAAATATATTTAGTTAATCGTGACTAATCCTAGTATAGTTTGAAGCCTATCATTCCCCTGTGTTCAATGCTGCATGGCATCTCCTGGCCACTTCCTTTTGTAATGCTTAAAATGAAGAACAGAACTTTAATTGTAAGTTTACGAGTATATTCTGGATAAAATCCAGATTGAGATTCTCGTTTGTGCTTTCTATGCTGTTAGCATAGTTCTACGTTTGTATCTCTTAGGTCGTTAGAAATTTGATTCCACGTTGGGCGCCATTTATATATGAGATGACTCGTTTTGAGCAGAAAGTTTTTTAAAATTTAAATCTACGTTGCGACGGGTATTCCCATAGAAAGCTTTTAGCTTTGCCTATATGAAAAACATAGTACATACATACTATCAGGGCGAGTATTTCTTAATATTGCCCCGACCCTTGTGGTGGCGCTGCATTTTTTAGGTTTAGAATTTGATTTGAACGGATATTGGGAGCAGGAGCAAGAGCAGATTGCCATAACCAAAAAATATCAATAAATGTCGATTAAAGCCTCCACAAGCTCTCCGCAGAAAAATTTGAGTAAGGGTTCCCCCCCAGTTTAGATGTCCCCCATTCGACTTCTGTTGTTTTTCATATAAAAAGCTTTAAATCTTAGGTGTATTGAAATTGCACCATTCACCGACGTAATTTTTTCTTCCTTTCAAAACTCAACTTTTCTCATTCACAATAATAATTTTATTTTTATGAAACTGCAATGGCGGTTTTCCGCTTTCAATTAATTTTAAAAATGGAGTCAAATCAAATGCAACAACCGTATCCCGTATAAGTTTCGTTATATTCCTATGTTGTTTTTTTCGATAAGTTTTTACTTTTTAGGTGTGTGAATTGACTATCGTTGAGTTTACATAGGTTGTGAGATTAACTTAATTTTCTGTTTTGTATTTTCTACAGGAATTTTTTGCAGTTTCTACAACAACCACTTTTAGTGTTTAGCATTCCTTTTATAGACATCTCTTGGAGATAACTTGTATTATTTATATTTTTAGTACTAGAATGATTGTTGTGTGAACTTAGTGCTAAATTTTAAATTCATATTTAAACCGTTGGTGTTTTTGAAATTTAAAAACTTCTTCATTAAATAGCTAAATAGCTAATTATTTTTAAATAATAATAATCACAATATTTTTTTATTTTTATTTCAGATAATTTATGGTACAGACGGCCAAGTCGTACGTGCTGAATCACGTCGTGGACGTGGTAAGGGACGAGGTGCTAGTACTGGGGTAAGTGTTTTTTTTAACTTTTTATGAATTTCGTTTATAAAAAAAAATGTTTCAATTAATTTAAAATGAAAGACAAACTATAATTGGCAGTGTATATGTTTCTGTTTTAATTTGGTATTTTATTTTTTTCTATTATGGGAAAGTCGAAAAATTGTCTCAGAATGGCAGTTAATTTTTATTTAATAAATATAAAGTGAAAAGAGTACGACACTAAGAAAATTAGATAGAATTATTTTTACGTATTTTACCAACATTTATAAAGTAGGTTAATGTAAACATAAAAAAATCACAAAATTGTCATTTTGGAACTTTGATTGGGTAATATTTTGTTCATTCTTCTATCAAAATCATAAATCGAGGATAATTCTTAAAAACATAAACGGGATGATCTTGCAAATGCATTATGAACAGTTACAGTGACGCGGCTTTTCGCCCTCTAGTCTTTTAAATCGTTTTTTTTTTAAATTCCCCTAGAATTTGAATCATTTCCATGAATAACCTCATGGGCGAGTTTTCATTTACTTAAATCATTTATTGGTGGCATTACTGTTACAACTACAATGTGAACTGAGTGGGAATGCAAAACGCCAAAGAATTCAGTAAACCGCTCACTAACTATTTACTAATACCTTGGATTGACCCAGAGGGCGCTCATCGCGATTGCACAATCATCGTTTTGAAAAAGGCTGTCAATTAGAGAAACGTGACTTTCCGAACGGCGAAAGGTATTGAAATAAATCACCTTTTACTTTTTACCGTTTACCTACTAAAGTCAATTTCACTTATCTGAAGGGCAGACGAGTGCTCTATTTCCTTCTTAAGATAGATCTAGTTGAAACCTAACGAAAGCTGCCAAGAGTTCAGCAACAAACAACAGTAGCTTCCCGAACAATTGAAAAGTCGACCAAAATGCACTTCTAGCACTTTCATTTCTCAAGACGATTATCAGTTCACTTTCGGAGGTGTATTTTATGGGAGGCTTCGCACTATTGTTAGCTTCTAAAATGTTTGCTTAGTCCGACCGCTGTAGGTAGAGGTACCTAATAACCAGTGAATTTTTTTCTGATTAAACATTTCTTACTTACATATGGGTGACGCTACATTCTGGGTCGGATCATCAGGATATCTGAATCAATAAGCCTTTCCAGCCATTTCAGTACCCTAGCTCTGTATCGGTCTACCATACACCAGAGTCGCTTCTTTTTCTCCACTGCCCCTTCCACTAGATTGCCAGAACTTTCTAATTCACAAGATCTTAACCACCTCAGTAAATAGTCTAACGCATCAGCCATTACACTTAAAGTACTTCGATGGAACTTATTTTTCATGATCATTATTTTTGAAAATGTTCCGGTTTCGATTCTCTAATCTTCAAAGAGGAACTAACTTATACCTGATAAAGAAATACAAGAGTCAAGTCTCGTGCTGTGTTGCTTCCAAAAGCCGGCAAGCCACACCACTCTATATCTTTCCATCCCCTTTAACAAATAAAAGTTTTTCTTTTGCTTTACTTTTTCATTATTCCAGATCGTTAACCTTTTTCATAAAACGATAAAAGGATAACCTATCAGCATATCACCAAAGAAACACACAACACACTGTCATGTCATCTACAGAAAGCACAACCATTTGAAAGGTCAATTGTTATCTATAATACCTCTATCTCCTTGAGGGACTCATGTATATGAACTTGTCGACGAGGACGTCTTTCAAAAGCGAATCAATGGCGATTGTTTGTCTGGGGGGGGGGGGGGGGATTATGTAGGTATTCAATTTCAATGTCAATGACAAGCGCACGTTCCAGAATACAAAACAATAAACACATACCTTAAGGCACCATAAGCACTCTCCATCAGTCTCTATACCTAGATGAAATTCAAACCGAATATTCTTCCGTGCGACAAGCACTTTAGTCCCCCTCGAAATTCGTATTATCCTTAGAGCCTTATAAGAACAACTTCTTCGCTTTACCGCTACCATTCCGTTATACTTTGTAGGTAATATGTAGAACACCATCAGGAAAAAAAAACCTTCTTAAACCCGATATCTTATATTTCGAGGACGTTGTGTCGTCTCACTACTGTACGGTTCAGTGTTTAAGTAGAACACACCATTCTGATGAGGAGGGGGTTTATGCAGACAACAACAACAGAAAAAATCTCAACCTGTTGCTGGATAAGGATAAACGTAAAATCAAAAAAATCATACTCCCAGTCCATTAAAGCGGAATCCATCTCCTTTTTAAACCACAAAACGTTTTGTAGTATATCCCGCCGCACTTCCTCTTACCATCCATTGTAGTCATTCGTCTGTGACTGTGCGTTTTCTTATACATCCTTTTTCCTGCTCCTCAATCCTCATGCAGAAGAAGATCTTTTAAGAGTTTAAGAAATGCTGTTCAATCATCACCATCATGCGACACCGAGCCAACCATCCAGCCAGCCAGCAGCATCAACGCTCACAATTCAATGGAACTGTTTTTGGGTCCTTGGTTTCATCTCTACTGATGATGATACGGTGTGGAAGCAGACGTATTGTGCCGTAGGATTCATGAGAAACCCTTAACTGGCATCGTTGTCGTTGTCGACGTCGTCGGCATCATCATCATCATCATATGAAAATCGCTTCCTATATCGAAAACATTCCGAGAAAAACACACTGCCTCACACCTTCTGGGGACTCCCGGTGATTGTAATAAGCCAGTCTACCATTGCCAGTGAAGAAGAGGGTTGGAGTAAACCGAAGCAACCAGTTCCGGCGTATTTTATTCCAATCCTACTGTGTGTTCTCTCGTGCTGCTACAGATTACTGGTGCTCCTCACATCTGGCTGGATACGTCCGTACAATCGGTAAGAGTTCTTGTATCACATCCACCCCTCTGCTTATATTCATTCTTTGTCGGTCGTTCGGATAGAAGTGGAAGACGGTACTCTATATATACTCTGCACTTACTTGTCGTTCGTTTGTTGGACTACCAGACGCGCGGCGGCACCACATCAGCAATCCATTGAGTAAAGTAGCCTTCACCTCATTCCACTTCCTCGACAGATTATGTAATACTTTTATCGTCATCGTATCGTGTAAGTGGCCATGTTTGGCTACGACTCTCTGTCAAGAAGTTCCCAAAGACTCGTCGTAGTCGTCGTCATCGTTGTTGTCGGTTTCGGTTCAATCCTCGTATATTCAAAAAAAAAAAAAAAAAGTATCATTTCCACCCTCCTATCCCGCCTCATGTCGGGGAACTCCCTTCATCTTATGCTGCCTTTTGGAGAAGTGTGGCTTGATGGTTGGGTATTGGGTTGTATAGTATAGAGTATAGAGAGTGAGTGGCTCGGTTCTGTCTGTTGTCCGTCTGTTTAGTGCTGGGGACCCAGAAAGCCTCCATCCATCCTATAACCGCAAGCACACATTCGGAAAAAGATCAAATAATCGTTTGGGCCATACCCCCATGATATATTTCGACGTTGCCGTCTCGTCTCCCGCGCGCTGCCTTTGTTGTGCCTTAGTACTGCTGCTGGTTGGTGCGAGCTGATTCCCCCTTTGGCGGTGTTCAAGCTGGCGCTACTATTATACTGCTTCTGCTTCTGGGACTGGGACTGGGACGACGACGAATGGATTGCGGATAGATGGATGGATGAACGTGGTACCTTGACATTGGCTCCATGGCGCTCCGCATGGGTCTGATGTCGTCTCACCGCCTCTCTCTCTCTCCTTTTCATTCATATACAATCATTCGTTCGTGAAAGTGAAGTATGCGTGCGTGATGGCTTTGGCTTTGCTCCCTAATCGCTGTGTGTTGTCGTCGTTGTTGTCGGCATCATCACCATCATCATCATCGCAGCTATAATACTTCGTCGTCGTCATCGTCATCGTTGTCGTTGCCGTTGCCGTTTGCTGCTGTTGAGGTCTCCCATGGTGTGCAAGGGAGATGTCTCAGTTTTTTTTTTTTTTTTTTTGGAGTGGGAAAAAATTGTTAAGTCAGACACCTCGATTGTTGACGACGTCGTCGTAGACAGAATGTCTACCATGCTACAAAAGCCGTTTCTTTTGTATAGCTAGAGGTATTCCACGTTCTAATCCATCTCCACACGCTTAACTCTGAACTGAGTTGTCCTCAAAAAATCATGATGTGGTGAAGTTGCACATTGTTGCCAGCTGGTTTTAATACTTTTTTTTTATTTTGAACCGGATTTGTAATGATGAATTGATTTGCATTTACGCATAGCTTTCTTCAAAAACTATTTTCGTAAGACTGAACTGGAACTTTTTTCATTCCAATGGCAGTAAATGTGTTTTCCTAAATTGTTTCGCAAAATTTTGTTTTATGTTTATATTCAATATTTTTACAGTCGTAGGAGTAAGTAATAAGTCACTGGAATGATATTTTTGCAAATTTCGTTTCCCAAAATTGTTTCTCAAAATCTCTTCCGCAAAAAAAAACTAGTTTTGCAAAATCATTCTTCGAACAATAAACTTGTTTCGGGAAATATTTTGCGATGCAACCACTGTTGAATTGTTGCAAACTTTCCCTACGAAAATATGTTTCGCAAAATCAGTTTCGCACAAATTAATTCTTGTTAGGAAATTTTGTAAAAAATTTATTTTTAATATTCTTCCAAACATAGCAAACATACCTATTCTTGCAAAAAACTACAGCCGCTAAAAACATATTTTGCGAAATATTTAGCAAACACCGTAATTTTCGCAAACTTCGCAATCACCCAACTTGCTCGAATTTCAAAATGTCACTCGCCGTGTCGCCGTTTTCGGTTGAAAGTTACGATTAACAAAATTGTCCCATTTTCGGTCAACTGTAAAAATGAAAAACATTCGCAATATTTGCGAATATTTGCAAATTTTACGACAAAAACAAAAAATGTATCAAAATGTTGCACCGTCATTTTCTTTTTTAAATGAAAAGAAATTCGCAAATTAATTTTTGTTTTAACACGATTTACCCAGAAAAAAAAGTACCTGGCAACACTCTCGCTATATCCTCAAGTACTTCATTCCCAAGAAAGGAAAATCATGTTTTTCGCTACAAAATGCTATTATTCAACTACCAGCATATAGCACCAGACGACAACGATACTAAACGGTATGACAGAAGTTATACCTTCACAATGCCTTTTAGTTCTTAACATTCCAAAGCTATGTATGTGCCAACTGCCAACTGCTGTAGGACTTGTTCATCGGCACTCTCTGTAATCACTTGGCACGAAACGTAAAAATGACACACAACAAAAAAAAAAAAACGCGAAGACTTTCTCCTTCGTTCATATATGTACTCAACAATCGAGCTCCTGATGACGATGGTCCTGGATGGTTCTTTTTATGTGTTGCTAAGGTTTATATGCGGGGTTCTGGTGTGCATTGGAATGAATTCTAATCTGAGAAGCAAAAGGACCGCAGCTCAGACGTTCTTATAGTTACATATATCCGAAGCAGGGAGATTGTGGGAAATACCCTCTTTTTATTTTGTCGTCATCATCGCAGGCGGTGATATTTTTTTGCTGCTTCTGCTTCTGTTGCTGTTGCTTCCCTTTTTAGCAGCTCTTGGCACGTTCCCTATATTGGTTTACACTTTCGTTTTGTATGTTAGTATGACATTAACACACATTTTTCCTCCTGAGCTGTCTCTCTTCCTCGCCGCGCCAGGCCGCCGGGAAAGGGGGATCTGATGTCCTCGTCCTCGTAGTCGTATAGTCGTCGTCATTGCTGTCGTTGTCGGTCGTCTGGCAGGCAGTAAATATAGTAATCCATGAAGGTCTTCCCCGCCTGGTTGTACCTTCCTATAGTACTCGACTCGTTGCCGGGTACTTTAACTATAGGTATGTATAGTGGCATGCGAAACCAGCAACAGGCAGACAGCAGTCAGCTACTCAACCAGACGAAGGTTAGCCCAAGCCAAAGTGCTCTAACCACCCAGACCTAGATCCCTGGTGGTGCAGTCAGTGCACATTGGCATTCAACAAACAGAGCAAGCGGCAACAACACAAAAAAAAAAAAAAAAAAAAAAAAACAAAAGGAGAACAGTCCGCGCGCGATGCAGCATGTAGGTACACATTTACAGAACGGTTCGGTAACTTGTAAGTGCACCATCGTGCTAAACGTCTGTCTGTCAGTTGACGCTGGAGGAATAAACTTGTTGATAGTTCGACTCTGATAGGTTAACATACCAGACACACTCCTGTACGCGATACCAACCCTTTTCTCTTTCGGTGCATCATCATGATATTGAGGCTCTGCACTTCGGTGTTCGAGTTCGCGTGAGGCCCCAGGAGCGACTGTCCTGCCCTTCTGCATTACCCTCTTGCTTGTGTCGTCGTTATCGTTACGTAACTGAGATCTGCATTTAGCGTTAGGTTTGGGATTGGCACGTCCTCAGCATTGTGTCCCATTCCGGGGAATCATCATCACAACCTTCCGTCCAGACAACCTGTCAACAGGTGTTGTGATTGTTTTGTTGTTGTTTTTGCTGGCTGTCCTACAATGCATCCAGTGTGCTGGTGCATTTCCATAACTAAGACCGACGACGGTGGATTTTTATGATCGAACAAGGACGAGGGTGATGACATGACGACGACGCCGCGCCGGCTGACGATGAGGAGGATATGGCCTGGTCCTGCTCCTGGGCGACTATAGTTGGTTAGTTGGTTGGTCAGGAGGAGGTGCAGCAGCCATCATTATCAACATCAACATCCACTGCACTACTGACTAAAGTTAAATGTTTTTTGTGGCTCAGTAGTGGAAAATTTCACAGTTTACACTCGTTATTTGGCGGTCGACGACGACGACGTCGACGATGTGCAGTGCCAAATGCCAATCTGTTGCCGGCACACAGTCCCAGCCTGAGCCCTGGAGGAGGATAAGCCCGATGTTCATTCAGATGTGGTGTTTCGGTTGGCGTTTTTTGCGCGTTTTGTCCATCAATCCTCTCCATCCAGCAGCAACAGCAGCAGCAGCTCATGGCTTGGACAGAGTTTTTTTTTGGAATTTTTTTTTTTTTAATTTTTTACTCCCTCGTGTCAGATAAAATAATTTTATTTTGAAATGCTTTTGGGTATAGGTATTGAAATCGAGACGACCGACCGACGCGACGAGGCGACGACACATTGGGAAAAAAAGTGCTGCATTTGTTGATGACGCTTGCCTCTGATGGAGGATGCACACAATGCTAAACGGTTAGCCTTTGGGATTCTGATGTTGGATTCCGTCGAATTGACGGCTCAGTGAATCTATTGAGTGTGACATTGTAGATTTGTTCATATATATAAACAAGAACAACAAAAACACCACCATATTTGTTGTGTGAATGTGGCAAGTTATCGGATGCATCATCATCGTCATCGTCATCATCCCAGAAATTGGTATGTAATGCCATTCAAGTGCAGTGAACTGAAGAGGTGTTGAGAGTATATAGTCCGGAGGTCCCTCTTACTTCTAACAATGTATAGGTAGGTAGAGATACCTGTTGGTTATTTGATTGTGCTTTGACACCAAACAAAAACGAGGCCAATCGCTCCTTGCTCCTTTGGGAAGAACATGGTACAATGAAACAGTGGTGGCGAGGCGATGGTGGAAATATAGAGATGCATCAGATGCAACCAGTTGCTGATGATGATGATGTTAAAGCTGGGATATAGCAACGACCGACCGACGATGCGATTGTGATCGGCTAAATGACTAGAGGAGGCGATGTTCCTATTTGATGCGCTCTAATTACACCAATTGGCTTTTTCAATGTTGGCTTTGGTTTTTTTTTGTTCTTGTTGTTTTTTTGTTCTGATTTTATTGAGGCAAGCCGACACTCTGGTTAATCGCATGGATGATATATGGATAAGGCTTTAGTAAGGATGTGCCCACACTTGTTGCAATTTCGTGAGTAATTGAATATCTGATTTGTGTGAGGCAGATTATGTATGAAGTTAACTTTGTTTAAATGTTTTCTCTTTTGGGAGTTTTATAAAAGAGACAATCGACAATAATTTAATTTTTTTTGCTCCTTAATTTTTTTAGAGAATGGTCACACTGTTTGACTTTAAAAATGTTTTTTACGCATTATAACTTGAAAAATATGGCATTTAATAATTAGACACCAATTAGGTCTTGAATATAAAAAAAATTCGAAAGAGTTACAAAAATAACAAAAATGTTTAGCATTATCGTAATATCACAATTAAAACTTCGCATATGAAAATCTTGCAATCATAGCATTTCGCAAACTACAATTTCAATAATTAATACTTCGCATTAAAATAAGAAAAAAAAATTAATAATTTGCAGTTTTAGTTCGGACAAATAGTTTGCGAACTTACATTTTTTTTATTTCTAAGTGCGAAATTGTATTCCTGTGCATTTTTAATTCTGAGAGTCTTGTAATTTTACGAGCGAGATTTTGACAATGCTAAATTTTAATGATTCGAATTTTAAATGTTGCGAAATATTGCAAAATTACACATCTTTTCGCATTATCAGAATTTCTCATAAGCATAATTTTTAAAGTGCGAGCAAAAGACGATGCGAGATTTTTTAATACGCGATTTTGAGCAGTGCTATTTTTAAAAACGTGAGATTTAGATGATGAAAAATTTGCAACAATTTTTTAAATTCAACTTAATTTTCCCGTAATATAGCAGAGTAGCAAAAGATTGCAAATTGTAGTGACTTCATTCATTTTAAAAATGAGACTAAAAATTATGCAATCACCGTAATCATTTTACCTTCATAAAATTGCAATCATATGATTACGCCAATAATTTAAAAGATTGTAATAATTTTTTCCATCAATCATTTTTCCATAAATATTTTAGGAATTTCTGCATTT
This sequence comes from Syrphus vitripennis, assembly GCA_958431115.1. NCBI lineage: Eukaryota > Metazoa > Arthropoda > Insecta > Diptera > Syrphidae > Syrphus > Syrphus vitripennis. Next base: position 27,925,677 of record OY288110.1, read on the forward strand.
TCTTTTGCATTTTTAGAATCCATTGCATTATTTTGCATTTCATTGTATCATGTTTATGATCTTTGATTTTGCTTGCATTTTTTTAATTCTTTTGCCAAGGATTGCCAAAGATTGCAAAATGAATACAAACAAGTTCAAAGAATGCAAAACGAATGAAAAGATTGCGCGAAGTCTCAAAAGATTGCAATTAGTTAATTGTTGAAAAATGAAAAGTATAGTACTCTTTTTAAGGTAAAAGGGCGATTGCATAATTTGAGGTAAGAGATTTAGTCGAAATATTGTTAAAAGCTGAACTTGCAAAGATTGCAAACTTTTACAACCCTGTTATATAAGATATCTTCAAAACTCTTTAGTAAACTATTTTAAACCAGTGAATAAAAGAAATACAAACATATTAAATAAAAGAGGTCCAACAAGTTAACCTTGTAGTACTCAAAGACAAAAAAATAAATAACATCTCGAAAGCATGCCCTATAAATTGCAACAGACAGCGATACTGATTTGCTATACTAGACAAGCCATAGACACAGATTGTATCTTTAATTTTTTTTCTCCATTTTTAAAACCTCTTTAACAAAAATCGACTTATTTTAAATTCTCTGGAAAAAAAAAGAAAATCATTGACCTTTCTGGCCTTGTCCTTATGGATCCTTGTCCTATCAATTTCCTTATAATCTTCCTTTGAACGTATATGACTCAAGGCAAAATATTCAATTACCAAAGGTCTTCAAATTAAAGAACAGGAAAAAAAGACCTATTCTTCCTAAATGAAGGAACAAAAAAAAAAAAGAAAAGAAAATAAGGCCAAGGTTACGCGACCGATACGCTTTGTATTCCATGTGACCTCATCCTAACCCTTTGCAGAAAAAAAAACTCCTTATACGCCTCCTTGCGTTTTATTCTTGAAAAGCAGAAAAAAAAATCCCGTTTTGTCTTCCTTGACTGACTCGACTTACTGATAGAGTCCCAATGGGAGAAGTACTTAAAGACGCCTATACAACATTGACGTCGACAACGACGACGACGAAAAACCATGATGATGGTAGAGATGGTGGCGATGACTTTGATTTCGTCGACCGTCGTCGTCGTCGTCATCGTCATCGTTAGCAAAGTTTTTCTCCTTTATCCTTGCGCTCTACTATGACTTTATTTGTTTTTTTTTCTCCACAATTTTTTTTTTGTTTGAAGGCAAATTAAACACGATTCAGATGGTTTCCTTTCTTTCTGTTTTTTTTTTCTATCGAGTCACTTGTTTTTTTTTCATCGCTTCTTCGTGTCCTTTTATAGTAGGAAGTCTTGTCTGTGTCTATGAACCCTTTTTTTTTGCAGAATAAATCGACACCTGATGATTCAAAAGGAGTAAGTTTTTTCTTTGCATTTTTTTTTTTTTTGTGTTGGTTCATTCCCGGACGGACGAGAGGGCTTCCCTCTATCTTGACCTTTCTTAATGGCTTCGGAGACAAACTGTGAGATGAATAGGGGAGTAAACTTAAGGCAAGGAAGAAGCTTTTATACACAAATGATGTTCACCCTATGTTTGTGTGTTCACTCACCTTTGCTGCTGAATACCATCTCTCTTGAGTACCATCTCACCACCAGACCACATTGGGTTGCCTAGACACTTTGTCTTTTGTTCGATGAGTACGACGACGACGACGACGACTATGAGATGTCGAAGGACTAAGGCTTTAACGCCTTAGCTCACCCTTTCTCCAGTCTGAGATGGGTTAGTTATATACTATAGAGTAGATGAATGCAGAAAAGGAACTCCTCGTCCTTTGGGCTTGGTCTTATGATGAAGTGTTTTTTTTTTTCTTTCTATTGGTATATATTTTTATTTGCAGCTTTTTTTTCTGCAACACTATGTCTATAGCTTAGAGGATAAGAATAAAAAAAAAAAAAACTTTAAGGATATTTTTGGTATTATGTGTAATAGCTTTGTCCCTTTGTGGTTTTGTTATTGTATGACAATATAGCTCAGAGATATCTGCTTATTCACTTGTGAGCGCCTATCATTTATCATCTAAAAACTTAGTGCGTCTGGCCAGTGTCTGGTTTCGTATATATACCTATCGTGGGAAACCTAAGAAAAAAAAAAGGTCGATGTAACAAATTAAGGGATAAACTTTGTGTTTTTTTTCTGTTTTTTTTTTTGTGGGTGGTAAGGAAATACTTTTGACCGGCACGTTTCATAAAGGTTTTTTTTTTTGTTTTGTTTTCTTTTATTTTTTGTGTTGCTTGAATTCAGTAAGTTTTTCTTTTTCTCTGAATGAACCAGACAATGAGGTGAGAGTATATATTTGGCCCGGGAGAATTTGTCATTGAGAGGAGAGTTGTTGTCCTTTAAATTGTTTTCTAAGAAATAAAGAAAAAAAAAAAGGTGGGAATTCCCTTGAATTTCCATTTGCATTTCCATCAAAGGTTTTGTTCAGGAAAAATTGAGTTATTTTTAGAAAAAAAAAGAACTGTTGAGTTCGGTTTTTTTTTTTTGATTTTGTTGATGTAGGTTGTGAAAAGTTGAAAGATGTTGTAATATACATGCAATTTAAAGCATTTAGGAAACAAACTGTATAATAAATTAAGAGTTCGTTAAAACGATCTATTCGTTTTTCCTGAAAGTGGAAATACAAACAGTGCGATCAACATTGACAATAATGAAGATATGCATATTTCCAAAGCTCTAAGCTTGAAGCAAATGAAATATCTTAATGGAAGCTATTTCTTGCTTTTCATTTTACGAAATCCAATTTTTGGAACCATTATCGAAACATTAAAAGAGCCTTTTACATAATTTGAGACTTTTGATTCAATTCAATTTACAAAAAGATTAGAAATAGGAATTGAAAACTACTTCGTTAAAGAAGCTTAATACAAGAAGTTCAGAAGTTTCAACTTCAAAAATTGAAGGAAAAAAAAGATAGTCCAGATGAATATTGAAGATTCTAAGAATGAGTTTTTATTTATTAAAAAAATATTTTTTATTTATTATCAATTATCTTAATTCAAAATTTGTTAGTTGCTTAGGGAAATTTTATCTCTAATTATAAAAATTATGGGTGTATAGTGTTTTGGTTTAACTTCTAATTCAAATTTAAATGGCATATAAATTAACTGTGACTGATAAAAAAATCCATAAAATTTGCAACTTCTTTACACAAGCTTAATACAAGTTCTTTGGCATTTTTTTTTAAATTTTCAAAACTCGAATGAAATGTGAGGAGTATTTTTGATCCTTTTTCTCGAATAATTGTACAATTTTAAGTAGGATTTTTACGGATATAATGTTTTGTAAATAAAAAATTTACGTTTTAGGGTTTGGGGCTTTCAGTATTTCGAATTTGTGAATTTTTAATTTTTCATAATTATAATTCTGAATGCTGGGTTCTTGATATTTGAGTTTTCGGAGTTTTTCAGTTTCAAGGATTTTAATTTTTTTCGAGTTTTTTTAAATTAAATTCAAATTTTCTAAGTCAACAATCTAAGTATTCGTGAATTTTTGGGTTTTCAGTATTTTAAATTACATGGAAGCGGATTTGAGGTTTTGGGCAGGTGGTATGCTCTTAAGATTTAAAATTGATCAACTTTGAGTTTTCGAGATTTAAAGATTCTTGGATCTTGGGTTTCCAAAATTTGAATTTTTCGACTTAAGTACCTTGAATAATAGATTATGGTTTTATGGAATTGAAGGTCTTCCAAACGTTAGGTTTTCCGGGATTTAGGGTTCTCTCGACTTTAGCTTTTCGGAGCATTTGAGTTTCAATGATTGTAAAGTGTTTCGAGAGCTCTTGGGTTTTCGGGATTTGAATAATCTATAGGAGAAGAAGTTCTAATTTGTTTATTAAATTCACATTTACAAATGTTATATTGTGCCTTTCCATAATCATAATGCTTTTGAAAATCACTTTGAATCAAATGAAAGTTTTTTTTTCAAAAAAACTTAATCTTGCTAATTCAGGTCAAAAACGAAATTTCCTTCTGACACAGTGTGGGTAATGGGTATATCTAATTTTTGCTTCCTTTGAGATTAGAAACTAAATTCACTACGTGTATACATTCCACCTACTAAGTATTCACAGTTTAATTTTTGCCTTTTAGCATCCATTAAAACAAATTTAATTGAATTTTATGTTTAACTTAAAAAAAAAATAAAAACATCCAACCTAAACTTTTCCCAAACAAAAATTGCTAAATTTTATGCTATGTGTGCTCTATATAGAAAAAAACACACCTATTCCTATGTAGGTAGGTTGGTAGATAGGTATGATATATTAAGCAAAAACTAAAAGATAAGTTAAGAGGGAAATATATATTATACATAAATCTAAAAATACACACACGAACAAATAGCAATGAACGAACGAAAAAAAAAACAAGTAATAAATTTTAAATTTAATTCGAAAGGACATAAATTAAAGTTTGGAACATGTCATTTAACAAAACTTCCTCCTTTACGTTGGTACCCACCTATACACCCCAAAAAACATAAAAGTAAAATAAAAAAAAAAAATTATTTTCTCTTTCTCTCGTTTCGTTCGTTAATTTCGAACTTGTGCAACGGAAGCGAAATTCCACCCAAAAATTCCCCCACATACACCTTATGCCCGGGTGTACCTACTCCCATTGCCCCTTCCATTCCACAGTACCTCATTTATTCTTCATCTGTGAGAAAACAGCGGCAACTCCTCCTCCTTCACTTTGCTTTTATACCTACTCCTTCCCCCCAAAAAAAAGTTTTACTCCTTTTTGGGAACATTATTCTGCTGATTTTGTTGATGCTGCTGCTGCTGCTGCTGCTGTTGCTGCTTCTATGTCCCGCAATCAACCCTCTTCTTCTGGTCTTATAGTTCACGAATAAGAACCCCTTTCTGCCTGATGCCCTTAACCCCAAGTTGAAAATATTATACCTTCCTTCTTCTTCTTCTTCTTCTTCTTCAACGTTATACGTCTCTATATCGCATCAAAATTTGTTGGTACTTGCTGCCACCCCTGCTGCCCCCGAATAACCCCCTCACATATTACCTACCCCTTGTCGTAAAACAATTTAATTTCATTTCCCTCTCGTAGCCATAAGCCTGAGGGTTGCTAAGGTTGGGTTGAATCGAAGGGTGGTGGTTGTATATTGTAGATGGGAGTTATAGGTTGAGGGTAGATTCAATGCGGGAATATAGAAGAAGGGTGGGTGGGGTGATGGAGGATAAAAACCCAACCAAGCGCACTTCATAACACAGCACACACAACGTACAGACATCGAATACATACACATAAAAGGATATACCCCATATATTGCACATATATCTATATTTTTGTATGTAGATGTATGTATGATATATCCTTAATATGTATGTATGTGTATATGTGCGATTGCCATCACATATATTTATATAGAAATGCGAGTGCAAAATTCAGATTGTATCCTTTTTTTTTTTTTTGGAAAATAAAACCGGGGAACACAAGGCGAGAAGAGAAACGAAAACGAAATTGCTTCTGCTTCGTGATATTGATTTTTTGTTCATCATCCTGCCTTGCTCCTCTTCCTGCTCTGTCTTTCTCTCGCTCTTTAAATTTTGTTGTTTTTTTTCGTGTTTCGGTTTTATTTTTTTTTTTGTACTAAGAATTGCGCAAAACTCATCTTCGAGCTTATTTTATTGATGGTAGGGATTTTTTTTTTGAATTTTATTGAGTTGAGAAAATTGTTGCCCAAAATTAAAATTGATTAAAGTTTTTCCCTTCAAGGGTCCTTGCAAGGCAGAGAAAGAGAGAATCTTGTTTTCATTTCTATTCATCTTTTGAAGATCTACCCCAGAGGACACATTGAATCCTTTCTGCAAGCAAGGAACAAAAATAAAATCCCATATGAAACGCTCAATTTCATTTCAAACACGTTGGTTGATCTTTGGGTTTTCGCGGTGGGTGAGTTTCAAGGCGGATGACTTCAACACTCCCTGGTTCTTCTCCTTTATCGTTACCTAGTCGTCCTTTGGTGGTGATGTTCCGTCAGAGTTCAAATGCCTTATACTTGGTTTGTTCTTCAATAACTGCCAGTACTCAAAGGTATACACTATGATACTGTCTCCCTCTCTAATATCATCGCAAAGTTTTGTGCTTGAACCCGAAGCACACCAAAAAGGATTCATCAAACAACCACCCCATCACCACCCCTAAGAACACACATATCCCCTTCGCTTATCAACAAAAAAGCCCCCCCCCCCCCCCCCGTCGTCGTCGTCGTCCTGGTTTAGGTGCATTTTCTTCGTGCTTTCGTGTAGTTGTGCTTGAGATTCTAGATGAGACGAACCCCGGGGGTGGTAAGTTGGGTATTTTCTCTGCACACACAAAAGCAGATCAGAGAATTTCTAATGCAACATAACAGGGCGCTGCTACTGCTGCCGCTGCTATAGCACGAAAAACACGCACACATGTATGACTTGGTTATCCTCGTCGTCGTCGTCGTCAGCAACTATACACTCTTGCAGTCGAGGATAACGAAAACCAGACAGTGTGGCTGTGGGATAAGGGATGTGTGTAGATATATATTTTTTTTTCTTTTTGCTCAATTGCTCCCCTTTGGTGAATCAACCATGTCCTTAAGTTTTTGGCCCCAAATAAAAAAATAAAAGCTATGAATGAAATGAATTTTGAGTAAACTCTTTTTATTCAAGGCATAAATCCTCTAACGAAGTTTTATGCGTCTAATTAGATAGTTTATTGTTTAGTTATTTTTTTTTTGGTCCCCCACTGACAACCCCCCATTCACCACCCCCTGAATTCTATACTTCCGATGGTATTTTTGTATATTGCTTATGGTTGTTGGCGGATGGCAATGATGATGATGGTGGCGCTCTGGTGGTGCACACAACACACAAGTACACTAACATTGTCGTCATCCTTTTATGTGCTTTTTGCTATAATGGTGCTCTGCTGCTGCTGCTGCTATACTTGCTGCATATACGAACAACACTCTTCTGTCGTCTTCGGAGAAGGAGAACGAGAACGGCGAGCGTTTTGTGTTCAGTTTGTGTTCCTCATTCTCATTCTCGTACTCGTCTCTATACTATATATATATCGAACGTGTATTTTGATATTAGATTCTGCTCAGTGGAATTTCCTGCACAACACCATTTTGAATAAATTAACAATGAGAAAGAGAATATAGGTAGTAGGGAGCGAACGTATATGCGGTCAGAGGGGCGTGGAACCTGCAAAAGGGGAACAACATATAATATTAGGTAAAACTGGGGGGGGGGGGATGTTTTGATATAATTATTATATTGTGGAAAGCAGAGGTTTTTTGCTTTTACCTATACTTTGCTTATATTACTTTTTTTTTTCTAAAAAGATTGCCTGAAGGATTCTAATCGGGGTCTTCTGAAATGAAAAAAAAAAACACCAAAATTATTAAATAATTTAGGTAAGGAATAAATTCTAATTGAAAATTCCAAATAATTTTTTTTTATTTTCAAGAAATCATGTCAAATTTTTTAAAAGAACTAGGATTTGCAATACTCAACCTGGATTGGGTGTCAAAATACAAGTGCTTTAAATGTTTTCAGGACTGCCTACCAAAATATTAAGATCAAAATTTTTTTTGGTCAATTGATATTAAACAAAAGTTGAATTTACAAAAAAAAAATTAAATTTTTCTTATCTTACAGTTCAATTTATAAAGTAACAGGTGTTAGTAAAGTTTACTAACGGTGGGTTATTGATTTACGAACATGCCTTCCTATTTATTTTTATTTTCCTATTTACTCTGTCTGTTGGCAATCGAATGTTTATGGGAACGACAAATGTATAAATTTAAAAATTTGCAGTAAAACTGGAGTTTCACCTAAACCTAAACTAAAAATTATGTAAAAAGTTTCCTTTTTCGGTGCTGATATTTGTTTTCTTGATAAAATATCTTTTCTAATTTTTGGTAAATAATGTCATCTTGAGAGTCAGGAGAACTTCCGCACAAATATATTGAGCATTGGGTCTTATTTTTTAGTACTCCCTGTTCCCTAATAATTTTAACGATTAAAGATGGAAGAAAAGGAATATGTACTAATAAATGAAAAATGCGTGAGAGTATCCCTTACTCTCAAGATGATATTGATGATAAAAATTATCATTCAATCGGAAATAAACACGAATTAATGTGAATTATAAATATAGGACAAAACAAAGTACATGGTGGCGTCGAATGCGAGAAGAACAGTTGGTCAAACAATCAAGGTAGCGGAGCAATCCTTCAAATACCTTGGGTCAATAGTAGCAGCCGATAATAATTTAGAAGAAGAAGTACGCGGGCGGCTGCTCAATTCCAACGGAGAAATCTTACCATAACTTCAAAATTGCTGCGGTACAGCACCATAGTGCTGCTAGTATACTCACGTATGGATCCGAGACTTGGGTACTTAGCAAAAGACACTCCCACCTCTTAGCTGCGTTCGAGAGAAAATTCTTAAGGAGAATTGTTGGCCCTATATGATGAGGACGATTCCGGAGACGGTACAAGAATAAATATGCGGGTGGCTGCTATATTCCAACAGAGCCTACTCCAGGGTCTATCAAAGCTCTTCAAATCCAGAAATCTCACCATAACTTCAAAACTGCTGCTGTACAGGACTATGGTCCTGCCAGTACTCACGTATGGATCCGAGCCGCGACGCAATCAACCTTGAAGCAGATATAGTGACAAAAAATAAGCTCGGTAGACTCCGGTGGGCAGGGCACCTAGCTCGCATGAGCGAAGAGGAACCGGCTCGGAAAGTCCTTTGTGGTACATTCTATGGCAGACGGCAGCGTGGTAGACCATGCTTGCGCTGGGGAGATGGCGTAGACCAGGAAGCCGGAAGCCTGCGCACTTGGATGGCGTCGGCTCGAGACCGGGATAGGTGGAGAGACATGTTGAAAGAGGCCAGGACTGCACCCCGGTTGTCGAGCCGATGATGATGAAGATGATGATGATACATATAGGACTGGGAGTTCTTCTCACTCTCAGTAAATATTTAAGCATTGCATGAAAAATAGGTGAAGTAATTTTTAATGAAATATTGGTGTGAGTTGCCCTTACTCTCAAGATTATATTAGTGAAAAGTAATCACCACGTATTAATGTTAATTATACATAAATGACTGGGAGTTCTCCTTACTCTCAGGTTAATATACACCAAACATGCAGAAACTTTAAACAATTCAGCTGAACAAATTCGAACAGTAGTTCGAATAGCAATTGAATAAAGAAAAGGGCAAAAGTTTGATTGTCATTCGTAAAAGTTTACCATCTTGTACATAAAGTTTAAGCTAAATTGTAAACGAAAGACCATTTTTAATCCCTTCTAAAGCTTTTTTGTTTAATAGTAAATAACTGAAATATTCAATTAGTATGACATTGTTTTGATATCTATGATTGATTCCGTTTTGTTTTCATTGACAAGCCATTCAATTCATTATGTCAATCTTATTTGACAAGCCTTTTGCTGCATTTACATAAAAATAACATATTTTTTTTTACAAGCGATAAGCTTTTTATCTTGACAGCTAGCAACAACTTACACTACGTATTATGTAGGTTCCCATCAAACTCTCGAGTTAGATAGAATTTTGAAGTCAGAACTGATATACATACATACATATCTATAACAAAACAAAAAAATAATACGACTTCCGGTCCTTTTCTATGCTTCAACTTTATCGCTTATGTTTGCATAACATATCGATTTAACTTTGCAATTTTATGCAGCAATATAAGTCATTGGCCGACTTAACTGTGTAGATAAAATATTTCAAAGATAAAAAAAAAACCGTTGCCTACGTTAAATTACAAAAAAAAAAAACAAACGAGGAAAGAGAAAAGAGAGCTCTTAAATATTTATTAAAATGTTAAATTACATGCAATCTTAAAACGTGAAGTCGAAACTTCATATAGGTTAGATAGGTTGCTAGGTATATTGTTAGCATCGATGAAAACTATAGAGAGCGATCTAAGTTATTATATCTAGATACATTTTTGTATATATAGTTATACATCGACTGTATAACCACGAGTTCGTTTACTTAGGAGAGTAGCTACAATATTGCTCTGAGCTACATATCTATACAACATCAAAAAACGTTTCATGTTATTAAATGAAATCGATACATGTGCAAAGTTATAATGATGTCTGCTGCCATACCGCGCCACTCGCCACTCCACTAAACGAGCGCAGCTTTGGTAAATTATAAACATTGCAAGGATGTTTGTTGGAATGGGAACTCTGTTTGCGACTTGCGAGGCAAGGGACCAGGGGTGGGGGTAGCTGAAAATGCATTGTATATATTATTATGAAGCTTATTATATCAATTAATTTTAAATATAAGCTGTGCGGTACGGTACGGTGAGCGCGGTGCGGTGCGGCGGCGGCGTTATGGACGAAGTGGAAGAGAATGTTTTTGTATGATTATTTATTTTTTTTTTTTTTTTAATTTCATAATTTCGCATATCGAAAAGATCTAAATGTTATAGAAAAAGAGGGGGCGTAACTCAATTAAGTCTAGGTAAATCTCAATCTAAATTAGTTTGCAAATTTGCACATGTTAGATTTATGTATGAAGTACATAAAATGATAAAATCAATAAATAATTAATTTTATGTGGTTTTTATGCATAAATAATTCGTTTATGAATTGTTTTACCTACCAATTTATTGGAATAGTAAATGAGTAAGAAAATTACTTTTAAATATAATTTCCAATTGAATTACTATATTCATTTTTTTTTTTCTAATTTTGTGGTTTTGAATTGTGTAATTAGTGACGTGACGAACACCGCAGAAATTTAGACTTTACTGTACCCAAATGACACGTATTCACATGCGGTTTTATTTCAGAGTTATTTTTCAGTAGGTACCTCTACCTGAAAATAAAAACATTCAGTCACCACATCAGTGGATTGACAAAATATAAATATAAGAAGTACATCCAAAAGAGAATATGAGAGTTAATTTTACTCTCACCAAATTTGCGCTCAAAAAACTCTATGCGACTCGATCTTTTTCTGTAGCCTTTGCAGGTAAAAAAATTGTATAGTTAGGGACATTTTTACCTTGGGATAAGGAACCCATCATTATTATTAAGCCTTTGAATTTTTTTTTAGCAATTATTTATGGCTTTTAATGCAGCAAAAAAAAATCGATACTTGGAACAACCCTTACGCAAATAAGATTGGACGGGACGACCTAACATTTAAATGAAAGTCCAGTAACTACACACAGATCTTCAGATAACAAATAGACTATAGCAGTTCGTTTATCTATGCAAAACAAAAAAAAAACAAGGTGAGAGTAAATTTTACTCTCAGTATTTTTAAGCTTAAAAAAATAATTGGTACTCGGCTCTTTCTCGGACGCTTTGAAAGTAAAGAATTCCATAGCTTAGTTTATTTTTACAGTTAAAGAAAAAACAATCGTCAGTAATCCTTAAAAAAATCTCACTTTCATGCAGCAAAAAATTAATTTGATACTATGTTCAGTTATCACATCAATGGATTGGAAAAAGATCCTCAAGTCAAAAAAAAAGATTACAGTTTTATCAATTCATTCCAAGAAATAAGGTGAGAGTAACTGTTACTCTCAATTAATTTATGTCCACATCTTAAGACTACTTCTTTAGATGTGAAAGTATTTTCTAATTTGACATTTATACGTTGAAATAAAAAAGATAAATTATCATTAGTAAGACTTCGAAAAGGCTTTAATAATATTTACAAAAAAAAAGAAAGATTTTTTATAATACGACTTATTTCTATTGTTTGACTGAAAAATCACTTAGCGCTCAGGAGAGTTAAATCTGTGAATATTCTGTATTTTTTACGCAAAGAATATATATTAAAAATTTCCGTTTGTAAGCAATCTTTCTTTTCAATTTCTTTTTTTAACATAGAAACATTCTTTAAAACTAAAAAAACAATACTTATACGCCTAAGTGTATACAGAGCTGTTTATAGAGATGAGATCGAAAATCAAGAGCGGGTGATTTTATGTGGAAAGTGGAACGCCAATTTAACAAGAATTTAATAAGAGAATCACCTGATGCAATTTAAAAATAAAATTTAACATTTTCTCAAAATTATGTTCAAGCTAGAAATAATATGACTTTGACTAAATAAGGCTTAGGCGCACAGACTCAATAAAAAGAAACAGCAAACAAAACTAAAAAAAAACAAAGCATCAGAAAGTGTAAATTTTCACCATAAAAAAAAGACAATAAAAAGAAAATATAAAATGAAATTGAAAGTATACCACCACCACCACCAGCAGCAGTAGAAGCAAGTTAAAAATATATAACATCATGTTGCCGTATATAGAATAGAACAACCAACTCATTACTGTTTCAAAAACTAAAAAAAAATACAAACTAAATAACAAACATCATTTTCGTCTTGTTTCCATAAAAAATAAAATAAAACAACAAAATACAATATTATCGCAGCACAAGAGAAGATGAGTATTTTTCTGGTGCAACAGCAACGAGTAATGTCTGCTTTTAATTAAAAAACAGCAAAATGTACAAAAATAGTAAAAAAAAACAAAAAAAAAAAAAACATTATCTCGTCCACTCTTGTATTGTGTGAGTCTGGGTTGTCTCACTCTCTATACAAAATTCATACGTACGATCTTCTTTCACAAGCCTTAAACTTTTATGTCTTTTTATCTCTGTTTGTTATTTTTTTTTTTACGATAATTTTTGTTTTATGTGTTTTAAGGAATGAAACATATTGAAAACCATAAAATTAAAACAAAAATGAGACAAAAAAAAAACAAACTTAATTTTGTTTGAGCTCTCTCAATGTTGTTATACCAAAATTTGTTTTTGTTTGAGTCCTTCGATTTAAAAAAAAAAAACAATTTCGAATTAAAATCTAAATAGAAAACAGAATTTTTGAATTTAGAAATAGCAGAATAAAATAATTATTTTGACAATAATCTAGGTGCTCTATTTTATGTTTTTATAAGTAGGTAAAATATACAATAATTTAATGAATTCTATGTCTGTTTGAAGTGTTAAAATGCAAATATATAACATTAAAAAAAAATGGAAAGGAAAAGAAACAAAATGAAAACCCCTTCGTCATCATCATCTAGATAAATAACAAGAAAATATTGATTTTCTGTCGCAACAAAAAGGAGCTAAATTAGAAATTTAATGGAAGTTTTTTCCTTCATACCCCATTCTACAATAACGTCGACGACGACGACAACAACGAACCAACGAACGAAAGACTATTTCAGCTAAGGCCCCCCCATCAGCCCAATTCATGCTCCTTGTTTACCCCCCATCCAATATGGCAGTGCCTGTACCACCACCATTACCACCACCAGCACCACTAGTACTATATACGAACGAACAGCCATTACCATCATTTTAACGGGAAAACTCTGGTGGAGGTTTGTTGTTGTTGTTGAAGGAAGGTTTTTTTTTGGTATGAGGTTGGGCTGCATTGTTGTATAAATTCTCTTTTTCATTTATATCTCAGCATAGTATTATAAACCCAAACCACCCACATTTTCCCTTATTGTATTCCTTATTAATATTATAAAAGTGGGCAGAAGAGAGGGTGAGAGAAAGAGAGAGAGGGGGGCAGTTGGAGGGAGGGGATATTATAGAGGTACAACTTTATTATTTTCACTATAAATTTTGACGTTTTATTTTTTTTATTATTTTATATTTATATTTTTGCTGTTTGGGTAGGAGGAGGAGGAGGAGGGGGAGGGGTGTTGTATATACTTTTGTCCTTCGATGATAATAAAAGTAGTGAGGTATTTAAGTCAACACAATTCACAGTAAAATAAGAGTAGATAAAATTTTGTAAAATGAAAATTGGAAAGGAAATAATTTTAAAGAGTTATTGATTTATGTTAATAATAAAAAGTTAAGAATAAAAATATTGAAAAGAAAAACAATATTGAGAAAATATTTGAAAAAAAATGCTGGCATATTTAATTTAAAAAAAAAAACTTCAACATGATTTAGAATTTTTCGCAAATATTCAAAGTTCCCACTAAATCAAAAAACCAAAACACAAAATTCAGTAAAACACACACTTAAACAACCCCTAAATGCAGTCATATGAGCTGTGATAACTTTAGACCATCCATTAACTTTTCTCTTTATTAAAAAAAAAAATTGGGGACCAAAATACAATTCCCACGAAAAATTGATTTTTTTCAATTTTTTAAATCCTTTCGGTAGAAGCACCTTTTGTCTTTTTTGACCACCCCTAATTTTTTTTTCTGATTAAAAATTTTTTTGATTAATTTGTTGCCCTATTAAATTTTTTTTTGAAAATTGATTTTTTATTTGATAATTTTTGAATTGGTAAAAATGGCCACTGGAAAAATGCAAAATTAGAAAAAAAATTTCATTGATGAGTTAGAGGGATTTTTAAAGTGATGGTCGTTTTGAATTATAGTTTTTTAGAAATGGAAAAAAAATTTTTCGATTTTATCATAAACTGTGAAAAAAAGTCAAAAAAATTAAAGGCTATGAACCGTTTTTTGAAATTGAAATTCACATTTTCTAAATTTAATGGTTAATTATTCAGAATCAAAAAATTTTGAAATACCTTTCATATTAAATGATTTGTACTAAATATACATAAGCTTGTCCAAATTGTTGTGCAGTATTCCCAACGGACTGAAACTTCGTATTGTATTTTTTTTTGGATTATTTTTCGGATTTTAAATTTACAATTTCAGATTTAAAAACTAAATTTTAATCTACTTCCTTAAAAATTCGAAATAATAAAATTGAATGGTTTTCAAAATTCTATTATTTTTTCTGTTTATCAAAAACGCTAACTCTTTTCTTTCGAATACATAGGGAACCATTTTTAGGTTCCAGACGACGGAAATCCCGCAGGATTTATTTTTTGCCTGAGCAATTCCCCCATTCCGGTGAAAAATTTAAAAATCATAATTTTAATAGTTTTTTATGTTATTTTTTAATCAAATCACGCTGGATTTCCCTCTTTAGGAAACTAAGTTGAATTCACCAAAGTTTGAAATAAAAAATCATAACCAGTTTAACAGATTTAAAAAAAAAGAACAGCAACATGCAACTACAAATAACACATGTTTTCAAAAAGATATCTTATTGAAAGATACCCATGGTTAAGTGTGTTGATTAACTACATACATTTATTGGAAATAATTACCCCATCATAATATACTTATAAAAAAAAATCACTAAACCAATCACTTGAAGCAATTTCAATTTTCCATCATAACAATCTACATAGCACAATGAACTAAAAATTATGCAAAAAATAAAATCTAAAAAAAAAAAAACATAAAAGCACAACAAAACTTGTGCATGCAAAAGTTATTGTAATGCCCACCATATACACAATATACATCCCAATCCCACACCCAATAATAGTAAATTACAATATTCTTACAACAAATTTATCGGTACGCATTTAGATTTACATCTTTTGCCTCTTGCCCATATACCTACTCGTACAAACATACATCTAGTCGTCCATGTTTTGTGCCATAAAAAACATACTTCGACACGACAAATAGCAAGACTTGCAAGACAAAGTAAAATGCATAAGATGGAAAAATAAAATTATTACAAAAAAAATAAAAGTATCTAAGAAGTCATTAACTCCTACCCGGTGTGTGGATTGTGGATATGAAAAAAAAAAAAAATTCCTTCTGACTTGTATGCCGTGAGTATACAGGCTTCGTGAGTTTTTTTTTTTGTTATCTTCTAAAAATAAACCATCTCCAACAACAGGTGTGAGTTGTTGTGGCTGATTCATTCTTTTTGTAAAGTCGTGTAATTTTTATAAGCTGTTTTTCGATTTTTTGTTTTATTAATTTTTAATATTATTTTTTTTTTATGAATTTATTTTCTCAGATAAAAAAGTGATCACACAAAGGCGGGAAAAATTGCATGTCGACTGGATCTAAATTTAATTTAATAGTGCTTATAAATTTGCTGTTAGATTATGACAGCAAAAATGGTTTGCGGGCAAAAGACTTTGAGAACCAAATTTTCTATGTTGTGTTTTTTGAATTTATTGTTACATAATTTTAAAATAGGTGAAAAGGTCAAATTGCGGTTATTTAATTTTTGATATTGGGAAATAATTATTGAAATGGCTTAAATAATTGAGTTGACCTCTCTTAACTGGAAAATAACTTCAGTTAGGAAGTAGAGTTGGGCACTAATTTTGAAATATTTTCCAAACATTTTGTTTTTGTTTTTTATTTCCTCGGCCTCTTAGTCTCCATGAAATTTAATCTAGGAACTAAAAATGTAAAATTTATAAATTAAAAAAAAAATCGCCATTTTTAATAGCGAGATAAATTTTAAATGTTTGTTTGAATTTGCAATGAACTTGTCTACTCAATTATTACTCGCCCTTTTTTAAGCGCAAAATCTTATAAACCTTTTTCTCTTCCTACGCAAAGAAATTTTTAATTTCAAAACATCATCAAAAAACTCAAATTAAATACGTACATACTTTCAACTCACTCCAATCTGTCTATGTACTCGCACTCATACATATCCGCAAAAATTTTTGGAGCTCTCTATAGGCATATAATTTATATTTGTTTTTATTTGTTTCATTTTCCAACCCCATCCAACACAAAAATTCTTATATAAATTTTTATGACTTCAAATATTAAAACAATAAAACACTCGAAAAAGCCAATAAATTTTTAAATAAATTGTTAAAAGGTTCATGAAAACGATATAAAAGAAATATTTTATGCTAAACAATTTGCATAGAATTCTAGTTTAAATGGATAAATTATTCTTGTATTTTTTTTTTCTTTTCGTATTTTTTGCATTATTTTTGCCCTCCCCCAATGGTTATAAATACATATTTTTTTTTTGCACAGCAATATATCTTCATAAGTTGTATATTTTGTTTTTTTTTTTTTATTTTGTTTACATTCCATTAATGTTGTATACCTTTCAATAAAAAGGAGTATAACGGGTGTGTCTTTTTTTATTTGCGACTGATATGATTTTTTTCAACCCCAATGAGTTTGAATTGTTATATTAATATTATATTATCTTAGTCATTCATTGTTAAAAAAATAAAAATAAGAAATGTTCTAAAAAATTACTAATTAATAAAATAAATTAAAATCAAATATAACAATCCCATGAATACACTCTGGCGTATACGTAATTTTTTTCTGTTTGAAAAATAAATTTTCTTATAAAATAAAATAAAATAAAATAAAATAAAATAAAATAAAATAAAATAAAATAAAATAAAATAAAATAAAATAAAATAAAATAAAATAAAATAAAATAAAATAAAATAAAATAAAATAAAATAAAATAAAATAAAATAAAATAAAATAAAATAAAATAAAATAAAATAAAATAAAATAAAATAAAATAAAATAAAATAAAATAAATAAAATAAAATAAAATAAAATAAAATAAAATAAAATAAAATAAAATAAAATAAAATAAAATAAAATAAAATAAAATAAAATAAAATAAAATAAAATAAAATAAAATAAAATAAAATAAAATAAAATAAAATAAAATAAAATAAAATAAAATAAAATAAAATAAAATAAAATAAAATAAAATAAAATAAAATAAAATAAAATAAAATAAAATAAAATAAAATAAAATAAAACAAAACAAAATAAAATAAAATAAAACAAAATAAAATAAAATAAAATAAAATAAAATAAAATAAAATAAAATAAAATAAAATAAAATAAAATAAAATAAAATAAAATAAAATAAAATAAAATAAAATAAAATAAAATAAAATAAAATAAAATAAAATAAAATAAAATAAAATAAAATAAAATAAAATAAAATAAAATAAAATAAAATAAAATAAAATAAAATAAAATAAAATAAAATAAAATAATAAAATACAATAAAATGAAATAAAAAAATTAAATAAATATGGAACAAAAACTAAAAGATAAACTATAAAAAATTAACACAAATAAATATGTATGTATAGGTATATTGATTAAAATACATAAAATATAATAAAAAAAATTTAAATAAATTGAAATAAATTCGAAAAACAAACTTTGTGTCTGCTTAAACCTGAGCTTAGGGATTTAAGATTTTTCATTTTGTTTACAACACATTTTCTTAATATAATAGAGTTTTCAAAATATAAACCTAACTAATTTAATCTCCCCAAAATAACGAAAGGTTAGTAGTTGGTTAGCGTTTATTTTGTTCTTTGATTTTTCGTTGAGTATGAGTGTTTAATTTTAAATAAAAAATTTAAGTTGTACATTTACTGTAGGCTATAAAAAAAAAATATCTCAACATCACCTTATACTCTAATTAAAACGAATTACATTACAAAATTTAGTCTCGCCAACGGCTTCAATTAAATCCAAAATTGTAATAAAATTCAATTTTTTAATTGAAACACTATAATGAACTTAATCTCTACCTATACCAACTTTTGTTTTTGCCCATAAAGTTAAATAAAAATCGTGCATCTGCTGCAACGATTAACTAAAATTTTTTATTGAGCTTTAAATCTTATAATTGCTCTTTCATTCAAGTAACGCAATATTTTAGTAAAAAAATAATAAAAAAAAAAACTTTACAGCCGCCATCAAAAGAACTCTCTACCAAACAATCATCTCATCTATTCATCTACAATCTACATCCATCCATTCATCCATCTGCAGTCTGCATCCCAGACTATATAACATCATTGTAACGAAACTTTTAAGATTTTATATATGTACACCAAAAATACCTCTGAGATTAATTAATTTATTGCCTACAATCTGTATGCTACTGGGAAGTATATTGCCTTTAAAGTTTAATTAAAAAAAAAAAATTACAAACAAACAAAAAGATAAAAACGAAGCAATATCTTGCTCTTTCTATCCGTTTTCGAGACACAAAAGGGTTGCTGGTGATGGAGAGCAATAAAAAAAATCCTTCCTATTTTTTTATCTGATTTGCAAAACAAGAATATATTTTAGCAAACCTGCAAAAAAAACGAAGAGAAAAAAAAAATACCTTATAGAAGGGCACCAACAACAACAAAAACAACAACGTAATGTATTTATATCTTTTTGAACTTATGTATATTATTCTCCATCTCCATCTTTAAGTTTGTTCTCCCATTGGCAATGTTTAGTGTAGAATTGTATAGAGTCAAATATATGTATATAGATACTCGTACAGCTAAAGTAATTTCCAATGACCATGACCCTTTTACGTTGAACGCTTGCAAACAATAAATCAGATTGACCATGGTCCTTGTTGTTGTAAACTGATGCATCTTCTTTTGCAACCAACCTTATAGACTAAAGCATACGAATATAATACAAGACAGCTTAAGCAACTTAAAGGAATGTAAATAAAAAAAAAAAAAAAAACTGATACAAAAATTCAAGCAAAAAACATTTAAATATGGCCAGCAAAAGAGAGGGTAAAAGATAAATGAAATGGGAAGAAGAAAAATAAAAATAAATACATGCGTCATTGGAGTTCCTTAATTGAATAGGAGGATAATATAAAAAAAACCAACCAACGTCGATGATGATGAAAGGAATAATCAAGTAATTCACGCGAGAAAAATTACAACGAATATAATGACGAATCCATTCAACACAGCAGAGCGTTGACTTAAATAAATTTAATCGAAATAAATAAAATATGTACCAACATTAATGCTAAAAGAATCTTTCAATGAAATTACGTTGCTTATCATCACAAGAGAAAGAGTGGGGGAGGAAATGACACAGGAAAATGATGACTGCTTGTGTCATTTTTTTTTTTTTTTATTTCACTCCCTCCTTCCCAACCTACACCATTTTGTGTCTCATCTTTATTCTGAAGCGAACGGGACTCTCGCATGCTTTCTTTTCATTTCGCATAATTTACATGGAAAATGAGATTTTCATTTCAAAAGCCTGAAAATTGAAATTTTGATTAGATTTGCATCTACGAGTATATACATACATACATACATACATATACCTATCTATATAGATAACAATTTTGCTTAGAAAATGATGAAAGTTCGTCGCATTTTTGTTGGGTGTTAAAAGGTTTTTTTTTTTTGCTTCTTCTTCTTTTTTGTTTGTTTTTGTTGTTCGTTGGTGTTATCTTCAACTTCAATCAGGACCTTCAAGAGTGAGTGAATGGAAGGAGGTTTTATTTTAGATGAAAATTTGGTTATGAATGGACAAAATTAGTATTTTTTTTTTTTTTGTTTGTTATATTAGAAAAAAAATAAAATCCAACTAGAATCTAAAAATAAAAAAGGAAGTAAAAGTTTTTTAATGGATTTTTGAATTTGCATGTAATAAGGCTGGTACTCATTAAAAATAAATACTAATTCAACATTCCTGATTCATCTAAATAATTAGGGATTTAGTTTTTTTTTGTTAAATAAGTAGGCAAGTACTAATTTTGGGATTTCAGGAACAACATTTTTGGACACGTTCATACTTTTCCATTGATCAGTTCAAATTTAACCTATAAAAATGAAAGTCCACTTCAAATAAATTTTTTACAAATTATCAGAAGCAGCTTTTTTAAATCTGAATTCAATAATACAAAGCAATAACTTAGAATTATTTTTGGAAAACAGAAAGAAGTAAAATATCAAAATAAATTAAAAATATTACGTATACGCCCAAGTGTTCACACGAATTAAATGTTTGATTTTTAGGGAAAAAGTGAAAATTATGTTGGATGGAATAGGGTTAATAAGAATTTGATGTCTAACCCTCGAATTGAAATTTTGGAAAATTGAAAATAAGTTGAAAAACTTAAATCAGTTTTAATAGTGGCTTATAGATTAAAATGCGTCTTACAATCATTTTGCTGGTGAAAGCCTGGAAAATAACCAACAAGGATCCTCCTCAGAAATGACATTGATTTTCATGTAATTTAAAAGCTCGAAAAATAACAATGCTTATCATACATACATATAACTGTTACCAACAAATTTATTTATCTCGAAAATGACTCTTGCCTAAAAAAAAAAATCTGTACTCAAAATTTAAGAAACAAACAATTTTTCAATTTTTTTTTAAAAACGTTAAATTATTTCAAATAAAAAGAGGTAGATATTTTTTTCAAATTTTGTGTTTCAGTGTACATATGTATATTATTAATTTAAAAAAATTTGCAATTTTTCATATTAAAATATTTTTTTAAAACCTATCCACGGATTTTTGAAATATAAAAATTCATTAATTCGTATTTTTTCTATGATGAAATTTTCTGTTTCGTGTTCAAAATTCGTTTTTGGCTTATTTTGTCACATAATATAATTTATTTTATTTCTCTAGGCTGTTAAAATAAAAAAATATATTTTACTTTTCAATTAGGGAATAAAATATTTAATTTTTTATAGTTTCAAAATCTTGCAGAAATTAATTTGATATCTAACCAAATTTATTCTGAAAAAATGTAAGAAAAAATTTGAATAAATAAAACAAAAATATAAATATGTAGAGACGTACTTGCGAAACGTATAAAATGTTTTGAGATCACCAGTCTCGCCATTTTAAACATTTGCTTGATTTTTTTTTGTAATTTGTTTTAATTTGAAAAAAATCTTTGTTTAAAAAAACATACATTAATATAATAAGGTTCTTTTTTGTGCAAGTCAGTGTTGCATGTTTTTAAATCCAGTACAGTTCAATATTGCTTAAAAAAAACGATTTTATGTTTTTTTTTAATCCATTAAAAATAAAAACTATATGCAGGTATAATACAAATAAGTACTTAAACATTTAAGAGTCTTAATTTTATATATTATTTATACAAGGCAGACAAAACAGCATATTGGATAAATAAAAAAAAAAATAAAAAAATATAATTCATAAACGATCTCCTTTCGAAAGCCATAATTCAATCGTCAAAGTTTTTAAGTACATATCCATTCTCGATGAATAAATACATTTATGGAGTAAAAATTAAAAAAAAAAAAATATTAAATTCCTTAATAGCCAACATTACAGCACTTTATTATTGAATAAACTTCACTCTCCCATTCGCCATTATAAAGTTAAAAATCAAAAAAAAAAAAAAAAAAACAACATAAAACATAAAACACCAACAAAAACAACAACGAGAAGCAACTACGACGATGGTCGACGAGAAAGAAAAAAAAATAATATATCTCAACCAATATATGTATTTATGAAATGTGCATGAAAAAACTCTTCAGTTTCTTCAGTGCAGCAGAGATACAAAGCATAAATATACATTTTACCTATACAAAACACACTCACACATCCAAATATATAATATAGATTTTCTGTTGTATATCCATCCATAAATAATGTTTTTATACCATGGCAAGCGTTATATTTACCACTGAAACGAGTCGAACTTTAATTGCATAATTATGAACAGTTTGCAATTTATCATTTTTGTTGTTATTTATGGGTTTGGTATCCGCCCTTATTCGTGAGTGCGCTCGTTGCACATTTTCGCAAATTATATTCCCGAGACAGAAATTGAATTAAAAAACAAAAAAAAAAATGAAAAACAAGGAACGACGACAAAATAAATAAAATCCAAAAAAAAAAATAAAATATGGAGAAAAAGACCAACCTACCTATAATAACAAACAAAGGAAGAAAATGCTTGCTTTAATGCGGACGGACAGAAAGCTGGAGCTTAAAAAAATTAATATGTATAGATATTTATGTTAAACAACAAAAAAAAACAAAAAAAAAAGTTCAGCATAATAAAACACAAACAAAGAGATTTTTTGTGTACATCGCTTTTGGAGAGGGGGCGGGTGAAGAAAAACAATAAACAAAAAAAAAAACTTGAAATAAAACATAAAATAATGAAATGGCGGAGATATTTATAAAAATAAAATAAATTAAACGACGACATTATCGAAATATTCCATTGTCGTGTGTTAAAACACGTTAAATGTTTCGAGGACGATACCTTGCAATAATATTCGATAAACAATGAAAATTTCTTGAATTTATTTTTTTAATTTTTCAAAGTTTTTTTTTTTTTTTTTTGTTCAGAAAACTTTAATTGCACTTCCATTATTTTTCGTATAATCATAAATGATAATCATATGCGTGTTCAATGGGGTGAATAATAAAAAAAAAAACGAGAGGAGAAAACAGAAACAGGAGGCGGGCGGACATGATGGAGCAGGGAAAAAAAAAAGAACTGAAAAGTAGGGCCACGCTATATGCACCTGCATCTAGAAGCTAATTAAAAATAATTACATTCCCTTCTCGTTATTTTGATTTCTTTTGATGCATTGCATTTGGTTCACTTCTTGCCACCAACTGCATCCCACTACCACCCAGCCCTCTTGGGATATAGTTAGAGTTTAATTTTTTTTTTACTTCTTGTGGTTGTAATAAGCTGTTTCCATGATATAATTGCGAATTATTGTACCAAAATAAAAACAATATTTTTAATGATCTCGTTTTTATAAGCTTCCTTAAAGAAGTTTAAAATATGCAATAATTAGGTAGACACATAAAAAAAAATAAAACTGTCACTAAAACTACTTTACTTTGGAAAATTATTAAATGTTATGAACATTATGATATTTCCAAATATTTCATTGAAAAATATTTATTGAGCTTTTTAAGAAGAGTTCATTTTCTTTGTACTAAAAATATCTTTTTGAAGTTCAAAATCCTTATTGTTTTAAGGGGAATGTTTTTCAAAACTTTCAATTAATATGAAATTCTTTTTATTTTAAGGAGTCAAACTCACTAAAAAACCCAAAAAAAAACAAGCACAGACGAAAGCAATGATTTTATACTAATTAATACTAATTAAAAATCTTCAAAATGTTCATAAAATAATTCGTACTTCGTAGAAAAGATTTGTTCAAGCATGAATCTAACATAAGGCTCCTGCTTGAATTCAATATTTATATAACCTCCAACCCTAAAAAAAAATCCAGTCCTTGGATACACGGTCGTATGCTTAATATTTTTTTATTTAATATTTTTTAAATGAAACTGCATAAAAACCTTTTTGTTTTTAGTTATGATATTCGCCCACAAATAGTTTTATATCTAAATTCTAGGAAAATTTGAATTGATGACGACACATCTTAACTATAGTTGATGACTTTATTTGTATGTCTTAAATTAAAATGTCAAAATTAATTTTTTTCTAAATTTTAAATTTTTTCCAACAGTTAAAAAAAAAATATTTTAAGAACTTGAAATAGCATTAATAAAGCCTTCTTTCTTTTATTACATATTCTACATATTTACTCAAATAATCCACAACCGAATTTTGATCTGAAACGAAGATTTCATTTGATTTATCGAAAAAATATTATTTTTTTTTAAATAAATTTAAAGCGGATTTGTAGATATTCAAATATTTAATTTCATTAGAAAAATATTGGTTCTTATTATTTAAAAGTTACCTTTATTTTGGATCTGAAAAAAATTAAATTCAGGAATGTAAAAATCTACTAAACATTTTAGGCTTTTATTTTCACCAATCCTATCAAAACAACCTTGAGGTCGATTTAATACAGCAAAAGCATAATTTTAATAAAGTTCCTATGTATAGTTTCAGAAATGTTTTACAATTTTTTAAAAAATCATCCTGTAAATTCACAATACTCTACGTACAATTAAAGAATTTTAACGAATGCTACAGCTATTTCTAAATTATTTCAGGCTTTTCAATAACCTCTAACATTAAAAAAAATGGGGGACACTTTGGCGTATACGTATCATTTTTTTTTTTGAATAAATAGATAACCTGTTTATAATAGATAAATTTTTGAATTTTATGCTAACCAAAATTGAAATTCTGTCCAGAATTACCAGCAGTAGGAATTAAAAAACAGAAAAGTGATTTCTGCCAACAATCGTCTAGTTTTAATTTTTAATTTTTTTTTTTTTTGAAACAAATCCCAAAAAACACATTAAAATATTTATAAACATCCATCCCATAGATAACAACAAAAATTCAATTAAAGAAAAAACCCTGAAATAAAAAGACAAACATAAAATCATTAAAATAATTATTTTCCTTCCTTTATATTATTTTTTGTTTTGCCAAAATGAACATTATTTTCTTTTTACAAACAAAGTGTGAATATTTCCCATTTTCAAACACAAACATATTTTCACATTGCGTTATTTTTGTCCTCATTTTCATTTTCTCTAAATAAACAAAAAAAAAAATGAAAATGTTTTTTTTTTTTTTTTTGTGTAAACCAAAAACTAAATGGAGCAAGAAAATTTATTAAAAATCAATAAACAACAATACAATCATATTGTAGATATATATAATAGAGATACCTACCTATACCCATTACCAAACACTCACCCAACCATTTACCCAACTTTTCCTCCACTGCTCTGCCATCCACATTTATATTTTTCTAAACAATTTTTTCCCTAAGCAACAACACAAACAACAACACAATTTATTTTTACGACACAGTGAACAATGAAGCTTAATCTGGTGGATTCTTTTAACAAAACAATAGATTAGGCGTTTGTTTATTTTTAATATTATTATTATTTTTTTTTTTTCTTCTTAATATCGATTTATTTTGCTGTGTGTATTTTAATCACAAGAAAATATCCCACAAAAATAGTAGATACATATATTTGGTGTTTAGATATTAAACATTTTTTTTCTTTTTTAAGAAAAAAGATACTTTATTTAACTGCAAATTAAATGTTAAATGTTGCGTTAAAGAAAATTCACTCAGTCTGGCAGAGAAAATTTATATTTGACATAAAAAAAAATATATAAATACATATGTATGTACAACTCAATTCTGAAAGCCATTCACAAAATAAAAAACAAAAAAGAAATACACCAAAACAAATCATTTTCATTTCATTTGTCAAATACCACCATATATCCTGCCAGCCACCTAAAAAATGTAATAAAACCAAACAAATTTAACTGGCAAAAAATACAAAAAACCAAAAAAAAATCTACCATCTAAAAAAATGAAAATTCACTTTCATACACAATTTTTTGTGTATTTCACTTTTTTCGCGCCCAACGCAAATATACGAAAATTATACAAAAAAACAAAAATCTAGAAAATATTATGTAGTGTAGGTACAGACAAAAAAAAAACCACACATACTCACATACATGTATAGGGATATAAATCCCTCTGCGAGACGAATTGATTATTTTCCATTTTAATTAAAAAATGGTCAATGGCCGCCAACACGTCCTTCCCGGCAACCAAATAATACAAAAAAAAAAGACAAACACACAAAACAAAACGCGATTTCAAGAGTGCATATACAAAAAAAAAATAAAGCGTATAACCTGTTTTGCAATGATGTGTGTTGTTTTTATTTATGTATTTTTTGTTTTGTAATTTTTTAAGCTTTTTTTTTTTTGAAGCAAAAAATAACATACTAAAAAGCAAGCGACTGATGGTGTATCCTTTCGCTTTCATGCATAATACATAAAAATACCATCATCATCATCAACATCATCCTTTTTATCGTCAACAACGAAATGTTTGGGGTGCATTTATGTATATACATATATATAGACTACACACCTCTCTGTGCTGTATTCATACGTATAACTGCTTCAGTGTTGCATATCTGTGATATGTCCCATTCAGTCGAGTCGGCACAAGAGCAGACATTTCCACTCAAAAATTTTGTATCCATCCCAGCCAGCAGCGTAGACACTGGGTATTATACGCTTTCAATGAGATGTATGAGGGTGCACACGTATGTCCAGGACATGTTTTAGGTACATTTTTGTGTATTTTACAAAAATACAAAAAAATATATATATATATAAAGGCAATAGGTATAAACAAAAAGAAAATATTAAACAATGCAAAAAAATGTTTTGGTATCAGCAAAAATAAAGTGCGAATGTCGGTCCCAAAGGAATTGGTAAAATAAAGTTTTGTTGGTATTCCTAGGATGGATGGATGCTCTTGATATGGGGGATACAATGGAGAGCATTTTAATAGTGTGAATGCTATTAATTAGCAGAGGTACGTGCTTTGGCTTATTTTTTTTTTTTTTTTGTTGACCTGATGGAATGATTGAACTAAAGGGCTTATTCATTACTGAGAGGAGACTGTCAGGAATTCTGGAGTCTAGATAGAAAGATATAAGTTTTTTTTTTTAAAGAATAACATTAGTTTGATTTCTATAATTGAATAACGAGAAAATCAATTAAATTAAAAGGATATCTTATTAAAAGTTGATGTTATCTTATTATTGGAGTGCATAGTAGGTACTGGTCTAATTTGAAGATTGAAGGTTTTGGCGAGTATTTTTAAGATTTTAGTTTAGATCAAATTGTTGATATTATGATCATACATAGTACATTCACTAAAGGTACGTCAGAAACGCAGTTTTTAAGACCTATATTTCAGAATTTACAAAAATAAAAAATACAAGAGTCAGACTGATCAGAATGAAAATTTTCACAATAAAAACATAAAACTATGTTTTTGGAAAATTTGAAATTTGAGTATCGGAAACTTCATTTCTGACGCGTGATTTTGAAGACGTTTCGGACGATATTACCTTTAATATGTTGTCTGTGATGATCCTTTTCATTTTAGTTTCATTGAAATGTATTTAAAAAAAAATGATGCATCGGAAGCTCAAAAGACTTGAAAAACTTTATTCTTAAAATTGCTTCAGTTTAATTCGTGTTTCTGGACATTTTGGTGTCATCCGATATTCTAAAGAAAAACCGGCAATTAAAGCACACAACCCTTAAAATATCCACAAAACTTTACCTATCTAGGGGTAAACTTTGCTGATAGATAGACTCCGCGTAGGCCATCAACTGGTTCTTCATCAACTATTAATTGCCATGATCTTCATTGGGACCACCTTTCAATTTTAGATTGTTTCATGGCTGCAGGCCAACTAAATGCAGATGTCATTTTTTTTATTCTTTGACCCAGGGGTTCTTGCACCTGTTTTTCTTCTGACATAGTATTGGAACATTGTGCGCTAGCCTTATGAACTTGGTTTTCAGGATATCTTCTTTTTAAATGGCTCACACAAAAAAAGTATCCCATAAAACAGAAGAAAAACAAAATGATTGCTCTCTGATTTTTATCCAAGACGTAGGTCGTATTAAAACATTTGAGAAAATCTTAATATTCTATAGAAATGGTTGCCACCTAAAATTATATGATATGTTTTTAGATTGCCATTTAGGTTTATTATTTATTTAAAGTCGTTGCTCAATACGAGAATCTTATTGTTTTTCAATATTTGCAGAGATATTGGTAACCAAAGACAAACTGGTGTTTTGTTATTCAAATTAAGAATTCTCTACAAAGAAACAAATAAGAACATCAGAAAGGTTTCAAATCTAAGCTTGATAAACAAATTATCTGACGGATAGGATATTGATTGACACAAATATCTTTTTTGGAGAAAATATGGCTTTTGAATTTTTTTTTTTTTTTTTTTGAAAAAAGTTTGGCCTGTTTATTTTTTTTAACTGCAAAGTAAAGTTAAAATCTCAATACTGCCATTTTGACCAAAATGCAGTTCTTTGAAAAATCCATCTAAGACAAAAAAAAATACGATATATTTTCAATGTATCTAGTCCCTGAAACCATAATAATATAAGTTTTGAGTAAATATTTATTTTAAGACATCAAAAACATTGAATATAACGTTAATGCCTCCAAAGAATTTGTTTTTCAAACATAGCATTTTGATAGCTGCTACTTAATTCTGTTTAATTAAATTAAAATACCTAAATTAAGGCGAACAAAGTTTGTAACTGAAGGATTAGGAATGATCCATTATGAGGTTCAAACAACATTAAATTTAATTTGACATTTAACGTTTTAAGAAATTAATGTTGGCTGTAAAAATTGATTGTAAGTTGTGGTAAACTTAAATTAATTCGTATAAATATTTTGTTTATTGTTTTACTTAAAATTTGCCTAATTGTCCTCTTTTTGATAAAATGACGAATATTGCATCTATAAATTAAATCGTAACACAATGTGTCCTGATATTATAGAATTCTATTCTAATTCATAGCTATACCTACTTCAAAAATTTACCAAGGCAATTCAAAAATTTGTTTCCATGTCAAGTACTCCTATAAAACTTTTATATTTAAATTTTTAAATGGGATTTTTTATTATAAAGAAAGTTGCAAAAATGTTGAAGGTATTTCTTAAAAAAAAAAATAACCAAAGTATTCAAGTACATTTCAGTTAAAGCTATCTTTATTATTATTTGATATGATTATTTAAAAAATAAGTACATACATATACGCCACAGTTTCAAAAATTTAAATCAATTCTTTTACAAAGTACATACATAGCTATACAAACAAAAAACTCGATTTCGAAAAGTTTATGTCCTCAGTTTAGACTTGAATTTTTCTTAAGAGAGTTACTCTCATTTTTTTTTGAATGTATGTAATATATTTTATATTTATATACTAGTATTTAAAACGATAAAAATATTCTTTCATAAAATATAGCTATAAAAATGAAATAATTAATATTGGAAAATAAATTTTAAAAAAAATGCGCATACGCAACAGTGTCCAAAATAAAAAAAGTTCATTCTTTTATAAAAATCAAAGATGCCCTACAAACACAAAATTGGATGAACCAAAATTAAAAATAATAAATAAGTATGTAGGTAGGTACTCGTATCCCAAAAACCAAGAGAAATATAGAATTTATAAACATCAAACAAGGAATTAATTAAAAAATACCAACTTATGACTTCAACTTTTCAAAATGGGATTTTCTTAATTTTTTTTTGCAGAATGATAAATATTTTAATAAATTGTTTTTGAGCTTAAACGCTATCTCGAAAATAAAATTAAGGTCTAAAAAAAGAATTGGGACGATAATTTTTTCATTTTCTTTCTAAAATTTTCGAGGAATTTGAATTTTTATTTTTGCTT
The DNA here is from genome assembly GCA_958431115.1 of Syrphus vitripennis. Taxonomy (NCBI): domain Eukaryota; kingdom Metazoa; phylum Arthropoda; class Insecta; order Diptera; family Syrphidae; genus Syrphus; species Syrphus vitripennis. Next base: position 27,955,567 of record OY288110.1, read on the forward strand.
ATGGCCGATTGCACCAAACGGTTTTAAAAATTTAACAGGCTTCTTTCAAGTCAAGTCTTAAAATGACATTTTTACCATAAAAAATACATATGTACTTCAATTTAAAAACTAGAAGCCTGGAAGAAAGCCTAGAAGAAAGGCTTAAAACTTAAAAATGGCCGCCATACTTACTTTCAGCATGTTACTGTAAGAACCCCCAACGTTTGTTCTATTTTTTTTTTTTTTTTTTTGAGAGCATTGTCTCACTATCCCACTTACACAACTCCTTTGTTAAACTTAGAGCAAGAACATTTACATATAGCTTAAAAATTCAAGAATTTTCATATTTCTATTTTTTCCAGTAACATATTTATCATTATTAAAATTGCGTCCCAGCATATCCAAAAAAAAACATGAAAATAAAATCAAAAAAAAAAAGTTAAGAAAAGGGAAAAATTATTAATTGCCATTAATCACGATGAAAATAATGATGATGGGTTTTGTACCATTCTCTCTCATCCTCTATCTCTTTCTCTCTCTCTCTTGATTTCTTGTGATGTAGAAGGTTTGATGTTTGTACAATTACCTTGAATAAAGGTCTTTAAAAGCATTAAAACAAAAAAATGTAAATATGAACCATGTCGACCGTGTCGTTGTCGTCCTATGTCCTGCATCCTCATAGCAGTTATTATATTATGGAGCCTGGAGACACATTAAACAGAATCGTTAACCAAAAGTAAAAAAAAAAGATTAAAAAAAAAAGAATGAGAGATAACAAAAATTTTAAACATTGTGATGCATAGCAACAAAAAATCATGATGATGGTGATGTGGCAGTGGCAGTTATTGTGATGGTGTGGTATGGCAAAAAGAGAATCAGCAAAAAGGATTGAACAAAAAAGAAGCAATAAAATAAATAAAAATTGTAAAAATGCTATGCAGCATCTCGCATAGGTATTTTTTTTTTTTTTTTTTTATAAGAGAACGTATTTATATATGTACGAGTATATGAGAGGGCTAAAAAGCACAAAAGTTTACTATGCTGCACACAAACACGCCCCCCACACTCCGCGTGTGATTCCTTTTGCACCGCAATAAAACGTGACCAGCCATTTTTCAATGTCAGACAAACGACGATTGTTTTATTTATATTTTTGTTTTTTTGTGTTCATCTTGTGTTTTTTTTTTTTAGATTTCATTTAAACTTTGTTTCTGGTTCTTTTGATTGTTTTTTTTTGGACAACAGTGAACTGTTGATGATGGGTAGTTGTTTCTGTTTTAATTTAACTTGTCTGAATTTTAAAAATACAAAACAAACTCTAGAGATGAACCTTTTTCGGTGCTCATATGCAGAAAAGATTTAAATTGTTTACTTGAAATGGCTATATTGAAAAAGAGGATTAATTTTGAACTCTAATGCAAAACGTAAAAAGCTCTTTAAAAATTCGAATGCCAGAGAAAACATTTATGCACAGTTAGTTTTTAATCAGTTTTAACAACATCTTCTGGATTCTAATTTTTTTCATTTAATTATTTTTTAAAATCGATTTTCGGTTTTCTGAACAATTTTTCATGGTCGACTTATAAGAGGCTTTGCTTGAAACTTTTTTATTATTAAAACACAAGTTGTAGTTTGAGCCTGCCTTATTGTTGAATGTTCTCCCTGAAACTAAAGGGTATTTTCCAGAGGTATGTAGAACTTTGAAATGGAATAAAACAAAGATGAATTTTTAGAATTAACATGAAATTGCCTTTATTTGCAAGATAATCTTTTGGCATTATAATTTGAATGACCGCCACGACTAACTCGGACATAATTTAATTTGTGGGTCCAATTTTCGTGGTCTATCGGCGTTGAATCGCACAATCTTGTAGGCCAATTTACGGGTCTGAATTGTGAAACTATGCGGTCACCAAACGTTTCCTTCAAAAAATCAATTGTTGCACAAGCAGTGTGACATGTTGCGCCGTTATGTTGAAACAACACATCATCATTCTTGAGGAACAAAAAAATCAGTAATCATGGCGCAATAGTGGTCAACATTGACCGTAACGTGCCTAACCAAAAGCACCTAACAAAATGGCCGCCAGTTAAAAAAGTGTTGCCAACTTAAAGTTCCATACCTCTTATATTGTTGCAACATTTACTTACCTTGGTTTAATAAATAAATTAATTTCAGTAATGTAGTTTGTTGCAGACAAATTTACTTATATGTCTGGAAACAATAATCACTTAACTTGTATTCAGATCTATTATTTTCCACCAACATTCATACCTATATCTACAACATTATTTACTATTCGTTGGTACCTCGATTATCTTGTGTATACAAAGAAAAAAAAAAAAAACATTAATAATAGTTTCTCCTTGAATTTCATTTGAAAAATTCCATTGAAACAACAAAAAGCTCATAAATATCTTTGTTCTCCCAATTTAACTTGTGCATATACCCTATACCTATGTTTGTATATTATTAAGCACAAATAAGTCTACTTTATCCCCACGACATATTGCAATGATAAAAAAATATGTATATACAAGTAGATATGTATATTTGTATACAATGACATCCTAAACAACAAACAAAAGATGAATGCGCGAATTTCAGGGTTTTTATCTCCGATTTCATTGCGAAAAAAAAAATTGTCTATAGAGATATTTACAAGTGAACTCTTGGGATTCTTTCTACCTGCGTGTTTTTTTGTGTTAAATAAAAAAAATAAAAGGGATATCCTCTTATTGTTCAAAAAAGACGAACAACAAGCAAGAAATCCATATATACAAACATGCATGGGCGTTCAAGTATTTCCTTCAAATTTTTGTTTTTTTTTTTTTTTTTAAAAAAAGATTTTTTTTCGCGCATTTTAACGATTTGTTTTTTTTTTGTAAATTTTACTATCGATTCAAATTGCTATAGTGCTATTAATCGTGAAGTATTTTGTCGGCAAGGACAAAAGAAACAACAAAAAAGCACTAAGAATGTTTTTTTTTGTTTGTGTTTTCTTTGTTGTTGCGTGGTAAGCGGATAGTTTATTGATTTTACACATGAAGATATTTATTTTTCTATGAATAAAAGCAATTTATTTTTAATTGGGTGATTGGGCTTTTGGTATTTGAAACTATGATTGACAAATACCCAAAATCAATTAGTCAATTGATTTATAAAAGTATAAAATAAGAATAACAAACGTATGTTCATGGTCATATAGTAATTATAAAAAAATCTAGCGTATGATAATTTTGATATTTTTTACATACCCATATGTTTTTGATATAATTATATAAATAAAGGGAGCCCGTTTAGAAAATTCACTAATTCTTATGTAAAATATAATTTTAAATAGTTTCTATACTATTCTTTTTTTATCTCAAAACACCTGACGTTGAAAATTCTGAACTTCGCAAATAAATACTTCTTCAAAACAATGAAAAAATGAATTCAATTCAAATCTTTTTAAAGTTTATTTTGTTTAGTTTTCAAAACTGCCCTTTTTGGTTATCTGTGATCATTAGTTCTGAAATGCCCATGTTTATCAGAAACCGTTTTATGTCGGTGAAAGCTCCGAATTCATATAACTTTAACTTTTTTCTTAAAATGTATTTATTTTAAGATCAAAACATTTAAAAAAAAAATGTTTTCGTCAATACGTCACGAAAAAAAGTAAATTAAATAAAATGTTTGAACCTTCAATTTTTTCACTGAGTGTATTAAGATAGAAGGCTTTAAAATTAATAAATTTAAAAAAATTCAGTAAACATGGTACAAGGGTGTGTATTTCAAAATTCAGTATAAATTACTGAATCGATTTTCTTAATGTTTTAAGGTGAAATGGACATTTTTTATATTTTCCAAAATAGGAGTACCTACCATACAAACGTAAGGACAAAACTTATTTTGCTCAAAAACGACTTTAAGGGTTTTGATTGATTTTTTTTGTGGGGTTTGTTAGTAATGAAAACTATTTGGTCAAAACAATTTTTCAAAAAACCTTTATTCACTAAATGTGTATATAAAAACGGGTTTTAAGGATTTTTAATTAATAAGGTCTGGTTATAAATTAGTTTTTGAGTTGTTTATGCAAAAAAAAATTAATATTCCATCTCATGTATTAAATTTGGATGGATGTTAAAAAGCCATTTTTTATATGTAAAATTTCTAAGCAAGAAAATTTATAAAGCAAATCGTTTCACCCCCAAGATCAAGACAAAGAAGAATTTGGAACCATTTCCAATTTGAAGCGCACCAACCAACAGGTTGAAATGTCATTTTCGTAACGCCTCATTCATACAAAATTCACATAAATTTCACTTTTTTCTACCCCTTACCGTCTTTGAGCAATTAATAAAAAACTAATTTCGCAACCAAAATTTAGCTTTGTCAAAATTTTAACAAGTTTGGGAATTTTTTTGTCTCTGTTTTTTCTTGGCTGAAAATGGTTTTCTTCAAGCTTCAACTGTAACATTTATATTGAATTTTGGACACTATGGCGTATACGTACTTTTTTATAAAGTTCATTTTCCTACTGCTATAACTATACTTCCATGAGATAAAATGTTTAGGCAAATTTTAGGATTTATTTAACTCAAGTCATAAATATTTTATTATCCTTCGCCTGATTAACCACACCTAGAAAATTGAAGTTTTCAATAAATTTAAATACCCATTTAAATTAAAAAATTAAAAAATAAAATGAATTTAATACTCTTTTTGTTTTTAATGTTTCTCGAAAGAGTAATTATCTTGTATGTAGATATACGTCTCAATATTTACTACTTTTAATTAAAAGTCATCAGAAAGTAATTATAAAATATAAATACATAGTTCCATTGTACATATATACCTCTTTATATAAACGAAAACACAAAATGCAAATAAATAATTATAAAAAAAAAAAAATTAAAGCAAATTAATGAAATATAAACAAAAGAATATATGTATATAAAATAAAATACAAAAAAATAAGTATAAAACAAATATCCGCACCCGAGCACATCAGCTCAGCAAGCAAGAGGATATAATAATTTCGTCCAAAGGACAATTAAGCAAAGAGAATGAATTTTCGCTCACACGACTCACCAATACATTTATAAAGAGAAAAACACAACCATGTCTGGAGCGTTTTATCGATTTTTTTGTTTGCTGGAGGAGGAGAGGGGGGGGGGGGTTTGTAGAAACTCTGGGCTATATGGAAGCAGGACTTGCATTTTAGCTTTATATTTGTATGATGATGATGATGATGATGATGAATAATGCTGCACACAAAACGTTGCAGTAGCAACAACGAACGTTTTCACAATTTTTGGTTGGCTGGGTTTTATACTACCGCTCCACAGATAATACCACTACCACTTTAGAAGCTACTCTATAACAGAAATGATAACCCCCCCTCTGTTTTTGAAAATCAGCTAGACTTGCCTCGTTTAGCTTTTCATCGTTCTCTCCTTCTTCTCTCATAGTTGAATTCGGTCGGTTTTAGCTCTACATCATCATCATTATCATCAACATCATAATAGCCTCTGTATCCTAGGCGTAGGTATAGGATTCATAATGCTCCTCTCGCTGCTGACGATGATGTTGGTGATAATGATGATGTGCGCTGTATTGAATTTTTGCAAATAAAATTTTTCATGTTGCACGAAAATAAAGTTAAACAAAAAAAAAATGCTCGGTGATTTTAATTTTCAACCTCATCCTTCAATTTTTTGTGTTGATTTTCAATCCAGACTCCATTGATGGCACTACTAATACTACTACTATGAATATGTCCAGCGGCAGCGGCGGCACGGCATCGGCATCAGCGTGACTAGTTGGCTATTGCAAACACAAAAATTGGAAGCCAAAAAAAAAAATTGGTAACCTTCACGTCTATTTTAGTTGACCTCGATTTTTGTGTGAATCAGAATCAGCCACCCCCCCAACCATCGACTCCATTCCGTCACACAACTAGCTGTAGGTACAGAATACAAAAAAAAAAACTTTATTTTTCGTATTCAATAATAAAATGGTTCATTCATCAGAAAAATAGCAAAAAAAAAGTGGATTTTTCTGTTCCTGGAATTAAGGGTCTGAGTTTTTTTTTTTTTTGTTGTTGTATTATGTCGGCGAGGGTGCCACGCACGGTGGATATTGTTAGAGTACAGTTTCCTGCTGCGCTGGTGACTGCGGCTATGGCTATATGGCTGATGATGGCTGGCTTCTGTGAAAAGTGGGCTGACTGGAAAATTTCATTCATACTTTTCAAGTTCATGTCGACTTGTATACTACAACACTGCCAGACCTATTGCTTCAGCTGAGTTCGTCGTTGTCGTCCTCCAGAGTCATTTGCAACCCACCACTATACCTTCCTATACCTCGAACCGAACCGTCGACAATGACAGAAGGGAATAACATTTGGGGCGGTTTTGTTCCAAGTAGATGTATATTTTTTTTTTACTGTTTTGGCCCCCAGAGGACAGAAGAAAAAAAAATAAGTAGGTATGTCGATTTCCATAGCTATGTATATAGAAAGAGAGCGAGAGTAAACCGACAAAACCAAACTGAATCCCAAAAGTTCGGTGTCTAGATGGTTTGTTCAACTTCTACCTCTATAATAGTACGAGTAGATCTAGTAGTTAGGATTTTGTGCGATTTCACACGCTAACACCACCCAGGAGCCAGGAGCAGCGGCAGTAGGTAGGTACTGGTACTAGCAATAGTAGAGTCCTCAGACCAAATCGTGTGCTCTGTCATTTGGTTTAGCTTTGGTGTAATGTGGGTATTTTTTTTTGTGTTGTGTTGTGTGTTTCTCTATATAAGAAAATGACCTCCGGCTACGCTAGTTTGTGATGACGACCGAAGGCGGCGGCGACGACGACAGCGACGGCAGCGGTGGAAGTGGCAGTGGCAGTAGACTATAACAACTCTACTTAGTTACACATGAAGGAGGAAACAAATTGAAAAGAATGTAAAAAGCACGTGGTGTCTGTTCAGGTTTTTTTATTTTTTTATTTTTGGAATGTAAAAGTCACCGCAAGCATCACATCATACACACACACACACACACGACACAACATATGAGTTTGCATAAAAAGAAAAAGAGAGAGAAACATTGGCAAAAAGTTTAAGAGATTTTTGTCTCTAGCGGATACCTAAACTACCGGTCTAGGTATTTTTTTTTATCTTCTTTGATTCTGATCTGGATGTCATGCTATACAAATAAAATGGGTTCACAATTATAACTGTGTCGTCTATAGTAGATAAGAAGTGGTCCATGCGTCATTCCAACGGTAAAAATGATTCAATTACATAAATATGTAAACAAATGCAGAAATTTGAATTTAAAAAAAAAATGTAGAACAAGCTATTTCCATAGGCCTAGCTTTTGCATGATGATCTTGCATATCTAATTCTTATTTTTTCGGTTTTGGGTTGTTCTTGAAATATTTACAAAAAGAGGTACTTATCTCTCCAATAAGAAGATTTTTCTATAGCTCCAATTTTCCGTATGGAATGAAGCACAGTGAGAAAGTTAATGCTACCTGAAGTCAAATCGTCAAATCGTCTAGTGGTTTGTGATACGTGACACTATTTTGTTAGTGTAAAGTGCTTGCAGATAATAGTCACTTATCACAAATCACTTTAGCTCAATCCTCCCCGGCATTCAACAATTAACGGGCAATCTGAATATTTCCGTTGTTCAAATATTTCACAAAAAGTTAAGGGACATCTTCGGATATGATTTATTAAATAATAAATATATAATATCCCTTTTTTTTAATAACTTTGAGTTTCAAAAAAAAAATCAGAGGTACCTATCCGCAAAATGTGTCTATGACGAAATTGTCAGTATAGTTATATCTTCTGGCCTTCTTCTTTTAGAAATGAGGGTTTCCATTAAAAACAAAAAATCAAATTTGACCCTAAAATAACCTTGAAATTCATTGAGTGCATATACATTGCGCCATTCGTAGCGCTTTTTTTAAACTGCCAAATTTGATCTCTATGAATTCAATCGCCCAGGTCAAAATCAAAGTCATGACTTACAGCTATTCTTGAAAATTAACTTAAAATAGAACTAGGTATTTTCAAATTGTGTTTCATGTTTCAAGAAACTCGTTCACTATAAATGAATCAAAATTTTGTTTTTAAAAACATATCGCAAAGCTGTTTTATTTTTTGAAAAAATAATAAGATAAAATAATTGAATATACAGTTTTATACATCAGATCTTCATATTAAATATTCAACAACATTCAAATCTTTTCAAAAAAAAAAAATTCTGAAAAATTTTGGTAACATCAAAAAATTTTTTCTGCGTTGTAGAAAAAAAAACAAAAAAAATCAGAGAAAAACATTCACCAACGGTCTTTTAATTAAAACTAGAAATTCCAATTTTTGCAAATACATATCACGAACACTATAAATTCATTTAGCTTTAAAAAAAATATAAAAGTAAAAGTTGTGACTTATGGAATAAATGTAAAGTTTGTAACTTATTCAATTCTACAATAATAATATTTTTTTGTTAATGTAATGGACGACTTTTAGAAATTCGCTCAAAAACGTTACAGATTTTGTTATTTAAAAAAAAAAAATTAAGAACTTTAGAAATTCAGTTTTTTAAAGCTGTTTTTGAATTTTTTTTTATATTTAGGTACCGAGCTTATAGCATTCAATTTCAAAATAAGATTTTTGACAAATGTATTATTTTTTTTTTCTTAACTTAAAATATTTTTAAGACATTAAAACAAATCTGTATTCTTTTTATTCTTTATTTTTAATTGTTTTTTATTTTATTTTATTTTATTTTGGTAGATTATCTATCAAAAAGAATTTTAAGCAGTACAGGTCTGGTAGATACCTACCATCTTATGCATTTCTATCGAGATGACCTTTCTCCTTAGACAAGCTCCAAGTTTGTTTTCTTTTTTATATTTTCTTTCTCGATTTTCTTTTCTCTCCCCATTTTATATTTTTCTTTTGAAAATACCATTCTTTCAAGGACTTTGCCATCCAAGTCAGACATTGCGGAATAAATCATGTTGTTACCTATTTCAATTTTTCGGGAAAACTGAAAATTAAGTTTAATCCACTTTTTGGGTCCCAAGAGTGAAAAAGCAGTTCATCCTCATGCCTGTCACATTCCACAGTTTGTAGTTTTCCAATTTTCTTATGTAAGTAGGTATACCTACCTTTAACTGCATATATAAAATAGATTCCTCTCTTTTCTTTGCCATTTTAATATTATGCATTAAACAATTTTATCAAAGAAAATAAATAAAAATCCATAAGAAAAACTTCAAATTGATAAAAAGAAAACCAATGAAAAGTAAGCAACAACATGAAAATCATTTCCCAATCACCAGAGAGACCTTCGAAGGATATTTTACTGAGTATGACGTTTTCTTTAAACGAATTTTTCAAAAATCAACGACGACGCTTTAGCCTTTAAAAAGTCCAAAAGCAATAATAAGCTTAATATTATTTGTGCACTATTTTAAGAGGGGCATAAAATTGACCCCCCACCCTCCCTTCTATCAACTAAAAATTTCTGCCAATATACTAACACATCCAAAAATAATGTATTTATGCATCCTCACAGATTAAATGCATTAATTTACTCACACATATTGCCAAACCGTACAATATAATTTTCTTTTCTTCCTCTGGCTTCTCGCATATCGTGCGCTTCTGCACACAGCGTTTATATGCACACACTCTGATATACCACACAATGGACGAAAATTTATCTGAGTGTGCATATACACAAAGAGACTAAGGAAAAACACAATTTTCCTTCATATAACAATGCACATTAACCCCCCCTATTTATGCACATATATTGCTTTTGCCTCGTTTTACCCTCTTCCGGGCCATCGCCCGCCCCTTCAACGGCTGCTCTTGCCTATTCTTCCACCCACTGTTGGGCGGTGTTGGCGCGGCGCGGCGCGACGCCAACGGTGAATTTGCCATCATCTATCTACGCCAGAAAAACATGAAATAATAAATTTCTGCAATTTCTCTCTTTCATTGTACCAAGAAGAACAACCAACTATACCAACACGTTGATGTTGATAGAAATGGAATGGAGCATGGAGTCTTCTTTCGTTTGTTTCTCTTCTTTTTTTTTTTTGCTGTCCATTTTCTTTCTTCTCCTTCGATGGGTCTCTTTAGACCCCCTTTACTCCTACTTTGCAAAAAAAAAAATACTTGTCCGTCCGTCCAGAGAAGAAGAGAATTTCAACACACAACCAAAGAAAACCAAACCGATAATCAAGAAAATGAAGAAAATGTGAACAAATAGAAAAGAGAATAATATCATCTATAGAGAAAATGAAAGAATTAGGAAAATAAATTTGTAATTTGCAAAAGCAAAATATAAATTGAAAATATTTTATTTCTAATAAAAAATTTGAGGAGGGGCATCATCCAGGGGGTGGTTGGTGGTTGGTGGTCGTGGTAAGTTGATTGTGGGAAGTTTGTTGGTGATTCGCCTTCTTCTTCTTTTTCTTCTTAAAAAGTCCATCTCTGATAAGAAAGATGGTGTGATGTGAAAATAAGCAAGGGATTTAGTGTGAAAAAAAGAAGAGGTACAAGTAGCCCAAGACGGTAATGTAGGTAGATTGGTACATTATAGTGGGGGTGGTGTGGGTCTCTGAACGAAGAAGGGCTTTTGCGGTGTGGAGTCATCATACAATTGTTTTTCTTAGTTTTTTTTTTTTTTTTTTGTTGCTTTTTCTCTAGATATTGGTGTGGGGTCATGAAAAATATTTTAAGGAAAAGATAAAAAAAAAACACTCACACATCAACGTGGTAGTAGCAATAGGTAGGAGTAGTATTTGGGGCGAGCAAACACCAAAAAAAAAAAGTATAGTAAGAAAGAAAATACGATGAAAAATGTCTGCAAAAATAATGGTAAGGAAAATCAGTTGAACAGCCAGCAGCAGCAGCAGTATAGAATATTAGGAGAGAGCGCGGGAGGTTGGTTGGTTTGTATTTTTATTTTTGTTGTTGCTGTTGTTGTTGTAAGATGAGGTATGGTGGGTAAGTTGGGGGTGGTTATGGGAATGAATTGGTATATTGGTGTACAACACAAGAATCTGTGTTTGGTAGGTAGGTACGACGTACGAGTAAAAGGCAAAAGAGAAAGAGAATTCGTGGTGGCAATTTAGAAGTAAAAATTTTGTAGGAATACCTATATGAGTAGGTATGTATGTGTATAGGTATGCAAATTTATTGCCGGAAATGTAATTTACAAAATCGCCTTAAGGGAGGGCTTAGAAAGGTGGTTGGTGGTGCTGCTGCCATCCTGTCTTTGCAATGGTTTCGTAGGTAGGTACCTATAAAAAAAATAAAAATAAGTAGCGGACAGTAGATACTACCTACAACGTATTTTTTTTTTATTTTTTTTAGGGGGGAATTATATTTGGAAATGTTATTTCATCATTAATAAATGTGATTCTTATAAATTTTCTTCCTGTTTTTTTTTTGTTATTTTTTTTTTTAAAGATTCATTACCAACGTTTACGTTTTGAAGAATGCTTTTAGATTTTTTTTCTTCTTTAATTTTTTAAGAGAAAATCAAAAATAAAGAATGAGAAATAGGTACATAGTACGACAAGAATATTACTCTCCTATACCTACCTAGCTACCGACAATATGATGCCTCATGGTGGTAACTGGTAAGGTAAAAGGACAAATATTTTCTTTTTCTGAATGTAATGTTTGCTCTTCGTGTCCATGGCTGAGTCAACATGGATGTTGTTATTTTATTTTCTTCTTGTGTTCTTTATCGAGTTGTTTTACTATTTTCTTTTCATATATATGTACGTAGTAGGTATGAGTACCTAGAGATATTTGTATGATGTGAAAGTTAAAAGAATTTTTGTTTTAACGAAATTTTCGTCAGTGAAATGAATTGTTATTTTAGGTAAAAAAAAAAGAAATAGGTAGGTAGAATGCAGGACTACAGGTAGATAGGTAGGTATGTTGGGTTAAAGTAAGCAACATTTTTCCAATGAGTTTGATAAAGTTAGAATATTGGAATTCTTATAAGAATATTTTGGTTTTCAGATGACAGATTTAGATATTTATTTATTCGTCCATTGTAGGTTCCTACCTACCTGTAGGTATACCGACTTGTTCTTACGTCTACCTAGAAATAATAGAGTAAATAATAAAAAGGTAGTCAGTTACCTATAGGTATCTAATTGAAACTGGGTATCTATACGACAAAAGGTCCATTAAATGGATCTCAACTGTCTTAAATTAAATAACAATAAAAAAAAAACAATTTATCAATACCTACTTTGTGACATCTCTTTAAGCACTGGACAATTCTTTATTTAAGTTTTTTTTTTCTTTGTTGACTATGTTCTTATGTGGATAATCTTTTCCAAAATAAGTTTTAAAAAATTCACAAATTTATAAGATTTTTGTTTGATGCTTGAAAATTTGAAAATTAAAAATACAACAAATTAAATATAAATCGCAAGCATCGATTTTTGTAGTAGCGCATGGCATAATGGCCTGTGCGTAGAATTTCCATGCTGGGGTTCGAATCCCAGTTTCGTCTATATGAAAATCAGGAACATTTTTTGATGGGCTACTGCCTCTTGCGAGAAATTGACAAATTTCACTTGTCAAGAATGGAGTGCCTCTCACACTAGCCATTTGTATTCGGCATAAAATTGTAGGTTCCTTCCTTTATGGACCTAGGTTTTTAAGGTTAAAATAATAAATTCTAACGTCACATTTTCATATAATTTAATTCAAAAATTTAAACTCAACTGAATTTTTTAAGCAAGCCAAATTCATAACAATTGATCTCAGCTTTTGTATGAAAATGAAAAAAATTTTGATACAAATTTTTCCAAGATGTCCGACATCAATTTAAATAAAGATATATTTTAATACAAACATTGATTGTTAGCTGACCTGCTGTTGACCTTCACATGTCAAAAAAGATATCTAAGTAAAGATGGTAGGTAGATACATAGATATTTTCCAATTTTAACATCCTTTTCCTTTTCGTAACCTAAACTCTACAATAATTTGTCCCCATTTATTATCATTGGTTAAACTAACTTAAATAATTTTTAACAGCCAAATTGATCGTCTTCAATTATTGTTTTTTTTTTTGCATTACAGTTAAATTTGTCATCATTATGTTCGACGATTTGATTTCCATCAATTTTCTATTAATAAAAAATAAAATCTTAAATTCATAAATAGCTCCTTTAAAACACGTTCCCGTAATTGTATATTATTGTCTCTTTATGAGTAGGTAGGTACCTAACGTCAACCTTCTGTACTATACCAACATACCTATATATACCTATCTAGATGTCTTCTAATATAAAAGAAAAAAAACGTAATTGCAATAAATATGCAAATTTCATTAAATTTCCTTTCTAATTTGAAAACATTACCTCGAAGAAGTATACACAAAAAAAAGTATTAAAAATCGTATAAAGTATTAAAAAAAAAGAACGAAAAAAAAATAAAAAAATAATAAGAAGAAAGAAAAACATTGAAAGTACTATTTTTCATTTTTTTTTTTGTTTGTTTTATTATTTTTTACACACACACACTCAATCTTACACAAACACACACACACACACTTTAAAAATGATTCAAAAAAATCAACAAAACAAACACACACACAAATATAAAATTGAAACTCTCAAAAATGTATCTGTGTGAATTGATTATAAAATTTTGTACGATGGTTTTTTTTTTGTTCTTCTTTCTAAGAGGCGCAATCAAGAGAGAACAAAAATAATAGCAAAGTAGGTATAGGAGGTACACTAAAGTACAAAAATATAATAAAAATAAAAAAAAATTAAATAAAGAGAAGCAATTTTAAAAATCAAACGTAAAAGTACAACAGCAAAAAAAAAATAATAAAATAAAAAATGAAATGAAGAAGAAGAAGAAAAAGAATAAAGAAAAAAACGTGAAAAATTAGCGTTTATTTTTTTTTTTTGCTTTTTTTGTTATTTTAAGACTGCACAAAAAGATGAAGCAGAGAAAACAGAGCCATGCCATAGTTGAAAAATGAGACTATAGAAGAAAAAGACGATAAAGAAGAAGAAACAAAGAAAATAGGAAAGAAAATAATTGAATTTTATTACATTACATTGTACTTTGTGTACGTTACGTGTACCTACCTACCTACATAGAGCTATGTGTAGTGAATAGTACCTATAGATAAATATATTTGTATTGCAAGAAGTAGGAGGAGGAAAAGAATAATGACCCCAATGACGATGTTGATGATGGCGATGATGGTGGAAGGGCAGAGGTACATAGTTATATTTACCTACCTACCTAGTTGACTGTACAAAATTATTTCTTCCAGAACATATTAAGATCCAATAAGCCATACGAACGATATGCAATTTTTCTAAAAACCAAACAAAAACATCATCTTCGATTCTTAGTCCCTGTCCATCTACATAATACGAAGAAATTGACAACATTTTACCGGCTTTTTTTTCGTGTGTTAATAATGTCAAAAGAGAAATTGCAAAGAAAAGTAAGAGAGTTACACACAAAAATGTCTCCATTTGATAGAAAATGTGCAATTGTCCTGCAATTTTATTCTTTTTCTTCATTCACTGATGATGTGGTAGGTACGAGTAATAAAATGCAAGAAATGTAAATAGGTATAGAAGGATTTAAAGGAGAAGAAAAATTCCACCATTATAAGATACCTATCAAAAAAAAAAAAAAACTATATGGAAAAAAAACCCACCCGAGACGAGAGCAAGACTCCTTTATTCTCCTCCATCTTGATATTCTCCACATCCTTTAATTTATATGTGTAGTTGGTATATTCTTCTTGGGCTTCTTCTTCTAGGTGTGAGAGATTTTGTAATCTGTATTAAAATTTATATCTCCTCTTTGCTGCTCAGCTCGCATGCATTAGTGTCTATCTTCTCATTCTCATTCTCAGCTCTCCAGCCTCAGCCAGCCAGCCAGTCAGCCACCCTTCTGCAAAATTGCTATCTCCCAAATTTCTTATAGCTTACCTACAACACTGTCCTGTTTTCGAACTTTGTCTGCTGTTACTACCTGTGTCTTTTTTAGTAGAGGTATAGTACTGTCAGTACAGTTTTTGTATGCTTATCGTTGATTTTTCTTTGTTTATATGATTCCGCGCTATTTTTCAATCGCGTTTCTGAATTTACAAATGTGTGTATCTATGTGAATTTTATTGAACAAGTGTGCATTGCAATATGAGAGAAATAAACAAAAATAAAGTAGAGAGCAAAAAAAAAAACTACACAAACACACACTGAATTTGGCTGGATCTGTGTATTAACCCAAACCAATACACTTAAATTCAAAAACAACAAGAAAAAAAATTCAAAATGGTTGTGTGTGTGTGTGTTTTCTCGGTTCTCTCTTTCTCATTCTATCCCCCTTTTTTTTACACCCCTCACTTTTAGCTCGTAGTGTATCTCTCAGATACATTTTTACGTTTACACATAGCCATCCGGTCATTCTGTAATCGCGATTCCTCGAGGACGTTGGTGCGACGTTCGGCACAGCACGAAACGAAATAATCACAATAATACAACAAAAAAAAAAAAAAACACAACAACAACAAAAAACTACAAAAATTCCCTTAATTCTGATTTTTGTCATAATTTTTTTTTTGTTGGTGTCTCCTTCTTCTTCTTGTAATAATAAAATTATGATGTGGTCCACATCTGAAAGGATGAAAAAAGATTCTCTAAATGCATAATAATAATAATAATCAAAAAAATAATTGTTGTTATCTCTGATGGTGGTGCGTTGTTCTCTCTCTTTCATCCTACTCCTCCGGTATTGTGTGGTGTGTAGCCAATGTATAGTGTGAATGGTGTCGGAATTTTTGAATAATGAATTTTGAAAAATGCTAACATCTCACCAAAAGCAGAAAATTCCAATTTGACAAAATTATTAACTACCTGCCAACGGTTGAAAAAAGAAAACAATCAAATTTTATTAATCCTAATTCATCAATCATCATCATCATTTCATCTATATCTCTCTTCAACATTTATTTTGTACATTTAACTACATAATTTTATTTGTTAATAAAAATATATAAAATTTATTTATCAGTTGTCCTTCACAAAAAAAAAAAATTATACCAACCTAGAAATCTTATTTAGTTTTAATTCTTGTTATATTTGTTAATAATAAAACATTTTAAGTTCTATTTTATAATCTCATCGAATTGTTGTTATATCCAAAAAAAAAAGTGTTTATACAAATTCATTTCATCTCCTGTCATCCTTATATAAATATTTAAAACTAAAATTTACAACTATCAAATAGTGTGTATTAAATAAACAAAAAAAAAAAAACAAATGGGAATTTGCAATATTTCAACTTAAAAATAACACAAAAAATTTAAACAAAAAGTTGTAACTTTAAAGAAAAAAAAAATATTTTAATAAATTTTATTCTCATGGAAAACTTAAATAAAATTGCATAAGTCAATATTGGATTAAACCAAAAAAAAAATATAGTGAATTGTATATGATGACCCAGTGTAAACATTGAGTTGTGTTGTGATAGAAGAATATAAAAGTTAAAGTTTAAATAGGTAAAACTATAAAACCGAAGGATATTTAGTTAAAACATTTTCATTGAAAACATATTAAAAAAAACAACTTAATGGGATTAAAACAGAAAATTAAGTGAAATTATTCACACCTATTAAACAAAAAAGGATAAACAATTTATAAAATTTATGTAAGTACCTACCTGCCTGTCGATCTTTTTTAGTTGACTTAATTATTTATTGATATATCTAATTAAAATACCACCTATTTATAAATCTGACATTTTATTTATTCCATTAATGTTAGAGGTAAAATAGAAGAAATTTATATTCCCCTTTCTAAACAAAATATTCTACAATACAAAAAAAAACAACAAAACTTATATACCTACCTACAACCTCCAGCAAATGCAAATTAATTATTTATGAATTGAAACTGACATTTCCACCCCTTTTGTATATATATGAGGACGGAAATGAGGATATGAAACAAGAAAAAAAAAATACTATACCCAACATCAAACAAATCAAAAACAATGTATATAAACATGTCTAAATGTACAGTAATGTACGTACAACATATGTGTGTAGTGTAGCAACCTTTATTCGTAAAAGTTAGTCATACAAAACAAAAAATATCTTTTGCTGTCTAGATTTAAAATAAAATTCTTTTTACGGTCGGTGGGTGGAGTAGGGTGAAAATTTTGTTATTTTTTTAATTAATTCATTCTGATAGGAATTTCTACCCCTATTTATAATATTTTTGAATATTAGCAGGTGCTGATTGCAGGTTTTATTATTTTTTTTTTAAATTAGGGGAAGGTTTTTCATACTATAAACCTTATTATTCACAAATCTCAAGCTGCAAATCATCAAGTTATTCGTGAAGTTTTTTTTTGAAATCTTCCAGCTGTTAATGAAAACAATGTAAATCCATTGAATAACAGCTGGGAATATCTGTCAAGTAGATCAGCGAATAAATCACTTTGGAATTTAATTGAAGCAATACAATTTTGGTTTCAAGTTTATTTTTTTAATTATATAAACAGGTTATGCCTAACTACCCGTTTGAAATAATTTAAATATAGGTACGAATCTTATTACGTTTAACGAAAAAAAATTTGTTACCTTCGAATTAAATTTTACATTTGCAGAAAAAAAATATTATTGAAACTCGTTTAAAATCTTTAAATGAAATATAACAATTTCAACTTTTAAAATCTACCTACTCACAAATTTAAAATGATTCTATTCCATTAAAATTTTAAATAACACAAAAAAATACAAATACCCACGTTGGGCGCCAATTAAGTCTGCTAACTGTAATTCCAATTAAAACGATGGCATCCCAAGTCTTTCAGTTACATATTTGTTCGAAACATTACTGTGTGATTTTGAAAACTTGCAATCCCAGGAATGTTAGGCACGTTAAAAGAGTGTAAGAGTGGTTTGTTTGAAAAAAAAAAATAAAATGGGTATCCAATTGCTTCTGAGGAAAAGAAATTTTTACTTACATTACTATCCCACGTTGGGCGCCAATTAGTTCTTACACTTGTGTTTCAAAAAGTAACAAATTTATCTTAAAATGGTCAAACTACCCGCTTGCAAAAGAAAACAATACAATATTCAAATTATAAATTTTCTAAAAAAAATCTCCGCGCCAACTGATTCTTCCAACTCTGAAAGTTATTCCAAAAATTATGAACCACCCAAGTTCTTCAATGATAAATTATAAGTTTTATTTGTTGTTTATTTTTAAAAACTTAAACTAAACTAATGCAAATTTACTAAATTTATTTTTGTTTTTAAATTTCATCATATTCACTTGTAAAAGAAAATACATATTTTGTTTACTTTTGAAATATACTTCGAAAAGTATTAAAAAAGATATTCCCACACTGGGCGCCAATGAATTTTTCAATTTTTTATGTTATTCTAGTAAAAATAATAACGATTTAGACTCAACAAAAAAATCACTTACAGTTAAAAGTTAAAGCGAAAATTAAATATTCCCACGTTGGGCGCCAATTATTTCTGCTAACTCTTAATTTTATTCGAATGAAATAATAATTAACCTTAGTTCCTATGAATATTTTGTATTTCGTTTTCCATCCGATAGAAGGGATTGTTTCAAAAAGAATGCGATGAATTATGATGAATACAAAATTGTAACAATTTAGATTTTGTTCAGAAGTTTTTAAATCAATATTGATTTGCATAGATTTTAACTCGAAAAACAAAGGATTTAAAAAAAAAATATTTTATTGAAACTTAATGTAATATTTACAGTTTTAAAATTAGAATTTCAAATTATTTTATTTTTCAATATTGATTTGCATAGATTTTAACTCGAAAAACAAAGGATTTAAAAAAAAATTATTTTATTGAAACTTAATGTAATATTTACAGTTTTAAAATTAGAATTTCAAATTATTCTTCAATATCAAATACATGACTGACACAAATTTAGAATTAAAAGACGATTTAATCAAAGTTTTGAAATTCGTACATATGTATGTACTGTACATATTTAATTTTTTCTAAATTTTAGCAGAACATAGAATGCGGTTCCAGTGTAACCGTAGCCTTAAGAGCCAACTCAAAAACAGAATTTGAAACCCCGATCTCACTGACCACGTTTGTACCAAAATTTTGTAAACGAATGCTCCAGTATAGCCATTATGTTTTAGACAGACGATACGGGACTTGAAGTGCTGCATCAACTCAAAAATACGAAAAAAAAATCGACGGTGTAGAAGAACAGGTCACTCGAGACTCGAAAATTTGTCTCGTTGCCAGTACTAAAAGATAAAGAGTTTCACCCAAAGTCCCAAAAGTATGCTACCTTATACTGTACTTATAGTAAAAATTTTAATGGATTGTGATTGTCAAGAAATTTCATCATAATCGTTTATTGTGCACTAAAGTATGTAAATATTCAAAAGCAATGATCAATTCTCGAGGGGAAAAACACATTAAAAAAAAAACACTTAACAGAACTACATACTGAGTTTTAAGTAGTTTATTTTTTGTAGATACATATATCTACAGTCCTACATGTAATATTTTTATAATGTGTCTCCACTTCAAAATCTTCAATCTTTTTTGTTTACTATCTGCATTTAAAAATCTTAAAATAAATTGGTTTAAAGACCCCTTAATTACAATTATATATGGTCACTGATTTTTCTTCTTTCATTTCAACCAACCTTATTTGATGCAACAATAATTCATTGGCTAGAAGTCAACACACATTTCTAATTTTCCGACTTGTGTCATAGAAGCAAAAAAAAAAACACAAATGTAAATAGAAATAAAAAAAACCTACCGGCAAAAATGACATCTACTGACAGCTAGTTTGACAAGGTGTTTGACAGTTCAAAATGACAATTAAATAAATTAACATTTAACATTAACTTACTACAAAATGAATTATAGGTATATATAAATAAAACTCCGCATTCACCTTCGTCTTATTATAAACTCCTATAAATCATTTCAACTGACACCCGCATTTATAATCGAATTACGAATGTTTCTTAAAATTTTCAAAGTGTTCGGTGTCTGCCAAACATTTTTCAAGTTGCGTTCCTTGTATGTTACAAGTGTTTTTGTGTTCTAGTAATAATGCAAATTTTCAATATTTTTTGTATCAATTTATGATTGACAATGAATGAAATATTTAAACAGCTAGAAGTGTTACTTTGAAGCACTGTATCTATCATCACCTTGTCAAAACTTTTATAAATTCATTGATTGAAATTGGTTATTTTCTAATGAATTGATTTTGAATTGAGGTTAGGTAATTTTGTAACAATGAACTCAAATTAAACAAAAGTTTGTCGTGCTCTTCAGAAACAAAAAGAAAAATGAATAATAAACAACCTGATAGATACAAGTCATGTGCATTGATTATTTTGCGCATCCATTAATTTTTTTTTTGTTGTATTATTTTTTTATTTCTTCGGGGATAACTTGCGGATCGATGAAGAATAATGCAATTCTCATGTTATAATATTTATCTCTGTATTGGAGTTGTGTGGTTTATAAATTATAAATAGCTGCAAATAAACTCCTTTTTTATTTTTTATTTTTTCTTCTCCTTCAGATGTTCTCTGTCTCCTTTTCCTTGTATTTGATTCAAAAATATTGGTGGTCTTTCGTTCTTTTTTTTATCCAATTTTCTTATTGCATTGTTTATTTTATTTTTATAGTTTTCTGCTTTGTTATCAAAGGGATACAAAAAAAAAAATAACCAACAATATTTTCATTCTTCAGTTTTTTTTTTTTGTCTTATGTGTTGTTGTTGTTGTTACATTCTTCTATATTCTCTATATTGTTCCTTTTTATTATTATATTCTTTATTTTCTTTTCTTCTCTCTTCTTTTTTATTTCTTTGTTATCCTTATTGACTTGTGAGATAGTGTGTAAGGTTTTATCTTTTTCTATAAAAAATAAGTGTGTTCTTGGACGACAAAAAAAAGATGAAATAAAACTATACTATACGAATAAGATGGAAAAAAGAGACAGTAAAATACATACTTACCTATGTATCTACCTTTAACAAAAAAAAAAAAAAGAAGTAAAGAATGGTTAATGTGTTTGTATGTGAATTTTTAAATTGAACTCATTTTTTATCACTATACAAAGAGAATTTATTATAGAAAAAAATGACAAAAAAATTGTTTTCAGCCGCAAAAGGAAGAAAAAAAAAGAGAAATCTTAAAAATTAATCATTCAACAGCAGCAGCAAAAGATGCACCAAGTCGACTTTTATTCATTATACCTACCTACCTACCTACGTACCTACACACAAAAGGAGTTCAGGAAAATTGAGTATAAAATAAAAAATGCATATTTTTGCTCTTGTATCTTTTATAACTAGGTACCTATCTAGATACAATAGGAACTATCTTATAGATAGGTACATGGAAGAAGACCTACTCGGCGATGCGCGAATAAAAAATTGCTAGATCAGCGAAAATATGGTGTTGGTTGTATTTAATCATAATTATAATCTTGTATCTAGATACATATACATATTATATTATAGGTTTAGATATCCACCTACCATCCTCTATCGTATCTGTTAGGTTTTTTTTTTATGTTATAGCAATATATTTGCATATTCAAGTGAATTTTTGATTTTTTGTACAGTTAGAGAAATTGTACAAAGAGAAACAAGAAATTGTTAAATTAATTTACATATTAGGTAAGTACTTTTATGTACCTATACCTACCTAACACAACCTATAATTTATTATTTTCTTTAGAAATTGCAATGATTCATTTTGTGGGAAGAGACAACGCAATTTATAAATTACATCGCATATGTCGGTACTTAATTACGTGATTTTTTGTTCGTGTTAGGTATGTATGTATGTAGTGTAGGTATATTGAACTCAAATGAAACAATGATGATTCATAATACATTAAATTGAGACACAGCGGCTATTAAAAGTAATTAGCAAAAATTAAATTAAAAAAGAAAAAAAAACAAACAAAGAAAAGAATTTTAATTTAAATTCTCGGTATTAATTTAAGTAAAGAGAAAAGGAGGAGTTGATCTTAATAGACGATGTTAATTCAATTAGATATGATTATATTATCTTTTGTCTTTCTTGCGTTGGCGTTGGCGTCATAACATAAATTATTTTAATTGCTGCTATTTGGTCTAACTTTTATGGGCAAGACATTTTCTGTTTAAATTTGCTATTAAGGACTATTTAGTTTTCAATGTTTAGTTAAACTTTTTATTCTTCAGATAAAGGGAACTTTATATTCGTACCAGTCTCGACTTCTTTTAAATTGTTAGCCAACTTTTTTCGGCACTGTTCCTACAAATCATTTTTTTTAAGAACAAAAGTAATCGTATTTGGCATCCTACAATTTTTTGGGTGTTTTAAAAAAGTCTTATATTTCACAGAAATGGCTGAAAATGTTTTCTGAAACAAAATGTTTTCTTAAAAATAGTTTTTCGGATTTTCAAAATTTTACTCTTCGGAATTAAAAAAAAATATTTAAAAACGCTCGATTGATATTTTGAGGTCTGTCAAAAAACTATTTTGTTTTTTTTTTAAACTCTTAAATATTATGGATACCGTTTGTAAACATCATTCATTTCTCAAACACTGCTCCAAACAATCTTGCCAGTAATTTTATATCTATTAATACGATTTATAATAGTTTAATTTAAAACTATTGCAAATTAAGACATTTTTAACAGTGTCTGTCCCTAGGATTTCTATTTTCCCACGTTTAGTTAGGTAGAGCAATTTTCAAAAAAGTATTAAAAACAACGGAAACTTTTACATTATCATGTTACAACTTATTTTAAAGCCAAAACTCTGTTCTTTAATTTGCTTTCTAAATCAAGTTGTTTTGCTAAATATTTTTTTCAAACTCAAAATTTTAATAAAAAAAATAACTTCACTTAATTTGATTTCAATGAATAATGTATTTAAAAAATAAAAGTTAAAATCTTAAAAAATTAAAAATTATTAAAATTCACTGTTTTTACACTCATACATATATTTGAAACAATCATGCGATCGCACTCGTACAAAGGAAACTGATGAAATTCCCCTTTTGCCTCGGTTACTTTTTTAAACTTTTACTCATTTTGAAAAACAATAATAACAAATAAAACTATGTGAGTGCATAGATTAGCATTCACATGGCTTCTATTGATGTGATTAATTTCAATTCAACATACTTTTCTGTAAAATTATTTTAAAATCTTTGATTTTTATCTTTAACATTCCTTTAATATTAAATTCAATTTTTTACTATGACCCCTGAAAACATCCCTTTAAGCTTAAAAATAAATAGCCAACAAAATTTCTCTTTAAAAAATTGAAAACAAATCCTAGAACAGAATTTTGCTTCAGTGAACACACATTTATTTAGCCTCAAACAATTCGTCATATATAAGTAATTCACTAACAAAATGAAAAGAAAAAATTTTCATATGAAGGTAAAACAATGTAAAAAAAATGCATTTCATATATCCTTTTGAATGCTAACCAAACATAGTTAACCTCTTCTATGTAAATATTTCAAGCACACTCTAAATTGCTAACTCATATATACATATGCAATACACATATTTATAAAAAAAATCCTATATTTGTTTATAGTTGTTTAGTTTAGCTTTAGAGAGAGAATCCAATTAAATTATACACTTTTTAGCCTAGTTATACAAACGAACGGACCGGACGGACGGACGGACGAACGAGCCACCGACCGACAACGACGGACACAAACGGAAGGTTTATCTTTTTTTTTTCCAACACAAATATTAAAATATCCCCAATGTGCATAATATCGCTTATTATAAGTCATATAATAAGTTTTCATTATTTGTACTATTTAGTTCGTCTGTTTGTCGTTGTGTGTCGTTGCTGTCTATGCCGCAGTCACTCTTGTCCACAACTAGCTATCTACCTACTGTAATAATTATAATCTATTAGAAAGTATGCAAAACGTATATTTACCGTGCTAATTAGCTTTTGGTTTGAAGTAGATATAATAATGTTTACTTGGCGTGTATAGATGTCATATACACACACATATCTACACACAAAAAAATTAAATAAACCAAAATATACACAGACACAACGCAAGTGGAATTAACGTTTGTTAAATAGGAATAACCTAATTTGCTTGTCATTGCATCTTTTATTTCTATTTTCTTTTTTTTTTAAGTAGATATTTATTTTTTATGTGTTAATAGATATTATTGTAGGTAAGAGCTACTTGTACAATTTATTTTATTTAGCTAACATAGTTTCTGTTTTTTTTTTCTTAACACAAGATTAATGCATATGCAAGTGAAGTGCTTGATGTCCTTCGGCAATTTAAATAACATCTACATATATCTTACCTGCATATATGCATATTCACTATAAATGCAGGTAATATAAGTTTTCTTGGGAAAAAAAAAGATTCGAATGGTAATAAATCAGTCGTAAAGATTTGTTTTTATTTATTTATTGGTATAAATTTTTGTTTGGATTTGCAATTTTAATTGATTTTGTTTTTATTGACAATAAAAACTGAAAATAAATTACATTTAACATATAGGTACTAATGCATTTGCGAACAAGCTTTGGTTGTTAGATGAAATAGTGTAAATGAAGGATATTAGTTGGAAATATTTAAATTTAGGCCAAGTATTTCGCCATGTGCCTTTAATAACAAAAGTTTTAAAATATCGGTTAATTTCTTTTTATTTGGGTGGAAAAAGAATTTTTTTAAACATACTTTTGGGAGCTGAACTCAAATCTGTCATAGATTTTAATACAGATGATATCGAAACATTTTGTATTTGCGAATCCTCGATTCCATTTTGTTTTATAAGCCATTTTTTGCGTTTTATGGCACAGTTTTTATTTCTGAAAATTATTTTCTTACATTTTTTGTTTTTGAAAAATTTGAATGTTAAAGAAAAGGGTTTCGTAGATACCACTGTATAAATAATAAACTACTCAATCGAGTTGTATGCATTAAATTCACTGCAAAAATTATGTAGTACAGTCTAAAATGAAAAGACTAGAACAATACGAGAAACATTATCAGTTCTGACCTAATTTTAAAATAATTTGTTGTTGATTTTCACTTGGGCGTATACGCACTTTTTTCTATTTTTCTTGTTTTTCATTTTATTTCATCCATTAAGTACAACCCGTTGCACAAATTTTCGGCAAACAATTATTCGATAGATGACAATTTATAAAAAAAAGCATAAAGCTACTTATTTGTTGAACTCAAAACACAAGATGATTTTTTGAAAATTTTTGTTTTTCATAAGTCGTTTCTAAAAAACTTGCAAAAAAAATTGGTATATGCAATTTGAATTTAATAAAATAAATAATATATACCTTACAACAAATTCAATAAAAAAATTCTACTCGCTTTCAAAATATTGAGATCAAAAATTATTTTTTTTTAATCCCAAAAATATTTTTTGAAAACTTGAATATGTAAATATATAAAAAATTATATTATAGCAATTATTTGAATTTTGTTTCACCAAATAATATTAATAAAATTATTTATCAAAATCGCAAGAGCCATTTTCGAAATAAGAAAGTTTTGTCATAACGATATGAATTCAAATGAACTCAAAAAAAAAAACGTGAAAAAAAATCCAAAAACTTTTCTACTTTTCATTTTTGAAATTTTAAAATAAATCCTAAATTCGAAAGAAATGTCCTTCAAATTCCAATATGTTTTTGTTGTCATTTTTTTTCACACAAAAAAAAAATATCAGAAAAAATGCACTTTCACACTGTCGGACTTACCACTAAACAAACAATTCTACATGTAGGCATACTTAGGTAGGTAAATTTTATAAACTGCACTATATATTTAACACTTTTCTATTTTACCCAAAATTGCACCATTACTCTCCTACACACCATTATACCCATATTTATTATGCAATAAAAGATACTTTTAAAATCCCATTTACTATATAACCTCGCACTGTTTGCATTGTAAATTTTATTTGTATGCACTTAAAATTAAGTCTAACATCCATAGGTACCAGGAAAAAAACAAAAACACAGCATTCATTCAGTTTCTCATATAATGTACCGTACCTGATGTGTATACAGTACATTGCAGTGAATGAGTACCTACCTACCAGAGTACATGTGTCAGCTAAATAAAAACAAAAAAAAATGAGGTCTCGAAATGAATAAAGTATTTTCTCATTAGCACAAAATGCCTACATTGCACACACAACATAAATATTTTATTTATACAACAACAAAAAAAAAAATAAATCAGTAACAAAAAAAAAAACTTTGAAAATGTATATTAGTTCCAGTTGGTTCAGTTTAGCTATATTGCCAACTTATGCAATTCAAAATGCATTCATCCAAATCCTTCCTCATCTAATTGCACTAATTATTAAACGTGAATGTGTGGTGTATAAACTGCATTATAAACATAGCCAAATTAACTCAGTCATAACATAGAGTAGGTTGGTTAGTTAGTTATGGCCCATTCAATAATCCTGAATTATTATTATTTTTTTGAGTAATTACTTTGTTTTTTTTTTTACTGCTGCATTTTCACCGAGAAAAATATTGCAATAATAATATATCATTATGTCCTACAATTTCTTTAAGTATCTATGCGAAAAAATAATAATAACGTAGATTCGTGGATACAAAATTTCCGGTTTAATTTTTTTTTTTTTTTATTGTTGTTTTAAATCTTGAGAAAAATATAAATAGTTATTTGGCAGGCAATGTGGTTGTATAAAAAGGAGCAGTTTACGCTCACTTGGCTTACATTCATCATGTAGATAAATAATACAAAACCGGAGCACTAAAAATTATAAAAAGTTTTTTTTTTTTATTTTTTGTTAATAAAAGTAACAAC
Source organism: Syrphus vitripennis (assembly GCA_958431115.1). Lineage (NCBI taxonomy): Eukaryota > Metazoa > Arthropoda > Insecta > Diptera > Syrphidae > Syrphus > Syrphus vitripennis. The sequence continues at coordinate 27,982,482 of OY288110.1, forward strand.
ACATTTACCATTCACTATTTTTATGTTATGTTCATTTTATTTTTTTTTTTTTTATTATTAGAAAAGAGAATTGCATTGCAGATATAAAATAATAAAGTTGAAAAATTCAACAATATCCGTGGGTTATTTCTTGTCAGAGATGCAGATGAGAGAGAGAGGGAGAGAAAGAGGAATAAAAGTAACCACAAGAGATCTATAGATAGATAGATACTTTTTTTTAACTAGAAGAACAACTTTCTACAATTTTCTCTTCCTTGAGAAAAAATTAAAATAAATAGTAATATAAAAAAAAAAATTAACATCGAATGTATGTATGTAGGTTGTTATTTGGTAAAACAAATACATTTTTTTTGTTAAACTTATCTATGCAATGCAAATCTACACTGCAACTGCAATCTTTTATAATATATTCAAATCTCGCAGATGTATAACTTACATTTTTAATACTGTCGGACATTACTGTTGATTGTATATTTCACTGTTTTCATTAATTAGTAGATATATGAATCTATAGTTTATGGCTCACACCGCGCATTTATTCATATAATAATGCAAAACATGTGTGCATTGCATACTATGCATATAGGTGCATACTTTGGTTTGGTAAAATTTCTGCATTTCAAATTGCATCTTAGATAAAACATGATAATTAATTGCATAATTAATTAATAACACCACCACATGATGACCACATGATGAATATGCATGTGTTTGCATTTCTTGTCAATAAATTAATCACGTCTCGCTGCTGCTTGCTGCCTGCTGCAACTGGCTGCTATTGCTGATCTGCGTTGTCGATATTTATGTAGGTTGTGATTATCTGTCCTATATATAAGCATTGATTGGTGTGATAAATAGCACCCAACATACAATGTAATCGAATACAATTGTTTTCGTTGTTTGTAATAATATTTAAAGCTCATAAAGTTATTAAATTTGTTTATTTTGTGACTTTACGCAAAGTTGTTTTTTTTTTTTTTTTTTTTTTTTTTGATAAGACAAAAGAATAATAATTTATTAATTTTCGTTTTGTGAGTTAATTTGCATTCATGATAAGAATTATTGTTTGTGTTTTTTTTTTTTTGCTCGAAATAAATATACAATTTATTTTATTAATGAAATAAAAATCAACATTGTGTTACGATTTAAAAGGAAAAATTGTATTTCTCTAGAAAAAAAAAATAATCATTTGTATTCATGTGTCATTTAGTAAATAGTGAATCCACGTATTTTTTTAAATTAAGAAATTTCTTCTTTTTCATGGAAAAACTGATTTTTTTAAATTTTAATCGAAACATTTGAGAAAATAAAGCATTAACATTTTATGACCTACTAAAAATGAAAAATATTTGTATTCGCATTGGTACCTAGCTGTATTTGTACAAAATTGTGTTTTGTTCATCCAAGACAGCAAATTTATCTATTGATTAAATATTTTATTTAATTTTTTTTCCATTTTTAAGATATTTTTTTTTGATATATGCAATAAAAAATTCGAATTTTAAAAGTTTTAAAATGGTGTGACCTTGTACCTATTTTTTTAAGAAGTTATCTTCTGAAAACAAAAATGATTTCTTATTATTGGTGTATATTTTCAGTTGTATTGCTCTTAAAATGGAACTAAGTTTATTTCAATAAGTTTTTCTTCATAAAATAAATTCATTGAATTATAAATTTTTACCAAAAAAAGGACAAAATATCTCTAGGTACACATAGACAGATACTTGTACTTTACGTAAATGGTAAATTTAATCATTATTTTCTTAATTATCATTCCATAAATCAAAATTGCTTTAAAAATTCCTTATTAAAAAAAAAATGTCAAAGTTCCTTATATCCAAATTGAAAAAGTATCAACCTACCACGAACAATCTCATTTATTCCTACCAAATTAGGCATAATTTTATTTTCTAATAAATTTAATTGATTAAATATCTTTAAAAAAAATTTCACCATACCCATACAAAGTACAAACAAATAATAATAAAAGAAAGAAGGCCAGCTAGGCCATAAAACCCAGCCTCCTTTATAATCCTCTCAATCTCAGTCAATATACAAAAAAAAATATACAATCGACACCATTCCTACCAATTATGATGCGACGACCAAAAGATACACAATATGCTGCCTTCCAGCTAAAACTAACAAATCTATATCTATACTATATATGTCTTGCGATAAAAAAATAATGTGTGCATAAATGCAATTTTCAATCTTTCTCTCTCTCTCTCTTTTATGTTTTCTTATTCTTTTGGTTATAGCTAAATGATGAGATATAAGAATAGTGGTACCACAAGAATACGAGATGTGTATCAAAATAGTATAAGTCCATTTATGTTGCCATGTGGCTTGATGGTTATACTAATATGCAACCTTCTAGATTTTGATGAGGATAATTTATACTATACTATACTAGACTCAGTAATAACAACAAAAAAACACACAAACATATTCAACATTGTAATAGCCGCATGGTTTAATTAAAGAAAATATTTTCCTTAACTCACCATTTCCTGTCGCTATTTTATAAATTAACTATTGTATCTATCTATCTAGGCATACATACATATATGTATATTTATCTATTCAAGTCCATTAAAAATAAAATTGCTATAGAGAGAAAAATCCAACAACAAAATTAAAAATAAACACCAACAAGATGAATAAAAATAAAATCATTCAATGTGTTGTACTATTTTTTGCCTACAGATAGCGCTAGCACTCGCTCCTATAACAAACTTCGCGCGTCTTGAACTCAGATTGTTATTTTTTGCGCGCGCATAGTTTGCAACGTGTATAATGTTGGTGTTGTTGTTGTTGTTGTGCTTGCTGCTGTATACGGATGATGTTAGATTGCATTGGCACAGCCATGTGTTGTGTGCTGAATGAATGCTGCTAAAGTGCTGATGCTCATGATGGCTTGATGTTTTTTTTTGTTTTTTTTTGTATAGAGTGTTATTTATTCATTTTGAACATATTTAGCATAACGAGACGCTTTTCCATACTTTTATAACTGTTAAAATAAGTAGCCTATATGCAATTTTTTTTTAAGTGCTTAGATTTATGTGCAAGAGTGCAGTGAATGGAAATTTAATTTTAACAGGGTGACTTGGCTTAAGATATGACTTTTTTTTTTAACATTATATAAATTTTATTAATTTTTAACAATCTAAAATTCACAACCATTTTGGGATGGGGAGTAGAGTGCTTAAATTTTTTTCTGAAAAAAAGTTAAAGTCTCCTATGCAAAAAACTAAAAACATTTTAGTTACAATCAAAAGATCTTGCAAAAAAAAAACGAATTAGTATGGAAACGAATAAAAGCGCGTTTTCAATTTATTGAAACCAATATTAAATAAAATCAAATACAAAAAAATAAAGAAATCTTCTGCAAAAAAAAGTGTTCAAAAAATTTTGTTCTAAAATTTTTTTAATTTTTCATAACTAAAAATTTGTCTTTTCGAGATTAAAATTTTTTGCCTTCCTTCTTCATCAAAATAGATTTTTTTTGACCAGACTCCGTAAATATAATCATAAAGTTATTTCAAATTTTTACATTTTGATTTAGTTCATTTGAAGTTTTGGTATGGAACGAATACGTATATTTTTTTTTTTAAACATATAAGATTTTTTTTTATACGTTCACAATATTTTTATAAATATTGAGTACTGCGATAGCTCATCGTTCATACGAGCATTAAAAAAGTTCCAAAAATATTTTTGTACATACTCCATGCAGTCAGATGTACCTACTCGAACAAGGCAGCCATGTATATTCTATAGCATTTGTCTAAATTAATTTTATTTGCATGCTAAACGATTCGCCGACACTTGTTTTGCACGGCAAGTCGTGTTGAAAAAGTTATTGCCATAACAAAAGGATAGCGTCTTGTGTATTTTTTAAAAGATGCAAAAACTGAAATTTGTATTATTTTTTCGAAATCTACACTACATTATTTTGTCGCATGCAAAAAAAAATTGCATGCGAAAAAAATGCAAGCATTTAAAAAAATTAAAATTTTATTTGTTTTCTTACAGTCCGTGCTCTTGTGCTACATTTACACTAGTGGCATTGAAGTTTCTATTGAATCACAAAAATTTAGAAGCTTCCCTAGTTTAGTTACTAAATAAAATATTTTGACTCAATGACAAAAGTAATAAAACCTACAAACTTTTCTTTCTGATTTTATTAAACTGAATAAATTGTATGCTCCATTCAAAATGTTTTCATTAGGCACAATAACTTTTCATAAAAACTAACATTTTTTTTGTAGTAAATTATTCTTCAGCTTCTTTTCATCACCCTGTGCCATCTTTGTTTTAATGAACATGCATTTATCTTTTCCAAGAACTCAACATTTTTTTCCACAAACTGAGATATACAAACAAACAACAACAACAAAAAAAAACTCAGGAAAAACATAAAAAAAATAAAAACAATTTCCAACAAAACATACACCAACCAACAACAACAACAGCAGAAGAAAAAAAATACAAAATTTTAAAAGAAAAGAGCGAAGAAAATTGCATAAAAATAATAACAACAAAAAAAAATGAGAAGAAAAAAAAATTAAAAGAGAAACGAACCAAAATGTGTGTTGTTTGTTATAGTTGTTGCCATTGCCATCAGTGCCTAGTTGTTGTTGTTATTGTTGGTATAGTTGGTTACCAAGCTAAGGTACTTTACGAATAACACACATATCTATATATATGTACGTGTTTTTGTTTCCATAGGATTTTCATGTTCAATTAACATTTTTATGTTGTGCTGTAGTTTTTTTTTTTATTATTTCTTCGTTAATAAAACATTAATGCATTCAACTTAAAGTTGTTATTTTTTTTTATTTAAGTTATGTTATTTTAATGGCCTGTCGTGACTTAAACAAAATTATGAGACCGATGAAAGTTTAAAGTTTATGAATACCTAGGTATGTGTATGTATATTTTGCAAAAATTTAATTGCAAACAAACAATCTAACATCTGCAATCTGGTTTGTTGTAAAGATAAAATAAATATTTATTTTTTTTAATAAAAAATAAAAATAACATGGAAATGAAAGAAAAATAAAAAAAAATATCAAAAAGGTGCTAAAGTATTTGTAAATATTATTTTTGTCATAAGACCATTGCATCTCTCTTATAGCAGATTTGAGCGTCAGGAATGTTTTCACATCAGATTTCTCTGACTGTGTTTTTTTTTTAACGATAAGAGATTCAAAATCTCGCATCGCGTAGCGTCGTTTTACCTATCCAATGTTGACTTGTAAAATATTTTCTGATGGCAAATAAGTCAATGCAAGTTTTAATGTTTACATTATTATTATGTACATAGACACATGCTTTGTACAATAAAAAAAAAGACAAAGAAAAACCATTGAAACATTAAGAGAGTCAAGGAAAAGTAAATATAAAAAAAAAATATGGATAAGCAAATGAATTTAAAAAAAAAAAACATGTTAAGGAGAAAGGTTAAACACAGTTTTAAGTTTTAATTATTTATCTGTTGATTGTTTATTGATTGCTGAAAAATATTTAAGATAACCGAGTGTTTACATAACTATCGAACAGTGTAGTTTTAGGCTCCTCGATAGTACTTATTCTCTGTGAAATAATTGAATATCATATTAGGTTCCGTTTTGAATTAATTGAAACATTAAATAAAATTATTTCATTTAAATAAAAATTTAAATTTATATATTTGATCTTGAAACTAATTTTTTTTTCTTCTTTTTTATAGGTAAGTACTGATGGCGAAATCAAACCAAAAAAGGTATCTATTGCACATTTTTTTATAAACTTTTATTTTTAAAATTGTAGAGGTTTAGAATATTTTTTTTAAAAGTTGGTAATACATAGTAGTAAAGAATTAGTTTACATCTTTGACCCTGGTTTAGTAATTAAAATTACAAAGATTCTTAAAATAATTTTAAGTAATTTCGTAGAAAAACATATTCAGGTAGAGTGAGGGCCATGATAGACTGCAAAATCTTGATAAATATAATCCCAATATTTTAATCTCAAAAAACAAATCTTGCAAATTAATAGTCTTGCATTTCATAATCTTATCATTCCCGCGTGGAAATCAATTTCGTTAACGGATTCAATTCCAAATGGATATCAGAACTGGGGTTATTGTAAAATCTTCTTTTTAACAATTTTGCATCGCGCAATCGCAAGTTTCCACCGAATCCCGCATTCAAAAGACAAAAAAAAAATATCAAAGCTATCACCAAGAAGTAAATTATTTTTAAATATATTTTGCACTTAAAGAAAATTAATTCGTATGAAATTAATTCGATTTAGATGAAATTTATTTTCTAAAGAAATGTGAAATTTTTTGAAGTAAAATATTATTTTGTACATTGTCTTACTGTTAAATGTATCTCTATAGAAATCAATTTATTAGTTTTTGAAAAGAATGTGGAAATGAAAAAGGTTCAAAACGAAAATTCGAAAAATTTAAAAGTGCTTTAGAGTAAAAAAAAAAAATTCTAACAGCTCAGTTTCAGTATCAGCAAAAATATGCAAATATATATTTCAAAAATTATATAAAAATTTGAAGTTTTCTAAAATTTATGTTCAGAAATGTTTTCTTGTGAGACTTAACAGGTTTCCAGGTATTTAATAAAACTATAAGTCTTAAAATGACTGCCGAAAGATAAATGGGATCCATTATTTTATACGGTCAACGACTAAAACCGGCAACCCTAATTACATTACATGAAAAGGTTAACTTCTTTTATTGAATTATTTAATTTTTTTATTCACAGAAAAAAAATTCAAACAACATAAAAATAATTCCATCAAAATCGTTCGACAAAAAAAAAATTTAATTGAATATGAACATTTTTTCAATTAAAAAATTGTCATATTACAATATATTGAACATACCTGTATACCTATGTACATATATCACAAAACATAACCAAAACGACATCTTCATTAAAAATTTAACTTCCAGCTCTCAGACATAAATTATTTATGTATATCGATTCAACACAAACAAAAATACCTACTCCACATGAAAACCTTATACAAAAAAAAATGCTATCCATTTTTTTTTAAATTAATTTATTTTGTTTTTTTTTTTTTTTTTATTTCTGCGAAATGTTTTAATTTCGTTTTGCATTTCACATGCAATTATTCATGTTAATGTCTTTTTCGGTTTGGATCGTATTCTTTGATGATATTTTTTTTTTCTTCTTCCTTTTTTTTTTGGATTTTGCTTCTTTTGCATCGTTTTTATATTGCTGTCGATTTTGCTATTTTATTTTTATTCTCCTTCTTCGTTGCCAAACAACAACAACAATAATAATAACAACAACAAAAAAAAAGTGAAAAAAAAACTACAGACTAAGGTATTCCAAACGCCCACATAAAACTCATTTTTATCTTCGCGCAAATATTGTATGCACATATCCAACAACAACAACAACCATCATCGTCGTCGTCGTTGGGATCTGTATGTTCGTTTGGTATTTTTTTTTTATATTTTATACCAATAGCTCCCCCTATTAGAGTTGCCAGCCATCATACATATGTCAAAGGGCAGATGTGTAGGATTCCTAATGTTCTTAGTATCGAAGATTTACATATAAATGGGTGTTTTTTTTATAGAGTTTTAGTTTCTAATTGGCAACACTGGCAATAAATTTTACTGTTGGTAGATGAATTGGACAAAAATTTTATTTTACGAGACCTATATTTAAAAAAAAAAATTGAAAAGTTTGGAGCAACATTATTAATGGTATCCTGCAATTTGTATATCACACTGATACATGAAAAAATCGTTTGGATCAAAACGCCCAGAGGAAAAATTTTATCAAAATCATTCTAGTCGTTTTCAATATAAATAAGTTTTCATTTAAAATTTATTGCAAGCAACGTTATTTCAAATTAATTAATACCGAATCAGGTAGATGATTTGTCCGATTTTAAATTTTTTTTTATATTTTACTTCTCAAAAAACACCCTCTACAATGATATTCAACAAATCAAATTTAAAATTTGTCTATTTAAAAAAAATAAAAATTAAAAAAAAATATGGCAACTCTGTTTCTCGTTTCAACTCCATGGGAATGTGTTAGTTCACTTATTTATGTTTTTTTTTTTTTAGTTTGCAATCGTCCTTTTGTATATCACCGAGTATAAAATTAAGGGTCTCCCCCATGTGTATCCAACAATGGCAAGAAAACTTTACTCCAACGAAGAGAAGATAAATAAAAAAAAAAAAAAACTAAATCCACATCGTGCAGGGACCCACGATGCAAGATGCATGAGATGTTGGTCGGGTTTGAAAATAAAAAAAGCAACAAAAAATATCCGCTTGCAAATAAAAATAAAGTATCTTAATGATACTTTTACTCGTTAGTCGGTTTTTTTTTTGGTTTTGGTTTATTTCAAGTTAAAGTCTCGAAACGAACTTGATGGGGGCACAACGACGACGACGACGACGACGTCGGACGGCGACGTCAAATCGGCTACGTCGTCGTCGGTCGGCAACAGCAGCAACGGCGCGGCGGCGGCGGTGGCGGCAAGTCATTTTGCTTCCTTTTTTGTTGTTGTGATCCATTGTTGTTGGGTTGTTTAATTATGTATTCCCATTAATTTTGGAATGTCAAGTCGTTAACGAATTTCGCTTTGTGTGTGAATGTTTTTGATGTTGCGAATAGATTTATACCAAACAACCAACCAATATAATATACCTATACCTATACCCTTTGTACGCCTCCTACATCGTTAATAAAGTTTTTGAATGCATACATAAAAATGACGACAAGCAAGGAAAACAACATTTTCATTTTTATATAATTATTATTAATATCATGGTATGGTATTAAGGACTCTCATAATTTCCATATATGTACTATACACAAACAGAAAATAAAAATAAATTTATATGATCAGATCATCAACATCATCATAAGCCTTCGTGAAGATTATATGTAAATATAAAAGTGAAGAATTTAATTATTATATTAAAATTTCTTATGAAGGACCTTTTATGCAAATTTTTTTTTTATTTGTTAAAACCTCAATTTTCGATCGAAATTCTTGATGTTTGACACCTTTTTTTTTTTTGGTGTCTTTCATAACTTTTATGAAAGTTTATAATATTGAAAACTACCTACCTTTTCAAAGATGAAAAATTTATTTTGTAAATTCAAGAGGTAAAATATTTATAATGATAAACCTCCCTGTCAAACTTGAGAGGATTTATAAAGTTTTTTTTTAAATATAAGGTTGGTATAATTTTATTCAAAAACTAACAAGGACAAACAGAAAAAGATTAAATATCTAATATTTACTTCAGAAACTAATGTTTACTTTTAAAATTGCTTTTACAGAGAATTAGTAAATTGCTTGTACAAAAGTAAACATCCCCCTTAAACAATAATAATAATTTACTAACTAAAAAAAAAAAACACAGAATACACAAAGGGGAAGGCAAAGAAAATGATGTATAAGCAAATAGTTAAATCCAGAATGTGGTTTATATCTCTCTGTCTTCCCTTCTGTCACCATTTTATTTCCTTTTTAGGTATTTGCTTGTGTTTTTATTATGAAACTGCCAGGGGTGTCGTTTGTGGTTTTAGTACTTTTGGTTATTAGGGACTTGTTTAAAAAAAATAAATACTAATATCAATTTAAGTGTAGAAGAGAAGATTATAATTTTTTGTATTTTTTCTAATTATTTTTTTTTTTAATTTCTGGAGTTAGGTTTCTACTACCTATTAATAACTTCAAATTTTTTTTTCTTTATACATTTCTGAATTGTAGGAATTTATCTTGATTTTGTTAATGTTTATGATGTATTAAGTTTATTAATTGCACACTTTTTAAATTTTCAGTAAATCAAAGATGTTACGTTTAAATATATATGTTATGTTTAAATATAATTTTTGAAATCTGAAAAAACAGTTATTCTTCGTTTTTTTTTTTTGGTATTGGAAGTAAATAAAAACCAATATAGTCATTTCGACAGCGCTGTAAAAACCACCCTTCTTCATTCTTATAAAATTCTCTTTAAATGAGTTTTTATTTAATTTAGCTTAAATCAACATAATTTTCATGTTGTTTGCATTTTGATTCGAAGTTTATATACATTTTTTTTTTTCTTTTTCATTATTATTATTTTCTAAGAATATTAAACAAACAAAAAAATGTCATGCCGACATCCGCGTAATAGAGGTATAGCAAAAGAACTTTGTGGGAGGGTGTGTATCTGTAATTTAAGTAAGAGTAAGAGAGATAGAGCGAGGGAATTAGGTAGACCCTTCTCCATTATTATTATAACTTATACGAACATGACTCGAATGCAAATTAAGTCAAATATTGGATATTGTGCAAGCAAATGTCTTACAGTATTCGAGTATTATTTGTTTTTCGTTTTTTTAATTTGAAAATATGTTTATTTAAAGCTGATGACATTTTTTTCTTTTGCCATTTGATGTGAAGGTTGTTAATAACAAAAAAGTTTTTTTTTTTTTTTTGATAAAGAATGCAAATGCATAAGAATTTTTTTTTTTAATTTACGATAATGGAATTTTATAAAATACAAACAAAAAAAAAATTTATAATATGATTTGCTTTTGTGGAATTAAATTATACATATTTGGACAAAACAAATAAACGAATGAAACTTAGTTAAATGTCTACTTAAAAGGAAAAGTTTTAATCATTATTGGTTTTTGTGTTAAGAAGTTTTGAAGGGGTTTGCTTGAGAGTTGTACGTAGATTTCATCACATCGGATATGCAGAAGTAGAATTTACTTAATTTTGTTTTATAATTGGAATTGTTATTCAAACAATTTGTTAATTTAAAAATATAAAACTATTTTGAAATATTTAACTGTACAGAAATACAAATGGAATTAAAACTATTTGATTATTTTTTTAATTTTCAAGATGAAGTTTGTGTTTGTACTTTTTTTTTTTGCTGCATGGAAATACTTTGATACTAAGAAATTTTTGTTTTTGAAGAAAAATCAATTTTTTTCAGAACTCTGTGTAGTGAACTATTTTGAAAGCGGTGAATTTTGTTTTAATTGTATATCACTAAAAACTAAATACTTGCTTTCAAGTCTTCAAGTCTGCACTACATTATAGTCAACGCTGATAAAAAGGCAATAAACTTTTACTAAAGTATTCAAAATGGCAAAAAGTTTTTTATCACTTAAGGTTACTGACACTATCTAAACAGCACTTAAATATTTAAATGAAAAAAAAAAAGTATTTCAAGCGTGTCGCTTACTATTACCACATTATAAGAGAAATAAACTATTTGGTCATTAATTAAGTTTATTATAGCAAAGCTACATCTATGTATGTTGTAATCGTTTAAACATAATTAAAAATAATGTTGAACTATCTTTATATCTCAGTATATGCAATGTTAAACACATTTTTATATTTACTATTAATTGCTATAGAACATGGTCATAAACAAAAGACCTTCAAAAGGACCATGTTCTCTGTACAAACAATTTTAGTTATGACGTCTAAGATTCTTCAAGAGTGAAATAGCGTGTAGTTGTCCGACCATAATAATTAGGTCGTATAGGTATGGAAAGCAAAAACGTTTTCTAAAAAATCATAGCAAGGGTCTTTTATAAATTAGAAAATGGCGAAAATACTTTTTTTTTTAAAGCGAATGTATGAAGCATAAATTATGGAATTTTTTGCAAAAAAAAATTGTAAAATCTATTATTTATAACCTAACCTAACAAAAATATCAATAATAAAATAGAAATGTTAATGAGTGGTTTTTATCTTTAGACAACCGAAATTTAAATTAAGTTAAAATAATATTTGAAAAAAAAAATGGGCAGATCTAAAATTTTACTAAAACAGGCCCAGCTTTGTTATGCATTGATAATTATTTGTTGTATAAAAAATAGGTCGTAAAATATAAAAAAATAACAATTTAGTAGCCGTTTTCGTAAAAAAAATTAGCAAAAAATTTTAACGATTTTAAACATTTTTATGTGATAAGTGGCTTGTTTGTCCAAACTTGTTGAGATTGTATTAAGAAATTTGGTATTGTAAAAAATTTCCAAATTATCTATCGAGTCGTTTTTTTAATATTTTATTTTCAAAAAAATGTGATTATTTTTTCAAAATTCAAAAAATATTTTTTTTTGTAAAATTTTTGATATTGAATTTTAAGATGCTTTTGTTTAAATATCAGATGAAAGGTTTTTGAAAAAATCACACACCAACAGTTTTGAAATTTCATTTTAAACGAGAGCAAGGCAACATCTATTTCAATTTACTGATTTTTTTCTTCAAAACAACCTGAGAAAAATTCTAGAAAAAAAGTTTTTTTTTTTTCAAAAGTGAAATAGGTAGGAGGACTGTACATGGTTTAGTATCTGTTATTTTTTTTAGAAACATGCTATGAAAATTTTGACTTGTTTATCAATTTTTGCTTTTGTTGTAAATTATAGCGTGAATTGTTTGAAAGTTCAAAAACAAGCATTTTTTGGAGTGAATAAATTGAAAATACAAAATATTTTGACCAAAACAAAATCATTAATTTGTTTTAAACTTTTAAACATAGACATACAAGAACATTACCTAGATCTTGCAATAAGTTAATAATAACTACTATCTCATTCTATCTGATGCAATCAAAATTCCTTCATTCGATTTTTAGTTCTTTCGAATTAATCACTCATTTAAATCACTCTGAGGGAGTACCTATAATCATTTATAATAACATAATAATTTTTCCGCACTCTTTGCTCCTATACCAAAAACTTAACAATTCCCTTTTGTATTCCAACATTATTTTGCTTCTGGCTGATGAGTAACGTGTTGTGTGGTGACGGGCATCATCCAACCAGTAAACACCTGCTTCAGATGCAATATGATGTGTTGCAAATAACACAAAAAAAAAAATAATCTGAATACAAAACAACAACAAAAAAAAAAAACTACAATCCCCAACGAAGCAAGGCAAGGCCCATACTTCGCCACTCACAAGTCACAACTCACATCCCAGAGAGTGAAGAGAGTGGGTACTGTTGATGTTTCTTTTTTTTTTATAGTAAAGAACAACACCACCGGGTGGTTGGTGGTTGAACTCCGGGGTTAAATGACCTCGGGCGAACTGGCAAAACAAATAATTATCATTGAACTTTTGCTCTTCCATCCAGCAGATGATAGATTTTTTTTTTTTCTTTTCATTTCATTTATTTATTTATTAGATTTTTTTTTTAAATAGCATTTATCTTTACTATATTCGATTGAATAGTAAAGTTTGTTTCTGTATGTGTAAAGTATCTCAAAGGTGCATCTTTTCTATTAATTTAAAGAGATTTTTTTTTTATTTTCAATTCCTCCATTTATTCCAACTCGTAGTACATCACTGTAAAATCATTATTTCAATTGAGGAGAATACTGAAAAAAAAAATCAAAGAGAAAAATAAACAAAACAAAAAGAAAAGAAAAATGAAGTTAAATGATTCGTGTTCATGTTAAAAAAAAAAAAAAAAACTTCGTTCTTCCCCATTTGGATTGATGGATGATGGTCATGGTTGTGGTGGTGGTGGTGGCAATGATGATGGGGGATTTGTATTTTATTTACATCTTGTTACGATTCTTTAAATCATTATCATTTCTTTGTACCTACGTACTGTACATGCTTACCAAAACGTACGCGCCTATCGTTGTTGCAAGTTCATTGAATTTTTTTTGGAAAAACGAAACAAGGTATGGTACTCATTAAGTGCTAATCAAGCATCAAGGGTCGCATTTACTTGCTCAATTATGATGATTAAAATATTTATAAATTATTTCTACCGTATTTTGTGGAAATAAAAAATTGTTTAGTAAGACTTAATTTCAAAATAATAAAACTAACGAGTTTTTGAAATTTTGAACTTTTCAATATGCTGATATTTAATATTACTAAGACCAGTTGCTTTAAGACACTTTAGGTGGGCTTGATTTTTTCTGTTAACTCAATTGACGCTTTAGCAACTCTGTTTTCGAAAAAAGGTTCTTTGCAAAAAAAAAAACAAAATTGGGCAACCAAAAAATTTGGCAGTGAAACAATCAAGTGAATTTTTTTTTGAAAATTCGTTTGAAAAAATGTCACCAAAACTGTCAAAAATAGTTTAAAAAAATTTGGCAACAAAAATTCTGACAGTAAAAAAATTTTCAGTCAATTGGAAAGTTTTTCGAACCGTGAAAATTCAAAAATTCAAATAATTCCCAACACTTCCTTTACTTAATTTACGTTTTATTTCAAATACTATTGATCAGAGAAAGCAGACATTGGTCAATTCAAAGTTATGAACATTTCCTATCTTAGGTCCGACCCTCTGTATCTTTAGACACTGTTTTTTTTTTCATTTAAAAATATCTGACAGTGAAAAAATACTCCAATCACTAAAATAAATTTAATTCATATAAAACTTTGGCATTTTATTTTTCTTGATTGTATGCAAGATCATTACAAAACACAGGTACCTACCTGGTTCTTACAATCAATCCCAGCAATTTTCATTTCGTTTATAAATCAATTGAAACCCGTATTGATGAACTGAATTAAAATGTCTATCAACCTATCTTACCCATTTAACATTTAATGTTAACAGAATTTTAATTTGTTATTGGCTTAACAATTCTTAAATTTAACCCTCTCTCCAAATAAAAAAAATTACTACTCCAGCTTAAATGGCGAAAAATGTGACTTTTTATTTGATTTTATAAATTTAAATTATAAGTTTTATCAATTAAAATATTCAATATTTGATTTTCAATTACCAATTAATTTTTTTTTTTTGTAAATTCTTTGATCTGATTTATATGACACCCAAACGTAAAATAGTCATGTAAAATAAATCAAAAAAAATGAAATTCAATTCAATATTACATGTTAATTGTTTTTTAATCACCACATACTATATCCTGTTTATTATAAATAATTAACGCGATGATATTTCATTTTAACTTGACAACTTAATTAAAATTTATAATAAATGTATATCATTCCAAAATGTATGTCATCTAGTCATCAAGCGAGTAAAAGATCAAAACATATTTTGAAATTAATACAATTTTATAAACAAAGCAAACTTGCTAATCAACTAATCATTTTGATTAATATGTCATAAGCATACATACATCATCATTATTTTATATATAAACCGAGATATATATATATTTTATATATTCATTCATTTTAGTTTAAAAATAAAATGACAAAAAAAAAATAACAAACTTTCCATAAAAAAAAATCCATTCCCAATGAATATATTATTATATAGTCGAAACGTGACCAAATTAACATAAAAATAATAATCATAATAATAATCATTTGAGAGAGTATGTAGATATTTTTTTTTTTGTCTTCACATTCAACAAATTCTAGTACACAAAAAAAAAAAAGATATTCAACAACATTGGCAATTAGATACGACCACACCTGGTGAATGGTAAATGGGTGGGAAGGAATAATAATTTTAAACAACAACAACTGTGTCATCGTTGTTCAATACACTTCTTTGGGTGGAACCTTTATTATATCCCCTCTGCCACCATTCCCCATTGCAAGTACCCACTTTTTGGTTCATTGAACCTTATGAGAACTCAAAAGTAAAAAATAATTTTAATTTTGTGCTTCCCATATAAATTTAGGTATGCCGAGAGGAATTTATTCATCATCATCTTTATGCAACATATATAGGTAATTGGTTATGTGTATAACTTCCCGCCAAATAATTCTCAGCCAAGCCTTGTCATTGATTAAAAAAAATCCGTTTTTTTTTTGCTGTCTGATTACAATACCAAATAAGAGATAGAGCAATATTTGAATGAATAAAAAGTAGGGGGAAATAGACAACAACAACAAAAAAAAAATATAAAAAAGGAATGATAAGATTAATTAGAATAACATCAGGCTGAGGTTGAAGGGGACAAGCATCCCTTCTGACATTTTTAGATGAACGTTGTGCAAATATATTTTTTTGCAGTAATTTATTTTTTTTTTCATTCAACATTGAAATAAATGAAAATGTTCTTTTGAACTTCCAAAACAAGATAAATATTAAAATAAATAAATATCAATCTTTATTTATAGCTTAAAGGTACATCTAGCTCTTTAAATAGAAACAGGTTTGTTTGTTGAGTTAATATTTAGGTATATATGTATCTGTGCAGTGCATTAAAAATTAAATCCTAGATTTTTTTCAATTTCTTTTTGATCTAAATAAAATTTAAAGTTTGTTCTTTTGATTAAAACTCGACTTTCTATGATATGAAAGAGGAAAAAAGTGGATCTCGAATTTCTGTAGGTCTATCTGTCTATTTGTACCTACATGTGTAATACACATTGTGTATGTCCCAAGACGTTTTTTGGAGACCAAAAATTTTTCTACTTGCGATACCTATAAAATTTTTGATTATTGAAATTTCCTTAAAAAAATGCTAGCTCAAGCTATCTTTCCACAGCATAATATTTTTGGTTTTCGCTTTTTTGTTAAAATTTTGTACCTATACCAAAGTAACTAATTATTGCAAATACAGTGGTGGTCCAGAAGGTATAATGAATGATGAATGTCCAGAGTTAAATCGTTATATCGAAAATTCGTTATATCGGCATTCGTTATACTGGACCACCACTGTACTACTTCCCGAAAATTAAAAAAAAATATTTTTTTGGAATTGTAATTCAAAGTTAATTTTTTTTAAAGAATCACATAAAATGGATGAAAAATTATTTATTATGTACATATATGTATACAGTGGTGGCCATAGAAATAGCACACCTATTTGTAATTTTTTATCTTTATTAAATTTGATTATAAGGAACAAATAGGACCGTGTTTCGTGTCATTCACGACTAAAAAATAGCTTGTGGAATTAGTTATGCAATATTTAATTTGTGTTGTAAAATTGAAACTTCAACGGTTCCTTTTGTTTAAATTTAATAAGAGGTAGTTACAAAGTGTGCTATTTCTGTGGCCACCAAAGTATATATTAATATAATATATTAATAAATAATTACATATTATTTGGCTTTGGTTTTCATCCAAAAAGGATGAAAAAAAAAATAGAAAAATGACTGCAGGCAAAACAATATATTTTATTATAGTTTGACATTTATTTTTATTATTTTTTCCAAGTGTCAGTTGTTTTTTGTTCTCTGGAGCTTTGATTCTGAGATCTTTGACATTTATTTTTATTATTTTTTCCAAGTGTCAGTTGTTTTTTGTTCTCTGGAGCTTTGATTCTGAGATCTTTCGATTCCTTGCTGAACACTCGATGTCTTTGCCAATTTGCAATAGAAAACTGCAGTCTTAAAAGTTACTGAAGTAAATCACAGACAAAAGAAATATTTCTCTGCACATGTTGGAACTTAAAGCATAAGCATAAACAATAAGTTTATCATATTATTGAAATATGTTTTATGTAGTAATAAAATCTCAAGCAACTTGAACGAGATTTTCTTCAATAATTCAATGCGATTTTCCCTATGGAAATATTTGTTTTGTTGCTTTAAAAAAAAAAAGATCTCACAATAAAGTATTTAGCTTAAAATGTGAATCTCACTATTTTTTAATTTTATTTTAAGACTGACATCAGATCAACCTATACCCTTTTTTGCTGGTGCTCATTTTTGAGCCCAATATCTTTCTGCACCTAACTAATGTTTAAGAAAGACCAAACCTTACCAAGAAAAATATTCTAAGTAAGCAATATAGTAAATATTCATTTACCTATATCAAGTCAAGCCTTTTTGCAAAAAAAAAAAAAACACTTGTTGGCAAATTCCGAAGATTCAAAAATATGTACATCTTCTTAACCTCAAATATCTACAAAACAATTGTTTTCATGTGAAAACAAAAGCATTGAAAACATAAAAGATGCAAAAAAAAAAAAAACAAGAAAAACTTGTAACATAACGACATAAATTTTCTAGTTCTCTTTTCATTTCGTGTCTCCCCCTAAACATCTATACCTATACCTACATACCGCTAAAGCTAAACATTGGAGACTACTTTACCTCGCATTTGGTTTTTCATATCAATTGTTTGCATTTTTTTTTTGTCTTATTCTGGATACATGTTGCATCTGTTTGCCATAAAGATTTTTATATTTATTTATTTTTTGTCTGTTTTTTTTTTTTTTAATAAAAGGGTATAAAAAAAACTATATAAACTCAAACACAAAGACCCATGACGAATAAGAAGAACACAAGGAATAAACCGAACAAAGAGTTTCATGCGAAGAGGACAAAAAAAAAGTTGTGAAGAACTTGAATACAAAAAAATTAAAAAAAAATTGAAAAATACAAAATATAAAAAAAATTGAAATTCTTCGGAATTCGAACGAGTTAAATCATACAAAATGATATTAATAAATAGTTTGTTTGTATATTTCACAACTATTCATGCCAAGAAGAGAAATATCTACCTACTTTTGTGCTCAGGCTAAAAGGGGGGAAAAGAAGCCATTAAAAAAAAAAAAAATAACAAAGTGAGCGTCTTATGACTCTAGCCAGACAAAGTATCTGCATCCTCATTGCAAAAAAAAAAAAAAATACCTTACCTCTCGCGATACAATATTTTATAGATACCTATATCTTTCTACGATATATACATATGTATATGCAATGCAAAGCTGAGAATAAGGTTGAAGAAACTATAAGATCGCACTGAATCTTATTACATCTCTAAGCACTTTTTAGTAGGTATAAACGGATTAAACTAAAAAACAATTTTTAAATAAACCAACAACAACAACAAAGAATTTTTATTGGCGGACATGTAATTTTTTTTTTTTTTGCACGAAGTTTTACTTTGTGAATTATATTTTTAGTTTTTTTTTGTTTTTTTTTCGTAAGAGAGCGGGAGATTCAAGAAAATACCACCTGCATGGCCTAGATTGATGTCTTGAAACACATCTGTTGCCCCGAACGGAAAATAATGTTTGCAACAAAAATAATATTATCTTTACAACAATAATAAATTTAAGTTTTTTTTTTTTGTTTTGCATGTTAAACGTGTTTATGCACTCTTCTTAGAGCAGAAATAAAAAAGAATATAATATACTATAGGTACACGTCTGGGTGTGGGCGTTAAATGCAAAAACTGCATTAACATCGTTTATCTTGCATTTATTGGGTCATCTTGATGTAATTCAAAAACAGTTGTTTTTTTTTTGTTGCATTTATTAAGCCATGGAAAAGCTTATGTAGGAGCAGTTAGTTTTTTTTTTTTTTGTTTAACAGATTTTTGGGATGTGATCGTATTTTTTTTTTTTTTTAATAAATTGCATTTGGGGCGTGTGAGACAGAGATTGTTGAAACTATTATTTTTATTTGTAAGAAGTTGCAGGGAATTCACTTTGTCAAGATCTTGAGATTATATATTTTTTTAAGAAATATTTTATGGATCAAATCTTAATATTCTTTTTCTGTAGATATTCATAGAAATCAGCTTGTTTACTTTGATGGCAAAATGCGTTTTTTTAATTCTTTGTTTCCAATGTTATCCTTTCTTAAAACAAATAAAAAGAATTTTAAAAAATGTTTTTTATTTGGGAGAAAAAAAAATAAATTAATCAAAAATATATACAAAACACTGTAAAGCAAAAAATAAATAATTCAAGCTTTTTTCGTAACCGATTTTCAAATGTTGAAAAACATGCAAAAATTAGAAAATTAAAATTCTTACAAAATTTTCTTTGTTTTAAATCAAAGATCCCTTAAAAAATATTTTGGAAGTGACTTTCTGAATAAATTTACACACAATTTTTAAAAACTGCATTTTTGGAACGCTTTATTTGATTTGATAAAAAAACCGTTGATTATTTTGATGCCAAATTTATTTTAAAATAATAAATATTTATTTTATTTTTTTTTTAAAGAAGAATTAATAATTACAAACTTACGAAAAAAAACCAACCGTAAAATAATTGGTGCAGAAGTCTTATTCCAAAATCAAATGAAAAAAAGAAAATCTTTTTACTTCCTATTCTTGGATCCATATAAGATATAAATGTGTAGTTATTGTTTTAAAAAATTCTGAAAATTATTTTTCAACCATTTTCAAAAAAAAATTAATTTTTGATTGCATAAAAATATTTTAATTCAATTTGCAGGAAAATTTTAAATTCTAAGAAAATGGGGTTAAGTTGCAGATCAGGTGACTCAATTTTTCCTATTATAGGTAGATACTGTCGAACAAACTATTTTCAAAATAAAGCTATTCCAAAAAACACGAAAAAGTATTGGTTTTTCGGACACATGTAACTACATATTAAACTTTGAATTCTATTGAAAAATAGTTCAGGTAAAATTTGTACGTCACCATAACTTAAACAAAATATACAATCACTTTTTTTTATGACCAATCATTTTGAAAATTTACGAGTACCTGCTTAAAAAACAGCAAAAAAAAATTACAAAAATTATGATCTATCGAGAATATTATAGAAAAGTAGTTTGCCAGTTAGAGTTTATAGACCAAATCATTATCTACAAAAAAAAAGGTTCAAACACTTTTTCCAACGGCAAAGGTTGTCAAAAATAAAACTGTATAAGTATATCAAAACAAAAGTGACGGAAAAATCCAGTGTTTAAATATTAGTTAATAAATGTTTATTTTAGTTGTCCTTCATAATCGAAATAATTTGGCAAATTTAAAACAAAAGTAATATTTTTAGATGTAGATATAATTTTTTTTTTGTTTGAAAATTAAATACGTATATATTGGAAATAATTTTTTTTCTCAAAATACTGGAAGAATTTATAATTCGCAAAATGTCATTTTTTTAAATAAATTTATATCAGATCACATTTATATTTTTTATACCAAACCCCTTTTAGTCTGTTTAAACAATTAAAATAAAATACATAATTTAATGGATTTTGAAAAATTGTTTTTATTCATATTTCAGTTTTGAGTTACTTTAAAATAGAAGCAAATATATGTACGATCTAGTCGTCAAAAAGGTACACGATGGCTATAAACTATACCAGAGCTAGAGTTAACATTGTTAGTCTCTTGGTTGCATGTACGAAACCTTTATAGGATTCTTTTAAAATTATATTCTTATTCTTGTAAAAAAATTAATTTATAGTTATTTATATCCATCAAGCAAAAATTTGTAATCCCTTGATTGAAATATTTTCTTTTACCTTACAAGAAATTCGAAACTAAGTAGCTTTGATATTTTAACTTTCAAACATCCTAAATATTTTTTTTATCTCCATTACAATAATTTATACTTTTGCCGTTTAAAAACTATAAATTAAAAAAAAAAAACTTAACAAAAGTTGACATTTGAAAGTAAAAAAAATGTGTGATTATAAATAAAGTGCACTTTTCTATAAATACACATACCAACATTTATCACAAATCTCAATTAAAATTTTACAGAAAAAAAAAAAATTAAATATCTCTCTCTCACGACATAGCCTACATAAAAAAAGTGTCATGAAAATATAAGTCTTTAATTAAACAGCCCGTAAATTTATTATAGCCATTAAAACTGGCAGCTAAGAAAAATAATAAAACAAAACAAGAAAAAAAAATTATAAAATAGAGGAAAATAAACAAAAACCCGGTTATTGTCTTTTAAACTGAATTGACTATGAACATAAACTAAGAGAGTACATGAACTCTGTTGGTTGTGAGTTAAAACGACTTAAGTTTTTTTTTTTTATTATTTAAAAAAAAAAATAAAACTCATTCTGTGTTACTTTGAGAGTTGGTATCCTAGCTCGTCGCTGTAGTTGAAAGTCGCACTGCTATATGATGACTGGTTTATCTAGCTGTAGTTATCTTATATAATTAACCAGCTTCGCTTACTTCATTTTTTTTTCTTCTTTTAAATGCAATTAAAAATAATGTACCTAATGTCCGGACGATAAAAAATAACACAAAAAAAGATACAAATATAAATTCAAACAAAAAAAAAAATTCCTCGAATAATAATGTAACGATAAACAAATGAAATAAAACAAAAAGTATAATAACTCATTAAATGAAGCAATAAAAACAATTTCTAAGGATTTTCTATTGTTTTGTTGCATTTTTATTTTATTATTATTTTTTGGTTGCTTTTGTATCTTGTTTTTATATATTCCCTAACAAAAGTCTTTGTATATGATTTGGGACACAAACAAAAAAGGATGTCCATTAAACGATAAAGTAAACAAAAAAAACCTATATCTTCACATAGAAACCTACAAAAAAAAAACAGCTACTGCGCTGCTGATGGCATTCTTCTTCCTTCAAAGGTTAAGTGATCTTTATCGGAATATCTGCTTTTGGTCTTTGTTTCTATTTTTTATGACTTTACTTGGGATGGGGCGGTAGCTGATGGTGATGATATAATAATAAAATATCTTTAGCAATGCACTCATTAACGATTAAATAACAATAAAATAATGACGTAATGAAGATACGGAAATGCCTTTGAGTTGAAGCTACTTTAGGTAATTTTATACTTGGATATATTGTGGGTACTTATGTAGGTAAATTTGAAGGTTTCAAGATTAAAAATTTGAGTTAAATATTTTTGAACAATTTTTTATAATTTGTTTTAATCTTTGCAGGTAATAATCTTTTTAGTTAAATCATCCACCAAATTGAAATTTTTTAATTGAAAGTTTTTTTTTAACTAATTGTTAACTTACTTATTTTTTGGACACTGCCCCGCTTACGCAACTCCGTTGCTCCACTTAGAGCATTTTTTAACACGTGTTTTTTTTTATTAAAAAATATTTTGTCGCTTTAAATTCTAAGAAAACGAGTGAAAAAAAATGTCTCCAAAAAAATTGTTCGTCTACAAAGAAAATTTAAAAAGTTTGATTTTTTTTTTAATTGTCAGAAAAAAGAACAAAAAATTACTGGATAAAAAAAATTGTCAAAAATCATTAACTCTTGTGCACTCAAAAAAAAAACTTAAATATTTTTTACAGTCAAAGTTTGTGGTTGTTACCAGAAAACGAAACGTTTGAAAAAGGTAGAATAAATTTGTGATTTTCTAATAGCAATACTTTAAAAACGAAGCGAAACGAAATGTTTCTTAATGCCATCCTTTATGATCTCAATAATATTTATACCAAAATTTAAAAAAAATAGTTATTTTATGAAAACAGCTAAACAATTTTTTTTGAAATTAAGTTTATTTAAAATCTAAATACAATTTTTTCTTTTATAAAAATATTAATTTTAGAAAAAATATGTATGTATGTCTATGTATTACAAAAATATTCTTTAAAACTGCTCTAAGGATTTTTTATTTTTTTTTTTCAAAAATTCATATTTTCTCAATATTTATAAGCATATATTTTTTTAACTGCCTCCTCAAAGTGCAATTTAATTTCAAAAAATTTAACCCAAATTATTTTACAATACTTCAATATTATTTATTGATATATCAGTACAATAATATGTATAGCATAATTCTTCACGCAAAAAAAAAAAATTCAACGAAGGAGAAAAATACTTTTAATGAGAATTTATGACTGTTGAAAGTAAGTAGCACACTGTATATTATATTGCACATTGATTGCATTCAAAAAACACTGAAAAAAATATATAAAAACTAAAAAAAGAAATTTCATAAAAAAAATTAAAAAATATAATTTACAAAAATAAACGTTAATTATACCTTAAATATTTCAAAGATTTATAATTAAATAGTTTATAATTGTGTGGTCTGGTTATATTAAATGCTAGTTGGTATATACACTCGGACGTATGTGAAACAAAATAAATAAGTGAATATTTCCCTGTCTCATCAAAGGATAATAGCTCTTAAGACGTTTTAGGTCAAACTAAACTTCTTTACTATGTAAAATAGAAAAAATAAACTGAAAAATTAAATTTAATAAATAAAAAAGATAAATTAGGCTCTACTAATGCTGTTTTACTTTTTGCAAAACCCTTCAAATCTTATTGTTCAATATTATTTAAAACTGCAAAAGTTGTTAGGTAAAATCACTTAAGACTTTTGTCTTTAAAAACTTTAAATAGATACATTTTGAAAATCTTTGTAATCTTTGTAAATTTTTTCTTTTACCTCATTATCGACTTTACAAATTAATAATGAATTCTCTTGAAAATAAATTTAACAATTTTTCATTTCAATTTAATATGTTAAATTGTTAACGATCCTTGAAGGAAAAAATAATTTGAACAAAATTAAAATTCTGCAAACACAAAATGCGAAGATTTTTAAACCTCGAAAAATTTTATTATTTTTTTTTTGATTGAAATATTTTTTTTTCAGTGTGCTTCTAGGCCAACTCATTGTTAGTGTTGTACCATACAAAACTTTGCTATGCCGTATAATTTATGTTTCATAGACTTGCGTGCATTAAAATTTCAAAACAAAAGTTAAAAAAAAATACTAAGTAGGTTTTATTTGTATAAATATTAAAAAAAAAAAAAAACGCGAAAAATAGTGCAACTAACAAAAATAAAATCAAAACAAAAACAAATAACAAAACTACACCCAGAAAGACTTTATTTATGTGACACTCTTGCCGGATGTATTTTTTTCTTGTTGTTGTTTTTATATCATTTTTTTTTTGTATAACTAAGAGTTGGGTTTCTCGTTGTGTATAAATGTCGCGCATCTTTGAGATACATTGGCCCTCTTCTTGTGTGTTTTTTTTTTTTTTATCTTGTCTCTGCAGATTGTTATATAGTGTTTCTTTTTTATTTTCTGTGCAATTTTCTTCTTTTAGAATTGATGATTCAGCAACCATCCTAATATAATAGCTAGAACAAGAACAAGTAGAAGTAGAGTATCTATATCTACACACATTTTATTACGGCACAATTGCAATAAATTTAAATAAAACAAAAATATTTTCTACATTTTCCTTTTAAAATGCAAGATGAAAAAAAAAAATAAAAGATACGAGTATATAGATACAATTTTGTATCTTCTTTGCTCTGTGTGCATTTCTAAGTTGTTCTTATTTTTATATCTAATTGAATTTAATGACAAGAAAAATAATAATAATAAATGATTATTATTTCAATGAAATAACAAATTTATCTTTACAACATGATGATGTTGTGCTCGAGCTCGGTGGCTGTGTAGCGTTGAGCAGTGTGATGTGGTATTAGGTTCTGTCCCCATTTTTGTTTTGTATATTTGTTTTATTCTCGTTTCGAGTCATACTTAAATTTCAATTGTAAAGATACTGACTATGTGTATCTTAAAATGTATCTATTTGAATTATTGCTTATATTGGAATTTTCCGTTATAATATTTCGTAACGTAAGAGATTTATTAATGCATGCAGTACATATGTATGTATGTATATGTGTAACATGATTTATTATTGAAGGAATTTCATTATTTCACATCGGTAGGTATCTATATAGGAAAAAAAGAATTGTTATATTATATGTATAGGTAGGGTGGATAGAATACGCGCATCTATATCCACTTTGTGAATATATATATATCTCACTGGAGTGATAAATATATAAATTGTAAATTTTCCAAATTGGAACTTTATATTTTATGTTGTTTTATTATCATCAAACAAGACGACTTATAGTAAACTTTATGAAAATTTAATTTGCAATTTTCCATCCATAAGCACAAACACACAGACACACACATATACACATAAAATAATATTCAAAAGAGGAAAGGTCGATAGAGTATAGAACCAGAGCGAGTGGAATGGGGTTTTTTTGGGAAGATTTTATGATATTTTAAGCACGTATACAAAAAACATTTTTGTTCAGTAAGGTAGGTAAATGTTGGAAAATAAATGAACGCATTTTCTACCAACAAGCCAGGATAATTTCGTTTCCATACAACCCACCTACTCTTGCTTGAACTATATATACTCGTACTCCTCTGATATTGCCCGCCTTGTATAAAATAAACATCGTATATGTTTAGTGCAGAGGCACATCAGGAGGTGGGTTGGTAAAAGTGGGTGGGTGACATGGGGTGGTTCATTTGTTCAAAGCTTTCAAATTGAAATTTGCATAAAATCCTAAACTAACATTATTCATTTTCTTTTCATAATGTAAAGCCTGAGTCTTTGCAGCGCACCAGCCATCCTCTATTTCTCCTCTAAACTTTATTTAGTAGGTACAGATATACACAGATAGATAGATAGATAGATAGTGTATAACATTAGATATATATTGTTTTCTAGATTGATGTTTGGTTTTGGGGTTGGGTAGGTTCCACAGCGAGAGGAGGGGGGGGGGGGTGCAGACAAAAGTGGTTATAGGAACATGCGACCATCAGGACTCTCTTTTTTGGATCGATCGAGAAAACATCATTTTCCCGACAAATTTAGATATATCCACACAACGAGGCCACCATCAAAGTATATAATATACAATCTACGTTCATTTATTCTGTCATGAACAATATTCTAAATACATACAATTTAGATTTTTATTAAATCAAAAACAGAAATTTCAAAATTTTGTGGTGGTCTCGAAATTTTGTGGCTTTTCGTTTTGTGTCATTCGATGCGTAGAAGAAAGTTATTGACACAGCTTATGTTTGCATTTTCTAAAATGTAAATTTTATAAATTTTGTAGGTAGATAGGTATACAGTTTTTCTTTTTATATGTATATAAAATATATTTGCATTTAAAATGATGCAATTAAGAGCAATTTGTTGGAAATACAAAAGGTTGAATTTTGTAGAGTTTTATTAAATTTTACAATTTCATTTATACGAGGTATTTGTATTCTACAAAGAGTATGTTGTTCAGGGTTATATGTATGAATACTTAATTTTGAATAAAAGTTTATAAATTGACATTATATTGGGAAGAAACTTAATTTTAAAACATGTCAAAATAAATGATTTGAAAAGTTAAAATTTTTTGTATTTAAAAGCTTGTAATGTTAGAAATTTTGTGTCAATTTTTACAAACATTAGATGCAAACAAAATTTAAATTTTGTTTTCATAACAAACTTCATCTGTTGGCAAACTATTAAAGCTATGGTTATATGTATGTTGAAGTTCACTAGGGCGTATGTGCAACAAAAAAAATTTAGATACCTACTTTATTCTTTTTGGACAAATTTATGTTTTAATGTTTATGGTTCCGTTCCATTATCCAATTTGATTCTCTTAGTTGGAGAATTTAATTTCTATCCGTCATCTTAATTTTTAATTTATTCTGTCATCTTAAGCTATTTCCCAAAAATTTAATAAACATCATTTTAGCGCTCAATTCAATGGACATTTTTTATCTGATATTTCCATTTCTACAATCTTTTCAAATTTCTTAAAAATTGTATTTGAAAAAAAAAAGATTGCGTTTTTCAAAAATGTCCAATGACGGATTTCAAGAGCAAATACTTGAAATCCAATCGTGCATTTTACTATTCAAATCTGATACACTTGTTAGCTTCAAATCGTATAAGAAAATTATGACGATAAAATAATAGGTAACAAGTACACCATGGCGTATACGTAATTTTTTGATTAATTTAATTTTTTTTTTCTGCACAAACAATAAAAAAAATGCATCAAATGACATCTTAAATTTTTATTTCCAATTTCTTTTTTTGGCTTATTTAATTCCTTTTCAATTTTTTTTTATTTGGTGTGCTGAATTAAAATCTGAACTGAATGATTTTTATATCATGATGCTCCCGTTGAAAAATTAAAAACTGCACCAAAAAGAAGATCTTTAAACAAATCGGGGTTGGTCGTGGCGCGATGGTTCGCGTGGTCGCCTGTCAACCTCATGGTCACAGGTTCGATCCCTGCCATAGTTCTATGTCATGTTTTTATTCCATTATCACTGATAATTGTTGGGCCACTGGTTTACTCATTACATGTTGTTCCGGCATAACACTAACAACATGTGATTGAGTAAATACTAGTGTGCTTAAAAAATATGACAGTGAACAAAATAATGTAAATTATAAAGCTACATAGATACAAGACACGGCAATTCTCCGCTTTAGCCCAGCCGCCAACCCTGGAGATAAAATCTGAGACAACAACCACCTTCAGTCTCAGTACCTCGTGCCATACACCTTTCCCATCCCATCCTAACCCATTTTTCACGCCCGCGCTGTGTTGAACATATAAAGGGTACACCAAAAATCCCCTTGAGCGCGCGCAAATTATTAAAAAAAAAAGTCTGAATAAATCAACTATTTACAAACAATAAAAAAATTAAATGATCTCTGATTTATTAATTCTTATTTTCTTGTTCAACACGATAAATTTTACAACTTCGTATTACCTCCTTTATTTTGAAATTTCATCATTCTAAATTTCTTGTAAAAAAAAAACGTGTTCTTGCTTTAATTCAATAAAAAATAAACTTCCACAATCAAACCTACTTCTACTTTTATCAAAAAAAAAAAATTCCCTTGCTCAATTCAATCTAATTTTATACAATTCTCATTATTTCATAACCGCACAAACAACTAAACAAATTTTAAATTATTCTAAATTACACTTTGAAAAATAACCTCTCTATAGAAATTGAACCAAAAAGGAAAATAACTTTTATAAAAAAAAAAAATGCAACAACCAAAAGATTGAAAAAAAAACAAGAACAAAATTGTAATAAAAAATAATAGGTTCATAACTATAAACCTAGTTATATGGTAATATACCCACAAGTTTATAAATACGTATGTATGTATCTCTATAATGATCTTGAGAAGTAAAAACTAAACTAAAACTAACAATCGGGAATAACTACCAATCTAAGTGCGAATGAATCTCATTTAAAGTTGAAAAGACGACGACGACTTAAATTCGTTTCTATATATAACATCTTGGTTAGATAGGTATACAAAAAAAAAAAAAAGATATAGATATAATAGTCTATTACAATCTCGCACCACGTTTTGCCATTTCAATTTCAACCAATCTGCTTATGATGAGATAAAAGCAAGTTGTAATGAAGAAGAGGAGAAATATTTTTTTTATTTTTATTTTTGTAGTAGAGGAGGCTTTGCTTCAGATACCTAAATACATATATGTGTATATTTGTAAGATTTCAAGATATTACACCAATAAATAATGATAATACCTATAATTGTATTCAATTTATTATATGGAAGATAATAAATTGAGTACGTGACCCCATCTCATAGATTTATACCAAGAGCATAATATACAATAGTAGTGCACAGGAACAGCGTTGTCGGTTGTCGGTCGGCCGTTCGTTGTCAGGGAATAAAAGTGAATTAAATACACGTATCTATACACAAAATATCAAAGAAGTGGAGGGAGCAAAACAGCAAATTGTTATAATGTGTATCTCACAGGCTTCTCAAATGGTGAGAAGATTGTTAAAGTACCTACAATCCTAAGCGTAGGTACATAGATAAAGAAAAAATACTGCATTTTATAATGAATAATGATTTCTTTTTCTCTCTTCACTTCATTTTGTGGTTGGTGAAGTTTGAAATTTTGTATCTATAAGATTTCAATTGTAAATGAAACCAAATTAAAAATCTCAAATCAAGATAGGTATCTACGATCGAAAGATACTCGTACCAGACACAAAACAACAAAAAAAAAAACAAAGATAATTTAAATTAGATACTTCCGTGAAATTATGCAAACCCAAGCCAATCGCAATTTTAGTGACAAAACGTTTTAATCCTCGCTCACACTTTTAATTGCTTGGAAATTGTATTTTTTTTTTTATCTGGCAATTACAATTAGTCTCATCCTGTATTTGTTTTTCTCCAAACAAAAGATACAAACTTTATGTAGTCAGAGATAAGCAAAGCATACACTGGCTCTGGGTAATCAAAAATTCTTCTCTTCACACAGTGGAAATTCAAAAAAAAAAAAAAAAAAAATTCATTGTACACAATTGACCAACGACAGACGGACAGATGAGCTTAATTGCTTACCTATTGTACTGTCGATGCTATTAATTGAATTACAATACAAAAAGTACATACACTCTGATGGTATATCTATCTACATACATATACATATATAAATATAAATTATTGACAATTAAAAATTATTTCATTATGTTGAATGAATTGAAGAGTTGTGTGTTTTCCAGTAAATGAAGCACATATCACGCTGTTATATCTGCAAATTATGCAGACAGGGATAGATCCCAGGACAGGACAGTCATTGACTGCCACTAACTGACTGGCTGGCTAGCTGGATGATTGTGTTGTTGGATTTGGATATATGTTATGTATGTATGTCTGAATGAATGTACAGAGATAGTAGAGATAGATTTATAATTTATACTTCCCCATCACCATTTTCATTAAACTCGTACCTATACCAGATGTAGATGGATGGATGGATGGATGGTTGGTTAAAATTGGTTTTATTTTTAGTTCATGTTCTTCATAGAGGTACCTACCTATTTATTCTTTCTCTTTCTGTTGCAAATTATGATTCATTTAAAAAAGATGAGAGTAAACATGTACAGTGTGTATATTATCGTATGAGACAATGAAAACTTGATGATGGAAATTAATTATAGATTTTGATAGGCATTTTGATTGAAGTTTTTAAATGAGGAACTCTGACGACGTAGATGACGACGAGGGAGGCAAAGAAGAGCGGTGGGATAAGATAATCGATTTGTCCAACCATCAGAAGAGGATTGTTTGTATTATTTTATTTTTCAACGAATTTTTATATTCCCTGCTGATAACAATATGTTGTTTGCAAGAACAAAGATAATACCACCATCATCATTGCACTGATGGGGGTTAATGAGGTTTTTTAAAATAATTTTTTTTTATAGTCTCTTATTCGAACATACTTACTTACATGATGTAAATATATCTATCAATCAATATTTTTTTGAAGGGGAATTGCAAATTACTATAAAAATGTCAGAGTATAAAGGTTTAATGTCAAGCTCCATCATGAACAATTATTTTTGGTTATAAATGACGTTAACAAATTGACTGTTGTCAATTTCGAAAGTCATTAAAAAAGATGATTAAAAATTAATGTTTTAATCTAATTTTGAAATGTTAAATAATACAAAACGTAATTGATTTTTGAATTATTTGAATGCCAAAAGAAGTTTATTTTGAGCTGAAAATATTCAGCATAGAATTTAAAAAAAGAATACTAAATTGAAATTAGAATGTCAGGATACAAAAATTTCAAAAAGCATTCAATGTTTGAATTTCTTTAACAAGACCAAAGCTAGTTTTTCAATTTTTATTAAATGTCTCCAATTTAGTTGGTCCCACAAAACTTTTTATCAACATTTTTTTTAAATTTTGATCAATAATATACGAAATTTCCGATAGTCATTTGTTGGCCTTTAAATTCACTGAATTCCAAAAATATCTATTTGTTGTTGGAATAACACGAAATTAATAATCAAATAAAAATTTAAATTCAAGATGGTTCCTAAAAGGTGAATTTTTCAAGTGCAAAATTTTACATAAAAAATTTAAGTCGTTTATAAATAATACCCACAAAAAATTTCATATAAGTATATTCAATCATTAGATAAGTAAGCTTTAAAAATTGGCAACCCTTGTTTCGGTAGGTAACATTTTTCAAAACAACTTTGCATACAAATAAAAATGGCTTGGCAATAAAAAGAAAATTTAATCTTATTTATCTTTTTCCAGATTTAATCTTAAAATAAATAATAATGATGAACATGTTTTTATTTAAAAAAAAAAAAGAAATTCACTTCCTGAAAATAAATTACATACACCAAAATTTATTTAATCATACATTATACACCATGAGGGGTTCAAATAACTTTTAAACATTATAATCATTCTTCAAACAAATTGAAAAAAGAAATAAATTTAACGAACAAAAAAAAAATTTAAAAAAAAAAACAATAAACAAATTGAAGTGAAATTCTTGAGTGCAAAAGTTGATTGAACCTAATAAATAAGCCTTCGAAATTATAAAAAAAAAAAATAAATAAACAATTCATTAACATCTCCGGCCAATAAAATTACTTAATCCACACTTCCATGTAAATAAATGAGTTCAAAGAAATTATGAATTAACAAAAATAAAGAAACAAACAAAAAAAAAATGTTAATGAGCCAAATTGGTGGTCCAATTCCAGCGTTAAAAAAAAATATAAAAGATGCAAATTAATTTTTTTTTTAAACAATAATTAATCCCTTCATTAGGTGTTGCAATAATTTTTTTTTTATTAACACACGAAAAATGGCAAAGAATAATTAATTAAAATGGCCTTCTATACAGGATGATAAATATAAGGACACAATAAAATACGTTTTTTTTAAATTCAAATTCTCCCATGGATTAATATTTTAACAAAACGAAATAAATTTAATTGTGAGACAAATATATTTATATGCATGTTCCATATAGAAGATGCATTTTATTGATATCTCAACACAAAAATGCAGAAATTTACTCATCCTTTCTTGTTGTTCTTATTGTTTGCCATTCTTGTTTATTTTTTTTTTTTTTTATTCTTATCTCATTTACAAACACAACTACATTTAGAACTTGAAATAACATTAAAAGAAAAATCAAAGCAGCTACACAAAAAAAAAAACCACAAAAATAATAAGAAAATGTAAATTAATTTAATCGATGATAATTGAGTTTTGTTGTTCGTGTTTATAGCTGTCTTCCTCCTTTTTTTTTTTGATTATTTTCTTCGTCTGTTTTTTTGTAAACTTTTTAATACTTTTTTTTTTGTCTTTTATTCAATTTCTGTTTGTCCTTGATTTAAATTGGTTTTGTTGTTTATTTTTCTTTTTGTTCCGTCTTTGCATATGTATATGAGAAATAGAGAAAAAAAAAGAAGAGGGCAAAATTCTTTTAATTAAAATGCATGGAAACGAACATTGATTTCGATCAGAATGCATCATTTAAACTTAAAAAGAAAAAAAAAAAACAGCAAAAACCCTGAGATTGTATTATTTATTTATTAATCCATATAATATTTTTTAAAAGGAAGAATCGATTTAGAGTTTTTAGTTAGACTTCTCTTTTTTGTTCTGAATTTAATTTCTCTTTGTTTAAAAAAAGACAATTGTCTTTGTTTGGTTTTTAAAGAAGAGAAAAGAAACAAAACTATTGTACCACTTAAAAAATTTAAATGATGATAATAACGATAGTTGCAGATCGTTGGCTGTTTGTTTTGATATCTTTTTTTTAATTCTTAATAATAAAAAATACATCTTTACCCAAGATGTACACATACCTTGATGACTGACTCATTTGTAATTGTAATTGTTATTGTTATAATGAAATTAATGAGTCTGATTTCCGTTTTGGCTCATTATTTCAGTAAATACAATAATTGGATATAGGTACTAAAAGTACATAATTGCATGTACCTAGGCTAATTTGAAATAAATTATTCTAAACAAGTGAATAGAATTTCTTTATTTATAATAAGCTTTTCCGGTTAAATTTTTTTTTGAACTAAAGTATTTATTTTTAAGAACAATGGCTTTTAAAAAGATTTCTTCAAAGACGTTATGGAGTAGATCAAACAGAAATGCATATAATACAGAACAATTCAGAACCGTATACACAGAACTATACAAAACAATACAGAACAGCATTGACCAATATACAGCAAAGAAAAACTATGGACGTTTTTCTTTATTAGTTAAGAACAGAGCTCTGAACAGAACCTGAACACTCCGAGCATACTCTGAACGATCTCTGAACTGAACGGGCTCTGTTCTGAGTTTTCGGATTTATTTAAGAAACACACTTCAGCAGCTGTCACCTTTTCCATTTGTCATTTTCCTATTTTCATCCGCCATTTTTTTTTTTTTGATAATTTTTTCCGTGTTCAGCTTTTGAACTCCGTCTGCTCTATACTTTTATCTTGAGATCATAGAGCGCGCTCTGAGCATGCTCTGAACATGTTTAGAGCGAAAAAAAAAACACAAAATTGAAGCTCTGAACACTGTGAGCTAAAAAAAGAAACACGACTTTTTGTTTTGACAGTTGACACAGGACGGTACAGAATTATACAAGCCAGTAGAAAATAGTACAAAAATCATTGGGGCATATTGTTCAAACTTTAGAATTGAGTCCAACTGGCTTCCAGTCTCAAGTTAACACACAGGTTAGAAACACCTGTTATTCATAAAGAATTTGGCAGCTCTGTTTAGTAAAAAACAGATTTCTAGTACTGTTGCCTATCAATTCATTGAAATCCAATCAATTTTTTGACAGATAGAAAAAAACAACTTAGTCAAAGAAGGAACCGTTTTTTTCACTTGGGTCTAAATTGTCTATGAATAACATAAACTCCAAGTTAGCTTAGAAGAGACGAAGAAACTATGTATTCATGCGTCACTAAATTTAGTAGTACAATAATACAAAACAACAAAAAAAAAACTTACAATAGGGTACGGAACAGTAGAAAACTATACGGTCGCTTCTGCACTGGTATGTCAGAAAAAGTTCTAATTTTTTTTAAGATCCTCATTCCTCTCGTTGCGGTCTCGTCTAGGTACTAACTGAGCATCTTTTAGATCTCGTCCTTATTTTCTGCGGAAAATGTTTTATTCAGTACATTTAAACGAGGCTCATTTTTCCAATAATTTTTTTTTTTAATTCCATACAGCCTTGCATTCAAATTTAAGCATTCCAAACAGTAATCTTAAGTTGTAGCACAAGGTTATTACACATCAACTGTTCGCGCAACACCATACGAAATAAGACTCTTATTAATGACCTTAATATATTATAACCTCAAAAACTAACACCATACACCATACACAAGAAACCAACTCTGGACATATATTCTGTAATAGAAGGTAGGAGGAGGGGGGTTGAGAAAATCCTTGCCTATTATAAATTAGAAAATGGTAGATGACGTTAATTGCAAGTCGACAATGTCGCTGTCTTCTGCACTATACTCTGCACCAACATAGGTACACTGAAATAGGACGCATCGTTATTTGAGAAACATTTTATAGTGAATTATTCGATGCAATAAATTAGCACTATAAATTTGAATTTACATCGTCTTGTTTACTATGGAGATGATGATAATGACGATGGTGGTGGGAATGGGATGGCTTCTGATGCGAAATACTATACAGCATACACACAAATTTAATTAATTTAATGCTAAGACGGATTTTGTAAATTGAGATTGAAATATTAAACTTTACTTAATAAGCTTGTTTTTTTTCAAACATAAATCAGGGGGTCGAAAATAATAATTTAGAATTTTTAAAGTTTAGTTTAGTTCTAATTAGATCGCACAATTTGTAGTTAAAATTTTATATAATATTTCTTTTGTACTAAATTACGATTTATTTTTTATTTTATTTTTAGACAAGAGGACGTAAGCCTGGTATAAGTGCGGCAAAATTGAATAAACTCAATTCGGCTATATCACCAAGAAATCAACAACAACAACAACAAACAACTTTAGCCCTTAGTCCAGCACCAGCAACAGTTTTACCACATCCATCACCAAATACAACAACAGGATCGAATCCTTTGAGTTTGGGTGGTGGTAATAATTTAACATCTATAACGGTTCAAATTCAAAATCAACAACAACAGCAACATACACAACAACACCAACAGCAACAACAACAACAGCAGCAACAACAACAGCAACAACATCAACAGCAACACCATCAGCAACAACAACAACAACAAGCTGTGCAATCATCGCAGCAGCAAGTTCATCAACAATCACATCAAATATCAGCACAAATACACAACATGAAGGATCAACCACAACAACCTATGGTGAGTTTTTTTTTGTTTAATTTTTATTGAAACTTAGTTATACTAAAGAAGAGTCAAACTAAAGGGTGGTTTTTTAGAGGTACAGAATTTTGAAATGGCATAAAACAAAGATTAATTTTTAAAACTGTCAATTTTTCAAATTGCGGTGGCATATGACCTCTACAACTGGCTGGAGCTCCAGTTGTCGATCACTTTTTCCCACATTTGTGGCCGGGTATCGTCAATAACGAGACCAAAATCGTCCCCCCAGTTTTCGATCGTTTCGGGCTTACTTTACGTATCCCCACAGAAAATAGTCTAGCGGCGTCAAATCGCACGATCTTGGAAGCCAATTCTTTTATCAAAATCTGGATCCTGATAAATTTGCACAAATTGGAAGTTTTGTTCAGGCGTCCGTCAGTCTATTGGAATGCCAAATCAAGCTTCACACAAATCAGTTAACAGCTGTTAAAATGGCCGCCAGTTAAAAAAGTGTTGCCAGCTTAAAGTTCTACACCTCAAAAAAAAAAAACCTTTTGCATGCATCCATACAATTAACTGCACACAAACAGAGCAATAATTGAGACTATGTTTTCTCTTTTCTTACCTAATGGTCTCTCTTTCATTCAATTTCTGTGTTCTATTTAACAAAACATATTTGTCACCTTTAAATTTATTTTAAAACTTCTACATCTTCGTCCTTGCTTCATGATTTGTTTCCTTGAACTCAAAAACGTTTTAGGTTAAATTTTATATAAAAGCTATAGGTATCAACTTTTAAATGCATACACCATTCTACTTTCTCAAAAAAAGTTTATCCAATTCTTCTTCAGTAAAAACTTTCTATTTTTTCCTATCATTTTGTTCATATAATCGAAGAAGATAAAATCTTATTGCCTTACCCTACATTCAACAAAGAAAAAATATAATGTAATTGAATTTCTTCATTTTCGAAGAAATAACAAAAAAAAAAAACTTAAAAACCTAAAGGTAATTGCATTTCAAAAAGTACAAAAAAAAAATACTAAACAAAACCTCTTTTCTTCATTATAATTCTGACTTCCAATTTATATATCAAACTTTATTTTTACTTTCCTAACAAAAACAACAACCAAGAAAAGGCTCATATTTTTCGATCTAAATAATAATAAAAAAAAGAACAACAAAACAAAAATGTTTTTCATATCCGTTTTAGGTCCTTATTGCGTTGAGCCAATAATTCAATTCAAAAATAGTAAAAATAAAAAAAAAAACAAGAAAAGAAAAGAAAAATACAACAAAAAAAACATCCTAGGAAAATATAAAGGTAAAAAAGAAAAATAAATTTAAAAAATAAACAATCTTCTCTTCACATTTTCTATTTTCTGCAAAGTTAAGTGGAAAATCCTAAAAGATAAAACCAACCTAAAGCCATCATGCCACCTATAAACATTCTCTATAGAGAGCTACTATTTCTGGCCCCTTTGGCACTCTGCACCGCACCGGACCGCAACTTGCTTAGAACCCTTCAGTTCAAGTACAAAACAAGGAACGTCCCAGGGTGCATTGATTTCTCCATTTTTTTTTTCTCTCTCTCCTCATCCCAATGCTCATTTCATCAACCCCCTAGACACGATTTTTGAGTGTGTATGTGTGGTGAAATATACCTCAGCTTCGATACACAATGGCATACACAATTTCAGAACGCTCCGTCCGCTCGATGATGATGATGATGATGATGGGGTGCACCCCTTATAGTGGAAGCTTGAGAGTCAGTATAGACGCTTCTATTCTCCGAAAGCCTATATCTCTTTCTCACACTCAACTCCTCTTGAATTAAATGTGTGGGGTAGTAGCTGGATGGTTGGTTCCTGTTCCGCTCCCAGTGGAATGAATGTCTGCATACACGAAGGCGACCAGGCATCCACCAGTTTAGGAGAAGTGGCAGGAGCTCATGTCTCGCGCTATATGCACTACTTAACTACACCTCGCAATCTCCAGGGCTGTGTGAAATGGCTATATACAGCAAGTGGTGTACAGAAACCCTTACTTCCCTCCTCCCGTCTATTCAAAAAAAAAAAAGAAGAAAATACAGGAGCAGCAGCATCCCCATTTAGTTCCTAAAACCGAACGCAGAGAAGAGAACGCCACAGAAAATATAATCGTCTCCACAAACTTCTCTACCTTTTCATTGCCTCCGAAAGCCTCATCCTCCGTCATCGT
The DNA here is from genome assembly GCA_958431115.1 of Syrphus vitripennis. NCBI lineage: Eukaryota > Metazoa > Arthropoda > Insecta > Diptera > Syrphidae > Syrphus > Syrphus vitripennis. The sequence goes on from OY288110.1 coordinate 28,020,350, forward strand.
CGTCTCGTAACACCTCTATATTGTACGTCGTCGTCCTATCATTGCCCCCCCCCCACCCCTCTCTCCACCCCATCGTCACGAAGTTGGCATTCATCGTTAGTGTTTTTAGGAGTCGCGCATAAGCAATTGCGCACCTTCGACCCGACCCAGGCATGCATTTTTCATACATAGAATCGTATACCCTCTTTGGAATTTTCATGAAAAATAACAACCCCTTGGAAAAGCAATAAAAAAAAATCGCTAAGTAACATCATAAAGGGATGATTTCTTTTTTTTTTAATATCCTCCACAGTAATTATAGAAGTCAATATCATCAACCCTTCGAAGAATAAAAAAAAAGCAATAAAAAAATTAGACTAATGACAGACGGTGGATTTTTTTATTTGCAAATTCTTATGGGTAACCAAAAAAAAAAGAAGAAAGTGAAGTATGTATGTAATTATGACTATCCTATTAGGAAAGCTTAAGGTTGCAGATGGAATTTCAATAAAAACGCCAAAAATTTTGGTTAGCAAAAAAAAATAGTCAAGAACACTCTAGACAGTTGAAAATGACAAAACAGTGATGCCAAATATCGTAGATTTTAAATGGAAGTATTTTTTTTTTATAGAAAAAAATCGTAATTTTGGGTTATAAAAATTGAGCCGTTTAAAGGATTGACTAAACTTAATTCGTGACGTGGGGTCAAACAGTCAAACAGTCTGAGATGAAAAATTGTCGATATCTAAACATAAACATGAATAATCTGTAGAACGTGGATTTTAAGTAATTTAAGCATTTAATTTTTTTTAGAAACATAAATTTGACTTTTTGCGTTATACATTATTAAGCAACAAAAATTAAAGCACATTGTTCGGCTAAAAAAACTTAAGTTGTTACGGATGTGACATATTATTGTTTAAGTGAGACACCAGCCTTAAGTTGGTAAAAAGTTTAAGGTAGAGTAGATATGAAATGTCAAATTCAAACTAATTTTTCGAAATGCAACCTGTTACGGGAGTGACAACGACTTAAAACTTCAACCTACAAATGAATGTTTATTGTTACGTTTGTGACACTTTGTGAATTTGTTATTTCAAATAATGAAAGATGGCATTTAATGGATTTTTAAATAAATTAATGCAAACTATGTTGAAAAATAGAATGAATAAGGTTTTTAAATGCATTTAATCAGGGAGTGACAGCTACTTCATCCAGGAAATATTCTTCTTGTTTCCGAAAACGTAATAAAAAAAAATAAGATCTTAAAGATCTAAAGAATCATTATTTTTTTGAATATCGAACCATATTTTGTGTGTTTGTTCTGTATTTTTTATACAATATTGTTCACAATATGTTTGTATTCATTCGCTTTTGTATTTCTATAACTTGCAATTATATCTCCTTGATTTTCTTCTTCAAAATTTTTAAATTGGCATCAAATTCCCTTGCAATCATCTCCAAAATATTCTCTTGCTCATATTAGATGCTCTTCCTTTTTTTACTATGTATTATAGTTCAAAAATACAAACATCGACAAGAACAACGTCGCTCTTTTCGTTTTGTTTTCCTTTATTTTCCTTTACAATTTCTATACCCTCTTTGGGGGGATCTCTGTCCCTTTGGTGCATTGCGTAGAGAAGAATTTTGAGTCAAATCCCTGAGTCCAGTCGATAACAAAGATGACGATGACGAAACATGTGAAAATAGAAGTGGAGTGAACTCACCCCACCTCACGTTATGATGGAGATACCACCGAAAGAGTGTTTGTATGCGGGCTTTTCTCTTCAACATTCTGACGTGGATGTTGGCGCCCAGATAATTAGAACTTTTGCTTAGGGAGAGGATAGATGATGGTGGTGTGGTGAGTTGTGGGTATGAGGTTTGGTTCTTTGAAAAATGGCAAGATGGGTAGAATTTTGTCTGTTTCAATATCCAGGAAAATTAATGAGGAAATGTTTTTTTTTTAATGTCCCTACACATACACATTGGTGTATGTGTGGTGTTTAATGTACCTATACTTCTACCAGTTTCATAATAAATTTTGAAATGTTCTCTTTATTTTATGTTTAATTTGGTATTATATTACTTGAACCTTGGAAATATTTAAGTTCACATAAATTGCTTTTTCCCTTGTATAGTAAATGTAATTTATAAAAAAAAAAAGAAAAGTATTATATAAATATTTTAACAAGATAAAATAGCTCTACCTATATATGTATATTTAAAAATAAAATTAAAAAATTAATTTAATTTCCCTCACAAATTTTAATTGATATTTTTTTTTTTTGTATCTCTTATCTGGAATTGAATGCGACAAAAATCTTTTTATAATATTAATAATTGCACTCGAGAGCTTCTGACAGAAAGATTATTTATTTGTTAATTTTATACAAAAAAGAATTATACAATAAAACATATTTTAATAGCATTAATGGGTTGGGTAAAATAAAGGTATACATATGCAAATACATATATAGTTAATGCTTTTTATCGATATACGTAATTGTTAAACAAAAAATTAATGTAAGCAAAGATAAAATAAGAAAAATGGTGCTTTTATGTGTTCTTGTGAATGCAGTTCCGAAGGTTTTTTTATTTATTTTTTTTTCATTTATTAAACTAGACATACTTTAAATAGAAATAAAATGCTCAAGTTGATCGCACGATTTTGCTCTTTAAGTTCAAGGCTTTTATGTGGTTTTAGGCATTGAATTAAAAGTACAATATTAACGAAAAAAATTCGAACAATTTTTTTTATAACAAGTTTTATTTTGGAGTATGCATTTACGTCGAAAATTCTCAAAATTTATGTACAATTTTTGCGAAAAATCTAACTGGGGATATTACTCAGACCTGACATTTGGATGACAGAGAACTGGAAAGAAGTTGTTCCCGCAAGCCTGTCTGTATGCTTGTCTTTCTGTTTGTCTGTATGTCTATATCTTGACCTTTAGCATAAACTAAAGGAGGGATTTTCTTAAATTTTTGACTAAAAGTGATAAGAATATTCCCTGGAAGGGAAATCGATAATACTTTTTTTCAAACAAACGGCTTCGATGATTTCTATGAAATCCTTCAGTATAGGTTTTTTAAGGAATTATATTTGGTTTTTAACCCGTTATTAATAGTACCTGCCATAGAACCACATTTTTAGTTTTCGATTTTCTCATAAACGGTTTGGTAAAATAAATTTTCTAAAAAAATATTTTTTGCTTTTTGAAAAAACAAATAATTTTTTTTTTTTGAAAACGGAGGAATTTTTTTTAAAATTTAGTTTTAGAGTCTGTGTTATTAAATGATTTGTTTTTTCTTAAAATACTTTTGTATTTAAAAAATATATTTTTTGGAAATCGGCATTTAAATGAATTGAAAAAATACATTTGACAAGTGCCCCACTATTAATTGAAGATGGATGAAACGTCATTTTTTGGCTTTAAAAGCCACTTTTAGGACAGTAAGTTTAACGTTTTGTTGATACATATACTTATACTTTAATGTCGTTTTCAATTGGCAATCTGGAAGCAGAAAAAAGCATTCTGAATGCGTTCAATTGGGCAAAAGTGACAGTTCTGATTCTAAAAAAAAGATAATGTCTCTTCTGGATTTGAAATCAGAAGCAAAAACAGAATCACTCACACATTCAAAGATTTAAAGGTCATATTTTTTTAAATTTACAAATTGTGCAAACAGTAAAGTGATTGCTTGAAATACTAATACAGTCACACCAAACTTCAAATTTTTCAGAATCGAAAAAAACTGTTCAATTGGGATTCCGAATCTAAAACCAATTCCGGATTGCCAATTGAAAACGACATAAGTGCCTTTTTTCTTAAAATAAGTTAAAAGTTTTATTGAATTTCAATAAGTTTTGCTTCATTAAATCAATCTTATTTCTCTACAGCAAACATTTTGAAAACTATTTCTTGTGTTGCTTTCAAAAAATTTTAAATAAAATATTCAATATGTGAATCTTATTGTTTTTAATAGTTTGTATGACAATAATTTAGGCAGAACACATTATTTTACGGCATTTTTTAAAAGTTTAATCTAATTCTTTGGTAATATGATTCAATGAAGCGTTGATAATGTTATTAAGACCGAAAAAAACCCTTAAATAATTAAAACTTAAGTCCTTTCACCTTCTTAAACATAATCTTCTATTAAAAATGTAAGAGTTGTAATTAAGAAGCTTTTATATTCTTCAACAATTTCTAAAATTAAAATTTATTTTTTTTTTTAATTTTCTTCAAACATTATTAAAATATGTATGTATGTTATCTTACACCGTTAAATATTTACTTCTGGGAATAATTATTTCAAAATTTAATGAATTTAACTCGAAATAATGGCCGCATTAACAATGCGTATTACCTTCAGATATAAAGAGAGGTCCTATATATTTTCTTATACCTACCTTTACCTACTACCTCTGTATAAATAAAATGCTTGTTAATATAAATGAGGGTGCATAAATTAAGTAAAAATGTTTGATTGGAACTTTTGGTTCTCATACCTTTTTGGCTCACTCTCTTTTTCTGTTTTGCAACTGATAAGAGAAAATTCATTATTATTTTATATAGAATTCCATAAAATTTATTCAGCCTTGTCGTTTTGAATAAAGTAGGTACGTTTTATATTTTATACACAATATATGTGTACACAATTCTATATATACCATATATAGATATATAGGTATAAAATAATTCAAAGGGGGTGTAGTTAAGTTACTTACACTCTGAGGAGTAATAAATTTTAAATTAAATAAAGTTGCACACATAAGTAGATATACGAATAATTTATGTATATATACATAGGTGTTATATATGCATATAAATAAATATAAATTTTACTCGCACATGTTCACATTCGAAAATAATAATATTCCTACTCTGTGATGAAAGTTACCAAATAAAAACGAAATAACTCACCCTCTCTCCAGATTCAATGCGAAGTAGTGTGCGGTGTATGGATGATGGCGGCAACGGCAGGAAGCGGGCGCAGGGTTATGGAAACGGAAAATAAATGAAAGTATATACTTTGGTATTCAGTTCCGTTTTCCCTGTATCACACTCTCTGTCCTCTGCTATCTTTTCATAGCACCCTTAAAAAAAAAAGTCAATTATTTACCACCCCACCCCCCTCAGCCACCCGCTTTCATATTAAAAGGTGGAGGTAGGAAGGAATTGATTTCGGAAAAAATAAAACAAGAAATTAAACACACATATGGAAACTTTCTGAATCTAAAATAACAGTCGAATGTATTGTATTTAGAGCACCTGAATGTTGATTGGTGGAAAGGGAGGCAGGGGGTTGTGAAATGTTTTTTTTTTTTTTTTTTTTGCACCCTGAACTTATAAATAGAGTGGCATTTAAGGTTTTTGTTTTGACCAACAATGAGTGTTGTATAGTATGATATAAAATTTATCAATGAAGCTTGTTTTGGTGTAATATAAGAATACGTATATACATAATTATATTTTTGTTTTGTTTTATTAATCAACAACATCAGAAGTGGGTTGTTTTAATGAGTTTTTGAATGTTTTTCATTATCAGCAACGTACAGTGTACGCCGCCGATGGTACCCTTGTTTGTTTTTGAATTTATTAATGAAAGCTTTATAAGCAATCTTTTGTATTGGGCTGGGGGATATTGCAAGGATTGTCGACTGCTAAATTTCCCCGGAATTTCACTTTCCTCAGAAATTGAGAACACCGGTACTTTTTCACCGGAGCTTGTAAGATCCGACTTTTGGCTTATATTAAACCCAAATATTTATTCCCGATACCAGTTAATTCCATGGATCACTTCTTCGGCCATTTTTCAAGTTTTCCATTTTCTAAAAAAGGAGAAATTCTGGAAATAAATTTGCTTACGATAGCCCTGAATAAACTCCTATGCCCCTTAAAAACAGATAAGTAATAAGTGCTTGCTTAATTACCTAGGCCAGTGGACCTATTATGTCCGTCAGAGGCAGAGAGCCTCATTACTTCTACGTGACATTGTGTACTCCTCCTTAGTTGTGCTTTTTCATCTTCGAACTTTCCTCGGCATATGTGTCTAGGTCGTGAGAGGGTTCCATTGCATCGCTTAACTCGTCATTGGAGATACGGTTGGGCCAGCAAATCCTGGAGATGTTTCACTCAGTTCCAATAGAAGTGAAGATAGGTCACTTCTAAAACCATAATTCAAGATCCCGATTTTCGAAGAATGAACAAATGCTGGGAAAAAATTTGTTCTTGATAACCCTCATGAAATCTTTGGCACATTTAACCTGTCACCTTCCCATCAACACACTTCATTTCAGATATATAATAAGTAGACCAACAAAATTTATCATTTTCTCTGAAATTATAATTATTTCAAAAAATAAATCCCATTCTAAAAAATATCGATTCAAAAATTCTGCAAAACATTATACACGCATCACAAAACTAATTGCAATTTCTGAATAAACAATAAATTTCAAGCAATTAAACGCGAGGGCAACTGAAACTATCATTAAACTTACCCAAGATGTTGGATTGTTGGGTGAGCTCACAAAAAGTTCAGGGCCATTTGGCATATGTATATACGAAGTACGAATCTATCAATATACCAGTCGAAGTACATTGCACCGACCATCATGTCGACTTTATAGAGCACGTATAGACGTAGGTATGTTCGTATAGCAAAAGGCGTTATCGCCAAACCCATTAATTCCCGTCCTTCTTCTAGAAGAAAAAATATAATTCTTTTTTTTTTTTTTGCATTTTGCTTGTTCTGAAAAACATAAATATCTTTTAATGGAAACAAGAGACTGTGTGTTTTTCATTTCACTGGAAATATTTTTTTCATATGATGTGAAGGTTTATGCAAGACTCTTGGTTTGGGTCTTTTGTTAATTAGTAAGCAGTCGTTATTAAAAAAAATACTTGTTCCTATACCTTCATTAAATTTTAATAATAATAATTTATTCCTTCAATATTTATGTATTTTAAAATTGTTTTTTTTTTTCATAATTATTTCAGGCTCCAATGGCCTTCTATCCAACCTGGCAAACAGATCCATCACAAGGTTGGCAAAATCAATTCATTCAGCAAATTCCACAAAATAGTCCAGCCATAACATCGCTCAATTCACTAGAATTCCAACCACAAAGCTATTCATACCAACCGCCCAATGGATATGTTCAAACTGGCCTCGGATTTGATCCGAACTATGGGAGAACGTATGCGGCTCCGGTACAGCGTTATGAATTTCAAACGCAGCAAATTTCTTCGCCAATAAATCAAGTGTCGCTGCAAAGTGTGAGTTTTGCACCGACTGTCACTTATGCTGGCCAAGTGTCAACAGCTCCAGCTCCGCCACCGGTTGTATTGTCGAATTCATCAGCATCGGCTGCACAGCAACAACATCAATTGCAAGTGGGGGCAGCATCTGATTTGAATAAGACCATGTCGGGAAACGACACGCCTGGATATCCGCGGGTGAGCAGCGTACCGCCGCGCTCACTCAATTGTAACGGGTATTCAGGCGACTTCAGCGGAAATCAAGCAACTGGACCTCAGGCAGTAGCACAACAGCAACAACAACAACAACAATCAACAGGATCAGGAAGTGGTGCTAGTGGTGCATCAACTGTCCAACAACAACAGAGCTCCAATTCAAACAACGCACAGCAAACGCAACAACAGTCATCCTCTCCCATGCATCCGCCATCAGCACAAAGCTCTCAAAATCAACAGCAGCAACAATCTTCTCAACAGGTTCCGCAATCGCCGACCCGAGGGCACATGCAGCAGCAACAACAGCAACAGCGACATGTCTCTCAGTCTCCTAATCATGTTCCTCAATCGCCCAGCAGTCACAGCAGCAGCAGTAATTCTAGTAACAACATGCAGCAATATCCGATTCCTCCATCTCCGAATCATAATTCTCAGCAGATGTTACACGCTCCTCATCAAGGAATGCATACGCCCAATCAGCAGCAGCAACAGCAACAACAACAGCAGCAAGCTCAACCCAATCACATCTCCTCGCCCAGTCATGCTCAAATGTCCCAGGACTGGAACTGGAATAATCAGAACCAACAACAACCCGGTGCTCCAGGCGAAATGTTTAACCAAGCGGAACGTGTCAACTTGAATACTCGAATAAAATCGATGATACTGCGGAAAAACGATCCTAAGGATATCGGTCAAGGTGCCGATGTTCAAATGCAGACACCGACTGGTCCAACTGCCACTCATGGTCAGTCCCAAAATCAGACCGGTCATTTTTTATCGTATAGCCACCATCTCCGAGGCGATTCAGCATTGAACGCCAGCGGTTCTAGTGTGCCACAGCAACAACAGCAGCAGCAGCAAACGCATCAGCAACCATCAGCGGCAGCTGCAGCAGCGGCTAGTGCATCACTAACAGAACCACACGGAGGTGGTGGCGATCAAATTTGGAAGCCACAAGGTCATTCGTTTAAGAAACCACCGAGTAGCTTCCAAAACTCAGATCAACCGCATCATCAACCACAACACCATACAACATCGCATAGCAGCAGTAAATCGAAAAAGAAGAGCCATAGTGCGGCCGATGTGGAGAAAAATAGCAATGATCCAGGAGGGGGTAGTGGTTTGCAACACCATCATCATTCCCAACAACACGGCCATCACCACCAAAGAGGATCTCCTCATCATCAGGTCGACATAAAAACCGAAAAGTCTAGCTATCCGCCAATGTCAGGCTACGGCCATCATCCTGATCCGAATTCCTGCTATCCCGGAATGAACCCGCAAGGGCAATATCCAATGATAAAGCAAGAACCAGGGCTCATGCCACCACAGAGCAATAAAATGGAGGGATACGAGCGTAACTATCAGAACTTTATCCAGTATGCTGACTACTGTCAAAATGAGGTTCAACCGGCTGGGGGAAATAATTCATCCCAACAGCAACAGCAACATCAACAACAGCAGCAACAGCACCAGCAGCAACAACAACAGCAACATCAACAAGACTATCAACAGCAGCACGGTTATCAGAATCCTGCCGCTTCCTACTACGGTGCAGGCTATCAACAACATCAAAACAACTATCAGCAAAATTTTTCGCCCAGCTATCAGCACCCGCCACCGCCGTTGCCACCACACTCGTCGTCAGCATCAACACCGTCTTCCTTTGGCTGTCCGCCACCTTCCAATGCGACGAAATCTTCCAGTTCCAGCTCAAAACGGGGTCACAGTCTAGTGGATTTAGATCGAAAGCATGACCCAAGTGGTAATATTTCGATGCCCATGAACTATGATAAAGAGATTCCCGCACATGCATATCCCATTCCTCCGAATCGATATTCTATGATGCAGGCCGCCGATAAGGCTGCCGAGCTTCATGCCAGCGAAGAAGTGGACAAAATTACCGGTTATCCGTTCCTAGGCGAAGGTGGTCCGGCGGCAATTAAAAATATCATCGGATTTTCATGCTGCCGGCAAGGTGGTACACGTGTACCAACAATGGAACATCTGAAAGATGGCTCTTGCATGGGTATGCAGACAAAGGATGAAATCCTAGACGAGGACGAAGAAGAGACTGACGAAAATGGTGAACCCAAGGCTCCCAGTAACAAGAAGAAAAATGCCAGTGATGACGGTACCAGTGAGGAATCCTCGACACCAGCTGAAGTGGTTGTGAAACGAGAAACCATCAATCCAATGTATGATACAACGGATCGATTGGAAAAGGGCAACAAGGCTGAAATACCAGAGTGTGATTGTTTCTCATCGGATAAAAATCCACCAGAACCTGGAAGCTATTATACACATTTGGGTAATTTTTAAAACGTTTATATTACGTTTTGATCGTTTCTAATTAATTTCTTTATTTTTTTTTTAGGATCTTCTGCGACTTTGGCTGAATTGCGCAAAGAGATCGAAGACCGTTGTGGTATTTCAGGACGACAGTTGAGAATTGAAAAGATTGTCTATACTGGTAAAGAGGGCAAAACGACGCAGGGTTGTCCTGTTGCTAAGTGGATCATTCGAAGAGCAGATCATGAAGAAAAAATTCTTGTTGTTGTTAAGAAGCGTCAAGGTCACAAGTGAGTATTTCTTCCAAATAATAAACTAATTTTTTTTTGAAAACGTGAAGATTAACCATCAATTTTTTTTTTTTTGCATTCGTTAAGATGTCCTGCTGCTTTTATTGTCGTCGCAATGGTTGCCTGGGATGGTATGCCCCGACTAGAAGCAGATAACGCTTATAAAAATCTAATTGGCAAGCTTAATAAATACGGTCTGCCAACAACACGTCGTTGTGCCACCAACGAAAATCGCACCTGCGCTTGTCAAGGTAAGCATTCTTTATCATCCAAATAAATTGCAATCCAAATAACACATCTATTATACAAATATTTTAGGTCTTGATCCTGAAACATCAGGTGCATCCTATAGCTTTGGTTGTTCATGGTCTATGTACTACAATGGATGTAAATACGCACGCTCCAAGACTGTTCGAAAATTCCGTCTTTCGGTGAAAAACGAAGAGAGTACCATCGAAGATCACATGAACCTCCTAGCCACGGTGTTGGCGCCACTTTTCAAGCAAATAGCACCACGTTCCTATGACAATCAAACAAAGTACGAGAAAGAAGCGCCTGACTGTCGACTCGGTTTAAAACCGGGAAAACCATTTTCGGGTGTGACAGCTTGTCTGGATTTTTGTGCACATGCTCATAGAGATTTGCACAATATGCAAGATGGCTGTACGGTACAAGTGGCTTTGCTAAAACCATCAAATCGAGATGGAAGACAACCGGACGATGAACAGTTTCATGTGTTACCACTCTACACTATGGACGCAACGGATGAATTTGATAGTGCCGAAGGGCAGAAGGATAAACATCGAACTGGTGCTGTGCAAGTCCTCGACAAGTGAGTGTAGCGTTGAGTTTTGATTTTCAGACTCAGTTCTAGAATAATTCGTTCTTTTTTTAGTTTGGAACACATATCTAAATTTCTTTTCTTTCTCTAGGTATCCTTGTGAAGTGAGAGTACGATCTACACCCCTTGTTCCATGTCGAAGGCATGGTAAAAAGCGCAAGGATGGCGAAGATGTCGTTGAAGGTGCAGGTGCAGCAGTTCCACCTCAGCAAACAACGCCTCAGCCTCCACCAGTGACACCGAATCCGCCACCGCCCACGAAAAAAGAATCGAGTAAATCCAGATCAAAATCAAAGGCCAACCAACAAGCTCAACAGCAACAACAATTGAATCCACCATCAACACCATCGGCCCCACCATCAACGCCCTCACCACGGTGTCAGACACCAGTTACCAACAACCCCAGCCCGGCGGGGAGTGCGTTCTCAACGCCACCAGTCAATAACGGCCATAATGGAGGCAATAACAATCTAATGTCATCCAACTCGAGTCTGATGAACATGGCAACTATGATCGACACCTTCACTGATGCTCAGTTGCAATCGAATCAGATCTCAAGCACCGTCTTGGATTCGCCATACTCATATGACTATCAAACGGGTTCCTACATTGACTCACGAAACTACTATGGCAACTGGCCTCCACCACCATCAGCACATCCTGCCGGAGCTCCACATGCAGTAGCGGCACAACATCCTCAACATCCTGCCACTCAACATCCTCAACATCCTGCGACTCAACATCCGGCGGCACAACATCCTGTTGCACAGCAACATCCTGTGGCCACCAATTTGACAACGCCACCAAATCCGCCATTAACTCCCACCACACCAAATAGTCACCATCATCAGGCTCCTCTTCCGCCAGCGCCGACAGCTGTACAACATCATGACGGCTATGGCAACTTCAATAGTCATCTTCCGCCAGTCGGCAATCAGCTGACACAGCTTCAAGATGTCCGAGGGGATGTGAAGAGCCGTGGTGGAAGTGAAGAAAATCCAGATTCCACCACGATCGTAAACAACCTGAGTGAGAGCAGTAAGTTGACGCCTTTGACGCCAATCACTAATTTGGGGCCTCCGCCCCTGGAAGAAGGTTTTGTCAAGCCAAAGCCACCGCCTGACTATCAATATTCGCAATATCCGAATAATTACCAAATGTATCCACCACCACCCCCAACGTACTCGCCGTACGATGCTTACAATAACATGAACTACAACTATGGCTACCACCACCAGCCATACTCGCCGTACAGTATGTACCCACAGCAGACGCCACCCCCAACGCCACCACCGCCGTCACCCAACTGGAATATGTATCCGCCGTCCACGTCGACGCAACATCCCCTCCCACCACATGCAGCTGCCGCCGCCGCCATGCACCATCAGCAAGCGGCCTACACACCAACAGCACTGCCTCCGGTAACACATACACCACACTCACATCATCAACAAACTTCCCTGCCGCCACAACAACAGCAGCATCCACACCATCATCATTTGCAGTCGTTGTCACAATCCCCGTTGCACCATCATCAGCAGCAAACACCCTCCCAACAACAACAGCACCAGCAACAGCATCAAACACCTTCAATTGCACAATCGAAGCACTCACAGAATCCACAGCAACAACAACAGCAGCAACAACAACCACAGATGGTAACACCACCGTTGCAGCAACCGCCACCAGTTCAACAGACGGCACCTCAAACCGATCTGTCACCACCACCAAATGGTGGCAGTGGAGCCACGGTGAAGGCCGAACCAATTGGTGAAGTAACTGAGATCAATGAGAACCTTGAAGCATTCCAAGATCCACAAATGGGTGGTGTTGCGATCGCTCTCAATCACGGCAGTGTTCTTATCGAATGCGCCAAACATGAGATGCATTCCACAACTGCCGTCAAACGACCCAATCGTCATCATCCCACACGCATGACCTTAATCTTCTACCAGCATCGCAATCTCAATCGCACCCGCCATGGCATCGACGAGTGGGAGGAAAAGATGCGAGTGAAGAAGATCAACACCGAAGCCGATGCAAAAGCCAAAGAAGAAGGCCAAACTAAAATCAAAAAGGAACCTTTAGACGAAGATGAGCTCGATGAGCTAGGCGAATGCAGTGGTGGAGCTAGTGGTGGTGGTAATTCTAACCGCAAGGAAGGCAGCAGTAGCAAATCTGATGGTCATCAGCAAGAAGCAAAGCGTAATAAAAAAGACGGAAGCGACAGCAAGGCAAAAAAAAACTCCAACTCAACAAACAATCACGAGCAGTCAAAAAACGAGAAAATGGTCCTCCGTGCACCGACCCTAACAACTACTTCGTGGACAACTTTATTCCCCATGCATCCATGTGTGGTAACTGGGCCCTACCAAGAGGGCAACAGTAGTCCATCATCAACAACGGCCTCATCACAGGCCTAGGTGTCGGAGGGCTGTATAATTTCGCCTCTATATGATTTATAAAAAAAAAGAAGTAAATAAGGAATAAAAGGAAACAAAAACAAAAAACCTTAAACTATATAAGATTAACTCTGCTCAATGATTGTGATTAAAAACAAAAAAGAATATAAATTCTTAAAATTTAATTAAAAAAAAAAAACAAAACAAAAAACGCAAATATCTGCGCTGTGCCATAAAAACAAAAATTGAAACATTGTTGAATATAATTCGCAAAAACATCACGCATCATCATCATCTTCACATCGCAATGACTCTCTCTCTATATGTATCACAAAACATACGATCCACAACCATACAAAAACAGTTGTTGTAGTTTTTTTTTTTATTTTCTCTCAATTAAGTTGTATTCATCTCTCAGTTTATATTTTTTAGAAAACGAAAATTTAAAGAAAACAAACATCGTTGCCAAAAGTACAAAAAAAATAAATAAAAAACAAACCGAACTACAATTAGTTTCTCAGTAAGGATAAAAAGGGATCACAATTAAAGGTTCCCTTTTTTTCTAAAACAAAAAAAAAATACAAACACCAACTAAATCAACTACAAAAATAAAATAAACTAAATAAAAAAAAACAAAAGCTGCTAGGTTAGTTTTTACTACACACGAACATCCATCATTTTATATTAAAACAAACAAAAAAATTATTTTTAATGTCAAAAGTTAAATAAAATATGTACCACTTTTTTTAAGTTGGTTCTTTGCTTTTAATTGAACTTGCCGAGATGTTGTGAATTAAAAGCAGAAAACAAACAAACTACGCCATGTATCTCATAAACAACAAACAAACAAAAAAAAAACAAAAAACTATATCCTTTCGGATAAATTCTCATCCTTAACGAGATGTTTAAATTTTGTTAAAATTAAAATCTACAACACACGCATTTTGTTAACGACGAGAATTTAAAAACAACCACAAAAAATCATTAGTGATTTTCTTTTAATTTTAAGAAACTACTCGTAGAATTATTACTAAATATAATTAAAAAAAGAAAAGAAATAAACAAATGTATTGTTTAAATTATAAAAATATCGAAGACATTAGATCGTTTTTAGTTGCTTTTTTCTATTTTAATTTAATGTTAGGTGTTTCTTTTTTTTTATTTAAACAAAAATTGCAAATACAATTTTTATAAGAAAAAAATACAACAAAATATTAAAAAACAAAAAATAAACTATATGCAGACATTATTGTGGATCAAAGAAAGACTCGAAACCAAGAAGTATTAAATAACAAAAGAATGAATTAAAGTTAAATACATAATATGAAAATAAAAAATATTAAAAAAAAAATGAAACTAAAATTGAATAAGGAAAATAATGTTAAATAATTATTATTATTATGTTAATTGTAGTAGTTTACATCGCGCTATATAATTTTTTTTTGTTTTCCTCAAATGCTTCTCTAATTTAATTTTCCATCCATATTAAAATCTTCATATATATTTTTGAGATGTTTCTATAAGATACAAAGTAACTATGCAATTTTCTTGCATTAAATTATAAATAAATAATATTGGAAAAGAACAAAATAAAAATCATTTTAATTCTCTGTTGTAATGTATGCTATTCTATATAATTATCATTATAATATTATTATTTATGAACAAAAAAAAAAAAACAAATGCATATGTTTCTTTTAGATTTCTGATCTTTCTTTTCTCTTTCTTTTTTTTTAATAATTATTATTATTATTATAAATATTAAATGACAATGATACACAATTATACATACATACATATATATATTTTTCTCTTTTTGATAAATAAACATGATTTTTTCGCTAAAATATGGAGATTTTGTTTTTTTTTTTTTATTTTTGATTTGGATTTTTTATTTATTTTTATATTTTGTTTCTGGTTGCTGCTTTCTTTTATATTGAGTTTTTTAGGCCGACAAAAACATAACTTCTCTTGACAGACTACAGTGGGTTCCGTTTCTTCCAACAATGTGATATTTCATTATTTGACTTTAAATGCTCAAACGTTTTATATCCTTACAAATTATTTATACGAAGTCATCTGGGTTGTGGCTATAATTTAAAATAGTTAAATTCATTTCAATATGAGATGTTATACCTAAGTATACCCAAGATTAATTCTTAGTTCATTGCATACTTCTAGGGTATTAAGCATTTGCATAATTAATATTGCATAGACGAAAGACCTTTTACTTATTTGTGAATCTCTGGTGCAAACAAAAATTACTTTAGCTTTTTTAACTTGAGTCTTCATTTCTAAATGTCGGTTGTCATGATGTAGAATCCCTCGACTGATGGGACTTACAGCTGCTCCACTGGACCCAAAATTGTTTTCAACATTTGTACGCACATATGAATAAGTATCTAGGGCTAGTTGACTGTCTTCAGATTTTTGGTACTACTTAAATGGGGAGAAGCTTCGCCTTATAATATATTTGAGAACCTATGTATGTTTTTTGTCGTTTGAACTGACAATATCCATTAAAAATTGACAAATCGTCTCTAGACTTCGTGCACCCATTCCACATTTGTTGATTTAAAAATCATTATTCTCAGATACTTTTCGTCTAAGATTGCTCCAAAAGATTATAGATTGCGATAGTCATATAAGTTTACATACATAAGAACCTCAAAAATGATTATTGGTAAAGCTTTGAAGTCGTAAAATATTAAAAATATTGTGCGCGTATTAGCTGGAAGAATATGCTGATAATGAGCCATATTTATTTCTTTCATTATGAGGCAATAACATTCGTGACAAAAGCCTTGGAAATAACCCCTCAAAAATGGTTTGAACAAATTTTGCATGGGAAATATTTCCAACAGGTGTAGAATTTTTCCAAAAAAAAAAAAAATAGACCTTAGTGTGTCAGAGGACCCAATTATGGAAGTTGCAATCCTTGGAACTCGTACAGGGCGAGTCATGTAATTTAAGAAATTAGTTTTTTGAGAAAAATGATGTTTTTATTCTTTTCAAATCCACATAGCCAATGTTAAAGAAGATCACATTTAGACATTTTCCTCAAAAACAGCGTTAGGAACAGCAGTATTTGAATAAAAGTTTGTTTTGCCAGTATGTAAGAATGAAATATTAAAACTTATATTTAACGGATGAACGGATTAAAATGTTTTTTAAAGTCACCGAGGCAAGGGTTAGACAGCTTCACAGTCAAAATCTATTTCAAAATAATTTTAAATTTAAAAAAAAATGACGAAAAATATGCAACAGTTTATTGGCATGTTTTAGGAATACCTATACAAAATTTTGCATAGCAATGAAATGTATTTAATGCATATCAAAACAACTTCTTTTTCTTGCTTATTCCGTCATTTGAGGAATGGAAAGAGATAAACTTCCTATTTTACTATGCTACAATAACTTTTCACTCAACTTTAAGATTAGCATAAAAATATGTTTTAAGAATTGTCTCGGAGAATATGAAATTTTCAAAATTTTTGAGTTTTTTTCTCACGAGTTTTCACAACTATAATAAAATCACAGAAGAAGAACGGTCACAACATCGAACTTAAAAAACAAAAACTTAAAAATTTTTTTCATTGTTTTATTTTTCTTTCCTATAAAAATTTCGATCAAAAGTTACGTTGCATACATATATGGAAAACCTAAATATTATAGAGAAAAAAATTAATTTTTTTCATAATAATTTATATTAAATTAAAATCCACATTAATGTTTGCTTTTAAGAGCAATAAAAATACTAACGCTGGAGCTTTGATATTCACCGCAAGCAATATGCATCAAAAAAACTAAATTTGTATGTTCATTAGTAAAGTCAAACAAAGGATTTGTCATTACAAACAAGCAAAACAATTTGAGGGTTATAAGTTGGATTCGGACTCTGGTTCCGATTTCTCACCTGATGTTTTCAACTTTGAGAAACAATTAAATGCAAAGTTAAGCCTTTTTAAATAATGTTTGCAATATCAAACCTTAGTTTGACTCTTCTACATGTTAATTTTTTAATTAAAAAAAAAAAATTTGAATTCGTCAAGCTTTAAAATTTATTTTAATTATAAATATAAAATCTATTCAACTTATTCGAAAGCGAAAGACAAACATTAGAGAATAAAAGTAAAACTAACAAAAGTAAAACAAACTGAGCAATTGGAAAAACATTCTCCAAGGAGTATATCAATAACTTAAAAAAAATTGGCTTAAATATTAAATTTAAAAATATTAAATTTGGACAAAAAGAATCACGGAACGAAAAATATTAAAAAAAAAAAAAACAAATAGGAAAACAAATCGTACGAAAGGAAAAAAAAACACAATTGAAAATTATTAAAAGCATATATTTTAGATATAAGAGAAAAAAAATCATAGGCATTATAAAGTATAATTGATAAATAAAATATAAATTAAACATTTTAAATGGAAAGCATACCCAAAATTTGGTTTAAGAAGAAAAAATGAAAAATAAGCAAAAGAAATGAAAAATTCAATGTACATTAGGACACATTAAGGTAAATTTAAAAATATATATATACATTATATAAAAAAAAATTATAAATAAATGAAAAAAAAACAACAAACAAAAGTATTCCATATTTTCTTGTTTACTATATATTTTTTAATTTAAAACAAAAAGAAAAAAGAAAAAGAACAGAAGGAGAGCGAAGAAAACGCATAAACTGAATTAAAAAAAATATTAAAAAATGTAACAAAAAAAAATAAATTAAAAATATTAAATTAAAATAAAAAAAAGAAAATGCCATAGAAATACTTAACGTTATAATTTTCTAATATTTTTTTATTTAACAATTTAATTTATGTTTTTCAATTACAATTTGGAATATTTATTAATTTCTAATTATGATCTATCAAAAAAGACTTTAAAGAAAAATAAAAAAAAACTATATATTATTACCTTACATAATTATTATAAGTTTGGTTAGCAGTTTTAGAGATGCTACATTTTTATTTTTTTTTTATTTTTTACTGAACGTACGTATTATAAAAGTATATATATATTATATACATACATGCATATATATTGTGTATACATAAATCAAATATATGTATATTAAAAATGAGATTGAAACAAAACAACACAACAACAAAAAAAAAAAATTAAACATACAAATATATTTATTACATATTTAAAACAAAAATAAAATTTAAACTAAAAAAATTAATGTGTTTTATTTTCAAACTAGAATACACTTATTCTTTATATTTAAGGTTATGAGAACAACAAAGAAACTAAGATATGGAAAAGGACATTTTTAAGGACTTGATTATAGTACTTTTATTTCTAGGTTGTTGTTTGTCCATTGCTTTGATTCCGTGTTATTGTCCTTGGTTTTGGCCTTGCTGTGCTTCCTTCTCTGCTTCAAACTTCACTCCCCTGAAGTTCAAAGATGCTCGATTCTCTTGTTCTTCTATTAGTGATTCCAGGAAAAAAATCAGTCTAAGAGCGAATTACTTAGATATGCACTAAAGTTGAAGTTAATTAGCAGTTTTTAAACCTCCTTTTTCAATCCTGGATTCTTTTAGAACTTTCCATTTTTGGCCACTTGAATGATCTTTTCCATTTTCTTCACATGTTATGTCTTCGGTTTCTGTTGTGAAGCACGAACTATTGAGAAGAGAATAGCTATGTTTATTCTAAAAACATCGTGAGAAAAATTGCCTTCATCTCAAATAGGCTGACCAATTCATGTTGAAATGATGGAACTCCTTCAAGGACCCCACTGCTTTAGTCTTAAAAGAACCTATACAAAATCTTTTGTAGAAGGGTGTTTTTTTTTTTGTTGGGAGTAATGGAAAGTGGCAACAAATTTTGACAAAAAGTGGTACTTTCGTTAAATTTGGTAAAAATCTATCACATAGTCTACGAAAAATCAAAAGCGTGCATAAAATTGTTGTGCATGGAAGGGTGTTTTTTTTTAAGGAGAGGAAAATGTGAAATAATAAGTAAGTAAAGTAAGTGAGTGAAAGTGTGGGATTGTGAATACAGTTTTAGTAAATAATTTATCCAAAGTTATGAGCGCTGTTATCAGAACCAGAATTTCCTTTTCTTACAAAAAATATTCTTCCATGTAATACATTTTTATGGACTCTTTGGTATGGGCAATCAAGCATTTTACCAAGTTTCATAAAGGAACCGTTTTTTTAAAGATGTTTTTGGTTATATTCCCACCTTTTCCCACCTTTTCTTTTTTTCTTCTGATTACTGATTTTGTTAATGAAAAAACTATTGATGCAGAATTTCATCAAGGTACCAATTTAACAAGAAGTTGACAATTTAACAAGTATGCAACATTTAAAGTAATGTAATGTTAGGAGGACGGTTAGCTGGACAAAAATGATGAAGCGAGAGCCCCAAGAGTTAAATTTATTTTACGTTTTAGTCCAGCGTTTTCGAGGTCTAATGCAGCTCCATCTGTGTTTTTTATTCTATTCAGCTAGATAGTTTATTCTTTTTCTTTCTGATTCTGATGCAAATTTTTGCAATTTTCAGTTGGCATATCTCGAAAGCTTTTATATTCCCTGTTAATCATTTTGTTTTATGCAAAATATTTTTTTTAACAAAACTTTCCATTGTACAATAATTAATATTACTCAAGCTTAAGTTCACAAAGAAAAGTTGTTTTAGGATGACTTTCTATTTGTTATTCTTTTAAACTCATCAAGAGACAAAAAATGTTCCACCACAAAACTTCTAGATTCATACTCGTACACATACACATACATATATTTAAAACTGATAAAAAAGCATAAAGATAAAAATATTCAAAATACATTGCTACCGCTATTCAGACCCAAAATTTAATTTCTCGTTTCTTATTATAAAATTCAAGGTTATTTCTTTTAATATACATACATAGGTGTTGGTTGACAAAGAAATTTTTATCAGTTGTCATTGACATTGAAATTTTGATTAAGTAATACACAGTTTATTGATTCAGGTTGGTTAATCTATATCAAAACAAATTTTATTTTAGAATCAATAGAGAGGTATGTGCGTGCTAATCTTCACACACAACAGCAATGCAATGTTTTTTCGAATTTAAAAAAGATTTAGATATAAAACTTAACACTTTGCAGTGACTTTAATAAATTTATTTTGGTCCGATGTCGTCAATGATCATGACTTGATATTTGAAAACGTAGGTTCTGTTAAAAACAGTTTAAAACGAAATACCTTATATAAATGGGAGGATAACTATTCAGTTAATAGAAGTTCAAAAAAAAATATAAATGCACGACTGGATCGCTCAAACTTGCTCCTATGTCAAAAATAGTAAAAAGCCAAGAATTCCTCATGAGAAAATTATCGAAAAGCATTCAACTTATGTATTTAAACTGCTTTAATAAGTCAAAAAAGTAATTTTAGTAGTTTACGCTCTTTTTCTAAATCTTTCATTTAAAAAAAAATTGGTAAACATGTATTCATTATTTTTTCAAAGCATAAACATTGTAACAAAATAAAAAAAATCCACTCCTTTCCAATTTTTTAATTTTGAAAAATCCATAAAACTAATTTTTGAAAATCTTGACAATTTCATGAACATTTTTTTTTTCTTCAATCCGTCCAAACGTGTATGAGAAAATTGAAAATCAACAATCCGTTTAAAAGAAGTTTGAGTCCCAAACTAAAGATGCATTCTGATATATCGAAAAATATAAATTTTTTAAAAAATATGTTTTTCAAAAATCGTAAAAGTGTATCAAGTTTCTTAAAATTTTAGGAAAAAAATTTTTTTTTATAAGTATTATAAATAAACATTAAAACCAACATTTAAAAAAAAGGATTCAACCGTTTTCAAAGAAAATAGGTTATTTTTTCTTATATCCAAAAATATTTTTTTTTTAAATTTTAAAATGTATTTTTATTTTGATTATAAATGGCTTGATAGATTATAATCCAAATTTATGCGATTACAATCTATCACATTTAAATTTATTTTCACATACATTTTGATTATACCTAATCTATCAACCCATTTATGAGAAAATCAAAAACCAAAAACCTAGTTCTATGGCAGGTTCCGTTAACAACGATTTTTTGAAAAATAATTGTTCACTTAATAATATTTTAATTTTGTACAAAAAACCACAGAAAGCATTGAATCAAAATTGCTAGTGCCGTTTTCAAGATAACATTTATTTGTTGTATCAATTATATGACAGTTACCGTTATTTTTTGGATTAAAAATAAAATTCAACTCGCCTCTACATAGGTACTAGAAAACTTATTTTTTAAATAATTCAATAAGCTGTTTTTCAAAACATAATTTTTTTTTCTATTTCGAGTTTTTTGTCAAAAATTAAATTATATTCTGCTTTTCCAAATCTTACTTTTCAGAATTTCTTTATTTTGGTTCACTGCGTAAATACAAAAAAAAAGTTTGACTGCATATCAGGCTATGACCATGACAAACAGCACAATATCGCATCAAAGAAAGAAAAGAACAAAAAAAATGCGATTTGAAAAACAGCGAAAAGCTCATCTGGTTGTGTGCTTTGTTAAACATTCCTTGTTGTTATTTTGTATTTTTGTTTATTTTGTCGTCTTTCTTTCGTGCAGTTTTAGATTTTTTTTGTCTTATGGGGGCAATGAATTCTGGGTATTTTCGGTTTGTTTTCAGCTTGGCAGTATCTTAAATTCAAGGACATTTATTATAGACGTCAGGTGAATATTAGAAGCAGATTATTTAAATGCACCTAGAAAAATAAATTATAAGACTCTATAACATGACAACATTTTCAAAATTTAGAAAAAATCCAGCGCCTATAATATTTGTACCTACATTGCTATCGAAATAGGGAGGCAATACCTATACGAAAAATAATGCTAAATAGGAGGCAATTATTTTCCATTGTTTATTTCGTTGTTTACAATCTAAACAATAATAATGCATTGTTTTCTTGAATATTAAAATACATTTATATTTTATGTCTTTCAAAGTCGACTTTTTTGTATTTATAAAAAAAATAATTACTCGGATGGGCAAAAAAAATAATTGTGTAAACACATTAAAGTTATGGCTAACGTTTACAAATGGGGTGTTTATTAAAATAATGCTGAGGATTACCCATTACCACATTACCCATTTTTGGATCTTTTAAATATTTGAATAAAAGTATTTTGCATATTTAAAAAATCTCTTGATTTGTATCTTTTTACTTTCGATTATTATGTAGTAAGTAATAGGGCAGTCAATGGCTTCGTAAAACAAATTATCTGTCTGTCGATTTATCTTTCTGACTTAACTTAAAATTTTTAAGCAATTCCCTACATGCAGATACAAATTTTTTAGCTCCAAAAATAACGGTATCTGTCATAAAACTTTTACGACAATACTAATTTACCTCAAAAACGACTCTAAGAATTTTGAGAAAATGTTTTCTGTGGGTTATTCTTAGAAATTAAAGTATTTAAAAAAAAAACATATTTTTTCAGAAAACTCTTGTTAACAGTACTTGCCATAAAACCGGATTTTTGATTTGGATCTTTTTATGAATGGTGAAGATAAAAAGGAGTTTTTGAGAGAATAGTCAGGGTTAAACTTAAACTATTAACATAATACTTAAGAGTAATATCTTTAAAGTAATTAAAAAATTATTTATACATTTAAAAATTTAACAATTCAAATCTTTTCAAATATTTACAAAAGATTCTTAGAATGTACCTAGAAAGAATTTATACAAATTTAACGTGTATTGAACTTAAGTTTTGTTTTCTAATAATTTGAAAGTTTACAAAGCCGTCATAGTATTTACGAATGCATTTGTTTGTTTCATCGTTAAGTTATTCGTAAGGTATACAAAAAACATTCGTGGTTTTGCAACATCTTATTTCATTTTTAAATCGACTCATTCTTTATCGCCGTCACATCACTTCTTCCTATTGGTATCAGAAATTATTTTTCGAAAAATGTATAAGGTTTTTAGAGTTCTTAAAGCTAATTTTTTTTGCAAATTTTTTTCTGTTAAACGTTTTTATAAATTATTTTACAATTATTTTTTCTAACAAAAGTGTCTTTTGAAGCTAAATTCTAGAATTTGGCACAGTTTCCGAAAAAGTTATCGGTCTCTAGAATGCATTTCTGGAGCCAATACATGTTTGTACTTCAACGCAGAAATAATAACAAAAATATTTATTTAACAAATAAGCAAAATGTATAAAAGCCAGATGACAGCTTTTGTTATATCAACAAGGTACCTACATACACACTGTGAAGTGTGAATACTCCTTTGGAATGTCCGTTTCTAGTTTAATTTGAAATAAAAAAAAAAAAACGAAATCCAATGGAAAAAAGTCCCACCCGTGATGGTAAGTTAACAAAAATTGTATCTTTTTTCCGAGAGACAGCCAACGACAAGGAAAAAGGAAGATTATAGTCTGATCGCCATGCGAATCGACCCCAAAAAAAAACAACATATGGTGACCATATTCCTTAATTATTTCAAAACTAAAAAATAAATAATTTAAGATTGTTTTTATATATGTATTTAAATAATCCCGAAATCCGAAATCCTATAAATTACATTTTTTGATAATATCTTCGTGTTCCTGATTTTGAAATTTTGAGTTCGAGATATTGGAAATTTACGATTTAGAGTTTTATGGATATTGGATTTTTGCGGCTTTGGGAAAGTTTTGGTCTTTAGAACTTTGGTTTTATTGGTATTTCGAATAGTGATTTGAGAGTTTTGAGTTTTCGGAATATGGGAATTTCGAGATTTAGAGTTTGCTATAGATTTTAGATTTTTGGAGCTTGTTTGTGGAAATGATGATTTGATATAATGGTTCTTTATTATCTTTTTAAAACAATAAGTTTTTAATTTCAATAAGTTTTTCTTCATTAAATCAATCCGATATCTTTTTAGAAATACATATTTGTAAAAACGAATTATTTCTTTAAATAAGAGTTCATAGTAAAGTTTCTTAGTTATTAAAATTTTATATTAAATATTTTTTTAACTAGTATATCTTGCACATAAATAAGCCCAAAATAACATAATGTTTGTATACGTTCCTGTCCTTTTCCAGAAATTCAAATTTCGAGGAAAAAACTTTTGAATAAAATCAATTTTTCGTTTCATTTGAGGTACGTATGGTCACCATTGACGAAAAAAAAACATCTCCAAAGTCAAAGTCACTTGGTGATACATAACAGCGTTAAATTCCAGCTAAAAGCGATGCGATTTTGTGGTTGAGAAACCAATTCATAAAAAAAACGTATCTCATCCCGCGGAAACATGCGGCGGCGCGGCGCGGCGGCGGCGTAGGAAGAGACCTGGCTGCAAAAAAATAAAACGAACATAATGTTAATGAACCAAGGCGGGAACCCGTAAACTATATATTATCTACATAAATGTATAGTGGCAGCAAAGATATATTTTTGGCAGCAAAATACAAACATAATGGTGAATCAGACTTAAAAGCATTAGGATGGCAGCATTCAGAAGGACCACATCCCATATCACATATTATCTGGAATGTCTATTGTATATTTTTGCTCACGCATACATACCATATCCAAAAAAAAAATCAAGTTTTATATAAATGAAAACCAGTCTTTAAGCTAGCTGAAGGTTGAATTGAGTGAGACAGATCATATCTTCCAAATTCCTTTAAAAAAAAAAAAAGGAACTCCAAGAAAGGAATTTTGTCTAAAAGCTTTTTTTTCAAAAAAAAAAATAATAATCGTTTAAATGTAGGTAAAAGAGATTTAGAGGTCATAAAAGATTTTATAACTCATATTAACTGTCTGGATTTATGGTGTCACAAATTATAGGCATATAAATCATAATTATGAACATTTGATTTTAATAACTTAAAATTATTTATGGGCTTGTAAAAACATTATTAGATTTTGTTAGGTTTTATTTTTAGTGAAGCTTAAATTTTTTTATGGAATTTATTTAAGCAAAACGGAAGATACTTTGGGAACTCTTTTCACGTTAGCTATAGGACTTTTGATTTTAAATAGTGTGAAAAGGAAGGCTTAAAACTGCCATTCAATTTGTTTTTTCTTAAAACGGAAACAATATGACTCAAACAATTGAATGCTACAATTTATGAAAAGTCCGTTCAACTACTTGCTTTTGCATGGATGAAGCATGGATCATGAAAGATTCGGATGTAATCACATTTGTATGGTCCTGTACCACTGTACAGCACTGTTTGTAATACTGGCCAAATGCACGCGAAACGCCGACTTGAAGCGTGCATAACGATTACCTAATGCGTAGTTGAAGTTTTTCAACTCACGGATTTAGGTAATCAGTCAATTTCGTCCCATTGAACGAGATCTTTCGCAAATATATCAGAAACTTAATTCAATTCGAAGAAACTAGAACTTAACGCTACCAAAAGTGTTGAAAATTAATAATATGAGACTTGGTAGGATTCTGTTCTATCTTGAATGATTTTTTTTCTTAGTGTAACTTTTTTTTACGCCACGACCTTATGCCTTTTACTTAAATTCTATTCATCATACGAGCTTATGTGACAGTTTACGAAGAGGAAAAAGTAGATTCGTCATCATCATCATCGGCTAGGCAACCGGGGTCCGGTCCTGGCCTCCTTCAATAAGTCTCTCCATCTATCCCGGTGTCGAGCCGACGCCATCCAGTTGAGCACCCCAAGGCTTCGGGTGTCCTGGTCTACGCCATCTCTCCAGCGCAAGCATGGTCTACCACGCTGCCGTCTACCATAGAATTTACCACAAAGGACTTTCCAAGCCGGTTCCTCTTCGCGCATGCGAGCTAGGTGCCCTGCCCACCGAGCTTCAAGGTAGATTGCGTACAATTCATGTTTGTACCTTCTCCAGAATCGTCCTTCCTCACATATGGGGCCAACAATTTTCCTTAAAACTTTTCTCTCGAATGCGGCTAAGAGGGCGGAGTGTCTTTTGCTAAGCACCCAAGTCTCGGATCCATACGTGAGTACTAGCAGGACCATGGTCCTGTACAGCAGAAGTTTTGAAGTTATGGTGAGATTTCTAGATTTGAAGAGCTTTGACAGACTATAGAAGGCTCTATTGGAACTGAGCAGCCGCCTGGGTATGTATTCTTCTACTATTAGCTGCTACTATTGACCCGAGGTATTTTAAGGATTGCACCACTTCAAATTTGTGCTCCGCTACCTAGGTTGTTTGACCAACTGTTCTCCTCCCATGCAACGCCACCATGTACTTTGTTTTGTCTTCACTAATGTGCAGCCCCAGATATTGTGCCGCCTGCTCGATCTGGATGAATGAATCGTGTACAGCTTGTTCGGTCCTTCCGATGATATCAATGTCGTCTGCGTAAGCCAGTATCTGGCTGAATCTGTTGACGATAGTGCCATAGTCACGGATTGCTTTCTCTGACGCCAGGTTGAAGAGGAGGCCATTAAAGATGTTGAATGGGCTGGATAGCAATCCGGCTATTTTTACTTGGCTTGTTATGTTGGTCATGGTCAACCTACAAAGTCGTGTCAATTTATTCGGGATGCTAAATTCTCTTGTGGCTTTGTAAAGTTCTACCCTGGCTTTGCTATCATTAGCAGCCTTAAAGTCTATAAACAGATGGTATTTTGGAATTTTAAACTCAAGACATTTTTCCATCGCCTGCCTAAGGGTAAAGATCTGATCAGTTGTTAATTATGAGAGTTTAAGTACACTACAAAAATTTAAGTTTCGTATCAGCAAACAAAACATAGCACAAAAAATAGAAACTAGCACAACTTATTCAGGAGTAACAGAAAATTTTTTAGCTTTTAACTTAACTTTTCTCTATAAGAAGTGTTTTAGCGGAGTACCAAAAGAAAACATAGAACGAAAAAATCGAAATTGTCACAATTAATTCAAGAGATGCTAACAGAAAAATCTGTAGCCATAAGCTATAGGGAAGAGAGGGGCACTTTGGGACACTATTTAAATTGGAGTATCCCTTTGATTTTTGAATTATATTACTACTTGGGTTTATTGATATTTTTTAAAAACGTTTTTAACTACAAGACAAATTAAAAAAAAAACAATTGAATACTATTTATGCGAAGTTTGAAGGTCCTACCTGAAAACAAACTTTTATTTTTAATCTTTTTTCTTCAGTTGGTATCGATCCAAATGTTATCAGATAAATATCTGAGGTGGAGATTCCATTGTAAAATTGTATTGCAGAAGTCAAAAGTTTTTTCTTTAATAGTTTTCTTGCTCTTGTCCTAAACTGCCCCCCTCTCCCCTAATCTATAAAATGTTTTTACCCTTTTCCATGGCGACACCAAGTTAGCGAAGTACCAAAAAAAAAAAACATAGAACGACAGAATTTATTTCGTCGCAACTACTTAACGACAAGTAATTAATGGCTCCAACTTCTTACTATAATTTATTACTTCTAACTTGACACTCATGACTACATTGCACTAGCGATGTTTAAAAGTAAACTTATTTTACACAAGTTTACATAATGCACACCCAGCTTAAACCCTCTTAATAAACAACATCTTCCGATACGTGATGTATAATTATTCTATTCAAAGTGATAAAAACAAAATTTACAACAAACACAAAAAAAAACTCTAGAATGAATACAATAATTGAAATGTTTTGGTTAAAAATCAATTTAAGCAACAAAACTACAAGCGGACATTACCCTGTCATTTCTATTTATGTTTTCATTCATTAAAAGTATTTATCAGAGGGCGCCAAATGAATATGCATTTCCTCAAAATGCATTCCAATGGATTTAAATGTTAAAGTGAGTGACAAATATGTATGTATATGAAGTGTACACTTGTGCACTTGCATTCGAAGAAAAAATATTTTGTTTACACTGAGAAAAATATTGAAGGTTTAGAGTGAAACGATTTCTTCATTCAAGTGCAATAACTTCAAGATGGTGGGCGCCCTTTGAAGTACAATGAAAATGAAAGCTTAGTCGGAATGTTCCGATGCTATCCTTTATCCTCAGTAAGACTGGACTCCGAATTTACACGAACTACCATTTGAATGGATTTTCAAGGAAATGAGTTATCTTCTGAATTTCTGCTTGTCAAACAACATTTATATCTTTTCTCTCTGTGTGGCAGATATTCTTCGCAGACCTTGCAGTTTGTTGTAGTTTGACATATAAGCTCGGCGCACGCTGACAGTTTTATTCTTGTACTAATAAAACCGGCGTCGTCGGTTGGTGTTATTTTCCACACATTGTGACCATCTGGATGACAGGAACATTGAATTCTGTTGATTAAGGTTCACGCTTGCATATAATTTAAAACATTTTAGGGAGCAGTCCTCGTTCAAAATTCTCGCACAATTGATGATTATATTCCTTTCATGAAACTTTAAAAATATAGTATTCATGCATAGCAAATAATATTTTGGTATCAAAATTCTTCAGATGTGCGTCATAATTATATTTTTCTGCATTCGAGACTATTATTGCATTTCTTGGAATTTATACAGACAAAAAATAATAAATAGAGAGCTATCTATTGGAATTTTGAGTCATGCAATGTATCTTCTTTAGCTTCAATGGTGTGTAACGAGTAAGAAGTAGCAAGTATCGAGTATCGAGTAGCATGCTAAAAAGCGAGCAACGAGCAGCAAGTAGCAAGCAAAGAGAGCAGTTGACGTTTGAAAGTACTTACTGAGTAAGTTAGCAACGAGTTGAGAGGAATGAGTAGCGATTAACGAATAGCCAGCGGCAAGAAGCGGTTAGCTAGTAACGAGCAGAGAGGATCGAGTAGAAAGCAAAGCGTAACGAGTAACAAAGTCTTGTCTCGATACAGCGATTTAGAGCTACCAAATAATGAAAGGAAATGAAGGATTAGAGAGTATCAAACAAGTAGCGAGTGTCGAGTAGCAAGGAGTAGAGTTACTGTCGCATCTCTCACGTGTTGTAGCTGTCAAGTGGTGAGTGTTCAGATGCAAGTAATTAGCAACAGGTCTTGAGCAATGAGAAGTGAGTAACGAATAGATTGGAGCTAGTACCGAGTCCTGAGTAGAGAGTAGCGAGTGATAAATATTGAAAGTTGAGTAGCGAGTAGATGTGAGTAACAAACAACTACAAGTGAGTGGTGGAAAGTGCTTGATTTCCACGACAATCTTTTGAAAAATGCAGCTTATAGAGCCGGTGTATACCTACGCTCTATGCATTCTCGATACTACACTATTAAATATTCTTCCCATACAAAATTTCCTTCATCAATAATCTTCAGCCAAGGGTCGCACTCAAAAATATCAACTGACTAAAAGTTGATATATAAAAAAATAAACATTTCGCATAAACAACAAATAATGCGATAATGCAATCCACAATTGTGTATCGCTTCTGTTGACTTCAAAAACCACCAAGCACGATAAACTTATTTTTCATTATATATGTATTTTTTTTTATTGTTTCATTAACGTTATCTACACATTCACTTCGAAGTGCACTTGAACCTGTTCCTGAACTTCATATGTGCCCGTCAAAACGACAAAGCGAACAGATATAGTCGCGCCATAGTCTTTAAGAATAGTGCTTAACATAAATTTCCCATAAATTATGTGAAACGCCCGCCGCGCCACCACCGCCGCCGCCATCTTCCCTCCTGTGGCACAGCCTGGGCGATAATCACAACCGGAAGATGTGTGTCGTCTTATGGATAAAGGATCGGCTTATATTGGCTCACACCGTCAGAACAGAACCATTTGGCCACACCGCCACGCTACCGCACCGTCACTTAAACCACCTTGAAGTCATTTATCTATACTACGAGTACAACTGCAAAGCTAGATACTCCAAGAATGACAAAAATATTAATTGTTTCCATCAGGCTAATGATGTGTGCTGCTTCTACATTTACCAAAGGACATAAGTAACATAATGTATAATGTATATATATCCAAATCTACCTAAACCTGCCCTTGTACCTTTACGTAAATCAATTTAGCATTATTTCGCAAGTTGTGGGGGTGGGTCCGATCATCAACAGCGACAGCAGCAGCGGCAGTGATGACGACTGGAACTGGCTGATTTCACACAGATACACAAGTTTATACATTTTATTTTTTTTTTTTTGCCATTCGGCGAGTGTAATAACTGACCTCGAACTCTCCGCCAAATGTGATTGAACTGTCCCGCAAGTCATTTGCATTGAAAATATCAATGATGATGTTGGAAATAATCAGAGATTCAGAACAACATTCGCACATTTCTACTCATATATACATAATATACTTGAGCTTATATGAAAACAACACTCTTGGCGAGCAGATGCACTGCGCGGCAGCGTTTAAGCATTCAATTTTAGCCTCGCTTCGTTGCATATTGCGCCATTTGTGTTCCAACACCTAAATAAATACAAAAAAAAAAAAATGTTAACCGAAAACAAAAATAGCTGATTATTATAGAACATCAATAATAAATTATTGGTTAGGTAGGTATTCTGTTTTCGTGATAACATTGAGATAAGTATAATTTAAGTACCTATTGAGGTTAAGAGTTTGACCAGAAATTAATAAAATCATCAGCTAAAAACATTGGCGCAAAATTAAGATAGAGAACCATTTTTTATGGTGATATTAGGTTAAAAATATTAAAATGATTTTTTTTAGTAATTTTTAATTTTGAACTATCTTTTAGCATTTTGCTGAATTTAAAATATCCTGAAGCTTGTTTCAAATTTTAAGTATCATATCAACTTCAGCGTGACAAAAAGTTATTTTAGCTAACGAATCGTCACATCAGTCTAAGGTGTGAGCTATTCGATTTTATTAATAAAATTATGTTAGTATGACATTAGCTAGCAAATTATTAATATTAAGAACAGTTTAGTAAAGTGACACCTCCTAAATTCAAATACTCAGATTTGGCATGCTTATCATATAGTATGTAGTAAATGTTGTTTTAATAAAAAAAAAATAATTTAATTTGAAAGCAAACACAAAATTAATTCTTAGTCTCGTAATAAATAGTAGTTTGCGACAAAAAAAAGTTGCAGGTACCTAGTTAGTTCAATAAATTTGTACTTGTTATTTTATTATACCATTGAATAAATATAAATAGAAGGTGTCACTCAGAAAATGGCCACTATGGTTGGTCGGTGCCGCCACCATCGCTTGAAAAAATATAATAGGTCTGGATATTCAATAAAAAAATTTATCCTTAGTTATAAATGAGTTGTGTATTCGAAAGGGATTTTTTCTCAATTTGAAAATTTGTTGTTTATCTACGTTTCTACGGCAACGATTGTTCTATTTGTTTTCTATTATTCAAATTATTTGTTTCTTTCAAAATAATTTGTTTTCAAATATGTATGAATGTAGGTATGTATGTACATATGTATGTATTTGAATATGTGCCTATGAAAATTTTCGTTATTTTTAATTCTAAATTAAAAATCAAAAAAGGGGTTGCATTTGTGTTTTGATTTTTTTTTTGATACGAAAGTTACATTAGTCAGGTAGGGATATAATGGGCTCTACCAATAATCAAATTTAGCAACGACTTAAATATTTCGAAAAAATTAACCATTATGTTATGGATCCTAAATACTTAACCAAACACTGCATGTTATTTCTTTGAAAGCCATTTCATAGATATATGGTTCATTATTTATTGTCCACTTAAATATTAAGGTCATACAATGTACGGTTTATTATTTAGAACTCTTTTCAATATGGTCCATTTCACAGAAATATTAAAGTGGTCACTAAATGTGATTATTGGTAGGGCCCAATGTGCCTATACCTATTACTTGATCTGAGTGAAGGTCTTTAAATACAAGAGAAATTATATAGTAGTAGTACATTATATAGTAGACGTAGGGAAGGCAGAGATGGTTTTTCCATGGAAGTGGGTTCCGTGCTACTGATTGTTCTCAATTCTTGTGAAAGTTGGCGTACAACGGGATTGTCTATCGGTATCAAACTTATAGGGATTCTAGTGTTTGTATTGCAGAAGTCAACAAAGCAATTGCTGCACCTTCGTTTATATTTAAAACAACCACCAACCAATGCGAGTTCATACGATAAATTGATTTGGATTCGATCTCAAATAATACATACTTATTTACAAGTAATGAAGATTGATTAAAAATAGCTTTTAATGCACCTAAGTATATGCTTGCTTCATCTCAGAAGGGTTTGTTAGCTGCAGAAATAATTGGAAAGTATAAGAAAAAACGCTATAATCATTTCGGGTTTTTTTTTGTATCCGCACCATTTGCTTGAAAACTAGGTAATATATTTTCAACAACGATATTAGCGAAAGTTAAATTGTCGGTGCTTGAAGCAACGAAACTGTTTAATAATTGTTAAAAAATGCTTTAGCCCAAAGCACCGTACTGGTTATCGTATATACGATTGACCAACAAAAAAATGTCGACTGCTCAAAATTTCGACTTTTATCTAAGGTATGGAGGCAACCCTACTGGATGGGAGTTTATTCTCTTCTTTCCCACTGTCTCTTCAAGGATTCTCAACAACAAATCTTCACTCTCACAGCAGCGCAATCATATATGTTTTATAAAAAAGCTTTGATGAATGAAATGTATTAAAATACTACCAGTACCTGTTTTTTTCCCTTTAGGAATTTTACTGAGTATTTATAAACTGCCCTTAAATTTTATCTGCAATCAATATTTGCTCAGATATTGGTGATCAAATCCTTAAAGCTCGAACATTTTTAACAAAAAAAAATCTGCAGGCCAAAAAAATTGTCAAATTTAGGCTGAATTAATAAGTCATCTGATAAATTTATTTCATTAATTAAAAGAAAATTAATAAAATGCATCTCTTCAATTTTTTAAGTTTTTAGAAAATTTTTGCCTCGTTCTGTTTTATATGTGTACCTATGTAACTGAGCAGTTATATAATAATTCAAGTTCAAAATTGAGAAATATGAATCTTAAGAACGCATTTTGTTTCATCGCAATATCTATGACTTAAAAAATCGAAAAAAAATATTTCCTCAATTTTTTTTTTACTTGTGTTCATGAGAGTAAATGAATATATATCCATAAATAGGCCACGAGAATAAAGATCGATTTGAACAAGTTTTGTAGTGTAAAAGATATGAATTATTAAAGGAATTCCATACAAAATGCTCGTTATGCAAATTTTTACTTAAAATACAAATAATTAAATATACTTTCTTCTGATACCTAATAAAAGTTAACTTCTCATAAGTTAAGGTCAAATGAAGAACTTATTTTTAACTATGTACATACCTACCTTATGTAGTTACATTTATAACGTTTAAGCCTTGCACCCTGCACAGTCAAGTGACTTCCATCTAAGGCATCTTTCTTAAAGTATATTTACATTATTTTCTTGTTCATATCTTCGTATCTAGCAAATACTTTACATGAATCAATTTTTTTTTTAAGTTAGCAATTCGGCAATTATTTTACTATACCTACATTTTAACCAAAGCTTTTTCTAGGTATGATCCAACTATGTATATTATGTTACATCACTTTAAACATCATCTTTCTCTTTTCATTCACATTTAAAATTACTTAAATCAAGTTATTTTAGCAAATAAATTGCGGGAAAACCGTTATCCACACAGAAAATAGGTGTATGGTACATACAAATTTCTAACCTATATTGTTTAAATAAAAAATAATAAAGAATCGGTTGTGCTTTTGCAATGTTAAAACCAGCTAAAGTAAAAAGAATAAAAATGATAAAACCTTTACAAGTCGGAATCATTATATGTACCTACTTTCTTTGTCCTTTGGCCTAACAGGAGGTGTACAAACTAGTAAAAAAAAAAACAAAGGAACAAAAACTACCAAAAAAAAGTTCTCTAATGTCTTGAACTTTTTTTTTATAGTAAATCAAATAATGCATTCGTCGGTTAACTTGTTTATTCAATTGAAATTTGAAAATTTAACAAAAAGATAGATTTTTGGGAACAAAAGATTTTCTTATAAAGGTAACCTCATATTAAAGGTTTTCGCGGTTGGTTGAATTATACATTTTTAGATTTTAAAAGTGTATGAAGGTAACCTCGTTGTATATGTATGTATGTAAGTGTTTCCTAAAGCCGTAAAATACCGTATTGAGTTCATTGTTTTAACAATTTAGTTTCAATTTTGAGTTATAGATATTTCCAACAAGTATCTGAATATAATGCATTATTTTAACGTTATTTTGACATTAGGTATTTTTCTGAGTAAAAAATGTATTCGATTTGCTTTTAATTTAAAATAATCTACACCAAAAACTAGGTGTTTAAAAACATATGTATTTACAAATCAAATAAACAAACAATCTTCAATTAATTTCTTATGTTTACATTTCAATAGGCAAAAATGTACAATCATTTTCCGACAAAGAAATATCGACACTCATGAAACAAAATAATAAAAAACAACCCATACCCCTAAAGAAAACTACCTATACACATTTATAATCCATGAATCTATATTGAAATTTGAAAAAAAATCAAAATAAAACTAAATCTCTATGGATACGGAAAGGCACAAATATAAAAATACAATAAATAAATATCCCGTTGAAAATTGGTTTGTGTTCATGAAAACCCCACATCTTTTTTTTTGTTTCTCAAATTGGCCACAGGTAGCCGGTGCCGCTTTGAGCTCTGAGGTGTCACTTCTATTTATATTTATTCAATGATTATACTTTTGAATTAATCTTTCAAAAATATTTTTTGCGGCTCAGAATTTGAACATTTTTCTGCAAGATTTTCATTTAATTTTTACAAACCTTATATAAACTTTTATAGCAAAAAAAATGTTTAGTCAAAGACGCAGAGTAATTGTTTCCAGTATTTAATTTTTTGACAACATAAATATTTTATACCTATGTATGTAATAAAAAGATATCTTTTAGAGAATTGTTTTCCCTGTAGCAGTTATTCACTACTAGCCTAGAAAAATATATTTTTTTAAATACTAATCAATACGCTTAATTAATCTTTTAATGTAAAGTTGCATTAAGCTTACATAAATTCCACAAAAGAAAATGGAGTTAGAATATAAGAACTAAATTAAATCTTGTCCGTTGTAAGAAATGTTTTACTCCCTCTGATATGGCTATACAATTTACAAGTCTTACATACGTCCTAAGCTCGAGTATAATTCTCATGTCTGGGCGAGAACTTCACAAGCCACCCTACATCTCGTACTCAACCTCGACCGTATTCAAAATAAAGCGTTAAGATTAATAGAAAATAGTGATATTAATGAAACCATTGACACACTCTATCACCGTCGAAATGTTTCTTGACTCAGACTTTTGTATCGCTTTTGTATCGCCACAGTTAACATATCACTATTTTATATGATTACATTTTTGTAATAATTTGCGTATTTAGTTATTTAGCTCTGAGCAGAGCCCTGAACATAAAATTGAGGAATCTGAGAAATTGATTAATTTCGATTTAATATGAAATACATCAGCTTAAGTCTTTTAGACGGTAATGTCAAATTATATGAAAAATCGTGTGAAGTTCGCTGCTCAGCTCTTTGCTACACTTGTTCGGTAATTTTTTTTCTGAGCTAGCCCCGATGTACACTGATAATGTGTAATTATCCTTGGAGAAAAAAAAAACTCAAAAAGTCTATTTATTTTTGAAATTGAATCGAATCGGTGTTTAATTTTGTTGGTATTTAGGAATATAACGAAGCACAGCACAGTATATTTATTGATCCAGAGCTTCAACCATTGGCGTACGTTTGACATGATCGCAATTTCTGTGTTTTTTGTTTTGTGTTTTGTACATCATTTGATGCCAGCTTCGGTTTTGTCGACAGTTTGTAGTCAGGATCACAAGATATAGTTATTGATTAAAAAAAATATCGAACTTTAATAAATTACGATTTATAATTGTTATATGAAATAATTTATAATTTTATGGTTTATTGAATGGAAATTGACAAAAATATTTTACCTATGCTTAACGAATTTTCGTAAATTTAAAGTAAGCCAAAATTTTCAAAATATTTCATTATAAGTTTTTAATCTTTGTATTGTGAAAATCTATCGATTAAAAAAAGAATAATTTATCCAACCCTTCCTGTTTAGAAAATAGGGAAATTCGAGCTCAATCCTTAAATCAAGATGGTGGCAACCTTGCAAGGGTCAGCCCCTTGTCGAAAAATTTGTATTTGAACCTCTTATAAGGTATACTCTAATAATTTCAAAATTAAAGTTACTATTAAATTCGTATAGAAGCCATAAAATAACTTTAGCCTTTTCAAAAACTATCAACTCAGAAAATTGGTTATAACTCAAAATATAAAAAAAAAACATATTTTATAAAAATTAATATAACTTATTTTGTTATATTTTTTCATAACAAAAAATTCGTTAATTGTATAGAAAACTAAAAAAACTTATGAAAATTAATAGCGTAGTAGTCTTTATGTTCTAAGCTCACCAAATAATTAAATTTAGCTTCTTAGACTCATTAAACATTTAAGTCGGCACTTAAGTAAAAAAAAGTCACATTAACAATATTAAATTATTAAAAGACTTAATATATAATTGAATACGAGCAACAAAAGTGGTACGTTTACAACGTATGTTTTTAAAAATTAAAAAAATTTAGTTAGTATTTCTGTTAGCTAGGAAATAAGTTTGAAAAAAAATTTCTTCAAAAAGAGAAACTAATAATGAATTTGTGGCTTGTAATAAAAATTTTAACATTGTATTTAATTGTTTTTAATTATTTTTTAATATATTCTTTTTTTTATAAAATTTGCTCTTTTTTAAAAAAAACACTAACGGCGAGGGAAAGATCCCTTTTCTAAGATTATTTAATTGTCATGTTGTATATTTCACTTTGTTTTCATCAATGCTTTCTTCTCCTTGAGCTAGTGTCTACGAAAACAGGCCACAGCAATGTGTGCTTTTTTAATTTTCGTTAAATTTTTTATAAAATTATTCAATATGTGTTCTCTTTTTTTAATGCATTTATTTTAGCATAATTTTTTTTACTCCTCATTTTATCAAAAAAAGGTATATAACTGATTATATTCTTCTTTTATAAGTAATGTTAAAATTATGTTAAATAAAAATATTCCAACACCAAATGCAACAAATCAAAAAAAAAAAACATGCACCAACTAATTAATTGATAAAAATTACAAATTCTCATTAAGCAAGGTCATCGTTCTTTAATAATATATTTCCATTTATAATTTGGCAAAAAACCCCATTCCCTCTCTATGCACCCTCACGTGAAGGTTTATACAATTTTTTGACTGAAATTTTAAAAAGTTCATTGCTTTTCTTTGTTCACTAAATATATGTGTGTTTTTTATTTTTTTGTTCATTTTTATTTTTAGGTGCAGTATAACTTCCATCGCCATATCTGTATCTTTGTATCCGTTTTTGTCCCGATAAACAATAAACAACAACCGAACAAAAAAATTCAAGAAAAAAATAAAAGAACAAGTCAACCTAAAACAAGTTGAATGACTTTCCGGCATGTTAGACGTGTTAATTACTTGAGATAATAATATACAAAGAAAGCAAAATTTCATATATGATGGCTTTTTATCCTCCTTAACACATAACTGCGCACATTCACCCTGTTAAGGAGTCATTTTGCTTTGTGTTGGGCGCCAGTTTATTTGCGTCGTTTTTTGTTTCACAACAAAATTAAAATTGGCACAGAGCGCACATGAAACATTAAGTGACGTAATGCACTCTACGATCGTGATCGTAAAAGTGGGTAATTTTATACGTATTTTTGTACTGTTTATTTTTATTTGTTTTTTTATTTTTCAACCTCCCACCCTTGTTCTATCCTGTGTGTTGCGATGGACATCGAGGGGACACTGACTTTGGAGTTCAAGGAGTAGGTATGTGTGTTGCTATGTCCAGACGAACGACGATGTATGTATGTGGGACGCAAGAATGTTGCACGAGTGCTTCGTAATGATAATGTTTTGAGTGAATCGTTTACGCATGTCATAATTCACTTTGGAAAAAAAAAATGTATTTACATAAAATGGCAAATTTATTTTAATAAAAATTTGAATTTGGTTCGATGGCTGCGTTCCTATATGACAAAAATTGTCAAGGTCAAGAATTCTTGGTCCTAAAGTGTAACAAAAAAAAATATAACTAAATGCGACGCATTCAAATATAACGACGATTTTCTTGTCCTGTCTGACTCACCGTATATACTTGACGAAAAGGCAATCGGTAAAATGTCAGATGACCATACGTTTGTTGAACTCAATTCTCAAAGCGCACTCAACAAAGCGAATTAACGCCCTCTGTGCGGGGAAATTTTCTTGTTAGCGTTCGCTCGTTTCGTCGATCGTTTTTGTTAATTTTTTTTTTCATTTTGTTGTTTATTCTTATTTTGGAATTAATAAAAAAAAAATAAAAATAAAATAAACACACCTCCATTTATGTATTGGATTGAAAGTCTCTTGTGCATTGTGAAGGTATGTGTGTGCAACTGCGTTTTTAAGATTTTGGAAGTAAATAATAAATAATATAAAAAGAAAACAAAAACTTAAATGATCGCTAATATAGCAGCACTCTGTGTTAGTGCGATGGTGTGTGAGATAAAGTATATATATATTTATATATATTTTTAAGAACAACATGGCATTAAGAAAGTTTAAAGTAAATGCACAAACGAGGACGAGGAGTAGGTAGATATACATAATGAGAGGGTGCGTTGTTGTTTGGCTTGTTGTTGAATGTGTGTTGTTTGGGAATTGGAAATTTAGTATGCCAGCAACAAAACAGTGGGGAACTTGAAATTTTAAACGATTTAAAAAATAATAAAGTAGAAAGGTGATAGGTACCTATTTGTTAAGTGAAGAGGACTGAGTTGCCATCAGGCATTGCATATTTAATAATTCCTTTTGTTATAAATATGTAAAAGCTTAGCGCGATGCGTAGTACATATGGCTCGGAGGGAACTCGGTCTTGGTTCAAGTCCCAGCGGAGCAAAAAAAGTTTTTAAATGAAAATTTAACAATTAAAGACCAAAAGGAGTCTGATGATATGTACATAGTTGTAAAAACATCAAAAACATGTAGGAAACATCTTTTTAAGCTGAATATTTGAAGGCGAAGTTGTTGTGTTTCAAATAATTCTGTTAAAAAGACATACGATTTTATTTTGGCAAGAGTCCATATTTACTGAATTACAAAGATTAATATTTCAATGTCCCAAATCAGTGAAACTTGAAATGAATTAACGAATTGTAAGTGAACATTGAGTTGTAATCGGCTTAACAACACAAAATATTGCTCAATTTTAAGCATATTGTTGTTTTTTATGACTAAAAATCATTAACAATATTAATTATTAGTCTTGTAGTTTTATAAAATGGGGGACAAGAGTCAGAGAATTAGACCTTTTGAAGAATTGTGTGTGTAGTAAAATTTTTATTTTAGATACCAATTACATATACATACATATATAAATTTAAAAATATCAGATTAAATTTTCGTATTTGAACACTTTTCTGTCAAGAATTCCTTTGTTTGTAGAACCATATAGATACATGAAACTCAAGTGTACATTATAATTTTGAGCTCAGTATAAGAACACTTAAATTTTAGGAAAAAAAACCAGTCAAATTAAAAGTTTAAGGAAATACGTATGGTTTATGTTAAATAAAAGTGCACCCTGGCGTATACTTGTTGTTTTTAAAAGTACATATTTATTACCTATCTACAGTAAAGTTAGTCAATTTATATATACAGATGGACATCTTACACTAGATACACTTGAAGAAACCACATAGCTTAAAATTTTATCTGGTAACTCTTCAACAACATATTGCTTGGAACACAAAGTGGTTTCCTATTGATTGGTCTTAAATTTTAGTAGTTTTAAAAATAAACGGTATATCTATACTTTTTTTTTATATACAAAAGTAATCAAAAGCGAAACATTAAATGTTGATGTTTTAAATAAGAAGCATGTATAACATGCATCGCAAGTAAAGTTCTAATTCTAACTTGCTTGACAACTAGATTTAGATAAAAGCTTTATTAAAAAAAAAAAAACAAATCAGCCCCAAATATTTTATTGGTACCTACATATATAATACAAAGAGCAAAAGAGCTTTTTCTTATGCATTCTAAAACGATATATTTCCAAATTCATACATTTATAAGCTATGTCATATGCATAACAGATATCACCAATGCTAATTCATTGTTATGGTTATGTACAACAATTTAGAATATTTTAATTTGTTTCTGCTTTTTTTTTAGGGATTGGTTCTGATTAAAAACGATTGTGTGCAACAGTATATTGCATCAAGAAAACACCGATGAAGTGAAGACCAAAAGCAGAATGAAAAAAAAAATTAAGTAAACAAAACTTATATACGGTTCGATTTAGGTTTTTCTCTTCTTTTTATTTAATTTTTGATAACACTCAACCCAAGAAAGAAACCCAGGGGTAATATCAACAAAAGCACCAACGACGAAGACGACGAAGACAACACATGCACATAAATGATAAATAAGAAAAAAACCAAAAAGAACAAATTTTAGCAAATTTAAAAAAAAAACTGAAGAAAAAAAAAAACGTTCTCCATCGTCTTCGACCATTATACATCAGCAGAAAGCAGCAACCGACCAGACGTTTGACGCTCTCGCCGTCACGTTGCGTCGCATCGTCGATCGATTCGCACACTTTCCGCCTTGAAATGGTGTGTCCCTCCATGTCGCTGTTTTCAATGTTAAAGACGATGACTCGACGGTGGCGACGGCAGCGGCAGCACAGAGAAGGAGAATGCGACGCAACGGAAATTCATATACGTGTGAGAATTACCAGTTGGACTATAAAAGCTAAAATTCATTTCGAACTCAAGTTTATTCAAATGTGAAGTGTGCGCAAGTCAACATGGATTCGAAGCGACCTCCGACGGTGGCAGCGGATTCCTCCGGGCATCACATGATCGCCAAACAAACGATCGAACAAAAAAAAATCTACCCTCTGTGCAGGGGGCGTATAAAGATCGCATTTGGATAGATTCTACACACAATGGATTATAAAAGCAACCTCATCAGACGTAAACATTTTGTAACGGCACAAACGAAACTAAAAGTTATCTAGTCGCAGACCGCGCGAGTAATTTCTATTGTAGCTTTGTCTAGTTCGGGAGAGAAATAGATAAAGCAATAGAGGAGAATACAAAAATCGAAATAGTTTTTTTTTCGAACTTCGATTTCGAACCAGAAATAGAAAGAAAGTGAGAGCGAGTCTAGTTCAAAAGATTTCCGTGCGGCGCGTGCGAGTGTGTGGTTTTAGTGTGATTTAGCCTTGAAAAAAAAAAACAGTTTTTGTCTATTTATTGTTCTAATATGTCGGTCAGTGGGCGCACGAACTGTTTTAAAAACTGTGTTTCTAGGAGAAGAGGCTTGTCGTTGAGCTTTTTGCTGTTTTTTTTTTTTTTGTCTATTTTTTTATACAAACAAACATGTATTTATAGCTTAGTTAATTTTGTGATGAACTTGAACTTCTAATTTTTGCATTTAAATAAAAGCGTTATCATGTGGCATAAGTTGTCAGTGACGACCAACCGGCATGACTATATTTATTGGCGTGTGTAAAAAAAAAAAAAGCGAAAGTGAGATTCGAGTGGATCTATTTTTAGTCTTGGTGCGAATTTAGCCTCTACTAGGCTTTGTCTGTTCGATATATACAAGAGCTTTGCCTGTCAGACATAGCCTAAAAGAGGTTAGGTGCAACCTGGATATCAACAACACTTAAATTGGATTATTTTTTTTTTTTTGTTTCGTTGTTTGTTCTTTAAATATTGTTTCGTTTAGATGGAGATATAAAAAAAGAACTATAAGCTTACGTCATACTTTTGGATTAAAAGCTCTTCTGTTTTTTTTTTGTGGAATTTTCGTATGCACATAAGATCGTACCTATACGAGCCAGTTGGCGTGGCGAAGATAAAGCAAACAAAGAGAAAACTTAAAAAATAAAAAAAAACTGCAGTCATGAAAGAATTTCGAGATTATAAATAAACGAACAAAAAAAGGAATTCAGGCATTTTGAAGATCAGTGAAATGAATATTACCTCAAGCGAAAAAAAAAATAATAAATACAAACTGATCCGCTAAAACAAGACCCGCCCTAGCCTGTTGATTCGTCTTATGTCTTTATCTGGGGTTCAGTATTCGGGGCATCGCATATTCGCATCACTTCGCATTCATCGCCTCCGACGTCCCACCATTCCAACTGAAAAAAAAGAAGAACACAAAAAATTCTTCGGGACGGTATGGTAGAGGGTACGAAGAAAGAAGTCAAAAGAACAAGAAAGAAGAAGAAGTATAAAGTAGATATAGAAATATCAGAAATAATGCAGCACGCTCATGTCTATAGATGAGTGGGTGTTGAAAAAAAACAGTTTTTGATGAAATATGATTTTCGCTAAAAAAATATGCAAAGCAATAATTTTAATATTATGCTTTGCAACTTTATAAAAAAAAAATTAAAATTATTTCCAGGCTTATTTTTAGAGTATGTGACTCAAACGTTAAAATGCAAGCGCGATAAATTAATATTCTACTAGTTGCGTTAAATATGAACGTGCGGATGTTATATATAGCCTCGTCAATATTCCAAATATAGAAAACTCTTATCGATTAAAAAAAACAAAAACTATTTACGAAGAGAGTTTGTCATACATACAATCAGAGAGAAAAAATGATCAAAAATACAAAATGAAGGGAATCATAAGGCTTTCCAGCATGACGCACTCTACGCTTGAATACAGCTTTTGTGCAACTTAAGTTTAATTCACATTCGCTTCATTTAATAGACAACCGCAGTCAAAAAGCATGGCCGGCGAGAGTGAGTCCGAAACGAGACTTTTGAAGAAACGTCTCGATCCAATAAAACTAAATGCCGTTTTCTTACTGACTGAACTTACTGTCGTTCTGGTTTTTATTTTGTAAGAAAAATGATTCAATTCAATTTTATGTTTTAAAAACAAAACGTTTAACTGACTTTCTTTATCGTAAACACCAACGAGACTTCTGGTTAGTTTCGGTCTAAATAATACGTCACTTGGAATACCTTGAAGTTAATCATGTCCCGTCCTAAACTGATTTCGGTCTCATGGATAGCCTTAACAAAGTTGATGTTTTTCAACCAGTTTTAATTTACAAAGTAAAAACTCTCGTAAATAATAATTGCAGAAAATTTTAAACTTTGAATAAAAATTTTCATTTTTAAGTTAAGGCCCAACTATAATGCAGTTAGTCCTACTTACATATGCACGCATAAGTGAACGACCGAATCCACACAAACCCTATTCAAAAGCAATAATGTAAATCAAGTGCGATTCGTTAAGTTTCGTTAAAATTTTGAAAGAGCGATTCCAGTCGCCCGGTTCATAATTGAGTTTGACAAGTAGCTACGTAAGGAAAATTTCATCATGGCTATGCGGTATAACTTTTTTCGTTGGGTTTTTGACATAAATTTTGCCTGATTTTGACGTCGATTTTACCTGATCTTCTTATATCTACATACTTACTAAATAACTTTATCTGAAAATGCAATCAATGCGAAAATAAATAAAAATTAATTTAAAAAGAAACTAATATTTTCGGAAAAAGTTAAATCAAAAATAATTTAAAGTAGATTTTATGACCATTATTAAATTTGAACTTAAAAATATTAAAAGCAAAAAAAAATGCACATTTTTTCATTTAGGGTGCTTTACTTAAGAATTTCAAAGTGGTATTAACTAAACATTTTTCGTAATCACGGTATTTCAATCGATATGTTAATCCGAAATATTAAACTTCTAGAATTTAACAGTTAGGCTAAAGGCTAGTTCAAAGTGGGTTACGTTCCTGATACAACTTTCCGAGGTCCTAATTAAAACCCAACAACAGAAACTACGGACACAATAATGTTGTTTTACGAGCTCATGAGAAAATTTACGAGTCACGGATTAAACCCAAACCACTTTGAAGAAACTAATCCTTAGAATTTTTCAACAATAAGAAGTTTTTTTGCAAATGGAAAGTAAGGAAGAGCAGGAAATCTCTGTTTAAACTTAATTTTATCATTAGTTAATAGTAAGATATAAATTATGAAATCAAAATATTTTAAACTTTTATCATAATAATCATGGAGAACTCTAAATTTAAAAATTTTTCACATATTGAATTTTTACAGTAACAGTGTGAAGTGTTGTACAAGAAATTGTACAATGGGTGCAAGTTTTTTAATGGCATTTATTTAACAACATAAAAATAAGCTGTAATCTTGAAAAATAAGTTCATGGTTGATTGTTTTTTCGTCTCCAGTTATGTATATTTATAATAAAAAATTTATGTTATGATAAAAATAAAGTAAAATTTAAAATAAA
Source organism: Syrphus vitripennis (assembly GCA_958431115.1). Taxonomy (NCBI): domain Eukaryota; kingdom Metazoa; phylum Arthropoda; class Insecta; order Diptera; family Syrphidae; genus Syrphus; species Syrphus vitripennis. The sequence goes on from OY288110.1 coordinate 28,064,982, forward strand.
ATTATTTATGTTCTATTTATTTATTAAACTTTTATTTGTATTTATAACTTTAATCACAACTATGTAAAATTTGTTTTTTTTTTCGCTATGGGTTTCGGAAAAGTTACTCTATTCCAACTCAAAGTAGCTAAAGTCCAAGGATGGATCGCTATTTCCAAAAAGAGAAAAAAACAAGTCATACTTGATGTGATATATGTATACAATTTTCAAAAATCAATTTTCAGGTGTTTACATTTTTTAGTGCATATTTAAAAGTAATTTATTTTTAGGAAAATTTAGAGAAATAAAAATAAAGCTTTCTACCAAAATGATTTTCCATTCATTACTTATTTTCCAAGGGTATAATATTATAAGGAACTGGATGAAAAAAATCATAAAATATGTACAGTAAATTTTAAAATAAAGAAACAAGAAAATTCATAAAGTTTCGTTCTATTAAGGTCAACTAACACCAACCGCAAAGCTATATGAACCAAATAAAACATACATCCTTATCTAATTGTAATAAAGCTTAATGATATAAAAGGTTTACCACATTCAGTTTCCATTTTGGGCTGAACAATATGTTCTGTGGTAAGAAACGTCCTTGATATTTTATTGAAATTTTGTTAAAAGTTCATACCATCTATTCTAAATTGTATCTATATTTTAAATGAATGACGTTTAAATCAAAGCCAAAAAAAGATTATTTGATTAAAAAAAAAAAATTCTCTAAATCTACAAAAAGAAGAAGAAAAAAGAATTAAACAAATGTGTTTCAATATGATTTTTTTTTAAGTTCTTAATTTTTTTATATTTTCTATTTTATTTATTTATTTTTAAATTCATTAGCTTAATTCTGACGCAGTTTTGGACAGTTCAATGTTTAAAAAAAAAAGTGCATGACAAGTTTTTGTATATTTCCTTACTGTAGAAAATTAGCCTGAAGTTAATATTTAGGAACAATAATGACGCAATTGGGATCTGCAATCAGAACATGCGATCGTGACTATTTGCTCATTTCTACTTGTTGTTGATGCAGTGCTGTTTACGGTGTCTACATAATTTATACAAAGCGCACATTAATATAATTTTATATCAAGGGTGTTTATTCATTATGCTGAATGAAATGATTCCATTCAAAGTTGATGATGTCAAAATAACAATATAAGAAATTAAAAAAAAACTTTGTAATAAAAAAATGTACTGAAACATATTTAAATGGTTGTTTTAATATTTATATTTTATACCTATTTAATGCGTTTTTTTGAAAAATATTTTTTTACCAAATAAATTTATCTTCTTACAAAAAACTTACAGAAAAATTTAACAAAATCGTCATAGCAGGTTTTGAGATAAATAAGATTGGTTGTAACTTAATTCTATTTCACGTCTTAGGAAATCTTCAGAAAGCCTGAAATCCCTGTTTTGAAGAAAATGGCTTCAGGAGTTAAGGCTGCAGGTACAGATGGACAGACGGAATTTGCGGAGCGGGATAATTACCTTTTTGCATACGTTTTTAATCAGTGGAGTCATAAAATATTCCAACGTATACACTACTTGAATAGCAGCAATAATACAACATGCAGTACGCAACCGAAAATTTTAAAATCATCCGCTTATGTTTTTTTTTTTTTCAACAAACTCAAGCTACCCGAATTTTGAGTTTGGAATTCAAAGGGTTATTGATGATCTCATTAATAAACTTATTGCGTCAAAAATACAAGTACATAGTTAGATTTCTTTTAATTAAAAAAAAACACAGGAAATTACTTAAAAATAAACAAATTAAATGCACAGTAAACATACAAAAAGAAGGAATAACCCAAGAAATATTTGTTTTATTAAATTAGTTATTCATTTGGATTTTGATATTTTTTTAATTATTTTTAGAGAAATGTATAACTTATCTGTCGACTTTATTGAGAAACTATACAAGAAAAATTGTTTTATATATAAAAATATTTTTTGTACAAACCGTTTAAGTGATTTAAAAAAACAAAGAAAAAAAGCTCAAAAAAGTTCAGTTTTTCAATAAATTAAAATTATTTTTGTATTTTTTTTTTCGGAATACACAAAACCTTAAAATGCAGACTCTTTCATGACTGCAACCTCAAATTATTTCTTTTGTTTAAAAAAATAGGGAAAGGAAGCGTTGATTATTTTTGTTTGTTTCTTTGTTTTTGTTCTTGTGGAACTATAATTTTTTTGTTTTCAAAAAATATCTGATTTTAATGAAATGTTTTTTTTTGTCTTTCAAAAAAAAACATGAATAAATTTACAATAGGAAACTTTAAAACATTTTAAGACAGTTGTTTTTTTTGTGTCTTCATATTTTTAGGGCATTTTTGTAAACCTTTTGTTGTTTTACAAGTATTTAAAAATTGCTACAATCAAATGCCAAAAATTATGTTTTTATATTTAACGCTTAAAATATAAAAACATTATGTAAGTAATTTCTTTTCTTCAATAAATACAATTTTTATCTTCTAACATTTATCATTTTATTCCAAGTCGGCGTTGTAGATATTCGAAATAAAATACTTTTCATGATAATTATGTGAAAGTTCATAGATCTTTGGCAGCCTTGAAAAATTAAAAAAAAAATTATTTTAATTTCCCTTGCAGTTTTCGTTATTTACTGCTTGAAGTATTTTTAGATAATTTTGTTTTTAAATGTTTTTAAATATTTACCAAGCGATAATTTTTGTTATTGAAATTAGAATTTTTTAAATGCAAAAAAACGTTATCAACTGTGTTGCAAAAAAAAAAAAAAACTTGTTCCTTTTTTTTTCTTGCGTGATTAATTTAGTATGCAAATCAGTTATATGCGACGAATCAAAGAGAATATAATATATGAAAGAAAGTTGTTATTTTTGTTGATTGTATTTTTTATTTTGTTATATTCTGGATGCGGCAGCGTTGCTGCGGCCTGGTAACTTCAAGTTTTTTGTTTCTATTTTCATGATAATTATAATCATTTTTTTTTTGGGGCTGGTACGATAGATATAACGGATCGTCATTTTGTGCAAATGTCAAGGTAGAGCAAATATTTGTTTTTTTTTTCAATTTTTTTTTAATATTTGAACCCAAATTTTTTTTTTCGATTAGGAAAATTTTTAATAAAATACAAATAAAATGTTGGTAGAATTAAAAAAAAGTTTTTTAGATTTATCAATTGATAAGGTTGTTATTGAAATAATTACAGTATTGACTTAAATTGTTAAAGCGTATGAACTGATGGCATTCACAAAAATATGTTGACAGTAGAGTGGGTACGAAAAATGACTCATTTAATTCGTAATTTCAAGATAATTAAAGAAAAATGCCAGTAAACTCACAGCTTCTATATGGTTACAAAGTTAGCGGAAAAAAGATCTGATGACTCAATAGCAGGTAGGCATCATATAGGAAGTGGTAACAAAAAAAAAAGTTAAAAAGAAATTTGTCTGACATGAATAACTCGCTTGATTTTAAAATCGTAGAAACCTTAAATGGATTTCAATTTAAAAACCTGAGTCATAAGCATAATCACTGTTATGTATAAGTATATTCGAAGAATATGGAAGGAGGTTACCTTATATGCACAAAATATAGTGGCTGGGTTTAGCAATCAGCGAAAGAGTAGATGGGATTAATTTTTTTTTTAGAATCCGTAGCTCTTAAATAATAATTACAATATGATTACAAGTAGTTCCAATTATATTGATGTTTATATTTCGACCAAATAGTCTTACCTAATAAATTTTATTGTTCTACATATGTACATTTACGTACCTGTGAAATATATTATTGTAACGATAAAAAATTGAAAAAAATTTACAAAAATATAATTGTCAAGAAATATTTATTATGGAAAATCGTTTTTTGTTCATGTAAACAAATGTTAATAAATGTCGTCAAAGGGAATTGTTCGTTTGAAAATGTCACCCGAAAAACTTCCAACAAATTATTGCTGCATTTGTTTTTTTTTATTTTTAACTTTATTTCCATCTTTTTTTAAAGGAAAAAAATACAGAAATAAAAAAATTCCAAATTAAACTAGGGAAAAACTCCTCAATTCGATATTATAGTCCAAAAAAAGTCAAAAATCTTTGAAAAAACGGATAAATTTTGTAAATGTTAGACCTAATTGTTTCTCATGTTATTCTTCACAAAAAAGATCAAGAGGCTTTGTTTTTTTATAATCAATAGGTTTCTAGAAAAATGGTCCGAAAGATGGAATGTTGAACATCTAATTAAAAAAATTTAATAAGCCACAAAAATAGTTTCCGAAAAGTCGTTTTGTCGTGATGTTTCGAATAAATTTGAATTTTTCGAAAATATTTTGGACTAATTTAACGTTGTCATACTGAATTTTGAAAAAATAACAGATGTGTCATATATTTGAAAATTTTATTGATTCAAACAATTGATATATCGGCGTTGGATTCACCACGAACTTAGTATGGTTTCGGTTATCATAACTGAGAGCTTATCATAAAGTAGTCAAGATCACTAGAAATAAAACTTTAATAATTTTCAAAAAATTTAAATACATTCAAAAGGTCTCAACAAAACGTTTTTTAAGCCTCTATGCTGACCTAATCTACAAAACTCGTTTTGGTTTGTCATTTTATAGATAAATGTACATTCTACAAATTATCCTCAGGATATTTTGTACAAAAACAAACTTCTTAGGAGATATTGAACAAAATCAAAAGATCAATCTTTTTCAAGATGGCGGATTTTTCTACCGCACCCAAAAAAAATTGGTTTTTATAAATAAAAAATAATTTTCTTAAAAAAGCAATAATACAAAAAATTAATTTTTTGAAAACATTTGCTACACTCCATGTTTGGACCATTTTTTCACGAAATTAACTGTACAAAAAAAGTCTCTCAATCTTTTTTGTGTAAAATAACAGGTAAAACAATAAATTGGTACCTACTACTAGTACTTTTTTCCAAAAAAAAAAAAATTAAAACGTTAGCCTCATATTACGGCACTTTTTACGACTTCTATTGAGACTTTTTCGGAGTATGGGCATTTTTCTGTCTATTTTTCCTGGACTACCCATATATTTTTAATTATGTTTTTATTAAGTTCCAATACCATTTTATCAAGGAGATAAACTTTTTTAGATGTAAATAAATATTTCAGACATTAAATACAATTTTTTAAATATCTTGAAACCCCCCTCCCCTAACAATTCTGCCTATTCTTTTTTTGCAAAAACTACAAGTTTTAATAGGGGTATTCATGCAACGGTGGAAAACTCGGATAAACGCAGAAACCAGATAATTTTATCTCCGCAGAAACGAGCTGTCAAAATTTGTATGGGAAAAATATTCTGCAAACCAGATAATTTTATCTCACAAAATTGATGCAGAAAGTGAAGAAATAAACCTCATAAAGTTTCAAGAAGTAATTTGTGACGTTTAGTTGTGACAGCTGATTATTTCTCACATTTATGCAAGAATTTTAATGGGGTGCTCATGCAAACGTAAAACGTATGTATATCTTTCTGCAAAACGGAAAATTATCTCGTTGCATGAATACCCTTAATATTCATTGACGACTGAAGGGATACTTACATACATACATGTAAAACATGTTCCATTCAGTTCTGTCAGTATTTCTGATATTTTTTTTTTGATGTGACAATACGATATGAAATAGAGGTCTTAAGGGAGTTACATTTGAACAACTGCAATATATTTGTTGCATATTTTTAGGCTTAGTTTTATATTATACCTAAGTATATGCTTTGATAATCATATTTAAATGGTTATAGGGTAAATATAAGATGATTATAAAATTAATGATCAATAATGTCACAAGGGAACCTTCATTATTTTGAAAGTTGTTTGGTTTCATTACAATCAAATGTCAATAATTCAATAGTTTATAAAATAATTAATATAAAACGTTCAAGTATAGAAGTATTAAGAAATATCAATATTAGGTAAGTAGTGCTGTCAAAAGTAAGGCAGGTTAACTGTAGTTGGGGAGTATGTATGTCTAAAACACTGTGAATAAGTTATCCCCGAAAATTGTATTTATTATTTTTTTTTAATTTTTTAAGGTTTAAAAAATTTTTAAACTTGCCATAACTGCTAAAAAAACAACAAGTTTTTGGCTTTCAGCACTAGACCGATAACTTACACAGCACATTGTTATAATAACAATTTTTTCAATAACTGCAAGTTCTTCCCGTTAATATAAATATATAAAAGGAGTATGAAAAAAAACTGGTGCAACTGAAACAAAACAAAAGTCTGATAATGCAGTTTTGTTGGGTGTAGCAGTGGAGTGAGAGACGCAATGGTAACAGTCGAGATAATGGCAATCTTCTGTATAGTTTATAAAGTGGAATGTGGAATGTGGAACATGGAAAGTAACGTTGACAAAATGCAGCAGAATGTTTTGAAACTGATTTTAAGTCAGTAATCAGTGCTGCTTAGCAACAAAAAAAAATAACAATGGCAACAGTTAGAAAGTCAAGTTTTTTTGAAGCCAAAAATATGTTCTTTCATTATTTTTTTTAAATAAAGTTGTTTTAATAAATGTTTTTTGAAAAATAAATTTTTAAACTCAAAAATTTAAAAAAATACCCTACCACGTTTATTAATTTTATAAATTTATAAACATTCAATTGATTTCAAAAATCATTAACTGATACATAGTAACGTATTTTTTTGAATTTAAAAAAAGTCAAAATTGCTTAACTTACGGTAGCCATCGTTCTTTTTATAATTTTTTGTTTACTAATTTTATTTAGAATATAAAATTAGATTATAAAAAAAATTAGCTGGAGATATTAGCCAGAATTTACTTTACTATGGTAGAGAAGACGAGAAGGTAGGTCCCGCAATTCTGTTTGATTGTCTGTCCCGTAGTAATTCCTTAGAGGCGAAATTGATTTTTTCTTTAGCTCTCAAACTACAGTTATGATATGTGTCTGTTCTTAGATCAGTATTAACCAAGTTTCTGATTTTTTGAGTTACACTTAAGGTGAAAACAAACCCTGTTAACTTGAATTTAAAAAACAAACACCTTAAGAACTTACCCAGAAAATTATACCAAATAAAACTAAACTTAAAAATGTTTTATTTTTTTTTCATTTTGTTTCAACACAGATAAGAACCTGGCATCTAAAATACATGACCATGCGTACTTTACCCTTGACCCAATATTCACAACACATCAAAAGTATCTTTTCGATCAATTATACAACATCTCATCCATAAAACATTGCTGCCAAGTTTATGAAAATTAATTAGCTGATAATATCTAAGCCTCACCCAAATAGGAAGAAGTGCTTTCACACGCTATTTTACCCGAATCATGCGGGTGCGACTTTTCTATTACCATCCGTGATGGGCATTTTTTGACTGACAGCTAATAGCTTCACCGAAGAAGCAGCACAGGTAATGTGATATACGATCGTGTGCGGCCTCTGTTATAATCCAAGCTCACCCGAAACGTCAATTTAAACAATAAACGAAGGAAAGATCCACAGAAAACGGAACATGGTGCCCTCCTCATTAGACAGTCAGACAGCGGGATCGTTAGAGAGATTATGCAATCACAAGAAGAAGAAGAAGAAAAAGAAGAAGTATGGCCAAGAGAAGAGTTAGACCGCGCCGACAGCCAGCATCAGCATTCAGAGGCCACAACAGCAAACCACATTGGAGCTTTGTTATATCATCCTCCTGAGCTGTAACAATTAGTTTTATTGTTGCAAATTGGAGAGACAAAAAAATTCGATTTGCATTGTTGTTCCGTGACTCGGTTAGTTTTTTTGGGTGCTTAATTTTGACTTGGAGGGTAGATATTGGCAGTTTATTTTTTCAAAGATTTGTTATGCAGATGGCTTTGTGGAATGTCTTCTATAACATTCCACAAACTGACAAAGTCCTCTGAAGTTACGTCGATCTGTTTATTTTTCAGATACAACTTAGTATCTAATTAAACTCTATCTAAAGAAGAAGCTTTTGGACTTTCAAGGAAAAACCCTCAAGAGTGACGTTCGTATACAAGAATTAAAACATCTTCATTTTCTGTTTTTTATTAAATAACCTTACGTGGAGCTATGCAGATTTGTTAAAATTTGAATTTAAATTCTCTTTACCTCAATGGCCAAGTTACCAAGCCATTCCACCTTCAAAAGATCGCACAGACAAAGAAGAGCGAACATGCTAAAACTGTCAAACATACACGATTTGTTAATTCGGAAGTTAATTGAGATTTATGTCATGCCTGTCAAATAAACTTATTTGGAACAATAGTTAGTAGGTAGATTAGAGGTTTATGGTGTAGCTTCTTCATTATACATACATAGAGTAGAGAAAGGCTCTTCAAAATGAAAGATGTGCTACTGCTAACTCAGGTCTTTAAAAGTTAGCTCTTCCTCAAGCTGATTTTATTTGCAAATACAAAGTTTGTTCGTCAGTAACAGTACACACATAAAATACGATTGATGTAGTTTCTTCAATTCTTTGAAAAAAAGTTGATGTTGATTGCTTAGGAATTGTTTAAGTTAAAGTTTCTTTCAAAAACTCAGTTTCATCGAAGCAACAAAAGTAGTTGCAATACAATTTGTGTGGGAATTACAAATACTTTCACATTTTTTATGATGAAATTTACTTAGGAATTTAAATGTATTGTTACCTTTTAGGTATTTAGCAGAGCTAGATAATTGTCAATTCAGTGGATTTGATATCAGTATTATAAATAGAAGAATCAGATCTTTACCCTTACGCAGGCGATGGAAAAATGTCTTGAATTTGACATTCCAACATACCATCTGTTTATAGACTTTAAGGCTGCCGATAATAGCATAGCCAAGGTAGAACTTCACAAAGCCATGAGAGAATTTGGTATTCCAAATAAATGGACACGACTTTGTAGGTTGACCATGACCAACGTAGCAAGCCAAGTAAAAATAGCCGGATTGCTATCCAGACCAATCAACATCTTTAATGGACTCCGACAAGGGGATGATGTGGCCACCCTCCTCTTCAACCTGGCGTTGGAGAAAGCAATCCGTGACTCTGGCACGGCAACAAGAGGGACCATCATCAACAGGTTCAGCCAGATACTGGCTTACGCAGACGACATTGACATCATCGGAAGGACCGAACAAGCTGTACACGATTCCTTCATTCGGATCAAGCAGGCGACACTATATCTGGGTCTGCACATTACAGAAGGTAAAACAGAGTACATGGTGGCGTTGACTAGGAGAAGAACAGTTGGTCAAACAATCAAGGTAGCGGAGCACGAATTTGAAGTGGTGCAATCCTTTAAATATCTTGGGTCAATAGTAGCAGCTGATAGAAGAAGAAGATATACGCAGGCGTCTGCTCAATTCCAACAGAGCATACTATAGTCTGTCAAAGCTCTTCAAATCCAGAAATCTCACCATAACTTAACTTCAAAACTTCTGCTGTACAGGACCGTGGTCCTGCCAGTACTCACGTATGGATCCGAGACTTGGGTGCTTAGCAAAAGACACTCCAACCTCTTAGCCGCGGTTAAGATAAAAGTCTTAAGGGTAAATTGTTGGCCCCATATGTAAGGAAGGACGTTTCAGTAGACGGTACAATCATGAATTGTACGCAATCTAATTTGGAGCAGACATAGTGACAAAAATTAAGCTCGGTAGACTCCGGTGGGCAGGGCACCTAGCTCGCATGAGCTAAGTGGAACCGGCGCGGAAAGTTCTTGTGGTACATTCTACCAGGACGCCGAAGCCTTGGGGTGTGCAACTGGATGGTGTCTGCTCGAGATCGGGATAGGTGAGAGATTTGTTGAAGGAGGCCAGGACCGGACCCCGGTTGTCGAGGCGATGATGATGATCATCATAGAGAAAAAAAATTACTTTTGATGAAATTATCTTACAAAAAAAACTATCTTAAGTCAATGTCTGCTGTAGGAAACAAGTTTTACTCCAAGAACAATGAACTAACATTATTCAAGTATCTTTTGGCCCTCTTTGGCTGATTTCTCATCAAAAACTTATCACGGATCATTTATTTAAGTCAGTCAATTTCGCTTGTTCAAGCACAAGCATATTGTGAAGGCCTTGAACTATAAAAAAGAATATTCAGCCGTTTTCAGAATATTGAGTTTAAAAAAAAATATTGATTTTCTTTTCAGGAATCAAAAAAAAACTTTTTTTTTGTGATATACAATACTTTTAAGATTATGTTAGAGCATTTGTATTGCAATTATTGTAATAAATGAGAAAATTGAAAACGAAAAGTCTCCTTATATGAGGGATACCATTAATAACAGTTCTTTTGGAGAAAAAAATTTGACAAAAAAAAAAGTTACAAAAACCCACAGGGAATTTTTGTATCAAAATCCTTGGAGCTGTTTTCGAAATAGATATGTTTTGTCAAAAGGGATCTTTCATCCTTATTTTTGATGTTCAAAAAATCACTTTCCCTTCTAGAGAATCTTCTTAAAGTCTAAAGTTTGAAGAAAATCATTTGTGCAGTTCAGGCTACAGGCCGAGGTACGGACAGAGTTGTGGGACACATTTTTTTTGCGTTCTCTATCATCACAACGTTTTGGCGTTTTTTGAAAACGCATATTTATTTTTAAAGTCGACAATATTTAACCATTTAACGCGCATATACATTTTTTGCCGGCAATTTCAGAGGCATAGAACTTTAAGTTGGCAACACTTTTTTTACTGGCGGCTATTTTAACAGCTGTTAATTGATTTGTCTTGAGTATTGTCAGACATTTCAAAAATTGAAGTCACCCAATCGCCTAACGATGCGTAGATTCGGTGAATGGACACAAAACAAGATTGCAGTTGATCACTTGATGATGAAGCCCACTTTTAGTTGAATGGCTACGTCAATAAATAAAACTTTCTTATTTAGAGTAAATCTTAAATAATAATAATAATAATCTTAAAGTGTAATTACGATGCTAGCCAGAAGGTTACAGTCAGAACCAAGATCACTGCATTTTTCGTCTGTCAATTCAACAACCATGATGTGCAGGAACTGTGGTTTCAACAAAACAAGACGATAAGCTGGAAACGATCAACCACTTGGAAGTCAACTTTTGCCGCGTTGTTGTCGATATATGGCCACAAATGTTGGCCTTTGTTTCGAATACTTTTGAAGAAATACGATAACTCCAAAATCAACTCCAATGCATCAAAAAAGATTCGAATTGAACTGAAAATATCTCGAGAAATCTAAAAATAACACAATCGAATCGTGATTTTATTTAATTTTAAGAAATCATTAACGAAATCCTCAACGGCCAGTTCTGGGATTCTGTCTGCGTAGGATTCATGTCTTTATTCGTATAAAAAACTGATTTTATCAACCACATAAACACAGCACTTCAACCTGGATTTTCTTTAAATGATTTTTGCAGGAGCTGCAGAGACGAGGAGGAAGATAGACAGTCTCTCATTTTCTATGAAACTTTCCTGCCCTAGCACAAAGACGACCAAGACTCCACCTTCGAGACTTCTACTTCAATGACCCCAGCGATCTAGCAAACTCTGACATCAATTGTCTCTTACGCTTCATTCGAAGCTCTCGTTCGTTCAACGATTAAAATTGATCAAATGATCAATGTGATATCACAACGGACCAAACTTTGGTCTAAATATGTTGGTTTTTAACCAACAGCCACCTTAACCTAACCTAACCTGCACTAATTAAATTTCCATAAATATTGAACTCACCATCAGCTTAAATGGCGAAAACAACATTATTTCCCATATTCCACATCAGAGAACGTCAAGGCAAATGGAAGATACACTCTCTCACACAATTTATTTCAAAACGCATACTCTAGCGCTTTTTCTTCTTCTTCATGAATGCAATTTTTTAGATTATCTTTGAAAATATCAGTATGCGTTTTTTTTTGCACTTATTGAACCATCGTTGAACTTTAACAAAAATAATAATGTATTGACGAATAAACCCCCCGATTCAAATTATCTTTGAATCTCTTCAATTTCTCTGCCATCATCATAAGAATCATCGTGCGCCCGATCAAATTTGCTGCAGTCCACCGCTTAGGTACACACTGCCCACTTTTTATCCACACACATACCTGCTATACGAAAAGTGCTAATTTACTAATCGCTGATATTATGCAACCAACAAGTTTGACTACATCCTAAAGATTTCTGCTGCTGATGCTGGTGCGCTTCAAACCACTGCACTGAACCAAGCTGGAAAACAGACCAGTAGTCCACTGGCCCAAAGCAGACCAGTACTACCAGTAGACAGACATCACCGACAAAAAGGTCAACCAGTGCAAGGAGAATGGGGCATAAATACCATGAATGACTTGTGATCGTACTAGCTTGCCGGCCTAACCGAGACCGACCGACCAACCGACCGACCATCTCTTGATCTGGTGTGCAATCTGCATTTCGGCCAGATAAACTGGAATAGAGATGAGCATCTTGATGTTGTAGGTGGGAAATTGGCGCTGCTATAGCTGATGCGACGAAGATCTTTTCTCCAACCAAGCCAGCCAGCAGCGGGATCCATATGAAATGGCCATCAGGCCATTACCATTTGTTATGTATAGCGTAGGATGATGAGCTTTTAAATACACAGGATGAACATACTCATCTTGAGGCCTCCTCAACCACAACAATATAATATGTCCATCAGTAGTATGAGCTGCAACAACAACAACAATCAACGTGAACGTCTGCGTGTTCACTCGTAAAGTTGAAAGTTTATCGCTGATCATTTCACTATTTCACTTTTATTCAACGGTTTTAACTCCTTTGTTGCAACAACCATGCATAACTATCATTTTAGTAAGTCGTAACGATTATCTTCTGTCATGGCGGCTGTTGTGTGTGTTTATATTTTTTATTTTTTTTTCTGAGAAATTACCTTGTCGATTGCATTTACAATTTGTTAGTTTAAACTCGGATGGGTTGCAGGTTTTTCAGCTTCGAAAGGTCAAATTTTTATGTTTGAAGTCGCAAGTGAAGGGGCTGTCTCTTTAAGAAATGACCTTACTGAATTTATGTTTTAACCAAATTCAAAGGAAATATTAGTGTCTATACATTGTTTTAGCTACAAAAATATTCAAATTTCTGTATGGATTCAAAAAAGTGTTCTAAGTTTAACTCCTCTGCAGCCAGCCTGTTCGTGTTACATTAAAATCTAGAACCAAAATCGGAGTAGTCAAAAACAAAAAGGATTTCAAGATATGGAAGAGTGTGGAAGTTAGTAGATTTTTAAGGGAAACAGAAATCTGAACAGGGGTGTTCTGACAGTCATTATTAAGAGCTGTAATTATTTACATTTTTTTTAGAACTATATCGCTCAATTTAAACAGATTGAGTATAACTCTACTTTACTTCTGAAAAAAAAATAACATTTTTATATAAAACATCACAGTTTAATAAAATGAAAAATCGAAGGAAAAAGCTACAAAAAAAACCTTATTCAAATTGTCAGAAACGTGTTGTTCAAGATTGGAGAGAATAGGAGGCTAGAAAATACTGAACAGCGCCAATCTCAAAAATGCTTTAAATAAATAAAGTTTTCAATAATTAAATAAATAAATATGTAAGTTAAAAAATAAATTCGTACTTAAATAACAAGGACAGTTTTTATAAATATCAAAATAAATAAGTAAATAAAAAATATAAATAAATAAATAAAAAATTAAATAGTTAAAAAGTAAATAAATAAATAAATATATAAATAAAAATCAATTTAATAAATAAACAAAAAAAAAAAACAAAATAAACGAATGAATAACAAATAAATAAATTAATAATTAAATAAACTAATCTGTTAACAAACAAATAAATAAATAAATAAATAAATAATTAAATAAGTAAAGAAATAAATAACGATTACAAAGCAGAGACAGAATACAAAATAGAGCGACGAAAATGATAGGTGAAAGAAGCATAACAGAAACGTTCCCTTCCTTGGAACATCGTCGTAACGTTTCTTGTCTTTCACTTTTTTACCGCTTCTCATAAGCATTGTTCTAGAGAAATAGCCAGTTGCATTCCTCCCCTTAAGCAATTCCACCGTAATACTCGCACCGCAAGGAATGCCCATCAGTTCACCCTTGAGCCCAACTTCGGACGTACTGTTAAGTACAGAGAATCTTTCTTTAGCCGCACCACTCGAATGTGGAATGCTTTACCCGGCTCGATTTTTCCTACCCATTTCGATGCTCAGACATTCAAAACCAAAATCGGTATCTCCTTTTAACTCCTATCCCATTTCCCCAAACGCTCTTACTGTGTTAAAACATTTTAAGGGTAGTCATATCCACTTGAGTGCGCACTTAATTTAACAAAAAAAAAGCTTTAACCCCTTTTTTTTAATTTTAATTTTAAGGTTTTTTTTTTTAAATAGCCAAATTTGAGATAAGTAGCTATCGGATAGACTGCTAGATGTATTATACACGGCTCAAATAAATTTGTTATTCTAAAGTTGAGCTAGTTGATCGCTTCTTGTATATGAAGCCCAAAAGTAAGTGTTTTGTCTAGGTGAACTCCTAAATACTTTTTTTTTCATATTGCGTCCGATAATTATGTAAAACACTAAAAATTATGTAACTCATAAGTATTAACTAGAATAAAGATAATGAATTGCACTTTTATATAATGAAACTTCTTGTCAGATAAACAAACATTTAAATAATAAAATACGCAGCGCTTAACCTACAATTAAATTAAGGTCATTCTCTTCAGAGTACTTCAACGTTATTACTAACGATTATTATTAAAGATTAGTAAAGAAAATTATTACAACGTAATGAAATCCAGTTTTCATTTTTAATTTAAAATAAATTACAATTATTCAATCAGTGCGACACAAACAGTAACTTTGATAATTTTTATCGTAAATGTATAATTTTGTTTCTAACTAAAAGTTTTAAGATGGTGAAATTTTCCGAAATAAATGTTATCTGTGCTATCGAAAAATTAAATGTTTTTTAAACAGGAATTTTTTTTTTGTGAAAATTGTTTTAGAAAATGTGCTTGAGACATCAAAAATTTTCCCTCTACCAAAATTGATTTTCTTGGTTATATACAATATACATACATATAATTTTTATTGTAAGTTAAATATTTCATCCCTTAAAGAAGTCGTGAAAATAAAGACCTATTCCAGAACTATCTATTGAAATATTACAATTACTTTTTGGGATATGCGTTAAACTCTTGACCGCCAAGAACATAATATTACGGTGCTTGACATACGGTTTTCAAGACAAAACTAATTTATCTAATTTAACCTAAAAAACGACATTAACCAAATTTGGTGAACTTTTTTCTGTAAGCCATTTGATTAAACCAGAATTTAATTTTCTTAACAACTCTAACTATTTTCGATCAGAGATATATCAGAGATTTTATCTTCGATTTTAATCTAAAACTAGATTTTAAGTTGTTACCTATTATAGTCTACAATTGCTTTTTTGTACACAACAACGTGACACATTTTTTACGATTTTAGACTTGGTATGCCACCTTTCTTAAAATCTAGTGTTCTATATTTTGGCAAAAAGTTGTGAAGTAGCTTAAAAGTTAGCACTTGCCGTATCAACATTTTTTTTTTCAAAATATGTCATGAAAAATGGTAAAAAAAAATCATAAAATCGCCTCTCCTGAAAAACACCAAATACTGACATAATTATTTAAATACAAAAAAAATATTACTATAGGTACTCACTTAAATAAATGTGTGCAATTTGAAACAATTACCTACTTAAAACAAAAACTGAAACTTGATGAACTAACAGAAAATTTTTATCTGCACTTATCATTTGTTGCAATAATCTTAAAAGATTTAAGTAATATTTTTTAATTTTTAATTAAGTTCAACACTTAACATAAAATTAATACTTTTACAATCTTAAAGCTGGCTTATTGTTTAAAATTTGATTCAAATGACGCTTTTGTCAACGAACAAAACCAATTGCAAAATAAATATTTTGAGTTCAATTCTTGTTCATGCTTAAGTTTCAAAAGAAATTTTGATAAGATAGACTGCTAAAATTGAGCAATTGAATATCCGTGCTTTGAATTCACTCGGGCGTATACTTATTTTTTTTTTTCAATTTGAGTTGGCTGTCTGCCAGATGAGACAATGCTTTCCGAATGTAGCATTGGAATCATTAAAAATATTCCATTTGTTTTTCCATTTTCAAATCAGTTAAAATGGATTTTTCTCAAAATATTCTGCGTTAATGTTTATATTGTACCAATAAAAAAAAGAATTTAATTTTTTTGATTAATTTTTACTTTGTTGAAAAATTAATTTTTTTTTGTGCCAATTTTTTGCAGTTTTTGATTATTATCTTTTTTAATGTTTGATCTTAGAAACTTGAAATTTATACAGAAAAAAAGATAATTTTGGTCAACATTTTTGAAAAAAAAAAATAAATTTCGAAAAAAACTGATTTTTTTCTTAACTTTAAAAAAAATAACATTTTTCAAATGAGTTTTCAAATAAGATCAGCTCGTATTCAAACTTCAAAGTTGTTTTATTTTAAGACAAGAAAACCTAAGTTTTCAGAAAAAAAGTACCGACATTTTATAAAAAACACAAAAAAATTTAACATACAACAACGATTTCTTCTATAAGACCATATCACAATCACATCTTGCCAACCACATCCTATTGTCAAACCGTAGTACTTCAACATAAATCAACGTTGATTTAAAAGACGTTACTATTTAACCTTTATGACACAATAAATCAGAGAAAAAAAAAATTCCTCAACAATTATCGACACGTGAGCAGCAATCTTCTTGCAATATACAGAAGAAAAAAAAAACGTGGCATACAAATGATACTAGACAACAAAAAAAAATATTATATAACACAAATCGATCTATAATGACAAGTTCAAGAGCTACAAAAATCACGTGACTATTATAATCGTGTATATTATGATTTAAACAAAAAAAAAAACTTAAACGAACAATATTTCTTTGTCTAAATACATAAATGTTGTATGTATATTGAATAAATTAATAAACTAAATGATAAATCTACTTTGATCTATAATAAATTCAAAAAGATAATATTCGCTCAATTAAAACCACGATTGATTACCAGAAAGCTTTAAAAGAAAAAAAAAATCTAACAACAACTTTAACCTCGAACTAAAAAACAAAACAAAAAAAAATATAGATACTTTCATTAAATACAACTTTAGCATACCAAAAGGGTACTTACCTATGCAGATTTCTTTTGAATGAACCAACAAAACCAATCGATCGTTCCAACCACTGCGATTGTTTTCCTAAATCTAGTTTTTTTTTTTCTTTTTATTTTCCAAGAAATCAAAACTTCGATATACTTGCATAGGTTTTTTGCAGTATGGATAAATTGAAAAAAAAAAATAATACCAGAAAAAACTTTGATTTCGTCAGATGGGGCGTTCGATCGGTGAATTAAAAAAAAAATATAAAACAGATCTATACTTACCATAACCAGTTAAGTAATTCAAACTAAAACAAAACCCGTCTGGACGTTATTAATTATTATCAGCAATTTTTTTTTTTATTTTCTATTATTTAGATCGAGTGTCGAGGAGTTTTATGAAATTTTGTATTATGAATGGTTTGAAAACCTTCAAAAATTGCCACCCAATTGTCACCCAAACTAATCGTTTGTTTAGACAACAATAACACCAAAACTTGCGAAAGATTCAAAAACCAATTCATTCACGATTGATGTCAAATTAATCATTTTGTAAATCTCAACGGCTTTATGGTATTTTTCACTATAGGGGGACACATACATATATTTAAAAAAAAAAAATTGATCCCAACAAAACTGCTGTAGGCAGATTAATCTCTACACATTTTGATCAATTCAATTAGATATGGATGATAGAGTATGGGAATTGGAATACATGTAGATCACCGCATCCGTTCACACCCTGCCAACACGATTTAATACAACAAGCCACACTTCAGTTGGATAGAAGGAAGTTATAGAAACCGGTTGTTTTGATAATTTTTGTAGTTGACAAAATCCTGGTACCTAATCTATGGCATCAGATTAATCCGGCTAAAGAACTTTTTGTTGCCTTGTTGTCTGCGGTTGAACTTCAACGAGCAATATGCGCGTAAAGCTAATCAATGCTGCTGCGACATGAGCTGGCTAAGTATTTCCGATCGGAAAGGTCAAATTCCCTCACAGAAACCACACACCAACCAGTGGCAACCTGTCAGCCTTAATTTGCAAAAACCCCTTTATGAAAGTTCTGAATGTGCGACAGCGACTTGAGGAGAATATGTAAGTTCCTAGAAGTGTGACCGCCAGCGCCACCACCGTCACCATCGGTTGGTCGCCAGTGTCACCGTCTCCGTCTCCAATATGCTGGCCTACACGAAGTCAGCTACCTAAACCTACATGGCTTATATATTTTATCTGATTTGATTTAAGTGACGCTTTTGGACAACAATTAAGACCGCTCGCGACAGAAAAAAAAACTTTAGGCGACTTCGGCTGCAAACGGTATTACGTCTTGTGTAAGTTAATGTCTCAGTTGGAAGAGGGCAAGCAGTCAAAATTAAACAATTGACTATGCGTGCTTTGAATTCACTGGGGCGTATACGTAACTTTTTTTTTTGTTGGGTTGTATCCTCGTTTTGAACTTTAGACTAAAGTGGTCACATAAATTGACCTAAAAATAAACAAAAAAAACAAGCAATAAAGAAGGAAAGAGGAGAACAAATATTAACAAAAAAAAACGAAAGGAAAACAACGAAAAGGAAAGGGGTTAACCTTGTTGTATCTTTGAGCGTTCAGCAGCAGTCTTGGACCTACCATGTACAATGTACATAAATATTGTGTTTACTTGTAATTTTATTTCCTTTCCAGTGATGTTATAAAGTTAATCATAAAAATTAATCAGTTGAAGATTTTATGAGATAAAGTTTATCTTAAGTGTTGTTATTTCAAACACATATTTAGGTATGAGGCGAGCTTAAAATAAAATTAATTAAATTAATTTGTTTTGATAGTAATTAGTTTTTGATAATATGTTTCGTTGGAGGGTTTTTCGTTAAGCAAAAACCTGTACAGTTGAATTCTTTTTTGTATTTATGGGTGTTTGTAATTGCATAAGTGATTTTTAATAAACTAATTGAGATATTAGAAAGAAAGACAGGCGCACCTCGACATTAATTTATAGTTGTTTCTCTTGCAATTCCCAAAAAGTTTTATGAAAAATGGCAACAGAGCCAAAAAATCCCTCAAATGCGCATGTTAACTAAAATGTTAGTTAGAAGCACTAAGATTTTTGGGTCTGACAAGGCTGTACAATTAAATAAAAAATATATTTTTGTACCTATGACGTATAGGATGAAAAAAAAAATAAGTTAGTCTTTTAAAGTAAGGTTATTAGTTCGAATTTTTGAAAAGCAGCACCGGTTTATGATGATTTATTAGCTTAAGAGGTTCCAGTATGAAAGTGCTATTTTTCAAGTAAAATTGTACGATTGACACATAAGTATGTACTTGTCTCTTCTTTTACAGTGACGTTTGGTAAAATCAGAAAGTTTTATCACACAAAGTATCCAAAGAAACTGAAAACAACGGACTTTAAGGACCTAGATCCTTACTGCTCCAGAAAATTGTAATTCCATGGTGTAATTACAGTGGCGTTACAGTGGCTCTTCAAATCCAAAAATCTCACCATAACTTCAAAACTGCTGCTGTACAGGACCATGGTCCTGCCAGTACTCACGTATGGATCCGAGACTTGGGTGCTTAGCAAAAGACACTCCGACCACTAAGCCGCGTTAGAGAGAATTGTACGCAATCTACCTTGAAGCAGACATAGTGACAAAAATTAGGCTCGGTAGACTCCGGTGGGCAGGGCACCTAGCTCGCATGAGTGAAGAGGAACCGGCTTGGAAAGTCCTTTGTGGTACATTCTATGGTAGACGGCAACGTGGTAGACCATGCTTGCGCTGGAGAGATGGCGTAGACCAGGACGTCCAAAGCCTTGGGGTGCACAACTGGATGGTGTCGGCTCGAGACCGAGATAGGTGGAGAGACTTATTGGAGGAGGCCAGGACCGGACCCCGGTTGTCGAGCCGATGATGATGATGAGTTACAGTGGCGTAGCGAGGGTTCGAGTCGTGGGAGGTGACTTATTTTAGGAATTTGCCGACTGCATAGCCTTAGCATTTTTCGGGTCAAACTGAAAATAAGGAAAAGAAAAAAGGAATTATTTCCGAATGGAATGACATTCGGGCGAAACTCTTGATAGGATTGATTTCAGCCCAAATCTTCACTTCACCACATACACTTTTAATATTTCGAAACGCGAGATTTTAGAACCGGCATATTTCCAAAATCTGCAAATGGCATAAATGTTGACTTGCATAGGTATAATTTAAAGTTTAAAAACCTAAATATAATAAACGAACAAATTAACTCCTTTTTTTATTTTTTCCGAAAAATATTTGGTTTTATTAATTTTTTTTAATTGCTTGAATTAATAAATATAGCTTTCTGAAATTTCCGACTCTTGAAAAGCTAAGGGGATGGCAAACTGGTGATACTAAAGTGGATTAAAACTACTCAAAGCTATTTAAACTACCGAAAAACTAGAACAGCCACAGGCATTTTTTAGAATTTTTTTCTGATTTTTTGGTTTGTTTTAAAAAATTAAAATCAAACCAAAAATCAAAAAAAAAAATTAATTTTGTTGTTTGTAAATTTCTATTTGTATAAAAAATCTCAATAAAACTTCGTTCTATTTCTTCGAATTTTTTTCCGTCCAAAAAAAACTTTTTTTTATATAATTTACTACTTAGCAAATTAACTTATGTATGAACATGTCCAAACATTTTAACAATAATGCCTAATGACCTCGAAAATGCCACTCATAATTTTGGTCTGTAAGAATTTTAACAACAAAAAGTTCTAAAGACTGATAAAATTGACTTAACCTTACATTACCTCGAAAAAGCATCATAATATATGTAGAATCATGATAATATTGGAACACAAATAAACTCAGAGTGTAAACTATTTATTAATTTTAATTTATTACAAAGATTATGAAAATGCTATGTAATAATTGTAGGGGGGAGGGGACAGTTTAGGACGAGAGCAAAGAAAAACTTTTGACTTCTGCAATACAATTTTACAATGGATATTTATCTAATAAAATTTGAATCAATGCCAACTGGAAAATAAAGATTAAAAATAAAAGTGTGTTTTGAGGTAGTTGTTATAATTTTGTTCGTTCTAAGGCGCCAAGGCGGAAGAATTTTTTGATAAAACGAGCTTCAAACTTCGCACAGTAATCAATTGTTTTTTAAATTCGTGTTGTAATCAAACATAATATTAACAGTTAAAAACCTTCTTAAAAAATATCAAGCTTTTAATATAAAAACCCTCTCGGGAAACTTTTGGACAAAAATTCCAGGGGCACATTTGGACACATTACAATCAACCTGCTTTCCATAATTTAAAACAATTTATTTCGGTTATTATTAAGAAGGCTTTTGTACTTGTTAAGATCGTTATCTGTTGTAAACGATCTAAATAAAACATTTTAACTCTTAAATCTTGGTTGGAATATAATATTTGATCAACTTCTTTTTCTTAAACATGATACAGACTGAAATTGTAACATGTAAAATTTTTTATTGTTAAAATAACATTTTGAAATAATTTATTTTTGTGAAATAAGTAAGAACACCTACATTTATTTGTTTTTGTATGACATGTCCCAAACTGTCCCAGTCTGTCCAAACTGTCCAAAGGTACATCCGGGGGCAGATAAGTTCACTTATAGGACAGTTTTAAGGAGGAACATTTTTAAAATGTATGTAATAGTTATATGCAGATGGGTTAGCATAGGAAGGCAATATACCAGGTAGTAATATAATTCAAAAATCGAAGGGATACTCCAATTTTGAAACTGATCTAGGGGAATTTGTAAAAAGTGTCCCAATGTTCTCCCCTAATTGTATGTAATCATATCTCTCATGTAATTTTGTTAGTTCTCTTCAACGTTTGTACGAAGTTTTCTTAAATATGCTAACCAATTCTGGTCGATTTATCACCTTATTCATATCAAGAAATTTGGTGGCGATTTCTGCTTTTAAGGACTTTCGAAACTACAATTTGCCCCCTATCAATACCAGTTAGGTACAAATATCATTGTACATCAAAAATATCATTGTGAGTAAATGATTCTTCTATGAGTTCTTAATTCAAATCCAATCCTTTTGGAATATTATCCCTTTTCAACAAGCACCGACTAGAATTTGTTTATGAGCGTTGTTAATGACTTTAGGTGAACGAATTTCTTGAGCACTTTTTTTTCTGTGAGCGGTGATTTCTAAAATAGTTGTGTTTTGTTCATGTTGGCCTATCACAGTCCATGAATAGCATAATTTGCATCAACAGACCGTACATATATTTCCTCAAACTCCCAATACTTTTTACTCTCTGATTTAAGTTTCCCAAATTTTTTAAACTACTGAAAAGGGCCCGTTGACCAAGTTTTGAAAGCCATTTGTTTTTTTCCTAGTCATCACTACTTTGGCTTCATCTTCCCAGCACCATATTTATTTGTCGTGTTGGTAGTGTCCTCTGGCAGTTCACAGCATCAGTGATTTCGCTTTTTGAAGGCAAGTTTCTTGCAAAGAGTCCCAGATTTACTTTGATGGGAATAACATATTAAAATTCACGCCAGTATTATTTTTAGAGTGGCCAAGAAACTATTTTTCTTTGCAGTTTTGACAAGAAAGAACTTTTAATTATTCTGGAAAATTTATAAGTACCTACCATGACCCAAAAGTATTGAGATAGAGTTATTTAAACAAAATTTGTTCATCTAAATACGTTTCATAGTTTCTTGTCGAGTTGGGGTCATTATTCTTTAGGTGCCAAAATTCAGTTTCTAAAATTCTGTACTTCAAAGTTCTGTAAAACTAAAATTCTAAAAAAAAAAAATTCTATATTTCTAAATTCTGTATTCATCATTTACTGAATTTCGTTTATAAAATATCAACCTGGTCTTAGAATGGAAATAATAACATCAAATCCAAAATATTTACCTGAATATTTGTTAATTTATAAATGTTTAGTACGTATTTTATTTTTATGATATTTTTTTATCTAAGTATTATAAAAGTTTATTTTTTTTTTTAAAGTTAATAACATCACAGCTATTTTCCTTGGCTACCAACTTCACTAAAAGTGTTATTGAGTTTGTTAAGCTGGATTATTTTAAACAAAAAGTGGAAACTTTGACTAAACGCAGTCTTAGTCGCAATAGTTAAAGTAAAAAAAAAAAACTCAAACCTTAAATTCACAGTCAGTGACCACTGGCCAATACCACCACCATTACTTTACCTGCCTACTAAAGTTACCTAACGAACGTAATCTGAGAATTGCATTGTTTCATAATTGAAATAAGTGCATTTTGTTAAAATATGTACGCTTGAACGTATCTATGTGAGATCGTAGAGTGTATGAGTGAGTTTTTTTTGTTGTTTTAAGTAACACAGTCCAATTGGCAAGTTTGACCGACTTTGTTTAGTTTGACATTATCGCCTCTTAATTATTGGAGCTTAATACACAAGAGTATAGTAAGTAACAAGCCTCTGGTTCTTAGCTCGAATATGCGAGCGAGAAAAAAAAAACTATATTATATTACTGTATATACAGTAAGTATTACGGGCAAAGGACAGCTTGTGCATGGCCTACATATTCACAGCTCGCTCTAAACCAAAGTGTATGTGGTCGGTGTCCTAAACAATTTTTTTGTCCGTCCGTTCGCGATAGTGTCGACTTTAAGTGAAAGGTTGATGTAAACGGTGGTAAGATGTCTCGTTAAAATCAAAAATGCGTGTTGATCACGCGGCGGGTGTGCCACCGCGCCCCACCACCGCGCCGCACACTTTGATGTCACTTCACGTTTGACACGAATGTGTATCTTCTAATGTTTTGATAAAAAAGGGTCTTTGAGACTCTTGAAATGTATATACACAATCTGCATTCCGTTCCACGTTATAGTTGATGGAGCAAGGTTGGATGATGGAATCATTAGGGAGTGTGTCAGTATCGGTATCTATGCGGCGAAATACATACGCTACAGCTAAAGCGTTGGAGTTGGAGTCAGTGGCAATTTAATGCTTGTTTGACTGGTAATAATTAATTTATTTGTTATATTACCTTATCAACACTCAATTGAATTGTTGTTTGGTATGTTAAACTGTAGCAATTAATCAAAGTTGTCAAAAATGATAAAAAAAAACGAGTTCAAATATGGACAGGTTATAGGCTTTCGAAGGTAATTTAAGGCGACATGATAAAAGTATTCATATAACTATGATTTGGTTGAAGGAATTTTGAATTTAAAAAACAAGCTGTTATAAAAGTATTTAAACGTAAGAAAATGTATGTATATTTTAAATTAAATATTTAACTTATGCATGGGTATTTCGAATAACTATGTACATATATACATTATACATAAATATTATAAATTAAAAAATCCAACTGAGTAGCTAAAGGGTGCACTGCACATTGTACAAAGAAAATTTATAGAAGAAAAATGAATAACTACGATTTTCAAAATCAACTCTGTAGCTCGCTTGCTTCAATATTTTGTTTAATTTTCCGCTAAAATAAGTCTGAAGGTAGCTTTACAAATTTAAATACGCAAAACTTCATGCTCAGTGATTAACAGTAAATCGTTATCTTTTTTGTCCACGATAAATGAATAGATGGACACGAAACCACTGCCTAACGGTGTTTTATGGACTCTTCAATCGAATTGAATCAGAAAATGCTAAAAAACAAACGTTTTACAGTTTTGCTCATGTTTTGATTAAAGCCTTTCAATAATTTGCTTTGGATGATAACGAAATATGCATTTTTTTTAAAATTCGAATTTGAAGTAAAAATGATGTTGAAAGTTGAAAAAATAATTTTTGAGCAACTAACTAACTAAGAAAATTTTACTTTCGCCTCTCTTACTTTTAGTCTAATTTTAGCGGAAATATAAATATTATTTAAAAAGACGTTTGGCCAACAAATTTAGGACTTGCGCTATGTACATAGTAGTATTCAAAAAACATTTTAACTCTGAAATTATAAGTTCTTTGAAAAAATGTTAAATGCAAAATAAAAGGTAGTTAAATTTAGAATTGAAATAATGCAAACAAATTTCTTGTAAAATTAGCCGTTCCAGTAATGTGGCTTGAAATGCGTTTTTTTAAATATCAGCCAACGCATATTATTGACCCATTTGGCCAAGACCTCATAATGTTTCTATGGAAACATATTACCACTTCCACTTTCTCAATTTATAATTGTTTGTAAGGCACTAAATTACGACGATTAGAAGTGACTCAATCGGGCCTATATGTATTTTTATTTTTGAATGAATTTTTGTATTGAAAATGTTTGTATGGAAAAACTTTCTTAGGGCGAGAATTGCTTAAAAGTAATGATTTCAAATGGGGTTCAATTTCCAATTTGTGGTTCCGACAGTTTTTTTTCGACAAACATTTTTTACAATTTATTTTTTGATCAACTTTTATCCCCGTTCAGCATCATCATCATCGGCTCGAAAACCGGGGTCCGGTCCTGGCCTCCTTCAACAAGTCTCTCCACCTATCCCGGTCTTGAGCCGACGCCATCCAGTTGCGCACCCCAAGGCTTCGGGCGTCCTGGTCTACGCCATCTCTCCAGCGCAAGCATGGTCTACCACGCTGCCGTCTACCATAGAATGTACCACAAAGGACTTTCCGAGCCGGTTCCTCTTCACTCATGCGAGCTAGGTGCCCTGCCCACCGGAGTCTACCGAGCTTAATTTTTGTCACTATGTCTGCTTCAAGGTAGATTGCGTACAATTCATGATTGTACAGTCCCCGGAATCGTCCTTCTCCACATATGGGGCCAACAATTATCCTTAAGACTTTTCTCTCGAACGCGGCTAAGAGGTCGGAGTTTCTTTTGCTAAGCACCCAAGTCTCGGATTCATACGTGAGTACTGGCAGGACCATGGTCCTGTACAGCAGCAGTTTTGAAGTTATGGTGAGATTTCTAGATTTGAAGAGCTTTGATAGACTATATAGTAGGCTTTGTTGGAATTTTATCCCCGTTGCTCAGCAAAAATTCCACTTGGGTGTTCTCTTGCAATTTTCCCTTGACAGAACTTTTTTTTACGATTTTTTTAAAATACTTTTTTTAATTTCTATTTGACAAGTTTTTTTCCACCTTTTTTCTTGACGACGAATAATTTTTCTATAAAACTTTTTTTCTCGCGATTGCCATAATTGCAGATTGGTAAAAAATAAGTGGTAAAAATTCACGTGAGAACCACAAAGTTATGACTTAAAACCAGTGGCACACTTGACGTATACGCATTTTTTTTGTTATTGAACTGTTAACTTTAATAATTTTTTGTTTTGCACACTTTTGTTGGTCTATAAATTAAAACATGTTAAATATAATATGTCTTTTATTAGAACTAGCAACGAATAGGTGGGTACCCGTTAAGACCTATACCTACTACCAAAAATGAGAAGTAAAATTTATTTCTCTCCATTAATTTAATCAAAATCATTGCTTCATTGCTGGACCCAACTTGTTCTATTGTGTCTAGGGTGTCTATAAATGAATAAACCCATTTTTTCGAATTAAAATTTAGTTTTCTGCATGAATTATAAAAAAAAAACATAAGCAAACTGCAACGGCCACACTGCCCACTCACCAAGACTGTGTTGAGTATTCTAAAAACTCTCTTGTCTCTGTATCTCTTTTATCACTTAAAAAAAAACGAATCTCAATCTCACCAATATTTAAATATTAACCTCTCTCAATATTTACTGTATAACCCTGGACTCAAAGTAGGAATCTGAGAGTGAGAGAATGCATTTTATAAATTACAATGCAACCATCACATTTAATACATTAAATCAACAAGAAGATCTCAACAAACAACCTCAAATCTTCACCAACCATCCCCAAGAGTGTACATTACCAACACCACTAACTTACTGTTATTATCACCACATCGTTTCGCACTCGTCTTTAAAATATTTCCACCTGAGCGCCATCCAGCAGATACCAAACAAAACTCTTCTTACTCTACCTCTGCCTAGGTATATCTTCTTTTGTCTGCATAAATATTGAGCGCCAAACAACAGCAACAACGTTTTATATCCCAAAATCCCCCATATTCCAATTCCACCAATTCTTCACACTGCCATCGTCGTCGTTGGTACCGTGCGTCGTCGTTGAAGCGATGGTGGGGTTCATATATAAAATCGAAACGATAAACTTACCGTCAACCAGTCGTCGATAATTTCAAACGAATTTCAAATGAACACGGACCGTTGCTGCAGTTGAACGTTACTTTTTTCGTCTGCTTGTTTTTTTTTTGTCTGCATGTTGTGCAATAAAAATTTTTAAAAATTTTCATCGAATTTTTTTGAAGAATAAATTTAAATAAAATCAAATTTTAATTCAAAAATTGAGGAATAACAAAATTTTAAATTCAAAAATTTAAATAAAAAGTTCAGTGTTTTGTGTTCATCAACAAAAAAAAAAAAATCTTAAACAATATTATTTTGGCACTCAAAAATTTTTTTTATTGTATATTTGTTTTGATTATTTATTATTGCAAAAAAATCTATCAAAGAAAAAATAAATAATTATCCTCAACGCAGAAAAGTGTTGCATTGAAGTGTGTGAAAAAAAAGAAGAAAAAAAAAATAATACAAGTGTAGATACAACAGAAAGTAAAAGTATCTCAAAGGCAAAATATTATAAAAATAAAAATTGCAGTTACTATATCTACAGAGTTGAGAGGTTCTTGTTGTTGCTGTGTGCTGCTGCAGTTGTTTTTTTTTTTTTTTAATTTTTGTTGTTGTTGGCTGGTTCCAAGGAGATATACGTTCGGAATAACCATTCATGCATTAAGGTGTGTAACAAAAATCTACTATTACTAGTTTTTGGTATCTTTAATTTTTTTTTTGCCGTTGTTGTTTTGTTATTTAGCACAGATACATAAATATAGGTTTTGAGGCTAAGAATTTAGATATTGAGCAATGAGTTGAGGGTTTTTTTTAGAAGTGCTTTCGAATGGAATATCATCAAGTTCATCTTCTTTGCATTCATAAGATACTGTATTTCACTTGCATTTTCTATTGGAATGCCTTACTTAATATCCGCAATCTGCATAACTTTTCTGAAGTAGATAGACAAGACTGAAGATACTTTGTGTACCTATAATAATTATTGACATGGTGAGTGCAGCGTGATGGTGGCTCGTTGCGACTTCACGTTGCACGTTAATGTTGTCGTCATACTTTTATAGGTACCAACATGTGTCTCTGGCAAGCTGTCATTATGAGCAGTTGAATTATTTTTTTTTTTCTACTTAGCGGTTTCTCAACAAATTAATAAATTGCTGTTAAGAACACAAAGTCTAAAGCTACTTATAGATATGTACATATAAATATATAGCTGTCAAGGAATGCTATACTACCCTGGTATAATGTGAAATGTCATAGTAAATTGCTGCTAAGAAGAGAGGTTATTCGCCATCCACATAGTCAATGATTTAATGACCACACTCTGTAGACATGTTTTATAGGTGCTAATTTTTGATTGAGGATATAGCTGCTACCGTCAAACTATCTAGATATAATGGGAATCCTATGCCATTTCAAAAAAAAAAAAGATATTGTTGTTTAAAGTATCTTCATTCCGTACATCAATTAAATTTGTCTTCATCTCCATCATCAATATGTTGAATTGAGCTTGATGGAAAATATATAATATACTATATAATATATAATGGCAAAAATCTTGGCAATAGAAGCACTAAATTATGTCGATATGTGAATGGAATTTCTTTAAAGCAATAAGCTTTGTATTATTGTGAGCTATGCCGCAATAATTCCCGTCCGTCATCATGTCGGTTGTCGTTGACGTCGAATATGGTAACAAACGCGACGACGACGACGACGACGACGACGACGACGACGACGCTTCTCCTGATTTTTATTTTTTTTTTTTATTTTTGCAGCAGCAGCAGGTGAAACGTGCTCAATTGTGTTTGTATTTCATGCATTTGATGAAATATCAGTTTGTTTCTTTTTTTTTGTAATTTTGTTAAGCAATGCGACCTTGTAATTTTATTTCATTAGATTTATTTTAATTTGTTTTTTTTTTTTTCCTTCTTGTGCTTGATTTGTGTACCTATAGTTAGTTAAAATAGTGTTTAATTTTAATAAAGAAGTAGTTTATTGTTAGATTGATTATCTTTTAAGAGAGTGAGAAGAAAAAGAGAAGTGTGGTAATAATTGGTGTGTAGCTAAGTGCAAATTAGATTGATATATCTTCATAAGTGGATCATTGTGCTTTATTGTAGGTATTGTTTTAATCTATTGTTGTTAAAATAGAATGAAAAAAAAAAACCTAGACCTACCATTTAATTAAAAGCCTCCATAAAACCATTAAACGAATGAACAGAAACGCACTCTAATTTTCAATTGATTTATATCAAAATGTGGTTGGGGAAGAATGAATTGATATTTGATGATGAATGTGTTGCTTTTTATTTTGAGGGTCATACAAAATCTACATTTTATTATTCGTTAGTCTTAATTCTATTGGTAGATTTTTGTTTATAAAATGTGTAAGAATCAATTAGATCTCTCTATGAACTTCATACAAAAAGAAGGTCGTCTAAAAACAATGGAGGAAATCTTATTGGCATTTCTTTAAAAATGACCACCAGTAAAAAAAATTAAGTTTATTTGTTTGATATTTTTAGTTGAATTATTTTTTTCAAGTTTTATTTCTTTCTTACGTTTTGTCTGAGTATTGGACCTTCTGATTACCAACCAATGACTCTGCTTCTTCAGTCATGCAATCCGATTTCTCTATAGAATTATTTTGAAAAACTACTGGTTTTTTTCAATAGTTTTTTTAATTCGCTGAAAAACTACTTCATAGTTTCTGCTTTCAATATTCGAACTTACAAAAATTTCAGCTGGGTAATTCACTTTGCAATGCAAGATTTTATAAACTCATTCCAATTTTTTTACATTAAAATATCTAATCGCCAAGGCTTGGAGCTTCCTGGTCGTCGCCATCTCTCCAGCGCAAGAATGGTCTACCACACTGCCGTAATACCATAGAATGTACCACAAAGGACTTTCCGAGTCAGTTCCTCTTCACTCATGCGAGCTACAGGTGCCCTGCCCACCGGAGTCTACCGAGCTTAATTTTTGTCACTGTGTCTGTTTCAAGGTAGATTGCGTACAATTCATGATTGTACCGTCTCTGGAATTGTCCTTCCCGACATATGGGGCAAACAATTCTCCTTCAGACTTTTCTCTCGAACGCGAGTAAGAAGGCGCATGTCTTCTTCTTCTATCGGCTGCTACTATTGACCCAAGGTATTTAAAGGATTGCACCACTTCAAATTCGTGCTCAGCTACTCTGATTGTTGGACCAACTGTTCTTCTCGTATTCGACGCCACCATGTACTTTGTTTTATCTTCAATAATGTGCAGCCCCAGATTTTGTGCCGCCAGCTTGATCTGATTGATTTACGCAGACGACCAAGACGACCATGTTAAATAGGAGGAGGCAGACCAGACCATCCCCTTGTCGGAGCTCATTAAAGATGTTGATATAAGCCCCCGGGCTTATTAAAAAAGTCAGCCTTTTCAGAATGCTTTTCATCATATTATTTCACTTTTTCTAATTTACAATTTTGTACATTTTTGATATTGCAGCAGAATGTTAAAGACTTATTTCAAAAGTCTTCTTCTTTCTCATTTACCGGCGATTGACATAATCCCAAGTGGGACGGAATCTCTCTAATTCTACTTCTTCACCTTAAGACTCCACCTTGTTTTAAAAACACAAAGAAACAACATGTCCACTTTTTAATGGAACAGCGCTCGGTTCTTAAAATTTCAATAATTTTTAAAATCGTTTTTTCGACAAACTTCTGCAAAGAATGTCGTTTTTCAAAATTTCGTTATTTTAGTTTTTTTTTTAATTCCAGAAATAGTAAAAAAAATATTAAGCATAATCTGTGTGCGAAAGCAGAATATAATTTTAATTTAAAAAAAAACCTCCACATTAACTTGAGCGTTTGGTAAAAATTTGTATTAATTTTTGTTTTTTTTTTAACCGTAGTCCAGGTTTGAATTTTTCTATTAACAAATTAAACAACTTTCTCAATATTCTTTAATATTCCTTTCATCTATACTAAACTACCGAGTTCCGCAACTGCACAAATTATTTCGAAGTTTTGTCCAGAATTCCTAAGCTAAAAGTTAAAGCTTATTAAAATGTAAAATAAAAACAAATTAAATAAAAATCAACCAATACTTGTGGTTTCTACAAGGAATTTATTGCACATTTTGTTAACTCTTCCTTAACCTCAAAAAT
Source organism: Syrphus vitripennis (assembly GCA_958431115.1). NCBI lineage: Eukaryota > Metazoa > Arthropoda > Insecta > Diptera > Syrphidae > Syrphus > Syrphus vitripennis. The sequence continues at coordinate 28,096,410 of OY288110.1, forward strand.
CCAGGAGACGCATCCGAACAAATATCGTGCATACAATTTTGTCCATATAAATCGATTCGAATGACATCCTTATTTCTACTTACTTAAGGTACGTGAAGCCTTACAGTCCAGGACGAACCAGGGCTTCTGCAACCAGCTTAGTCCCTGACTTTTTCCACAGTTTCGTACATTTTCCACAGTTTCGTACATTGCGCTACCTGTGTCGCGGTCTTCCTCTACTGCGCCGTCAATCGGGTTTCAATTCGAAGACTTTTCGGACCATAGATTTAGGGTCAAATCGCTCTGCATGACCCAGTGCTGCTCTTCAGCCGGTATAATTCGTGGTTATATCTTCTCCTCCATTTTTATCTATGCAGGCGGGACCAACATTCATGCGAAGAATTTTTCTATCGAAGCGTCATAAAGGGCATCATAAGTGTCCTGTAAAGGGACACTTTAGTTGATCAAGAGAGAGCGCTTTGTTGATCAATTGACTTCTTAGTTCAAACAAACATCGAATGGCAGGAGAAATTCTTCGTCTGACAAAATCGGTACCTGAGCCAGCATGAAATAAAACTACAGTATTGGAAACGAGAGCTCTATTTTCACTAATTACTGCAATAGCCAATATTCAGAAATACAAAACTAAAGTGCATTGTCAAACTAAACAAAAAAATAGAGGTGATCGAAAAAATTTGTAATTGCCTGGACTTTAAATTTCTTTGATCCTGAAACTCTAAGACGTTATTTAAACCCCCATCCACTCTCATCCAGTTTCTCACTTTTATTCTTATCAGTTTATTTACACTAATTTTCCTATATAGATAAAATGTCAAAACAAAAATAAAAATTCAAGAAAAAAATTCCTCAAATACCCCAAAGCTTCTGGGTATTGGCTTAATTTCAATAAATCTGCATAGTAACAAAGAATAAGATCCACAATGCGATGACAAGCTTAAAATATTAAAATAAATTTTATATATTGTACCACTTAAACAAGTTTGTATCAAAAAAATTATATTTTCAAAAAAAATAACAGCTTTATTGACAGATAGCTATATCCGGTTTTCATTTGGTTTTTTGTATCACTCTATTATCTGCCATACCCCTCAGCAGTCAATCAATAAAAAAAAATCTGCCAAAAGGCATTAAACTCAAAAAATTTCAGACAAGTTTAAAAAAAAAAACAAAAAAAATAGATACTAATAAAAAAAATCCCGTCATGGTTAAGTGGGATTTCCTCAGGATTTATTTTAAATGCAAGTTAAATTTTTTTTTGTATACCAAATGTTTATCATCAACCAGCGCGCATTTTGTATTAATTTATTTACATTTTGTTACTTTTTTGCACATCATTGCTAAACAACTTTGATTTGCCCTTGTACCTCATTTTGAAGACGTCGACAGCAACAGCTTTATACTAACGACCACGACAACAACGACAACCATCAAAGCTCTTTTTGCATTCACATATCTGTTATGTATATTCGCAGATGCAGTAGCAGTAGCAACATTGCAATTTGCAACTTTTTCCAATTGCCTCCGAGGAGTAAATGCGATACAATACCAAAACAAAAAAAAACCACCGCACTCTAGCTCAATCTTGTACATCAGATGTTAACCCAGAGCTGGATTAGGCACACTTAAAAGGCCTGATGTGTTTCCCAAACTAATTTAGGTATTTGCAGAAAGTGGGCGTGTTATTATGATGATTTCCATAACTCCGTTTGATGTCTAAAAATTCCATCAAAATTGCCAAAGATTTTATGGTTTCTTGAACCACTGCTGTGTCACCCCCGCCCGATCCGACGGCGGCCCTACATTCTATCTAAAACCAATCTGGCACCGGCCAAGATGTAACGCTTGATCTGTATATAATCAAAAAAGATACACAAACACTCTCAGACAATGTCAGAAACAACGATGACCAGATACGAAAAATTCAAGATCGTTTAAGTTGAGGAAGTTTCACAACTTACAAAAATCGCAACAACAACTTCAAAAAAAAAAGAAGTAAATTTACAATTTCCTACAAAGCCGGTTGCTTGAGCTTGTTGAGTTGCAGTGGCGATTGCGGTGGTGGCGGTATACGGCATCGACACATGATTGCCGTCGCTTATGCAAATAAATCCAAATTATAAACATATAGCTACGAGTATATCGATAGATATGTGTATTTTGGTCATAAGTAGGTTTTTTTTTAATTCGAAAATGTGGTCAAATGCGTGCACAGATTTCCATTAAAAATATAGAGATACGCAATATACAGTTTAAGGTAGGTTTCATTCTTATAAAACCATACTAAAAATTTTATTCAACACCACACGGTAGAAGGGAATGATATTAAATATAAATGTTTAAAAATAATCGACCGATTTAATCTAAAGCTAAAAAGAAAAGTGAAATCCATTCAACATCACAGTAGTTCACATCAGCTGCAGTTTGCATTCAAATCAAGCATTTTTAGTTGTTTTCGAATTTTTTGTGCAATTATTTCTAGTTGAATTAAAATTTTAAGTAAATACTGTTAATTACATAAAACCAATAATGGAATCAAAATTAATTTAAAAAGAATTACATATCGACCTTGAAGTAAAGACGAGTTGCATTTTTGCAGTTTATTTCTTTTTTTTTTTTTGTATATTTCCTTTTTCTTTAATGAACCAGACAGTCAACTATCACAACGAATATTGAATCGAGAAAGTTCATTAGCCCCCAAAAAAAGTAGACGGCCTTGCCCTGAGAAGGTACATATATTTATAAAATGTGATACATTGCGCCAAAGGTATAGTATCTCTGAGAAATGATATTAAATAGTACTTTCAGTTTTATAGAGCCTGTTTTATTTTTTTTTACTTTTTTACTTTGTGAAAAAAAATAAATATTATGTAGGTATGAGATTTTAATTAAACCTTAACTAAGGAGATGTAGAAGCTTAAAGGAAACTAGTTTTTTTGGGAACGGCTATGTTGTATTTTGTATTGGGTTGGTCACACACTGGTACTTAGAGCTATAATATAATCTTTTAACGGATTTTATTTTTAAATAGGGTACTGCAAAATGTTTTAATTATTTCATCATAAAATGTTTTGAATTGAAGTGGGATTTTTTTTTTAATTTGTAAAGTTAATATATTTTGGTTTTGGCTTTCTTTCTAATTGCTTAAGTGTAAAGAAGTAGAAACATAAATTTAAAAAAGATCTTGAACTTCGATTTTATAAAAAAAAAATGCGTATTCGCCTGAGTGTACCTTCTACGGTTTCAGCTATGTGGTTCTGTGGTTGTATTTTTCATAAGCTTAGCGTGACTACTATTTCTGAAAACTAGTAAGATTGCAACATACCATGCCTTCAAATTTTTTTTTTTAATTATTGAAAATGTTTTTTTGAACATCTACTTAATTTCAATTCTTATATGGAGTAGATAACAAATAATTTTTTTTTGTAAATAGCAACCAAAAAATTTAAAAATTGATGCATATTGGTCCGAGATGTTTTAATTAAAAAAAAATATTTAGAAAACAAATTAAAAAAAAAACTATTTTAGCCAGTCTCCAAAAAATATTTTTGAAGAATTTTTGACAAACGTCAAAAAATATTTTGAAAAAAAAATGATCAAAAAAATTTTGACCAAACCTGCAAAACTAAAAACTGATAAGAACGCAAATTATTCGTGAAACAACGCTCCTTAAATTATTTTCATTTGGTTAAAATTTAATTTTTTATAAAATATTTTATAAAAGGTACAAAACAATACTTTTAAAAAGAGTAGAGAAAATCCCGTTAATAATTTTTCATTAATCTCCTTTAACAGGAATTTTTCAAGACCAACCGTGCATTAAAAGGATTCATATTTAGAAAAAATAGTTGATACATAAACGGAACACCTACAACAGTGGAACACTTGGGCGTATGTGCACTTTTCTTAATTGAACTTTAAGTTAATTTATAAACAAAAATGTACAATAGTCTGGAGTTTGTTTCGTTCCGGAAAGTCTCAAATATTCGTCTTGCAAAGTAATCTAAAATATATTTCACGTGCATTTTCTTAAAAATATATAATTTTCATGGTTTTCAATTCCATTCTTTTCCTTCTAATACTTTTAATACTTTATTTATTGCTTATAATTTTGGTTCCGTGACATTCCATGAAGAACCAGGGCTAAAGTGACTTATAAATCTCAACCATTCCTGTGTGCGTTTTATTGCATGAACGGAGAGGACCAACAATTGTACCTATCCCAAATCAGAATGGCTAGGGTGTAGTATTCTAAACAAATCCTATTCTTGGAGAATTTGTAAATTTCTCACAAGAGGCAGCGCAGCAGCCCGTGAAATAACCATGTTTTTTTTTTTTTAGATGGATGAACCCAGACCTCCGACATCGCAGTCCTTTGCACTAACTATTATGACACGTGCTACTACAAATTGCTTAGTAGTAAAAAAATTTTATTTAAGAAATACATTTGATTACTTTTTTTTCTAAAAGCTTGAAGCTTATTCTTAAATAAAATATGACGGTTAAAGAGACGAGAAAAGTATCGGTCTTGTCTCGATCTTGATCGTGCTTTTGAACAAATGTCTCCTTAATCGTACCACTAAAGAAGAATCTTAAAAGTAATAATAATAAACAAAATTGAATATTTCAATATAAATACCGGACAGCCTATCAATTCTGTTCCATATACCCGTATTTATACAAAAAAAAAAAACAGACGGAAAATTTACCGAGTTGCTTCCAAGACGAAATTAGTTTCTATGTCGAGACTAGAAAAATTTTGCGATTTTACAGAGAATGACAAGAGACTTACAAATAGTCTCGCCACGTAGTCAGTCTTTCCTATTGAATAAGACCCTGTAATTTTCCAATTTAAATGCCTAAGATTTTATAGAGGGTAAGTGAGAGAAGACTGGGAATAAGTAGCTCTCTTTAGAGCTGAAACTCTCAACTCTAACTCTAAAGAATTACATACTTAAAACTCTTTATTTTAAAAATTAAAAAAAAAAAATGCAAATTTACTTGATTTTTCACTGTTTCACTCTTGTATGTAACCCCAGATTATCCATAAAAAAACACACATACAAAAATATCTAGTTTTTAATCCAGACGTCAGATTAAAACAAGTCAAATTGACAGCTTTGTCGCTGGAAGAGTAATCAAAAAAACAGAATTGTTGTCGATACATTAAGAGAGTTATTACACAATGTATTGAAATATGAATATATTATGTAAACATGAAGTCTGAAAAAAGTATTTTTTTTTAATCAATGAAAATTTTATTGAAAATTATAGATTTTTATAAAAAAAGGTCATTTTGAAGCTTACTTCCCTTTTTCTCAATCTACTTCAATTTTTCTTCAAATCTATTTCCACTTTATTTCGGGAAGTGGTAACGCTGATCACAACCGTCTTAATGCCATTTTTATCCTCTAAAGATGACTTTATTTTTCTTTAATAAAAAATCTGAAAAAATCAAATTTAGATCCAAAAATCGCATACAATAATTTTACCAATTTTTAAATACTAAAATCTGGAAATAAATTACTCAAATATATAACAAAACGAAAAGAAAAAAAACTTGAAAATGTTATACGAGTAATTTAAGTTCCGACCAAACACGTCTTGCTCCACTTTTGATTATAATGGGAATAGCCACTTTAAAATGCATCAATATAGTTTTTGGCCTTGACCTTTTTTTTGTTTGTTAGCGTAATAACGTTATTCCCCTCATTTAAATATGTTAAGTATATGACACTTGTCAAAAAGGAAACTTGAAGGTTATTAAAAATGCCGGCAAATGTAACGAAATTAAGAAAAAAAAAATATTTACATAATTTAATTTAAAATTAGAGCAAAAGAAGATTAATTCGACAAAAATACAAATGCGGTTTTTGTTTTTAATATCAACCACAAGCATGTTATTATATTTCCATCAAGATTGATTGCCCAAGAATTTATATCAAGCTTAATAATAGCTCTCCAGATTAGCATATTAAATTTTGTTGAATTTTTCATGAGTTGGAGGTGTTGATGGTATTTTGCTTTGCTTAATTTGATCTTTCCCTACTATTGACAGCTTAATAAATTGACTTTTGTTGGAATACCAGTTTAAGTTTAATAGCTTCGCTGCATTTTTAACTATAATCCGAAAAAAAAACGATGAAACGTTTTGTCCATTTTTGGTAGGTAATGATCCCAAAGATGAACATTGTGGGTGTTCTGTTATCGCAGGCTATTTGAGTTATTATGTATTATTGGAGGTATTTCGTTGGTATTTTTGTTTATTTTTTATTCGTTTCAAAGATGGGTATATCAGTTTCAAATCTGAGTGGCCACGAGACAAGAAACTTTTGGGAGTCGAACTCATAAAACACGTTGCCGTCCACTTTCCCAAAAAAAAATTAAGAAGGAAGTTAATCTTTTGTATTTATTTTATTATTGTATTTAATTTTTAAAAATATTATTATTATTATCATCTACATATGAGTTAAATAGTTTTCATGCTTAGTTAGTCATACGTTTTAAAGATAGCCTTGAACCTGAAGATCATGTTCATATGCAGTCTAAAACGTCAGTAGTAAAGGATCCCGACTAGAAATGACTTGGGGATAACCCAGCCTATACATCTGGACCTAATTGGGTCCCGAAGAGGTACGCCCAATAGGGAAATCCCAAGAAGGCCCCAATTAGCCCCCATTCGGGAAACCCCACCGTAAAAATAAAAATTTTTAGTTAATTTTTCCCAATTGGGATCTGAGTGGGACCTAAGTGGGAAAACCCAAAGTAAAAATAAAAATTTTTAGTCAATTTTTCCCAATTGGGATCTGAGTGGGACCTAAGTCGGCAAACCCAAAGTAAAAATAAAAATTTTTAGTCATTTTTTTTGCGTTATACTTTGTGTCCGACCACACTTAGAAGTCTCAAAATTATTTCTGGCAGACTACTAACAAAATGTATGAATGATTTTTATCAAGTATCTTATTTAGAAAAAAATCCAGTATTTGCGCATGCGTAGATAAGCGTAAGTATCGCAATACTCAAAAGAGGTCTCTTATTATATTACATTTATCAAGTCGGTTGTTATACACACTGTGTTAGTATACATCTATATTAGTTCAAAGAACTGCGGCGCCTTAATATATCTATGTGTATATGTATATGAATATGTATCAATAGTGCGACACCAAGCGGAAAAAAGAATTAAGTTGACAATCGAGAAAACGCGGTGACAAGTTACGACAGGTTCTTTTTAATTATCGAGTGCTTGTTTTTTATTAAACAGTTTTAGTGTTTTAGATTATTATTATATTTTTATTATAAACATTTACCAATGGCTAGTAATAGAAAAACGTAAGTACTTTTAAAATAATTTAATTGTGTACTTTTAGTATTTAATTGATTCAGTTATTTGTAAATTTTTATATCAAAATATTTCTCTTAGGGCTCGAGTTGGGACACCCTTAATGGGGCCACTTCTGGATTACCTTATTGGGACCATCTTGGGATTTTCCCGTTGGGGCACGAATGGGATTGCCCAATTAGGGCCGCACAGGGCTTTGCGTGACATCCCTATTTGTGGTCCCTATAGGGCAACCCAATGAGGGCCCAATAGGTCTCAGAAAAAAATTTCTAGTCGGGATGTAGGACTTTAAATTGGCAACACTTTTTTTTAACTGGTGGCTACTTTGACAGCTTTTAAGTAATTTGCAGTCAGTTTGATTTGGCATTTCAAGAATTGAAGATTCGGTGAATCTACCCAAAACAAGATTGCCGTTGATCCCGATTTTCACAAAAAAACTTTTGTTTTTTGTCTAGCGACAATATTGGCTGAATAGTTAATAAATAAAACTGCCGTCTTTGGAGTGAAAATAATCTTCAAGTGCATGTTGAGACACTGTTACATCCAGAAAAAAACTGACTGTTTGGTGTGCTTTGTGGGCTGGTGCTGGCCAGAACGTTACAGTCAATAATGAATGACCACTATAGAGCCGAGCCATGATAAATAACTTTTGCGTTTTTCAATTGAACAACCATGATGTTCCATTTCAACAAGACGAGGCAACATGTCACGCAGCTAATTCCTTTATTGATTTATTGAAGGGAACGTTTGGTAACCGCATTGTTTCACGTTTCGGACCCGTGAATTGGCCTCCAAGATCGTGCGATTTAACGCCGCCGCCGCCAGACTATTTTCTATGGGGATCGAAGCCGTTAGTCTACGCCGATAAGCCTGAAACAATTAACCACTTGTAGGACAACATTCCCCACGTTATTGCTGATATACGGCCTCAAATATTGGAAAAATTGATCGAAAATTGAACCTTCAGATCAAATTACGTCCGAGCTAACGGTAGCGGCCATATGCCAGAAGTCATATTTAAATTAAAATGCCAAATGATTATCTTTCAAGTCCATTTCATGTCAACTTTCAAAAATCATGTTTGTTTTATTTCAATTCAAAGTTTTATACTGCTGAAAAAACACCCTTTATTATTATACTCTCTTGTAGCTAGTAACCATAAACTCTATAATAAAAATATGTAGATACTTTCTTTAAATCAATACATTAATTTATTTTGATCTTTATGACTTTTCTTCCTTGAAAGTTTTTTCGAGTTAAAATTAAACAGGTGCATATCTAAAGAGGGGGAATGGAGATATCAAACTCCAGCTCAGTTTCTTATGATTATATCCTATAGATGCATACATTTACTTATGTATTAAAAACCCATTCGATAGAGAATTTTAATTACAAAACTTTTTGCCCAGCGGGGACTTGACTATCGAGCTTGGTCTAGGTTCAAGTTTCCACTGGGAAATAAATTTCACTATCAAAATTGAACAAAGAACAAAGCATCACTGAAAAGAGTCTGATAATCGGCCACGCAGTCGTGAAATAACTATAACTCCAGCTCATTTAAGTGCTGTTTTTCAAAACCTTCAAAATTAATTTTTGTTCAAATTCTTCAAGTATAAAAAAAAACTGTACTGTACCAAATTTCAAAAATATGTATCAAGCCGTTTTTAGAATATTTTTAAATTTTTTTTATTTATTTTTATTTTTCGAAAACTTGAAATTTTTTTTTTTTTTGAAAATTTAAGTATTGAATACTTTTTATGGATTTTATATGCTTTTACATAAAATTAAAAAAAACTCATGAATCATGGCTTTCTTCTCGATTAAAATTTTGATTCAGAACAAAATTCTTATTCTCTAATTATTTACATTTTCGTAAAGGTAATTCGGTCTAGTTTTTAAAACTGTCATTCTGAGCTCGATTCCAAGCTTCCAAGCTCGATTCTTAGCTTCCAGCTTCCAAGCTGCTGCCTCTTGCTAGAAAATGATAAATTTTTAAATTCAAAAATAGAGTGCTTCTCACCCTAGCTGTTTGGATTCTTAATGCAATAGTACGCACACAGGATTGGTTGAGAGTTGTAAGTCACTTAGGCTCTGCCCCTTCATGGACATTCGCGCTACCAAATTTATTTACTTCATTATCACTCAGCAAAACCAAAAAAGGTATTTTATCAAAATATTTGAAATATAGAAAATATTTTTCTTATCAGAGATTTTAGTTGTTTCAAAAAAAAAATTAAAACTTTTCCTAAAAACCATAATATTAAGTTATTTGTACGCGCATTTGTTTGTATAAAAATCAGTGGAAACGTTTTTGAGATAGAAAGGCCTCAAAATTTACATACCAGGTAGTATTTCTTTAATCCTTTAAAAATCTGAAGCTGAAAGATAGACAGGTGGACAAAAACCACTAACCTTTTTTGTTGCCTTACGTTCTAAGTAATTTGTTCGATCAAGTTCGATATAAATGTATGGTATGACTTTTTTGTAAATTCAAAACTTGCAATTTTCCACTTTCCTTCAGTAAATTTGAATGATTCATACCTATTCTTCAATTAACCACAATAGCCACATAGATCTTTACAAAAATGTTCCAATAAACTTTCTAGTCTAGCGCCACATAGAATCACCTTCGATTTCAAACACCAACTGACAAGTGACCTACAAAACTTTTGGACCGCATTGTATCAACAAAATGATCATTGATCACCCTTACCAAATCATTACAAGTAACAGCTATTTAATACCAAAAGCTCAATCAAACGAATAATAAAGATTCCATATAGCCAGCCAGTCAAAGAAGGTAATCAATCACAAGATACCATATAAATGTCATTATCACTGCAATCAACCGCCCTAATTTGTCACACAATTGAGGTATTTTTTTTTCGAAATGAAAAAAAGAACGAGATTATGACATTCGCTTAATTCGTACCGCTCACTTATATATGTACATTAGTATATACTGTTTACCTCAAGAAGGTAACCTTGACAACTTTATACAGTTTCTTCGGAGCGTCTAAGAGGGGCAAGTTGAGAGTAGAAATGACTCTCAAGGAAAATAGCTTCTGAATTTGTCAAATGGAACAAACCACATGTGTTTGTGTATATGTAGATAACTCTGATCTGGAACTTAAGTTATGGACCTCCATTTAAATATATGTATTTTAAGTGGGGAGCACCCTTACCTAGCCCAGAGTTGAATGCTCCACCTCATGAACGCAGTTTGTTTTTCCATTCGAGTTATTGCACTATTGCCCGTAGTCCAATTAAATCATAAACTTGTAAAAAAAGAAAAAAAAACTTATTTATTTATTCTTTTAAATTAATTTCCTTAAACGCTATACGTGTTGCTAGCCTGCAGGTCCGGTAATAATATAATGAATTAGCGAATCCGTTCCAAATTGAGCGTGATCACTATGAATTACACTTCTTGGTTTTGCTGTCGAGAGCGTTGGTAGCAGCATATAGTTTGTATATTGGTAATTCTGATGGAGGTTTTCACTTTTAGCACAATGCTTTATTGGATAAGGTAGATTAATTTTGATGAATGATTTGCAGCACTCTGCATTTATGACAAAATACTCCCATGGTTATTATCACTTGTATTATATGAATATCGAAAGCTATTTTGAACGTGATCAAAACTTTTTGACCAGGTTCATTTAACCATTATTCACCCACGCCACGCCGCGGCGCCGAGAAATAAGTTGAATTGGTTTTTGGTTTACAAGAATTATTAGGAAATATAAATATTTAGTGGGAGTTTGTTAAAGAAGTCCGTCAATATGTTAACACAATTCGAGTTAAAATTGGAAAACACTTAGCACGAATTACATTGATTTGTTGTAGTGAAATCAGTAGGTAATTTAAACAAGGTCTTTGGATGTAAAATTGTAGATTTGAATAAATTAATTGAAAAAATAAATACAAATAAACAAGTGTAGTGTTAGGAAACAAATGTACACTTGGATCGATACTGGACTGGTTTCATTTTAGGCAATAAGTGATTGGATTTGTTTTTCTAAATCTTCTGATCTTTAATCATTTTTTTTTTATTTAGAAGCTTTTGAAAAGGCTTTATTGAATAATGTACATGTTTGAAATTTAAAAAAAAAAACTTTCTGAGACTTCAATATCTACATACTTTGATCGTCTAAAGTTTTTTTTTTCCATACTATCTTGAAAAGAAATGTACAAATTATTCTAAACTAACGGTTAACTAAATAAGATTTTTTTAAAGCATTTTTAACATTCTTAAAAATCTTTAAAAGTTTTTTTTTTAGTTAAAATTTTTTTGGGAACTTTCAAAAAGTCGTTAAAAAAGCAAACAAATTAATAAAAGTGCAACAATTTTTTTAGCTTCTTTTTATTTTATTGAAAAGGATCAAATTTGGTAGAAATGTCAAAATTTCATTTTTTTTTTTTTTGCGACAAAAATTATTTTTCAAACTTTAATTTTTGATTAGTTTCTGTTCTAGCGTTTCAAAAAAAAAAACAGTTTTTATTTGAACATAATTTTTAGATGATTTTTTTTTTGTAAAATCTATTTTTTTTTTGACAATTTCATTTTAGTCTTTTTTGAAAAATGTAATTGCTTACCAAATTATTTTTCGAATTTTTTTTTTACATTTTTTTTCGGCACTGCATTTTCTTAATATTAAAATACTTTTGTGTTTTAAAATTCCTTGAAACCGTCAAAATTCTTTGAATCAAAAAAAAATAAAATTCATAATGGCGCTTATCTGGCGACCAAACATTCCCTTAGAAGGGACAGTGCTGGTATGCTGGTGTCCCTCAAGGCTCTGTTTTGTCTCCTACTTTTTTCCTCATTTTTATAAATGATCTTTCATTTGTTACTACTAATCCTTTGAACTGTTTTGCTGACGATAGCACCCTCATCTTCCACGGCAGAACAATGCTTTGAAAACCGAGAGCTCTCTTTTGTCGTTGAAGCTAAATACTCCCCCGTTGCCATTGTTCATGAATGGTATTTGCAGCGAAGTGCTTAGGTTTCTTATGGCGTTGTAAGAACTTTTTATCTCCTTATGATCTGGCCACAATTCATAAGGCATATAAACGTCCTATGTTAGAGTACAATTCCCACATATCCTCCAGTGCATCTAAAACCTTCTTGGACCTCCTGGATAGAATCCAAAAATAGAGCTTTAAAGCTGATAGGTGATAGTTCAATTTCGGAAACATTTGTTTCGTTAGAACATCGTCGAAATGTCTCTTGTCTGTTTTTTTACTATCGTTACTTTTTTAACAGTGCTCTAGTGAAATATCTAACTGCATTCCTCCAATCAAACAATTTCACCGTAATATACATTCTGCTAGGAATGCACATCACTATACCCTTGAGGCAAAATTCGGGCGCACAGTCAAACATAGAGATTCGTTATTTAGCCGTACAACATGAATGTGGAATTCCCTACCCGACTTTATTTCCCCAACGATCGCATTTTTTTTTTTTTTATCAATAGCTTTTTTTTGCAATTTAAGCCCGTTTTCGTAGACCCGTTTTCAAAATAAATACATTTTGTCTTATTGGTTGTATGGCAGTAAGCGCTATTTTTTGGAATAAAAAAAAAACTCTCTAATAAAAAATCCTAAATCTAAAGTTTTAAGAAAATCGGTCCAGTGATTTAGGCTGACGGTCAAGCAACTGCACATTTAAATCTTTAGAATATTCTTCTTTTATAAAAATGTGTCTTTTTCTAAAAAAAAACAAATGTCGGGAATTTGGTAAAAATTTGAAAATGTATGACTTTTTCAAATTTTTTTAAATATTGCTAGTAAAATATTTTGATAAAATTTTGTAAATCACCTTTTTTCATAGCAAATCTAATTCTCTACCAAATGAGTCTGAAGTTAAATTCTCGAAGGGCATTTCGGGCCAAACTTTAACATTGTTTGAGGCAGAGATTTCTTCAACACCTCTGTAGAAGACCCAAAACCATCTAGTTTTCGGTGTTTGATTTGAAATATTTCTGGCTTTCAAAAAAGTTAAAAATATCTTGTTTGCCACTATTGCCACACAATCACTAATAAGCATCCTTGAACGCATATGTTCCTTTCTAAAAGGTTTACTCAATTGGCAATATTTTTCAATTCTTCTAATTTTTTTTTAATGATGGCGATGGTGATCAGATCAATAAGACCCACAGTTGACCGAAAATTCAATGATATCTTAATCATGTTTTTCATACTTGTAAGTTCATTCCTCTGGTGTTGTATTGATCAAGTCGAACAGGATTAGCAAATACACGGCTAGACATTTTCATGTTTGTAAGATGGCGTGAAGTGGCGCCTTATTTGGCAGCAATTATATTTAATTAATGTATAAATCTTTTCTTTTGTCGCAACATTTTCGGACTAAAGCTCATAAATAAATGTCAATTTTATGTGTGAGTAAGCATCTTTTAAACAAATTAAAATTTGCTATTAATAGTAGTTTTTCACCATAAACAAATCCTGTTTTATAAATCCTTAGAGGGAAATAAAAAAAAAATATTTATACAATTGATTTCATTGTGATCAAATAAGGCCTTTGTTATTTGAAACAGCTTAAATATTTCTAATCAATGAACTTAAGAGTATTTCATTAATTTTAATTTCCGTGGATAAAATAAGTTGAAAGAGGAACTAATGTGATTTTTTTTAATGCTGCAGTTTATGTAAGCTTTAGATGGTATTTTTTAACACTTGGAGAAATGGAATTACAAAAGATTTACAGCTATAGAGTTATAGCAAACGCGTGTTTGCATGTACGCTGAAATGCTTGAGTCAGCTGGTGATAATGTTTTGTTGATATGAAGTCAGATGACGTACGTACAGGGTGTATTTTTAGAGGTATAGAAAGAAGATAATCTTTTGGCATTATAATATGATTTCTGACATATGCGTACCACCGTTAGCTCGGACGTAATCTAATCTGGAGGTTCAATTTTCGATCATTTTTCAATTTTATCAGCAATAACGCGGCGAATGTTGTCCTCCAAGTGGACAATCTTTTCGGGCTTTTCGGCGTAGACTAACGACTTCAATCCCCACAGAAAATAGTGAAGCGGTGGCGGCGGTGTTAGGGTTGGAGGTCAATAAATTTGCACAAATTGGAACCGTTGTTCAGGCGTTGAAGTGCCAAGCCAAAGTAAATACAAATCACTTAACAGCTGTTAAAATGGCCGCCAGTTAAAAAAGTATTGCCAATTTAAAGTTCTAATCCCCTCAGAAGAACCCCTTTTACGTGATCTACATTTCTTTAGGGTTTTTGAATATCAAAAGCATTTCTATCATTTTTCTGAAAATTCAAATACTGTTCCATTACGAAAAAAAACAACTCCATTCATTTTATCGTAAATACCAAAACTCTAAGAAAAACCCTAATAAAAATACATCCACGTTCAAGCCATCACATAGAAGGCTACAACACTGGCCTCATCTTACAGCCAAAACGTGTCCATTGCACAATAATGTTCCAACTTCAAATGAAGCAAAAAAAAGTCCAAGACAGCGATGAGGCTTAGACTTTTTTTTTTGCTTCATTTGACTTGCTGAATGCTCAAATGCTCGCTTCTTCCTCTATACTTGAATTATAGAATCTGCAAAATGTATGCCCCTCCTCCTCCTCGTTTTGGGTATTTAAAACAGCTCATACCTCTCAGTGTTATTCACCGAGCATAATTTTGTTCATTTTAACCTAGCTACTCTTTTACAGCATTGATTTGATGGTCTAGCCAGATCTGGCCCAAAGCTCTGCAAAAAAATAAAACATTGGTTTCATGCCAAGTGGAACTGGTTGGAACTCATAATAGAAATGAGTTTGTGTTTTATTGCGCAATGTGCATTGCTATGCACTTAGAAAAAGGGAGGGGGGGAATTATAGGTAAACATAAACATCCCACCAGATGGCCCCATCACCACAATTATTGTGTCTATAGGTAAGGTATATACTTAACCGATAGATCGATGAAAATGGAGAGCAGAATCATAGTTATAGACTTATCCATGGCCTGGTATTGATATGGTTTCGATGGCAGCAGCTTCAGCGCCATCCAGTGCAGTGGTTGTCTTGTAAATTGTAAATGCAACGCGTTCATTGGGGCAAACATTATGCACCTCACCATCGCATCTGCATCGTCAGCAAACTTGCAACTTTTTGCGGAAGTTCAGTGGGACTTTGAAAATGAGGTTAAATCGATTGTAACCTGCGATGAAGGAAAATTGTTTGCCTTTCTAGGGTAGCTTGATTAAGATAGACTTATAATTTGAGAAATTGATACATATAGAATTATTAATGAAAATTTTTGACAGCGTGGTATAGGACATGTGAAATGGTTTCAGAAATTGATTTTGTATGGTAGTTGATGTGTATAAATCTTTAAGTCATTAATTATTTCCGTTAGTTTCCCCTTGAGAGCACAGGACTTCCTCTATTCATGTATGGTTTCTGGAAATGTAGTGCTGATTCCTCTTCGACAGTTCTTCGTCAAGTGCTTCTAGGCCTGCCCGCTCGTCTTTCTGCCTGTGTGAGAGGGTATGAAACGTATCCACTGTCACTTACGTCTGCGTAGTTTCAATGGGTTCCCGCCCTGTTTTCGCATGAAATTCCTCATTCCTCAAGATATTTCGTAGACTTCTATTTACGAACGTTTGCAGCTTTTTTGTGATAGCGAAGTGATGCACTCATAAAGAAGAACGGGTGGAGCGAAACAGTAGTAGTTTGGTCATTAAGCTTATAGAGCTGTTTCTCCATATTTTTGCTTTGCTTTCCCGATTCGGCTGTTAATATTCAGTTCAGTTCCGTCGTCAGTAGAGACAATAAGACCAAGATATTGAAAAGCTTCAGCCATTTTTACTGGTTTCCAGAAATATGTATTTGAGCTAATGAGTAAGTTCCAAGGCTGATCCTTTTTGTTTTGGCCGAATTGATCTTTAGTCCATAGATTCCAGCTTCTCTCGCCACCCTTGTTGTCAAGCGCACGTCACGTCGTTTAGATAGATAAGGTGTTTGAGGTATGATTGCAGAGTCCACTGAATTCCTCCATTTTCTTTCGTAATCTGCTGCGTGCAGAAGATTACTAATCACCAACAGGCGGATTTTCTGGCCTAACCGTATCTCCAATGATGAACTTCATGCGAGGACAGGTCAGGAACCCATCGACTCCATAAAACGAAAACGTAAGTGGCAGTGGATTGGACATACGCTTCAAAAAGGCCACGAGTGCATTGCGGGTCAAGCGATGCAATGGAACCCTCTCACGCAGCAAGGCAGAGGAGTGGGCCGACCTAGAAGTACTTGGCGAAGAACGGTCGAAGAGAAATCAGCACAACTGGGGAAGAATTGGAGAGAGCTGAGGTACATCTCCAGAAACCGAACACGATGGCGCGTAGGAGTAGTGGAGGCCCTAGGCCCCGCAAGGGGTACACCACGGACGTAAACGGTCTGAGGACCTAAGTAAGTTTAAGTAAAGTAACAGGAAAAATATCGGTGAAAGTATAAAGCCCTGCCTAATCCCACTTTGGATTTCAAATTCATCTGACAACTTTGCTTGATGAAAATGCTTGATTGAAGAAGCCATTTTGTATAATAGAAATTATGCACAAAAGCTCCTAGACGAAACCAATTTAACGACACCTGCATTTAGTTTGCAACTGACATGGAACAATCCAAGGCCTGAACCTTTCGACCTTTCCTGAAGTCAACACGGTGAACTCCATTATTGGAACCTTAGTGTGAACCAGTGGAGTGGGAGAGGTATGGTCCCACTCGAGATCATGGTTATCTCCGGTAAAGGAAGAAGAAGAATAATAGGAACAGAGAATGTAAGTTCGGGTCGGAGTTGGAATTCCACATATGAAAAAGCTGAAATTAAGTAGGAGTGTCAAATTGAAAAATCTTTTAACAAAAGTTGTTGGAATATTTATTTTTTCAATTACAACCTTTGTCACAATGATGTCCCGTAACAATTGGTTGAGAAAATTAGTTGGTCATATTTCCAAACTTTTTCCAAAAATGACTTCTTGTTATTCTCAAAGACGCCATCAACATTATTTGATTTATTAATGACTTCAAAAAAAAAAAAATTCATTACATTTCACTTGCAACATTATACGATGTAACGAAAATAAACAACAAACAAGACAAATATGTGAAATCACATTTAAAATACCTGAAGCC
Source organism: Syrphus vitripennis (assembly GCA_958431115.1). Lineage (NCBI taxonomy): Eukaryota > Metazoa > Arthropoda > Insecta > Diptera > Syrphidae > Syrphus > Syrphus vitripennis. The sequence goes on from OY288110.1 coordinate 28,113,929, forward strand.
CTCGAAGCTAGAATTCACCTTGATCCTGACGAGATAAATGACTTTTGACAAGAAAATCTTGTTATCCTCTCACTTTCAGAGTCTCCCTCATATAACCAACAACAACAACAACCACAACACATGTACTCACGTTAACCTCTTTCGCATAACAAGGAACTTAAACTCATTCGAGGTCACATCGCGCACAACCTCGAACTCTCCTTTAAGCCCCGCTCTCAAAGAAGAACGGAACATGAAATAAAGCAAAACAACAACTCCAACATCAACTCAGATATAATGGATAATGGTCATTGTTAGCGGCCCCAATCGTCGATGTGTCCATGGAATTGTGGTTTTTCTTCATTTTTCATACCAGCAGCAATTTACACCAATTCAAAGGCTTCGAGCTCATATACTGTGGAATTAAAGAATTCCGAATATAAATTATAGTAGATAGGTATGTGAACAGAAAAACTACTGCCCTCCAAACATCCGTTAAAAAATAAAGAGTCTTTATTTGGGATGAATCCGCATAAACTGGAGGCTGCATAAACACAACTCAAGGACGAAGTGCTACCTAAAGTATTGAAAAGTTGCCCTGTAACCAGCATTGCTGGTTGATGACTGGTTACAGGAAATATTATACAATTATCATTTTTTTTTTTAAAGCTGCCAATCTTAAGTCATGGTTAAGCCATCAATATTTGTATACTTACTCTCGATTCACCCGCAAACAGGATGTGAAGTCAAAAAGTCATATTTCGCAATGATTCCATTAATATTTTTAAAAGCTACCGCCAGCAGCAATGGACGACAACACCTCCCAAAATCATCAGTCAGAGGAGGAGCACAATCGGATTTTCGTTTTGACTTTGGGAGGCCTTAATTAGTTCCAAACGTGCGAGGTAATTACCAAACCATAATAATGCAATAATGCGGAACTTTAATTAAAAATGTGCACAGCATTCAACAATGGGATGATGACGATGGGGTTCAGGAAAGAGATTCAGTCGGTTGGTGGGGTTTTATCGGAGATACTCTGGTGTGTCGTTGTCATGACGACGACCAACCGACACGACCGATGTTACACCAATGGTGGTGCGTCTTTGTATATGACCTTTTCATGGAGTGGATAGCAATGGTAGATATCTACCTAAAGCCTCATAAATCATCTTCTTCTGTCGATCGCGCAATGGAACGGTATTCCAATGTGCCTATGGCAGCGAAAAAAAATAGCATTACTTACAACTACTACTCGTACAACAATTAAGAAAAAAAAAAACAAAGTTTCAAAGAAAAATTACATAATGAGCTAGCATGGAATAGAGCATCATGGATACAAGATACAAGTCGAGAGTATAAACGTCAGAGTGATGTACAAAAAAAAACTATTTGGTAATATTTCGCTTGACTTTTGTGTCAAATACTCCTCTCGAACAGTTCATAACCTAAAAATTCGTTTTAGGAGAAATGGTTCTCTAAAAAAAATTAACACAAACCAAAAAGAACTACAGAAAATAAAAAAGAAGAATTCCATGGAAGAAAAAAGCAACATTAAAACAATAGAGAAATTCTTATAATTAATTTTTATAGAACGGATTTAACTTGAACAGGAAAATTAATAGTAATATTTTGCGAACCAATCTTTTGGAAGACTTTTTTCGCAAATCTTACTCTGCAATTATCAAAATAAATTTTATCCGACTTGGATTATTTTTTTTAGAAATAACGCTACAGATGATTCAAAAAATCATGCTTAAGATTTTTAGAAATACAAGAATTTTTCAAAAACTAGTTTAGAAACTAAACAGTGGAGGGAAATTAAATAAATATTTATTAAATGTATTGGTATTTTCTGTAGGTACCTATCAAAAATCTTTAATTTTGTATAACATCAGAGTATACGTATGTAGTAAATTATTTCAAAATAATACGATTCTTCTAATAAATTTATGTTCTTCTTCTTCTAATTTATTTTTTTTGAAAATTTTGATATTTTCAAATCAATAAAACTTTATTATAAAAAACGGTGCCTTCCATGATTTAAAAAAAAACACCGGATGGATAAATCACTGAGCAAAGGCATGTCATATTGTGAATAAAATTTATCAGGGAATTTATCCCATATTCTATCGGTCCCTTGTGTAAAGTAAAGGTATTTGTATTTCTAAACTTTTTTAAAATAAAATTGATTTTTTCAAATTAGTATACTTTTTTAAAGAATGTTTTCCGCAACTTTAACAACATGAATTTAAATCTAAATCTCGAAACCCTACTCTATTCTTACTGGATACATGTATGAAGGTACATGTTGTGACTTCTTTAATACCGATTTCTCGAAATCTTCTAACTTCCTAACTTCAAAATTTTAATATTTCATCCAATATTTTAAAATGGCTGTATATGTACATTTGTGTTAGATTTCACCAATCTTCAGTTTTTCTATCTTCTCTTTATATTTACTTCCTGTGTCCCTCAAGGAAGTCATTAAGGACCACTTCTTTTTACGATATTTAAAATTAAAATTCATCAGGTTTGAATACAAATACATATAAAGTGTCCAACATCTAACGTTTTTTTTTTCAACTAGTGCTTATTTCGTGAATGGTAACACTCAGCTCATGTCTGATTTGACAGATAATTAGTTTTATCCTTCCGCTGAACGAATATGGTTGTGTATACGTGCATTTTCGCTTCGCTACGTGAGCCTGCGATCGACTCAGAGAAGATGCCGATTTTGCCAAAAAAATCATCTTTTCAGATGAAGCTCATTTTGATCTTGGCGGGTATGTACATAAACAAGAAAAATTGGCAACATTTGATTTCAACAGGATGGCACTGCGTGCCACACAGCCGAAGCTCACTCAATGTTTTGCGCCCTGTTTTTGAAGATCGCACTATCAGCCGCAGAGCTGATGTCGTTTGGCCACCTCGGAGCTGTGATTTGACACCGTTGGACTATTATTTGTGTGGTGCCGTAAAAGATAAGTTTTACGCCGACAAGCCAGAAACAATTGACGCTTTAAGGGACAATATTTCTGAAGCCATTGGTGAAATACAGCTGCACACAATCGATAATGTGCTTAAAAATTGGACCGATCGTGTAGGCTACTGCATGGCCAGCTGAGGCAGCCATTTGAAATTTGAATGAAATTATTTTCCATTATTAACCAGAAGGATTGTACTTTCAAATAAAAAAGAAATTTGAGAAAATATTTAGTAATTTTTTTTATATCATTTTCAAAAAAAAAGTTATTTGGCGGAATCTTTATTTATACTTGTAAATATTGATGACCTAATATTGTCTACATCAAATGATTCAAGTATTCACTTGTCAAAACCTATTACTTTTAAAAGATACCAATATCCATCAACATTAAATTTTCTTATAACATTTTTGGAACTTTTAAACTTAAACCAAATTGAACGCCATCGTGTATGCTATCTGGACTCTGGAGATGTGTTTCGAATCTCTGCAACTCTTCCTCAGTTGTCCTGAATTATCCTCAAACGCTCTTGATTACTTTATTTCCAATTCACTTGTTGCCCTTCCGAAGCATATGGCTACTTAGTACTTGTACTTATTTTTAACTTATTTCTTTTTAGTTAAAATACTGGGAGTTCATATTTTGATAATGTGCAGAAGAAAATATAGCTACGGCTCTGTCATTGGAGCATCGTGATTTTTGCAACAATCCGAATGAATGATGAAGATTCGCCATAAAATATTCGTTGTACCAGCCTCCGGGCAACTATGGCCCAATGGGTAAATGCCAAGGGATCATCTTTAAATCTCCGATGATGTTTTTGATGAATATTCATAGCCTCAGCTCTTTGAATTGATCGATTATAAACAAAAAATAAACGAAAAGTTAAAGTTAAACGTTTTGTTGAGATTTTATGTACAATGGTTGCAGAGAGTCTCTTCAGACTCTTAAGTGATTGTACATTATAACCTTTTTTCTCAGACCCTCTCTTATCACTTTATTTTATCACAGCAGCTACAAAGACTAAATAATTAAAACATTTTAATTAGTCCTTCAAGGTGGCTCACTTTAACGCCACTGTTATTTTTGACATGGATGAGGAGTTATGCTATTAAAATGAGACTTCAAAATACACTCTCTCGCTCTTAATTGAGTTTGAAGTCTGACTACCTAAGTAGGTATAAATATACGCTAATTAACTACGAATAGCTTTCCATTATTATTTTTTTTTTTCTTTTTTGTACAATATTTCGCGCATGATACATTTTTCGATCATTTTTGTTTTTGTATTCCATGGATATCTTCTTTTTGAAGTAAATTGAGTAATTAACGAGAGCTTAAAAGAGAATATTATGTTGCTATTACTATTATGATGCAATGACAGTGGCGTGCGCTACTAAACACATTGCATTGTTAAGTGATTACGATTATGTGGGTGGAAGTGGGGCAGGAGTTCGAGACAAGAAAACCAATATAAATAATATATAACTATATAACTATGCGATTACATAAAGTTTAAGTTAAGTAATTTTTTAGTCAATTTGAAGACCACTCGTTGAGACTAATAAACATTACGATACGATGCGACGACGGTGTAATATTTTTTTTTTCCTAAAAAAAATATTTCGAAAGAAAATTTGGTGAAGTGAATTTATCGTGAGAAAATTTTTTAAAAAGTTGGGAAGATTGCTGACAGCTCTTTTGATCGAATATCTTCTTTTTTTTGTTTTGTTGGATGTGAGAGGAAATTGTTTTCGTTTTTTTTTTTTTGTAAAGATGATCATTCTTCTGTTGTGATGATAAATGATATCTTATTTTTTTAATAGTATTTCAATAGATATTTTGTAATTGGTAGTTAGGAACAGTATTTTCAAACCTAATAGACTTACTTATGATGTATGTATATATGAACAAAACCACAAACATGAAACTTTTATGAACTTATACCCAGGTAGTTTTATGGTGAAATGAAAACTAAATGCACAACTATGGATTAAATGTTAAACAAAAACAAATGTTGAATACATATATTTTGATTTTTTTTTCAATTTTCTAAAATCTTTATAAAAGAAAAATATTTAAAAACCAAAAGGCTTTTAAAAAAATATATAAAATTGTATTTTGATTTAAAAATTTGGTGTGCAAGTTTTTGTACTCAATAATTAACGTTTAAAGCAAAATTTCAAAAAAAAATATATCCACTAGTATTCAAAATATTTACTCTTCAATTTTTTGTTTTGTTTTTCAAATACCTATCCAAAAATAATCAAATAAGAAAAAAAAACCCCGATTAAACATTTTCATCAACATCGTTAGAGCCGTTTTTGAGATAGATATGTTTTTTCTTAACAGATGCCGTTGTTATTTTTTGATCTAAAAAAAATTTCAATGTCGCCTTAAAATTTTAAATTCCAAGTTTGAAGAAAATCACTTGTGTAATTAATGCTGCAGGACATGTTACATCAGACAGACCAAATTCCTTGCCCACTTGTTCTTCTTCTTTATATGAAATTAATGGCAAGTTTGATCAAAAATTTCGAGTTTGAATATTTCTTACGAATGCTGCAATTCTTGAACAGATGAGGTGTAACAAAAAGTTAATTTGCTTTTTAATTCAAGTTATTCTACCGAATCACAGTACAGATATAAAACTTAATATCTTCCGAAACCTTTTTAAAATCATTCGTCAGAAATGAAGATTTCGAAACGTATATTTCAGAATTTGCAAAAGCAAAATACAAGAGTATTAATGTTACATTGATCAAAATGGCAAAACTGTCAATAAAAATATTTAAGCTTTGTTTTTGTAAGCTTTAAAATTTGGGTCTTGCAAAGTTTATTTCTGAAAATGATTTTGAAAACGTTTCGGAAGATATTACCTTTCATATGTTTACTGTGCTACGGAATAGTTTTCGAAAAATTATTTTGACAACAAAATCTTTTCTGAAAATTGTACCTATATCTTAGGCCCAATTTTGTAGTTGTAAGTTAACTCGAAGTTAGCTGTGAGTTAGTTTAGCCTACAAATAATTTAAACCAGAGTCAACTCAGAAGTAATTTTTAACTGTCACAAATGAGATGGCGAAATTATCGCCCTACAACGATTTTTCACACAAATCTGCAGAAACATCTATTCTCTCAATCTAGATTTAATACTCAGCAAAAGTGGTGAGTTAACTCTAGATCTAAATTGATTAAACTTCATGGGTTTACTTATGATCTCGCTCTGAAAAACTGCCCCGCAGAGAATGATCTTTTGACGAACTTTTATATCATGAACAAAATATTTGTTGTTCATTAGATTACGCATCCATTCTCACCATACATAATAGCCTTAGGATTCCTTACTTCTTTCATAAGCTGTTTTCAAATTACTTTCTTGGTTTACCGGACAACCATACCATACTTTTGCAAACAAAGACTTTAAAAGCTGATCTGGTTTAAATAGCTCTATAGACGGTCGAAGGTCAATACCTAAAGCAGTTTTCATATATAATGAACATTCTTATCGTTGACATGTTTATAATTTACATGTTTCTTTACAACAAGTCAGTAATTCACGGCATATTGCGCAAGATTCAAAAATAGTCACCCAGCATAATAAAAGGTGGTGTTTGTCTTTTAGATTTTGCTACTCGTATAATGAAGTCAGCAAGTATTATATTCTCTTAATGATTCTGGTGGGTGTCACATTCTCAATTTATATCTATTGACAACTTCCCCATTTCGATTTGAATTTTTTTTTTTTTTTTATAAACTCGCACCTTTTCCAAGACCCGTTTATAAGATTTCATCAACCTTGCATGGAAAAAAAATAAATTCGTGTTTTCTCGCACAGTGACAGTGGGAATAATGTATCGCAAGAATGACATTTTTGCGTAAGCGCAATATCTTAAATCTGCAACAATAAAAACAACGACGAGACGAGACGAGATAACTGACTCATATTGTTGGGTGGGTGTCATAAATGTTGTACCAACATATTTTTCCTTTAAACAATAATTACCTACTGCTGCAGTGCTTACTCCACTCAATCACACGAATCGATTCGCGTAAATATGCTAATTCGAAAGTGAAATCATTTTCTCATGTCAGTCACTAGAGGCACTAGTGTCAGTTTGTGGTGTCAATGGTGACACAATGGCATAGTAATACTAATTAATTAAATATGATTATTTATTTATTATTATTTTTTTTTTTTTCTTATTTTTCAGATCAAAGAACGTCTGCACACTGTGTTGGTAACTTCTGCTGCTGCTACCACCTCCCCCACTTTGGCACAAGACATGGCACTCATTTGCAAACGTCTTTAGAATCAACAAGAATAAAAAAAATACAAAAAAAAAAACATTCTTCAATGGAAACATAACAGTTATTGGTCAACTCTGTCAGTTTGAAGTCTATGGACGAAAATGGATTACAGTTATAAGTTTTTATGGCTGTCCGGTATACTATTAGGTAAGGAGAGTACCCACCACGTTTATGTTTATGTTTATTGAAATTGATATGTTAAATGAATATCATTGTTTTGTATCGGTAAAACTATATTACTTAGATATTAGTATTCTATTGTGACCGAGACTGTCAATTCGATTAGGGAGTGTTCTGAAATAGAACATTTGGTTCATTAGATTTTTATTGTCTGTTGTCTATGTGGTGAAAAAAAAAAACTAAAATGCATTTAGAAAAGCGTTAATCTTTGTATGGCATAGAGGAGAAAGGTAAAATTAATGAATGGAAATTAATTATTTTAACTATGGTGTCTACTATACTATGGATTGTAATAGAGTTAGAAAAAGAACTTGACACATATTGTTAGAAGGTTGCAGCTGATTTTGTTTGCAGAAAATTGAAAATGAAAAGAAAAGACATTTCTTTCAATAGCTAATGAAATTTATTTTGACTAGAGCTTTAGATAGAAAACTTTATGAAGAAAGCAAAGATTGTATTGAACTTGAAAAGAAATTGTCTTCTTGACCCTTCTTATATATGTTTCAAAATGGTTCCAAGAAAATTTAATGGCTTCTTCTAATTTTTGGATTCATTCCCCTTCTTGGGACTTGTTTAGAATTTAAGAAACTCGCAATAAAAAATTTTTTCAAAGAAAGAAAAATTGCAAAGTAAAAACGGTAAGAACGACCTTAGTTGGAATCTTAAAAAAAAAACACTTCAATCAAATTCTTTTTAGTTTAACTCCATTTTTAACTAAATAAGCTTTATTCCTTCAATACACAGTATTAATACTTTTCAAAAATTATTTCCATTGTCAACATTGTATTTTGAAAACATTTTTGTACTATTACCTTATTAGATTTTTCAAACTTTTCAAAAACCCATATTTTCAATGCTATAGTAAATTATTTAGATTTTTCCAAAAGAGTTTAATGTTAACAATATGAGATTTTGAAAAATCCGATAAAATAATTTTCAAAATCCCACTATTTTTTACGATTATGTTTTAGGATTTATTAAATGTTCAAAAACCCATATTTGACTGTTAAAATTTACCTAGTCGATGTTTGTCTATAAAATTTCGCTCTTTGCAAATTGCGCTCGAATTTCACACAAAATTTTTTATAATGGTTTTGAACTTCAACCCCAAAACACCCACGAAACTTAAAGTTACCTCAATCATTTAAATTGTTTTAAAATTCTAAAAAATTGTGTGAATCTGATCCTTATCAAATTATTTAAATTTCTTTATTCATTCTGCAATTCAAATTAATAAAATTCAATATGAATTTTGTTTTTTGAACTTAAGCGAATTTTTAAAGTTTTAGTGAAATTTTGAAAAATCAATTAAATTTGGTAGCGGTCATAATACTGTTTTTCAAAATTTTATATGTCAAAATTCTGTGTGCTCAAAATACTTTAAGATCATAATTCTGTATGATGCAAAAGTCTAAACATCAAAAAGCTGTATTAACAAAATGCTGACTTGCAAAATTCTGTTTTGTAAGATTCTGTACGACAAAACACTGTATTTTCCATACAGTTTTTTTTTAAAGAAATTTCCTAAAAAAATAAAACATTTATTTTTTTTCTTTCTCCTTTTCCCTTAGCTCCTAAAGAGGTACCTAAAAAATACGCTTTGACATACATTATTTTTCTCTTCCACAAACAGAATATTGACAAACAGTATTTTGGCATCCAGTATTTTGAATACAGTATTTCGACAAATACAGTATTTCAACTCCAAGCTCTTACAGTTTTTAATTTTATTTATTTTAATTCATTTTTTTTTTTTTTGAAAATCAACTCTTTTTCAATTTTTCAATTATTACAAATTTCACGTGAAATTTTATAAATTTACTTAAATTTTTAATTTACTTAATTTTTTTAAAACGTCCAAGAAGTAACGTAAAAAACTCAACCTACTCGTATACCTGTCAAATTAACGAATATTTTGTTTTGTTGGGCTTAAGTTGTTTTTGCTGCCAAGCGTGCAGCAGGTCCCAATATTTTTTTCACATATGAATGGAACTGTTGACATTTTGTTCTGAAAAATAGTGTTTGAGAGCTTTTGTCTAAAATAAAACAAAATTAGTAAAATTTCGTACACTTACCGTGAATTAAGATTTTTTGAACTACCCCACAGAATAATTCCATCTGCTCCTGCATATTTTACTTCCTTAAAAACGTCCAACGTTGTCACCATATCAAGATACTTTGAGGTATCTGAAAACATATATCTATGATACACCAGAACTTTTGGCTCCTGTTTTCCATTTCCATTGCTGGTCATTTCGGCAACACGTACAGCTTCGCTCGTCTTTGCTCTTACAAAAGGAATACGATTTAAGACTGGAGTATTTTCTTCCATGTATACAGATGGATAAATTGCGTCAGAAGATTGGAACATCCATTGGATCCTTAATTTTATTTATTTTGTTAACATACAAAAAAGAATGGGTTGGGTATATGACAACAAACTCACATATTATTTTGATCATGAACAGTTTTCGTACATTTCCCCGGATTATTCCCATTTCCGTTATTAAAGCAAAATGGAAATGCATAGTATCCCCATTTACCGCGTGGACGCATTTGTTTAGCTTTCAGCAAGGTCTCTAACATAAAAGCCTTAGCACCAATTTCGAACTTGATTTCTGCTTCTTTTTCAATTTCTTTTTTCGTCCATTCAGGGTGATATTTCTGTTCAATTTGCATTGAAAGAGTCTTATACGGTTCGAGAGTTCCAAAATTTTGGCTATAAATTGGTCGCCAAGATTCAAAATCTATGATTGCAAAACCTGAGAAATCGGCATTAGGTATGAGCTTTTCTAGCTGCATTTCAAAAATCTGCAAATGCTCAGTCAAATTGCCTTCCTGAGGGACCCCATTGTTTCTGTACATAAATTCCTTGGAAGAAGAGTTTTGCAATATTGCAGGAAAACTACCTGGATCGTAGAGGATCGATATTTGATCTCCGCGAAAAGAGTCTTTTTCATTTTGAATTATTCCGTATTCAGCTAGAACCCGACTAGAAATTTTTTTTTGCGACCTATTGGGCCCTCATTGGGTTGCCCTATAGGGACCACAAATAGGGATGTCACGCAAAGCCCTGTGCGGCCCTAATTGGGCAATCCCATTCGTGCCCCAACGGGAAAATCCCAAGATGGTCCCAATAAGGTAATCCAGAAGTGGCCCCATTAAGGGTGTCCCAACTCGAGCCCTAAGAGAAATATTTAGATATAAAAAAATTACATGGCAGATGTAAAAACGACATTTACATTACAAATAACTGAATCAATTAAATACTTAAAAGTCACAACTAAATTATTTTAAAAGTACTTACGTTTTACTATTAATAGCCATTGGTAAATGTTTATAATAAAAATTAGTATTAATAATAATCTGAAACAATAAAACTGTTTAATAAAAAAACAAACACTCGATAATTAAAAAGAACCTGTCGTAACTTGTCACCGCGTTTTCTCGATTGTCAACTTAATCCTTTTTTCCGCTTGGTGTCGCACTATTGATACATATTCATATCAATATACACATACACATATGTAGATGTACACTAACACAGTGTGTATAGAGACAATCGTAAGCTAGGGTGTGAGATGTCGCAGTCACTTGACTTGTTCTATATAGGTGTACAATATAGGTGTGCGATATTGAAGAGTTATTTGTTATCTGTGATTTTTTTCTAAATAAGATAGCTTCTTGATAAAAATCATTCATAAATTTTCTTAGTACTCTGCCAAAAATAATTTTGAGACTTCTAAGTGTGGTCGGACACAAAGTATAACGCAAAAAAGCTGACTAAAAATTTTTATTTTTACTTTGGGTTTTCCCACTTAGGCCCCACTCAGATCCCAATTGGGAAAAATTAACTAAAATTTTTTATTTTTACTTTGGGTTTACCCACTTAGGTCCCACTCAGATCCCAATTGGGAAAAATTAACTAAAAATTTTTATTTTTGCGGTGGGGTTTCCCGAATGGGGGCTAATTGGGGCCTTCTTGGGATTTCCCTATTGGGCGTACCTCTTCGGGACCCAATTAGGTCCAGATGTATAGGCTGGGTTATCCCCAAGTCATTTCTAGTCGGGAAGAGTATCAAATTTAATTTGATATGGGTGGCACATGAAAGATGGAATGTTCCAATAAAATTTGAAGTTACTATATCCGAAATTATAAGAAAGACTTGATTGTACATATATGTTTTGAATTAAATAATAAGCAGAATTACCTCGCACCAATGGATAGCCAAAAGCACGAAATCATCATGGATCTTATAAGCCATTTTGCGAAATCCATAACTGCTCGTATCTGAAATAGAAATAAAAATATCCAGAATCTGTTTAGTGGATGAAGAGAACTTTTTTTTTATGTTTCTGTCAGAACCCATGATGAAAATTTGAAGTAACTTTTATCTTCCAAACTGGCATATTGTGTTAATTGCAGTATGCAGCAGCAATTTTTTAAATTTGGTCATATCTTATCAAGCAGAGTTCTTATAAACAGTGCTTTTTTCAGAGTTACAGAACTGTAAGTTGGCAACACTTTTTTTACTGGCCGCCATTTTAACAGCTGTTAAGTGAATTATGTTTAGCTTTGTTTGTTTGTTTGGCATTTCAAGAACTGAAGACACAAAACGTTGATTCTGATTAACGTACTGTTCAGAGGACAATCTGGATATTTGTAAAGTTCAAAGTCTTACCAACAAAAGTCTGAATTTTGCGAAGATTTGAAGTTGACATTGTTTCTTTAAGTGCCTAAGTGGTTTTAAGCTTTTTTTTCTAATTAGCGCGCACTCAAGGGGATTTTTATGTACCCTTTATATGTCAGAGACACAGTGCGAGCTTAAGGTAAGTAGGAGGGGATATAAAAATAGATGTCTTGAATTTCAGTATATCACAATGAGAGGAAAAGATTGAGCTTGGAAGGTTATTCCACATTCGCGTAGTACGGCTAAAGAACGAATACCTGTACTTGACAGTACGGCCGAAATTGGGTTCAAGAGCAAACTGATGAGCATTCCTGGAAGCGCGAGTATTACGGTTGAAACGTTTAAGGGGAGGAATGCAACTGGCTATTTCATTAGAGCACTTAAACATCTTGCGGCATTTTTGGCGACTTTAAGTATGTGATCATTCCACAAAAGATGGCTTGTGATACACATACCTCAAATCGCAAGCTGATTAGTTTCTTCGATGCAAGTGCCACTCATAGATAATGGCAGATAATATCTCACTTTAACGACAGAAGGAAGCATTAAGTTTTCGAAGCATTAAATTCTACGCGATTTTTTAATCCCCATTGTACAATGCTGTCTAAGTCAGAATTTAATGTACTTATCATATTTAGCCGTTTCGGTTCCACGTCCGAAGAGGAGGGATGTTAATCTGGGTGCTATCGTCAGCAAAACCATGCTAAACACTTTGGCAGAATTGGTGGTCGAAACTGTGAAAACAAATTAGATCTTTAGTGGTGTTGTTTTCTAATGAAGATAGTAGTTATCAATGCTTTTTTACGGAAATACGAAATAGAGCAAATAAATGCCTGGATAAAGTGTCTTGCTCTCAGATCTTTGAATCCATTATCAGTGAAGTGACACATATAACAGACCGCCTTGTACTTTAGGACTTAAGGTGATCGTGTCGTGTGATCGAGACTTTCATTTTTATGTCGAATTTATCAATTTTTTTTTCTTTTTGCTTCTCATGGTGGTCCAGTCCTTGACTTCGCAGTCCTATGACAAACCATACTGTGATTGGCTGTTAGTGGTTTTTTATTAATAGCTTACCAAATTATTTCGCTAAATTTTTGAAAGTTTGCAAAAAAACTGACTTTCTATGAACCGTTCACTAGTCGCATTAGCAACTAAATACTATACAGAACTAACTGTGTCAATTTCCAGAACTCACATCATTTATATAGACGCAAAGTTTATTTGCTTAACAAATTGATAATCATTAAAAACAAAAACAGAATAAATGCATTTGTGGAACTATGGTTTTATAAAAATTGCATAACAAAGTGCCAAAGAATGAAGATTATTAACTCAGCTGGTTTTTAACTCAAACTGTTTCTTTGTTGTTGTTTTTTTTTTAACAAAGTTGCCAGACTTGTTATTATTATATTAATAAAATTATAAACAGTTTTATTCTTATTTTGAAAAAAGAAGGAATCATGACTTCTATTGGAATTTAATATGCAAATAGGAAGCAGTGTTTTTATCGCCATCTTGATTATCTTATAGGAAGTTAAATTAAATACAAGTTTTTCACTATCAACTTCTTGCAGGGATGCCATTATTCTTAATTTAAATTCGTAAAAATCTACAAATCGAAAAAATCCAAAAGCCAAAACTCACTATCTAGCAAAATGTATTTATGAAGGACTGAAACATCCATTTTGAAGATAAAAAGCACCGTTTTAACGGCTTTGCCGTATAGTTGCCGAGCATATCATTCAATAGCAACCCTTTGACTTCAGCTCATTGTTCGATGGTTAAGAGATCCACTATCGTAAATTGCAAACATTCAACTTATATTATGACACTTCAGATGACAGCTGATTTTGACAGTTGTCAAATGTCATCGCTATCAACTTGAAACAACAAATCGAATGACTCTGGAGTTCGTTAAAGAAAATGTAGAAGGCAAAAGTCGTGACACTTAGCTAAGGCCATGTCAAAAGCAGTTTTGTTTTAAAAAGATTTTCAAACTTCTATCAAATTTGTTTTTCTGAAAATGTTTTGTTTTCACCAGAGAAATTATAACTCACTCTGGGAAAACAAATTTATTAACCTTGATAATTTAAGTTAATACGCATTCTAATGATATCTACATTCAATAAAAAATTATGATGTTTTTAACGGAAAAAAAACGTTTTATTTACATATTATCACCTTTTTCCTTATCTCACAACATCAAAACCTGTGTTGTTTACCCCAATAAATAAGAAATCAGCACTCAATGTCTTCGATTAAATGTAAAACTTCAATAAAATCTATGAATTTACTGTTTAGTTAACAGCACTTAACAGTGTCTAACTATAGCTGACTCAATATCATTGGAATGCATGCTTTACGTTTAATCCCATTATTTTTTGTTAATTTAAGTTATTGATTTTATTAATTGGTCAATAAATTGCACCTACACGTGGAAATTAAAAAAAAAATTAAAAACAAATACTTTTCGCACCATTTTTTGCTTAATTGCATTTCCGCATAACTGCTCCAATTGAATATTCAAATTGCTTCAAAACTAGAAAAAAAAAACTGTAATTATGTAGTTTTCTTTTTGAAATTCTAATTAGACCGCACAACGTAGTTTGATCGTTTACTTCTTAGTGTTCAATATTATAACAGCTAACTAAAATATTTTGATCCCTTTATAAGCTTAAGATAAATGTTGCAGTTGTGTTCTCTTTTCATAGTTTAGTGCAGTTAAATACCAGTTTGACTTGTGGTGACTTCATTGTCTGGGACTCGGAATTGACTTTTGCTGTAACTTACCATGCCGGAAAACAGATGGACTTCATTTAAATTGATTTTAATTTATGTATTGTAATATTTCTTATAGTAAATATGTAATTTTGCAGTTGTACTTTAACACGTGCCGACCTGGTGTAGAATTACTGATTTTTTTAATTTTAAGGAAGTCTTATCTTATTCGAACTAGATTCTATAAAAACTTATTCTAGTTAGTAAAGCAGCAAAATAAAACATAGAAAACATAGCACAACAAAATTAGAACTGTCCCAATTTTTTCAGAAGTAGTTAACTGCAAATTCATGAGACATAAACTATTCTGTACAACAACTGTTTAGAACTTTTCTAGGAAGTTCTTCGATAACTTTGCAAAAAATTAGCAGAGCCGCAAAATACATTTAAAAACCATTGAACGAAAAATGAAACTAGCCAGCAAATTCAAGAGCAGCTAACGACAAATTCCTTAGCCAGCATAAGCCAGCGAAGCACTAAAAAATTAAAACATAAAACATAGAATGACAAATTCAAATTTGGCAAAACTAATAATTAACGACTAAGTAATAGGCTAATTTTACTTTTTCATTTGTTTGACTTTACAATAGAAATTTTTAAAAATTAATATGTTCACTTACGCGCTTAAAAAAAGATACTTCAAGCTTTATTTTAATATTTAAGATCAAAAACAGACTGACGGATCATGTTGTTGCAACAATTTATATTAGAATTCATATTTTGAAATATCAAGCACAGAATAAAGGAATGATTGAAAACAAGAGAGAACAAAAAATTATGTGTACGCATAGCAATTTGATAACATATAAGACCAACATTTTTTGAATGACATCATAATTACACTATCAAATCAAACCTCTCATGTCTGAAACATGAATTTGAAAATTAATTTTTTTAAGTGACTAGTTGGCTTGATGAATCTTTCGGTATTCGTTAAAGTCTTCGTACTTTATAAGTGTACTTTTATCGTATAAAATATAATATTTTAAATTATCAATAATAAAAATTTTGAACAACAACTCATTTGTGTAACAATATTCATGCTTCTGGAATGAAAGGATTGGTTTGAAAATAATAGGTTTGTTCGTTGAACTTTATCCAGGGTTGACCCAGGTTTTCTTGACAACCCCAAACTTGGGTTTTTCAGTTGACATTCAAACCAGAAAAACATGAATTTTGTATTCTGTGCTGTAATAGTTTAAATTGAAATTTATACAGATTCAACCGTTGCACAGTCGAAAACATCAAATGTTTCCATTTCTATTTCTATAATTGTTGAATTGAATTTATTTATTCAATTTATTTGTCTTAAATAATAAAAAATTACCTGCAACACGTAAATACACAGCAAAACAAATGCTTCAAACTCGTGTCACTTTGACAGTTTAATCTTTACCTCAACTCGCCACAGCAAAAACCTAGTTCTACTTCAGGGCGAGTTCAGGGCGAACCCAGGTCTCAAAAAACACAGAATTTCATTGCCAAGGTGAGTTCAGGTTTAAAAAAAAAACGCTTTAGGGCAAACCCAGGGTGGCTCAACGAACAAACCTAATATATTTCTGATTTTATTCAAGGACAGGTGATTGTACGTCATTCTTTTGAAGTAGGGAAATTTTTAGTACTACTTCACAGGCCTGTCACTTAATACAACTGTGATCTTCTGCTACTGCAGTAAGGTTTCGGGGTACTGACCTGTCAATATTCTTGCATTGGCCCCCCGCAGCCTATGTGTTCTACCTGTTATTTCTTCCGCAATTTTTATTGAATTGTATTGTAATTTTTTTCCTGTTATCACACGCTCACAGGAATGGTTGAGAATTTTAAGTCACACAAGCCCTAGCTTTCTACTAGCTGTCACTGTTTATTTATTTATAATTCTGTCTGACTGTCGGTTCATCTACAACCTCTAACAACAGCTTCCATTGGGTAATCCCACCAGAATCAATCTGACGGTCCTTGGGATGCTATTTGGATCCAACGATTCTTTTCCATCAGATATATAGTTTGTTGTCCATCTGTTAAGCCATAAACTGTCAAAATCCATTGAAGAAAACACCTCCATGCTGTTTCTGTTTTTCTATGGGTTTAATACGTTCATGTTCTGTTTCATCAATATTTAACAAGCTTTTAAATTTTTAAATGATATATGTATGTATTTTGCATGGAACAAACATAATTTTAGGACTTAAAACTGTTTGGTGCAACCGGAAATAAGGAAAATTTAATCAAATGTTTATTATCGAATCCCCAAAAACCATTTATATTTCTAAGAGCAGATGCTAACCATTTTAAATGTATAGGTCCTATTCTATTCGCAGCTATCACCATGCAGAATGTTGCCAGCCCAGTTTTTCAAAATCACAAAACAAAAGAATGGACGAATTTAGATAATATAACATTTTCGTTTGATTGCTCCAATCGACCGGTTGGTTTTTATGCCGATATGGAGTATAATTGTCAAGTAAGTATAATATACAACTCCTTCAAATATGAAAACTTTGAAAGCTTTTTTAACGATAATTTTACAAAAGCGCTCTTTTGAAAGAATAACTTATACTAAAAGTATGCAATATATTTTGTTATAGATATTTCACATGTGTGATGAAGAAGGAAATCGCATACCCCACTTATGCGCCAATGAAACTTCCTTTAATCAGGAGTACAGAATCTGTGATTGGGACTATAATTTTAATTGTACAGAATCACCTGTAAGTATTTTTGCCGCTGCATACTGCATTGCATTTTCATTTTAAAGTGATCTTCTCTTTTATTCATATGCCTATGCCACCACCTTGCTGCCGCCGCCTTTGACAACGCCACCGCCACTGCTAATGCCACCACCTTTGCCACCATCGCCATCGCCATTGTCATCATCTTCTTCTTCTTCTTCTTCTTCTTCAACAATATCGTAGAAATGGTTTTATCTCAACGAGCTGACATATGCCACAGAAACGCCAGAGGATGAAGACTATTAAAGTGAAACAAAAAAAAAATATATAAATTAAATGAATTTTATGTAATTATTATTATTATTATAATATTATTTTATCCTATTCGTAAATTAAATCAAAACAAAAAATAACAAAAAATTGAAAAAGACAAAAAATAGCGAAGGGCTTGCCCATAAATAAATCGAGTATAATTTGTTGTTAAATTATTTTGTTTGTGTCCGATATTTAAATAAAAAAAAAAAGAAGATTGATGTTTACAAGTAGAATGCTATATTAGTTTTTTATAAACATTGTACCTATTACAAATTTTAATCTTGTTGCTCTGGGAGGCAGTTAAAATTGTAAGCAATTTACTTTCCAGTTATTTGGGCATTTAAATAATTTATTTAAAACCCAAAGTGAACAAATCATTGTTTGTGAAAAGAACTTATTTACAAAAATAACTTAAACAAAGTTAAGTCCATCATTTAAATATGTTGATTGAACCATAACACGAGATGAGACTTTGCCTGTCAAAAGCGTACTTTCATTTGGTTACAAAAGTTAAAATTTGTTTTATTGAAAGCTAAGTTCAAGGATGATTAAAATGGACAATGACATTGAAAAGGTTTTCAAGGTAAAATGCACTCACTTGTAAAATTTCAAATAGAAATGGGTATTGAATTATCACTGATAATGTACTTTGAAATATTTCAATGAATCTTTTTAGATACCTTGTAGTATTTTATTGAGGGTTATATCTTGGAAGTTTAGTGATAGAAATGCTGATGGCTAAGAAACTCAAAAATAACAGTCTCACAGTCTAAGTTTAAAGAGTGCAAGATGGTGCAAGTAAATTACTTCATGCGAAATAATTTCATTCGGGCAATAACATCACCACCAGTGGGAAATAATTTCACTTTTCTCTTATGAAGTTCTTTCCCACTGAACTTACTTACTTACTTAGGCCCTCAAACTTATTACGACCGTTAGTATCTTCTTAGGGGCACAAGGCCTCTAATACTCCCACGCGTCATCAGCTCCACCCAACTCTTCCTTACGTCTTCGTATGATAGATTCAATAGGTTCCTGACCTGTTCTATCCTAAAGTGTTCGATTAGGATCAGCAAGGTATTAATGTGAGCCACACAGGAAGCTCCTGTGCAGGTGAAGCAGTGGAATGGGAGATTCATAATACCAGTCTCCCAGGCAGAGGGCTCTGAATCATGACAACCGTCGTCGTCGTCGCCTCGGTTGATTAAAGAAGAAGAATTTATTTCATAAATAAAGAAAATTAGTGCCACAAGTGATTATGAGCTAAACTATAACAACAATAAATTATAAAAATAAATGTAGGTACAAAACTATAAATTATATTTTGACAATAACATCAACAATTATGACAATTCAACCGAGATTAGACAATGCTTGACTTGACCGCACACATCTAACCGATTAAATTAATTCAATTTATTTATACAATTATACTTCACATAATATAATAATGTTCAAGTTCATTACCGCAAATGTTATTCCCCCAAATTGGAGTTTTCACAATTTGGTCACAAACAAAAATTATTATTTATCCATAAAAGGCAGTGGTCTGATGTTTAGATGTTTCAGTTGAACACTTTAAAACAACACTCGAACATCATGCTGCAAACGAAGATAATTTCCGCCTCTTTCATTGGATTAATTCTGTGGTCGGTGGCTGAGACACGTCCTCAGACATTCAACAATTATCCTTTTAGACCAACGTTTTCCGATTTGGACCAATATAATAGTAAGATTTAAATTCCAATAAAAAAATAAAATAAAAATTAATCAATCCATTATACGTAGATAATAATTATTATTATACAACACCAATGACACTACTGCAAAATCCCTTACAAATTTCGCCTAACATTATTGATCAAGCTGTGTCTCCTTTGTATAATTTGAATCGGGGAACCAATGGATACCTTTCAAACAATGGATATTCTTCTACATTAAATAATGACTTTAATAGCAATTCAAATACAGGAACAGTATATAATCCCAGTGGATATAATTCCAATGGATATAATTCCAATGGATATAATTCCAATGGATACAATTCCAATGGATATTTACAAAACGCGAACGGCTATCCTAACAATGGATATGTTTACACCACAATGAGCCCATATGGCTACAATAATAATCCTTTTGGAATATACAATGGAAAAAAATAAAGTGAAGTGGATTCGTTTTGATAAAATCAAAATTATTTATTTATAATGTTTAAAAACAATAATTTTAAAGTGTAAATATTTTATATTCGTCTTTTGAATAAAATTTATTAGATATGTACCTATTTATCATTTAAAATTTGGTTTTAAATTTATTTTTATAATTTAGCAATATGGATCAATGTGTAAATTTAATCAACCATTGAATAATCTCTTTGGAATCCTCTCTTATTTTTACTGAAGAGAGTTTTATATTGTGCATTGTCCAATTATAAAGGGTGTCCCAACAAGAACGCAAGATTTGTATTTTAAATAAAATGCAGATATTTAAAAAAAATCGCGAATTCTTTATTATATCATAAAGTAGACAATATGAAATTATGTATGGAAAAACACATCGGGCAGATGGCCGCCGCGGCTTTGCTGGCACATTTCCGATCTTTTAATGAAATTTTCAATGACCGTTTTGCATAAATGCTGCGGTATTTCATTAATGCAGCGTCCAATTTCCTCTTTTAAGGCTTGAGTCATCCTCGGCTTATTTGCATAAACCATCGACTTCAAAAAACCCCAAAGAAAAAAGTCCAATGGTGTTAAATCGCACGATCTAGGCGGCCAATTCTGGTCTCCAAAACGCGAAATAACACGACTGATGCAGCAATTGAATTGTTTCTCTGGCTGTATGAGATGTGGTGCCGTCTTGTTGAAACAACATCCCCTTCACATTCATTTCTTCAATTCTATTCACGAAAAAATTGGGTATCATTTCACAATACCGAACACCATTGACTGTTTGCGCTTGACCTAACTCATTTTCATAAAAAAGAGGTCCAATGATTCCTCCAGCCCAAAATCCACACAACACACAGTGACACGTTGAGGATGCATTTGCTTCTCGTGAATCACTCGAGGATTTTCCTCGCCCCAAATGCGACAATTCTGCCTATTGACGAAGCCATCAAGATGGAAATGGGCCTCGTCACTAAAGATGATTTTATCGGCAAAATCAGCATTATCATGTTGTCTCTCCAATACCCAATTAACGAACTCATGCATTCGTGTAGCGCTCCATTTTTATTAACCTTATACCTTCTACAATAATAATTGTTCAAATGTCAAACAATGACACTTCGAATGGCGCCAGATTTAAATCTTGCGTTCTTGTTGGGACACCCTTTATAATCAAAAGATCCCATTTGATGTATTGAAAAAAAGAGGATTTAAAAAAAAAATTATATTATACATTTCTTCAAGTATTTTTAGAAAAAAGTTAGTATTTTAGAAAGTTTTAGTATACACTATGTCGTTCTCTATCTTTGTGGGCACAAACTGCAGTAGGTCGGCTTAAAACATAAAATTTTGAAATATTACATTTAGATTTAATGGATTTGATATAAACATCAAATCATGAACTGCAGGGAATCAATCCCAACACATATGAAATGTTCAAAACTTTAAGCTGAATGTGTTTGTTGCATACAAATTTTTTTTTACTAAACAACGATAATTGAAATTATTTAATTTACAAATAAATAAGACGAAGTTGAAGCTTAAGACTTTGAGAAAAAAGAAAATGCAAGGACTAGCCTGTCACATTTTTTTTCTATGTTAAATCTTAGATTGACTATAATTTACCTTGAAACTGTTGTCAAAGTAATGAATTAAAAAAAAAAAACAAGTTTATGTATTTTTTATTTTAATGTTCAATATTTTTTTGATTATAAAGGTCTGTTAACATACAAATATTGATTATAATCTGGAAACTGATTTTTTTCAAAAAGCCTCAAAATATTTTTTTTTTTTGAAAATTCTGAAATGTTATATGATTAAGATTACAAACGAACTCTTTTATAAAATTTCTAAATGTTACAGAAGTTGTAAATTTTATTAAACATCTAACATTCTTCAATAAAATCATTAACTCCACAATTTTTAACTGATTTTAAATATGATATGATACGATTGAGGATGAATAGAATATAAACATAAAAGGTCAAAAAAATATCACAAAAAGCGTAATTTTTGAACTCAATCCAAAAATTCTACACGCATGCATAATTCTGTATTTTTAATAAGCACGGAAATTTCTCTTCTTAAAACTGTAAACAAATAAAAAATCGTTGAAACCTGAAAACATTAAAAAACTGTTTTTTGAGAATGATTTTTTAGGTTTCATAATACAATTTACTCAGTCATACCCCCACTAAAAGTAATTTTGTCTTAAATAATTTGACTTGAACTGTCGTTAACATATCAAATTTTATTTAATTCGACCTAAAAATGTAAACAGTATGGAAATATATTTTTTGTTTAATACATGCCTTACAATTTCTTTGCGTTATTGAAATACAATTTGTCCTTAAACTGTAAGAAAATTCTTTTTTTAAGACCACTCAGATATAACAAATATTTGTTCTTCACTAACTTAGTAAAAATATTAATTAAACTAAATCTTGAAAAATACATTTAAAAAACGTACATGATTTTTGCTAACACCCTTATGGCAGTATAATTTTTCCTTTTTCTAAAAACTCAATTTTTTAAAAATTATAACAGATATCAAAACCGGTATCAATCCAAACAATTACAAGGGTGACAAGGGTTAGTAGAATTTAAGCGAATATAGACAAGAATTCGGACTAGAAATAGGAAGGGAGGTTTGCTATCCACAATTTTGTATAGAAGTCAGATTTGGCATTTTCAAAGCAAACATACAAAATTATTAATTTTTTTTTTTCAAGTCGCCAATGTCTAATTTAACACGAATAAAATCAAAAAAACAAAGCTTACTAACTTCACGCGCTCTTATTAATATCAATTTTTTTTACCTAAATGTGCTAATAACTTTGGCATACTGGTCACTGATCTATATAAATAGTATGTTAACAATAATTACCTAACGGTTTTATCTATCTTCATAAAAAAAGAATTAGATATATTATGCACACAAAAAAGCTTCTCACGAATCATCTTCGTCACTCATTTTATAACATAAATGAATAGACCTTAAATGTATGTCAACATACAGTAAAAACTAAAAATGTTTCAGCAACATGCTGCTCTACTCAACCCCCGCTACTTACTAACACAGAAATGGTAAACAAAAAATCAAGTTCCCATCGCACCGTCTTGCTGTGTCCAACGAGGAAGACAGTCCAAGCAAAAGAAATGTTATGACGTCACAAAAAAATGTGGCTTTTACCATTATAATGTGTACCACTTCCAAAAGGTAAAACAGCATCGATGTGCGAGGTGAGACTAAAGACACACCGCAAAACGCCAGCACCTGACTTTGATGTTAACCAGTCTTAATTTCCAGTCAACCCGGTACAGTTCTTGCACGGATAAGTACATCACGCGCATCTTCCGCGAAAGATTTTTCGGTAGGCAAAAATACGTAAGTGCGGTTATTTTGACGTTTGAATTTAAGGAAAAAGAAAAAACTGTCCAAATAGTGAATCAATAGTGATTACCAAAAATATCAGTGTAAACAATCAAAGTCATGGTAAGCATCTATCAATTGATTCTTGCTAAAGAAAACAACCTAATTGCTGGCGCACAATGGTTTCATTGTACATACAAGTATTTTCTTATTGGTTTAGTTTTTTTTTTTTAATTTTTTTTTTGGTTTTTGAAGAAAGCAATAAGGTTGAATTGAAGAAATGAATGAAAAGCAAATAAAATGAAGTGACTGGAAAGAATTATAATTGTCAGTGACCTAGTTAACTTTTTTTTCAAATACAAATTGAACAAAAAAATTGTTCAATGAAAAAATTCCATCAAAGAATCATTAATTGTTTTGAATGGATATTTATCAAAAAAAAAAACGTATCTAACCTTAATAAAATATTTAAGACAATTTGCGTTGTTATCATTTAAGTTTTTGCGTGCGAAAAAATTGGATGCAAAACGGAAGAATTGCCGTCGTGTAAATCCATCATAAGCCATTATTATGCCATTTATTTATATACATTGGTCGTTTGTGTTTTTGTTGTTGAACTTATTTGCCTCTTTTCATTCAAAGTAAATCACAGAATCTTCATAGCGTTAAATTGTTAACACGCCTTTTTTCGCGTGACGTTTATAGTTGTTTTTATTTTTTTTAACAAGCTTTAGGGTTTGTCATTTTTACTTTCTTTAGATGTTTAACAATTGTTTCAATGTTTTACTTTCTTTCTGGTAGGTTATGGTATCTGAAGAAGAGGTATTGTTTAACAAAAACAAAAATACAAATTTATCTCTAAGTATGAAATTGGTGCCAAAAAAAAAAGAATTAAACTATAGAGAAATAATTTGCTCAGACACTGATGAAAAGCATTTTATGGTTGGTTAGCAATGTTAATGTTGTTTTTAAATTGATAGAAGTGAAAATATTATTTCTAAAAATTATGCGCAAATTGACCGACAAATATTTGCTTTTCTTTCGTGACAAGTTGTAATTTTTGGATATTTAAATAACTGGGTGATTCACATATTTTATGTGAAATTTAAGTGACAATTTTTGTAAATTTTTTTTTTTTTTTGATTTCATAAATGGTGTTTTGTGTAGTTTACTTTTGTTTGATTATGTGTGCAAATCATTTGATGGGCTATAATTTATTTGCCTTTTCCATTATAATATCATATAAAATATGAATTTTCAGTAATATAATTTTGGCGTTACATGTTAGATAGATGTGCAAAACATTTGACTCATTCATATATAGATGTACGTATAGAGGTTCATAGAGCGCATAGAGACTCACAAGTCTCCTAAAAACTCATAGCTCATAAAAAGGTTATTGTAATGACTGAATGAGGGAAGCTTTTTAGAGTTATAGTCTCTTGAGCTTATGAGCCTTTGATGAATAACGGTTCATTTTCGTTCTATTGGAATTTTAACCAAAAATACTATTATTTGAACACTGAAACATAAGAAATTTAAGTTTTTTTCACCAATTTAACTATTCTGCGTCAGTATTTTGATTTAAAAAGTCAACTAGGGAGGGCTTCGATTAAAAAATCGATAGAATTCGTCAATACAAAAACTTAGACTTTTAAAAATAATCTAAAATAAATATGGACGATATTGAATGCTAATTGATAATTTTCGAAAAGGAATAATAAATATTGTAAGTAAATTTAAGGAATTTTCTATATATGTATATATTACACTGAGGAAATAGAGCCACATAATTTAGAAGAAAAACTATTTCATTTCATTATTGATGTACATTTTAAGTGGTTTTGTTCTTAAATTTATACTAAAATCTAATTTAATTTCAATAAGTTTTTTTCATTAAATCAAATAAAAATCTAGAAATATTTGAAAAAATCTATTCGTTTTGTTGCTTTTAATAATATTTTATAGTAAAGAAGCTCAATACATGAGTCTCATTTTTTGAATAGTTTTTTTTTCTCTGTGTACCTATGTAATGGTTTTTTGAAGTCAAAAATTTAATGATAATTTTTAATTTGTTAAATTAACGTTTTTTTTTCGTTTTATCTACAACTTTTTTTATGTTTACAAAATCTATCGATTACAAAAATTAAAATCGATATACCTCGCATCCCATTCTAAAAATAACAAAACCCAAGCTACGTTTTAAATCTAGGTGGCTTTCGTACATGATTAAAAATTTGGAAACATGCTTCCCATAGAGTTCTATAACGAGGGTGACATAAAATTGCTTTCCAACTTCCAGAATCGAAAATACTGGTGTTATGAGTGAAAGATGAATTCAATCTTAGGTACAAGATAGCAGCAACTCTGCAAATGATAGTTGGTTTGAAATTTTGGTTTAAGTTTCTTATATGATATTTCGACTGATTCGAAAAAAATAATTCTTTCCCATTTGCATACTTAAAAAAACAACAAAAATTACTTGACTGCATTAAATAAAATGTCTTATGTGTAAAGAGGTTTCAACCTAAAATTTTATCTGCATTTTTCCAAAAAAAGAACGGTTTTCGAGAGATCTCTGGTTTTCAATGTTTGACTTAAAATTAATAAAAGCCTTGAATATCTATTAAAAACAAAAATTGCATGTAAAATTAAAAAAAAATAAATTCTTTTGATTTGAAAAATAAATAAAAGGATAAAGGTTTGACTTTCGGTTACAGCATGATTTTTAAATGTTGCGGTTGTTATTTAAATATTATTAATCAAATTTCTTAGAAAATTGCTCTTTCCACCTTACACTCCCTAGCCCTATGTCTGACCTTATGCAAATCACCCTGTTTATTAAATTTTAAAACTCATATTACACACATATAATAAATATGTACAATTCACATGACCCAATAATCTATTGCAATAGCAACACATCTTGAAAGATTTTCAAAGCAGAAAACTCTTACAATTTGATTTATTATTCAATGCACCTCTTTGTATTTATTTTACTATTCTTTTCTTTTTTTGCAACAAACTAGGTTTACCATTGAGGTTGATTGCCAAGTTTAATAAATATTTTTAATAGAATTTTTCGTTGGAAAACTATTTTCATGCTGGAAATGCAAATAAACATTTGTTATAAAAAAAAATAATAATAAAGAAGAAATCAACGAATTATTCACAAATATTATGTGCAATGTATTTTCATTTTTCATATATTCATAAAGCTGTCTAGTCTATGAAAATGAATCTTCATCCTGCTTGTAATTATAACAAAAAGACTGTGTATCAATATAAATGTCTTGTAATGTTAAATTCTAAATAATATTTATTTGCAATATAATTTGCCTACCTTATAACATCCATGTAACAGCATATTTCATTTACTGTTTGATCAAGTTCACGCTTCCTAATCATTTTTAAAACAAAACAATTTTCAATGTCACTACACGAAAAGAAATCTTTGAAACAACAAAAATTAGTTGAATAACCTTTTGCCCTACATTTTATTTTTATGAAATAAAAATGTTTGTCATGGTCGTTTATCTTCACCAACAACAAACGTGATAATCTTACTAAAAGATATGGAAGGTAAACTGAATAACCTATTAATCAAACTTTAAGTTCACAATTCATAGATTTAGTTTTCTTTTTATAACGCGCTGCTTGCGGTGTTTGTTGGATACAATAATTTACGTAATAATTTAGAAAATAGATTTTAGAACTCGCAAGAAACAGAAAAGATGTTTATTATATGAACTATGTAAATAAATGATTGAAAAATAATGGTAATGAAGATTTTTGTAGGAAAATAATTAAGATGTTCTGGTTGTACACTTTGGAACAAAATACTCTAAAACTGCATTTAAGAAAACGTCAACATCTTTTCATCCAACAGATGCCCAAAATAAACTTAGGAAATAATCCTTCACATTTTTGTATTCAATGTCATGTGCAGGGTATTGAACTTTAAGTTGGCAACACTTTTTAACTGGTGGGTATTTTAACATGAATAGACTCACGCTTGAACGACACCCCTCAAAATTTATCCCGATAAGAATTTTCATAAGAGAATTTTCTTTAGCAATGAAGGTCACTTTTGGTTGAATGGCTACGCAAATAAACAAAACTGGCGTATTTGGAGTGAAGTTAATCCTCAAGTGTATGTTAGGACACCGTTACATCCAGAAAAAACTGAGTGTTTGGTGTACTTTACAGGCTGGTGGAATCATTGGTCCGTACTTCTTTAAAAATCATGCTGGCCAGAACGATACAGTCAATGGTTACCGCTATAGAGCCATGATTACTGACTTTTTCGTTCCTCAATTGAACAATTCATGGTGTGCAGGAGCTGTAGTTCAATAAAACGGCACAACAAGTCACTAAGCTCTTGTCTCATCATTGATTTATTAAAGGAAACCTTTGATAACCCGTAGTTTCACGTTTCGGATCATTGGCCTACAAGATCGTACTATTTTCTGTGGGGATGTAAAGACCACTTGGAGTCGGCTGCGTTATTCCAAAATGTTTTAAAAAGTGATCAACAACTAAACGTCCATATTAAATTAAATTATTTAAATTATAACACCAAAAGATTATCTTTCCAATGAAGTCAACTTCTTGTCAATTTTAAAAATTCATCTTTGTTTTATTCCATTTCAAACTTCTATACCTCTGAAAAAAAAAACGCGAGCACAATTCTGCTAGTTACGTAATGTAAGCATAAACATTTTCGAATAATTCATTCAAAAATTCAATCAGCCATAATTAGGTAAAAATTGTCCAACAATGTACAATTAATTAAGAAAAAAGAAAACAAAAGAGCTGAGATGCAAACTTGTTAATTATGCATTTACTATTTTTGTTTGCTCTTTGCAGTGAAAGCTTATTAATTAAACTTCCTATCTTAATTAGCAATTTTTTGTACATATTTTAGTAATATTTGCACAGTATATATACATATGTGACATTCTCTTTATTTTAATAAATTATCTGAAATAAATAAATTTAAAGAACCCAAGGGCTATTAAAAGACTATTATAATGTGGTACATACATTAGGCATATTTGTACATAAGCTATTGTTCAACTTAAAAAGTGGCAAAAAACCATAATACCCCTTTCCTATTTCCTATTTCCCATATTCATAATAATCACATTAATGTTCTTTAAATTGCAATAGAGTGTAAACATAATTGACCACTGTGTCAATTTATGGAGACAAAAAAAAAACTGTAAAATTACTCAATTATAAATTATGTCTGTGGTTGACCTACGTCAAGCAGCACAATATTCACAAGGTTGACTTTGAATAGAGTCGACAAAAAGTGAAAAGTCATAAAAATATGTATAGTTTTTTTTTTAGTGCCATGACGACTTTATGTATTACTTACTTTACGCATCATTCATTGGCTATTAAACCAACACGCATATAGAATACTTTTAAGACTTTGAGGTTAATGGATGTGTCTTTTTTTTATAGATGCTTTCAAATCGAGATCTCTCAAAGACGTTAGCGAAAAATGGATGTCTTCTGCTGATAATTATAACAGTAGTTTTTGTAGGAGCTACAAGTGGAGCAAAGAATCAAACCAACTTGAAGAAAAATTCGTCCACCGAAGCTGGAGTCGAAGCAGCCGGTAATGAGCTTCAAGGCATCACTAGTGATACTGCGTTGGAAGTTAAAGAAGAGCCCTATACAAGTGTCTGGTCTATGATGTATGACTGGTGGAATTGGATGATTGGTGGTTATGCTCAGAACAAGAATGCCGTTGGAGGTAAGTGAATATACATGAGAGGGAAAAAAAATTATCAAAAATGTAAATTACGCTTAAGTTTGTCTAGGTTGGATTTAATGAGGCATAATGAAAGTAAAATTGTTTTTTTTTTAAGAAAGGTACCTACTTAAAAAAGATATAGCGCTTATGCAAGTTAACATGAGTAACTCTTAACAAAAAGCTGCGTTAAGTGATTTTTGAAGTGAAATATATAAAATAGCTTTAGGCACTTTTCACTTTCAATGACAATATATGTACGATGATGAGTTTTGAATGAACATGCCTTTAATTTCATTTTAATACAAAGCGGACTCATAAAAGTTTATGCCCCTGTCATTTATATTTTTTATCATTTGACTATTTATTGTGAGGCATTGATGATTTGTGAAGAAGTTGTGATGCATACAAAAATAGGATAGAATGAGAAGATGTAAAAAAAGGCAGGGTTTTCAAGACCAGTTTTGGTGTTTAGTTTAATTTCCACTGAATGGAGACAATCTTCTCTCCGAACGCTGAAAAATTAATATCCTACAAAAACAACCACCAAATTACAGAAAACGGACTTTCATCAATACAAAGCGTATGCTAGTGGAATATGTTACCTAAACGTCACCTTTTAGCTTTTATACCTTTGACCAATAAAAAAATAATATGCGATTCAACAATCAGAAAAAAAATAAAATTCGGCCTTTCATCCCAGTCACCTCACTTGGACTCTTATTTAATAATGCGACGTTTGGCATTTACATAGATTTTATAAAAAAAACTACTTTAAGGTATATGCATTAAGATTAAAATTGCTAACCATTAAAATATCAAATAGTGTTTTAAAAGCAGTTTTTTTATAAAAGTAAATTTTTACATTATTTCAAGCACGTGCGATTTTTGAAAATATCCTCGTTTATTCCTTATTGTAGTAGCAAAACAAATACAAAATTTTAAACAATACAAATAAAGTGAGGGAAATTTAAGGTTTGACCATGAACTAAGTAATACACGAAAATTTCTTCGTAGTTCTGTATTATGTTCATTAGCATGTGCGAAAACTCAAAACGTATATCCAATATTCGACAAAATCTTAGACATGGAAGCGGCTTTAGATTAACGTTTCATTAATGAAGTATAAAAGCACCCAAAACGCTTCGGATGAGTTATACATTATACAATTATACATACCTAGTTTTAACAAATTCCGAATTTTAAATGTATGTCATCGTCATCATCGGCTCGACAACCGGGGTCCGGCCCTGGCCTCCTTCAACAAGTCTCTCCTCCTATCCCGGTCTCGAGTCGACGCCATCCAGTTGCGTCTTAAAAAGTATTAACTTTTTAAGAGTTTGCAATATCTTTGGGGTTATCAAATAAAGATCATTTTTTCATTCTGGATATCTTTTTAGGAACAGAAGAATAGAATTCGTAGAATCCGACCCACCCTACGCATATATTGGGTTTTATCCAAAAATTAAACAAAATACTCTTGACACATAAACATAAGTAGCTAATATATGAAATTCCAATAGTTAAGTTTTAAATTGTACTCTTTTTATTAATGATTCTTCAAATTTCAGAGTAATACTCATTTCACGCTTATATGTTTTTAATTAATTTCATAGCAATAAAATCAAAGGTATTCCAAATTTGTTATAAAACTACAATAAAGTGGTAGATCTTCATAAATTGTAACATGAACAATTAAAATTATTACAATTTAACATCTTAAACCTATAAAATTTACCAAAATAGTTAAAACAATAATAAAAAAATCAAGATCTATACGTGAACTCATAACATTACTAGAAAAAGTTTTTCACTTCCTTTCTTTTTGTTGCATGATGATGTACAACACTGTCGAAGATTAATCAGACCTCATCGAATATAACCATACACTTCCACATTATCACGCATTCCAGAGAATTAACCTTCAACGATGAACCACTGGTGAGAGGGAAAGTCATAATAAAACCAGATTCAATTTATTTTAGTCATAACAAGTGATTCAGTTTAATCATTTGTCCCTTAAGATGCATTGCATTGTTAAATTATAACAATGTCAATAGTTTTCAAAAACACGTAGTACAACAACTTAGGATCCAGCTTTCTATTGAGGATAGCGGGTATATTGGTACTTTGTACTTCTGAACGCATCCTTTCATGAAAATGGTATTAAACAAAAACACAGGAAGTTTTACAGTGTCTTATGAGCGGTCTCGTATCAGCAAATTGCGGTATGGATACTCTGGACGTTAAGAGTAGAATAAGTAAAGCTCGCGCTGCCTTCGGTAACCTATCCCAAATTTTGATCTCCAGTCAATCTCCTTACGTACTAAGTAGAGATTCTTCGACTCCAACGTCAAATCTGTGCTTGTACGCTTGCGAAACTTAGAAGGTCTCAAGAAAGTTGAAGGCTTTTGTAAACCGCTGTCTACGCCATGTTCTAAAGATTTGCTGGGCACAAACTATATCCAATCAGGAACTGTGGTGCAGGACAAATCAAGAGCTGCTGGACGTCGACTTTAAAAAGAGTAAATGGCGATGGATTGGTCACACACTGAAAAAGCAAACGATAACATTGCGAAACAGGCTTTCGAATTGAATCCCCAGAGTGCTCGGCGAGTTGGAAGACCAAGAACAACGTGGAAATCAACGGTACTAGCTGAAGCAGATACTCAGAGAAAGACGTTTCCGCAGTTGAAATATCTTGCTGCAGATCGTGAAGGGTGGAGAAGATTTCAAGACCTGATTATAGTGATGATGAGAGGTTTTAGGAAAAAAAATTTTTTTTTTTTTGTTTTGAAACTAAAATAAATTTTTGTTCAACTGTTTAAAGATTATTAAATACTAGATATATTTTATCATGTTGAACCATTTTGTACCAAACTTCAAAAATATTTATCAAGCTTTTTTGAAATATTTAAAAAACTCAAAAATTTGTTGTTTTTTTTCGAAAATTTAGGTATTGAATATTTTTTATAAATTTTAGATTCTTTTGCATAAAATTATGCTTTGTATATGAAAACTATAGTACTATCATGGCCAATATTTTTTAGGGTTGCAAAGGTCCTGGTGGTGGCGCTGCAAAATGTGAGGTGTAAAATTCGATTTGGGGAGTCTTTAAGCGTCGAAAATTGGTGGTAGGGGCAAGAGGAGACTATTTTTTGGATAATTGCATCCAAAAAATATCAATAAATATTATTTAAAACCTCCATAAGCTCTCCGCAAAAAAAAAGAGTAAGGGTTGAGCAGACACACTAGATGTCGCCCCATTCGACTTCCACCATGACAGTACTATAGTTTATATATACAAAGAATTATGATAACAATCAGATGAACCGTTTTTGAGAAAATCGAAAATAAAAAAAATTTTCTATGCTAGGTAACGGTACCTTACACATTTTTTTTTTTATTTGAAGTGAACCAACATCTATTTAAATTTATAGAATTTTTTTTTATAAAAATCATTGGAGCCATTTTCGGAAAAATTCGGATACCTACATTTTTGGTCGTAAAGAAAAAACCATAAAAACGTGTCGACAAGCGGGAGGCCTACTTTTTCGGCTTTTCTATCATAGTTTTATCAAAATTTCCACCATTTTTCACTTATCTATAATAGCAAGTAATATTAATACATATACCATTTTTTCAAGGTTTTAAAGAATATTCACAAAATATTTTCACGTAAGATACGTGTTTCAATATGCGAACAGCAAAATGACACGTTTCCATAGTCACATTCGTCTTAATAAGCGCTTAAAATGCGGGAAGAAAAAATGTTTATTTATCTACTCGCAGATTGTAACAAAATAAAAACAATATAATAAATAACAATAATAAATGAAAATGTTATCCAATACCTTTTTTCTAAAAAATTACCATTTTTGGTCAAATACTATCTACTGTGTTTCTCCTCACATAAAATAATTAAAAAATCAAAAAAATAATAAATTGAAAAATATAAAATCAAAAAAAAAATATATAAAATAAGGAATTCAAAAAATAAACTTAAAAATTTATATTGTCGAACTAAATGACTTGATTAAAAAATAAAAAAAGATTTGTCTTACCTAAAATTTATCATTTTTATAAATTTCTAGTTAAAATAATGCTCCAAAGAATTACAGTTAATTAGAAACATAATAATGTAATAACTTCACCAAATTTCATCAAAACAGCATTTTGGATTTTTCTCAATATTTAATAGGTTACCGTTTTTGCACACCTACCCTACTTTTTCACCCATCCCCAACCCCACTTACGGTCATCTACAGCAATTTGATGGATATTTCCCTTTTCATGTACCACTAAATCTTAACTAAACAGGGAATTTTATTTACTAAGGTTATGTATTTAAGATGGAGCTATATTTTAGAGGAAAGTCAGATTGTGTGATAAGACAACCATTTCCTAGCGGCCCTATTTATCTTTCTATTGGATTGGGAGTTATTTCAATATTAGTTCATGAATCTGACTAAAACAAAACACCATATAAATATTTGTTTTAAATAGATACTGATTCATGAAATTATCTGAAAGAAATACAAAACTTTTTATTTTTAATACAATTTTAAGCAAATTTACTCGGAACTTTGTTTTATAAACAAACATTTTTCCAATTCCGTCTCGTTCTGCAAATAGTCATCGTCATTTCAATGATTACATCCACCATCTGCCATATCACCAGACAGTATCACAGATCACAGTTAATGCGTGGAGAGGGAAATTAGATGGAGAAAGCCCGGCTAGTTTAAAGCAGGCAAAGTGATACATACCTACACACATATTATTTGAATGACCATCTCAAGTGTTATGCAAGGTCGAAGCTTTTATAGCAATGTTATAGATACTACATTTGAACCTAATAATTTATTAACATAACCTTTTCATCAAACTGGTCTTTTAAATCGATGATACTTATTAGAAGCCATCGGTGTCTTGGGGACTAATTGAGACCGGGTATAGGAACTGGGGATTGAAATTAGCTATAGGCATATCATTTTGTTTTTATTTCAAAGGCGTAAATTAGGTCGAATTAGAAGAAAAAATAACTTGCTCCGATAAGAAAAGGCGTGAGTTTTGGCATTAATGTTTGAAAATTAGCACATTCCATAAAGTTGAAGAGTTTTGTAATAATATGTCAGTGAACTTGTATTTTTGTTGAAAATTAAATTAATTAATAAACAAAACGAATTGTATATTATGTATTCTAATGGGGTTTTTCCATTGTTACGAGCGAGATTTGTATTTTTAAATATTATATGTAACTTACACATTTGTTAATCAGTAAAAAGAAAAACTTGGTAAGGTAATCTTATTTAAATGAAAAAGCTTTAGTAGTTAAAAGAGTTCATTTAATTTGCGTTACAGGAGTGTAACCTGTGAAAACTGGTGATTTGAAAACTCGTGAAGACTCTTATCAATCCTTTCCAAATATTTCCATACAGAAGAGTTACGAGTTGTCAGAAGCTTAAAGTGTTACAGGTAGGGGAGATCTGCTTAAGATGACATACTTTTTCTATAAAGCTGAAAATAAAAAAATCTAGGACCAATAGCAATTAAAATAAAGTCAATTAAGTTTATTTATTTATTTGTAACAAAAAAAAACTTAAAATTATAGAATTCAAACATGTATTAGTATTTTTAAAAAATATTTTAAATTTGGTTCACAGCCCTGTATAAGATGACATATCTTTGGGTAAGATGACATATTACCTTTGGATAAGATGACATACTCTTTTTATTAGCCTTAATTGCAGAGCTCGCAAATGAATTGTTTAATTTTGTGATCAACACCGGCATACAATGCATGACACCATTTAGTGCATGCCTGGCAACATAGCCAATGCTCTCCTGGACGTGAAATGCTGAACAGCTCATTGCAGTAAATGCAAGACACATCGTCATCATCTTCTGAAAAGTCCTGCGGAACATCATCGTCTTGTAATATGGGCCGTTTTGTTACTTTTCGAGCTCTTAGACTCTTCCGATTTTCTTTTTCGTTTTTTGCCTGGACCTGAGCTTTAACTTCACTCATATATGAGCTTGAAGTGAGAACTTGAGATCCTGTAGCTGTAGCCTTCCTTTTTTTCTGGCACTTCCTGTCGAAATAGATTTTGGCAATGGCGAAATAGACTTTAGCATCTGTTCAACGAACGGATAAGATGACAATGTTGTAGGACTTGAAATGTTGAGATGAAATGTTGATGACGATGGAGCTGGAACGTCACATGATTCTGTCGGTCCGGATAATGGTGAAGTAGCTGCGATGGTAACCGATTCTAATTCTTTAGTTGGTGTTGAAGATTTTTGAATTTGAACTGAGACCACAAGGCCTGTTGATGTTGAAGGTCCTGGCTCATCGAATGATTGATAATCATCTGTTGCAGATTGAAGGGGATGTTGTGGACTTGCAACTTCATCCATGTTTAATTCATTTTCTGTTACATCGCTAGGCAAAAACAAATGATCGGGAAAAATGTTCGGGTTGAATGGATAAATTCCACATTTTCTAATTTTCTGACTTCAGTTGTCGTAAAACCGAAGAAACGACTCTCGAAATCCAATAAGTGTTGAACCAACTGCTTTTCGATTTCTTTGTTAAACGTTGGTTTGAAGCGCCCCATGTTTTTTGGAATGGCTTTGAAGTGGCGCCGAAGGTGGCTTGTGGCACTTCATACTTTTTAGAGGTAAAAAGCCAGCCACACTTTTTGTTTTTGATATCTTCAATGGCCTTATCCATGTTTTCTTTTGACCAAGAAAGCCTGTATGATTTCCTTTTGTAATTTGCTGGCATACTGAAATAAAAAAAATTCTAAATTAATTTTGAATTTGTTTTTTACTACCTTCCGGGTAAGATGACATATGTCAACTTGGACGGACGAGCGCCATGTCATCTTGCCCGACACGATCGAAAATGGTTTCAATGTTAAAGGCACAAAAACTACACAATCTGGCACTTAAATAACACAAAAACTTCATAAAACACAAATAACTGTATTCATAAAACACTTCAGACACAACATTGTACTTACTTTAACGGGAATTATACTCGATAGAACTTTTTAGTAAAAAAAAATTTTCGTGAGCAAAATTCTTCTGTCTGCTCCTGTAGAAACACTCTTGCCAACTGAAGAAAGCAACAATAATTGAGAAACTGACATTTTAAAACTGCATGTTTTGGCGTGTTTAAAAGAACAGTGAGACTTATGGTTACTGAGAAAATGCGACTATGTCGTCTTGTCGACTATGTCATCTTAAGCAGATCTCCCCTACAACAAGTTTTAGTGTGACCAAATTTTTTCGGTATAATTTTTCGCAATTTTACTGTTGGGCAATTTAAGCTTAGAAACTTTTTATTTCGCTTTGTTATAGTTTCGCAAAATCTTGTCAATTTCACAAATATGATTTTGCGAAGTATTTAAGCGCGAAATAATGAAAAGCGTACAAATATTTATTGAAATACAAAACTGGCAAGAAAGAAAACGCGAAATATCAAGAGATTTTAACAATAATGTCGTTTTCAATTGGCAATCTGGAAGCAGAAAAAAGCATTCTGAATGCGTGCAATTGGGCAAAAGTGACAGTTTTGTTCTAAAAAAAAACAGAATCATTCACACATACAAAGATTTAAATGTCACACTTGATAAATGTCACATTTTTTTAAATTTACAATTTCAATTTCAAATTTTTCAGAATCGAAAAAACTGTTCAATTGGGATTCCGAAACCAATTCCGGATTGCCAATTGAAAACGACATAAGATGAATATATAATTTTGAGAAAAGACAAGCTGTCAAATATATTCTCCGTATGTCAAGCTACTCTTAAATTTATAATAATTAAATTAGAGTTTTGTTTAAAATTTATTGCAATGCCAGAGTTCCATAAGTTTTGGATGATAATGACGTCATAGTCTTTCACTGCATCTTTCAAAACATCTATAAATTAATAAACCACCGAAAACGTCAAATCCTTATCTTTTTTGATCTTACTTTAACTTTTATCGCTAGTATCAATACTACCGATGATTAATAATAACAACAAGTTGTATTTATTTTTTTATTAACCACTGCGACAGAATTGCATTGGTTTGGGAGAGGCTTAACTTTGAAAAAATTTTTAGTAGAAAAACACTAACAAAATCAAAAAAAATCATTCCATTTAATTTTTTCAATAACTTTATTCTTATTTCTCTTTTTGCAGAACCCCGTACATTCGGTGCAATCAGACGTCTTCAAATGGCTCTAATTCCCATTGCTTTCAAATTAGGAATTGTTTTTGCAATGATAACGGCTATTTTCTTCTTATCATTGAAAGCTGTTTTCTTATTGAAGTTATTGCTTATCATGAATGCGGCAGCTATTTTTGCTAAGCTTTTACTCGCCAAAAGTGAACATCATTATCAGCCGCCTCCACCTCCGTGGGCTGCTTATGGTGGATGGAATCATGCGCCAGCATTCCCATCTTGGCCGATAGAGGCAGCCGCCTCGAATAAAGAAGTTCATCTTCATGTTCATGGGAATAACTTGGCACATCAACCATGGGAACGATCGGACTATGTAAATGGAATCAATGGGAATGGTCTTCCTATTGATGCAGCAAATGAACTTAGCAATCGAGGTCCACTGCCATATCTTAGATCAACGCAGAATCAACCAAATTCATACTATGTGAATGGAAGTGGATAGATAGGGGGATAGAGGGGGGATTTGTTATTCAGGTGTATACGATATACCTAGTACATTAAAGAAAAAGGCCAAAAAATAATTTCACATCGAAATTGAATACTAAATTTTTTGTAAATACAATTAAATATTTAACATTTTAGTTTTTATAAAATTATGAATTTTAAAGTATTTATTCTTATTTTTAAGATATATTTATAAGATTTTTTTTAATAAAATGAAAACCAATACTACAACAACAAAGCTTATATGTTTTTATTGTCAATTTTTTCATTTTGATGAATCTTACTCTAAGATATGTACATAATTTGTCTGTACATTCAGAAATAAATGTGTCGAAAACTTCATTTCTGAAGCATGATTTTGAAAACGTTTCGGAAGATATTACCTTTAATATAATAATTGTGCTGTGCAAACGAAAATTTTCACATAGAATTTTATTTCTGTGAACTAGGCAACTCTTTTATTTTTTATTTTATGTTTTAAAAAAATATATCATATACACAAACCATGTAAATAGTAGTTCAAATATTACACAACAGGCGCTGGCGGCAATCAAAAATGTCAAATTCAACTCAACTGTCAAAATCATATGTTTTCCAATTTCCATATATCTCTTTCTCGTCGTGTGTAAAATAATAAAAAAACTAATGAAAAGTAATATTTTGTGCTTAATTACAATTATTATTCTTCTAAATTGATAACTAAATAAAATTTATTAATTTCAGATGAGTTATAAATTTTGTTCAAATCTCATATCATCCGGCTTACGGATTTGCGGTAGTGCAAGTCAAATTGCCGCAAGAAACTTCCATATTATGACGAAACCAAATTTACCACAAATCACCGCATTGCCATCTTCTGCTATGCAACCACAGCAACTAACCGGGAGCTATATTCAAAGATTTTTAGCTCCAATCAACACAATTATTTCACAAGTTGCTGGATTTAAAGTCAAGGGACGTTTGAAGAGACGTTGCAAGGATTGTTACTTTGTTATCAGAGATCGTCGGCATTATGTCATCTGTCCAACACACGGGCGCCATAAGCAAATGTCCATGAAGAGGCGTGATTACAAAACCTGGATCCTCACTGATGCAACACAAAGTAAAGTACGTCCTTTTTAAGAAGAGATGGGATGAACTTGGATTGAAGATTTTAATGTAAAATGCGTTTAAATATAATTGATGATATAAAAACAATGAAATTTGTATTTTTTGTTAAAAGGGATTTTTGTAAAAATTGAAGCAATTCCTACTATAGATATAAAGAGCGCTTTACAAATACAAGTTTAATGGCCTCTATATATATTTTATACGGTCTTGAACCCATTGTGTAAACCTATTAATTATTTTTTTTTTCAAAATTATGATATTGCAACGTTAGCTTTGGATTATTGAAATATAAAATTATATTTTCTAACGTATTATTTATTATTATTATTTAAACTAAAAAAAAAAACTAGGTATAAAAAATTCAAGAGTTTCGGTCTTCATCCGTTTGAAGCATAAATACTCTCAAAACAACAATAATTTCCACATTTTTAATTTCAATCGAATACAAAAACAACTATGTACTTGGTTTCGAGTAGGAAATAGAAAAGGAAATATGTATCTGGTACCTGGACCTACAGTTTATGCCAACTAGACGATTTTCAACAAAAATGTTCAACTGGTACTGTATGTATATTCCTTTTGTTTTAATGAAATGTTTTGTGTAGGTTATTTGAAACATTTTGTAAAAAAAAAACACTTGTTTTTTATATTTACCATATTACCATTTTTTCAAAAACGTTGGACACTTTTTCGGTCAAAAATTGTATGAAAGTGGTTCTTAATATTCCAAATAAAGCTTGGGATGCAACCGCTAGTCTACCAATCACATCGAGGCTTTAAAAAAAAAAAAAATTCCAGAACTTTTTGGTCAAATACTTATCCCACAAAAGATGATTTATATGAATTGGGTATCAAACTAGCTCCATTAGATAAAAGAAGTCTAAGATGACAGTCTAAGCTCGCATTTGAAATTGCATTTATATAAATCCCCAAGAAACCTGGACAAACTTGTCCGACTACCTGTTGTGTGTTGGAATAAAGCCGCGAGTAGGTTAGCTACGAGTAGGTTTTGGTAGGTTAGCTACGTTCACCTCCCATACTATTAGGGATACTATGCCTAGAAGTTCTAGATTCTTTCATTCGTGAAATCAACCATCGAAACAATCAAAGGAATTGTTGACATTTTAAGCACTTGAGAGTAACTGTCGATTCTCCATTACATAATTGTTGTTTTTTTTTCTTGGGAATTGCTCTTTTATATCCGAAGAGCAAAGAAAAGACATCTTTCGCCACGGAAATATCGTTTAGTTATTTTTAATCTGATAATAATGTATCCTTAAGGATAACATAAATTAAATTGAAATCATCAAAACCAAAGCCCGAGCGAAACCAGGGGTGGAACCGCGTAGGGCGATAGATGAATTTGCTCTCCTCAAATTAAGTATCACTTTTTTGTTATGGTTTGTTAGTGAAAGCTACTTAGGTGTCACTTTGAAAATTGATCAAATCAGTGACAGCATTGTATATAAAACTTATAGTACTATCATCACGATGGTTTTTGTGTTGTGGGGTGTGTTCGTCTGAGGGCGCACTTGTATATACACAGAAACAGCAACCAGAAAATTAGTTAGGGGTGTGATCGCTAGGTGGCCGACGTGTGGAACGTGTTCATGAGAGTACTATGCAAATTTATATACAATGGTGACAGTCAACTATCGCCTTACGCCATTCCACCCCAGTAGTGATAGTATTGTATGGGCAAAGCTCCTAGCAAATTCTCCAAAAAACAAAAACTTAAAATTGTGATTGTGATTGTATCCATCTTTTTATTTAGTTTTATTTAGAAAAAAAGTATTTTACATTTACAAGGACATAATTTTTATATTTTTTTTTTTAACATTAATTGCATCAATCGATAATGGTAACATCATCATCGTCGCTTTCATCCTGCTTAGTACGTTTAGTATTAGATGGACCATCATCGTTCTCTGTTGGTTTTCGCTTAATACCAGCTGAAGATGAGGCAATTAATTTAGCTGGGCTGGCTGATGGTTTTTCATTTAAATTATTTTTAGCAGGAGACGCAGCTGATTCCTTTTCTTTGTTGTTATTTTCCTGTACAGGAGGAACCGATTCTTTTGTTTCGATTTCCAGCTTTTCTACAGTAATAACCACATCATTATCGTCGTCTTCAATCAAACACAAGTCATCATCTTCATCGACAACTTCAATACGACTCTTCTTTGACGTTGATGGGCCATCATCTTCATCATCATTAACACTTCGTTTTGTTCCATTGGTTTTTTCTGATGCTGCTGGTTCTTCTTGTGGTTTGAGTTGAGCTTCATCGGCAATAACTTCAAATAATGGCCCGTCACGTTCGGCATCCATGTGCATAACGATAATACTTAATTCATAGTTCTGGAAGAAATCATCAACCTTCAACAATGCTCCATCAACAATCGCCATTTCTTGCATAGTCTTATCATCATTGCCCTCAGTTTCACCTTCCTCCGATGATATGACTATGACACCCTTTGTGTCTATGATGACATCTGGATTGACCATTCCCAGAGATTTGATCAAAATATCATCACGCAAATCCTTGATCTTAATTTTGTTTGTATCTACTTTGAGATGAATAGCTGGATCAGAGGAGCATACATAACACTTAGGGTTTGGGGCAGTAAGGAACTTCTCTGGCACCAAAAGCTGGTTGCGTGGATTTGGTCGCAGGCGCATGTAAACAGATTT
Source organism: Syrphus vitripennis (assembly GCA_958431115.1). Lineage (NCBI taxonomy): Eukaryota > Metazoa > Arthropoda > Insecta > Diptera > Syrphidae > Syrphus > Syrphus vitripennis. The sequence goes on from OY288110.1 coordinate 28,155,636, forward strand.
GCATTTTTCGAATTCATCTTGCAACGCTCTGAATGTATGAAGAACTACAACACCTGCTGTGATGGCATTGGTTGTGGCAATTGCTGGAATGATGTTTCCTACAAAAGAAAAAAACATTAAGTCACAGATTCTTACATTGGGATGGTTAGTTTACGTTACCTGCCATGGATTTAATTTCAAATCGAGATTTCTGTGCAATTTCGAATATATACGCGCGAATATTGGCACAAGCTGCCACAAAATCCATTGCTGGTTGATCATCTTTGTCCCAAACCAGCTTCTCATTGTCTGGCGACTTAGCCAATTCAATTTTCAATTTCTGAATACAGTCACCGAAGACTGCAGCGCATTCGGCAAATGACCAAACTTTGTGGTATTGCTTGAGGAAATCTTTATTGTCAGAATTTTTAACCTCATCAAGCAGTACACTGTCCCATTTTAAAGGTGTTGGCGGTTTTCGCGTTTTCCAGAGATTCGACATAGACAGCAAATAGTTGATGTCATCGAAGAAAAACTTATTGAATAAAGTTTCGGCATCGTAGCCAGCATCTTCAGCCCACTGGCGGGTGTTGACACGTTTGACATCGCCCTCATCGGGGTTGGCTTCCTCGCCACCAGCCTCTGGATCAGCTACATCGGGAGATATGTCCTCGTCATCAGCTGTCTCACCAAATAGTTGGCTGTGCATTAGGAAAGATATATTAGTTAAAGAAAACGACTGAAAGAAAGATTGATACTCACTTGAACAGATGCTTTGCCCAAACGATGCAATGGATTGGCTCTGAGGGAGTATTTCGAATTGTGCACCCCGGAAATGTCTTCTGAGTGGCTTTTGGAGTACACTCATAGCATTGTGTTACTCCTTTTTTGATCAGTTCCACTTGGCCGTTGTAGCCTGCGGTTCCACTTTCGATCAAGGGAACCTCAGCATTCAGGCACATACGATTGACGTGATTACGAGCTTGCCTATTATCGAGAGCGTTGAGGACGACATTGAATTTCTTAAAGAAATTCACTCCGTAATCCGTGCTAAAAATTCGATCAAAAAATTGAAACCCCCGAAACATAACAAAGCAAATTATAACCAAACTTACTTGAAAATACTATCATGATACGATTTTATCTTAACGGTGGGATTAAATTTGAGGGCGCTTTCTTTGGCAACCTCGGCCTTGGACTTGCCAACGTGTTCTTTGTGGAATAGGAATTGCCGGTTGAGATTACTCAAATCGATGGTATCCAAGTCGATCTGTAAGGAAAATCACAACTCTTTTGTTACTATTTCACCATTCATTCAATTTGATAACTTACAATTTCAATGTTTGGGAATCCAGACAAAACTAGATTCTTCAAGATCTCGCAACCAATGCCACCTGCTCCAACCACTAAAATTTTACTTTGGAGAATTTTTTCCTGAAGATTCGCAGGGAATACGCCGGGCAATGCTGCAGCCATTTTTGTTGCCTTCTATACAAAAAAAAAAAGGAGAACGAGAAAATAGATTTGTGATTCATTTCTTAATTGTTTAGTCGTAGAATCTACCTTATTTTACAGATTTTATTATAAAATTATTTATGTTAAGTTAAATTTGCAATAAATAGAAAAATATATAGGAAGTATGAATTATTTGATCCGCGTTTTTTTGCAAAATAAAAATGAATGTATACGAATGCGTCAAAAATTAAAAATCAGTAATCAGCAGACGCTTTAGAAGATCTGTTTGATTTGAAAAATTTTGCAGTTTATGATTTTGTGGCAGAATTCAGCAAAATAATACCAATATGCCGCTTACACTGGTAACGAAATGCCTTCGTGAGGCCTAGTATGCAGATCGAACTAAATTCTAGCAAATTCTTCTCTGTAATGGGGTTTTCCATGGGCAAAATAAATCAATTTATTTTTGATCCAGATCAGTCAAAAATCAAATTTCCCCTGTTTTTGCATTCCATGGGGCAAAATAAATTGATTTATTTTTGATCTAAGATCAAATCTGCAGATCTGGATTTTTCGGCAGATTTACCCCTCTTTGCACTAATACTAATACAACTTTCAGCTGTTAGCTTGACAGATACAAGTTTTTATTTTTATTTGTAATTTGTTTTGGTTTTGTTTGAGTTTTCATCTATAAACAAATAAATTTTACAAAAAATGGAAGCAAATTTTAATGAATTGGTAGATTCATCAACTTCTTCTTCTGAAAAAAATCAAGCGGTGAAAATTTTTTTGATGTGATGAAAATTCTATTTCAAAAAGAAAACAAAATCGGGTTCCAGATTTTGTAAACGATTTTGTAAATAAATATACGTTTACACGTACACGATACAATGACAAAAAAAAATCAATTCCAATTGTATTCCATGGGCCACGAGAAAAAATCAATTTTTTGATCGAAATCTGGATCACCCATGGAAAACCCCATAAATATCAGCGAATTGCCTAACTAAATTTGGACATAATCGAATATGAAAATGGTCATTGTATATCAATTTGCATAGTACTATCATCAGCACGTTCCACAAAGCTTAGTTGTGTGGTCGTTTGAGGGCGCACTTGTTTATACACAGAAACAGCAACCAAAAAATTAGTTAGTTGTTTGATCGCTTGGGGGACGACGTGTGGAACGTGCTGATGATAGTACTATGCAAATTTATATACAATGTCTATGGCGCAAAACAATAATTTATTATTTGTATAAAATGTCCATTCTAGGATTTACAGCTTTTCCAAACCAATGCGAAACATTCAGAATCGACCGACGACATTGCATATAAATTTGCTTAGTACTCTCATGAACACGTTCCACACGTCGTCCCCCTGGCGATCACACAACTAACTAATTTTCTGGTTGCTGTTTCTGTGTATATACAAGTGCGCCCCCAGACGACCACACAACACAACTCAAAAATCATCGTGATGATAGTACTATAAGTTTTATATACAGTGCCGACGATGAACCAACAACAACAACCCACGTTGCTATGATTGATAATAACACGTTGTTGTTATTGTTTCTTTGTTGTCACAGATGGAAAAAACTAGCCCTAAATGCACTATAGCCATTTGTAGGTATTCACAAGAAATTTATTTTAGGCCAAGTTGTACAATCTTGGTTAAGCATTTAAATTCATCGATTTTGATTTTTGAATCAGAGCTAAACCTCAGCTAACCTGCCAAATTTGGAACCTGAACTACGGTTTAAATATTTCTGCAACTGGACTAGATAGATACTAGAATACTGTTATTTGCCCGCATTCTGTTTCACTAGGGAGAAAATGTATTTGCACTGCCCGTTCATCGTCCACTTTTAACTAGAACCCTAGAATTATTCTCAAGCAAACAGTACTATTCAGCTTTTTCTCCTCTTTCTAACTTATTCAGCAATCAGCGATTGTGCTGTCAAACGAAACGAAAAAGCAAAACCGTCGAAAGAACGAAAAAAACTTGCGTTGAGAGAGGTGGAATCCAAAGTAGAAAAGTGTTTCTCCAGTTTATTGATTAGAAATTCTGGAATTTAATTCTTTTTATTGACAAATTAACACCAAATATTGCTAAACAATTGGAAATTCAATTAGTTCTAACTCAGTGTGCAGTTGAAGTCGGTGTTTAGTTTATATTCGTCGTTGGTCACCGAACAACCGAGTAATCAAGAAACCCCGAAAGAAAAACAATACAAAAAAATAAAAGAACACACCACATTTGAGTAGGAATCATCCATCGATCGTATCTATCTCGAATTTTGGTTTTTTTTTGCTACTTTTGCATTGTGATTATCTTTTGTGTTCCACCAACTAAATTGTTTTATCAATTGTAGAGTATCTACATAATAACGAAACCTATAAATATAATTTGTGTTCAAGAAAACTTATTCCTTATTTATTTGTTGTTTTTTTTGTGATTTTATAAAAAAATAAGTTTTTGTTGCGCCTGTCCACAGGCAGTGTAGCTAATTGCAAATTAATTTCCATTCAAACAAGAATACCAAACGAAAAATATTATGGCTGATGTGCGTCGCAGGAAGACGGACAACGAAACATCCGAGTCATCTGTTCCAGGAGGTGATGGCCAGAAACGAGACTCATTAACTGCTGAATCTTCAGATCACGTATGTTAAAATTATTGATTTCCCTTTTTTTTTAATTTATGGTTCTGTAATCTTGGATTTTTAACAGATTGTCATAAATATTTGTATAAATTGTATACACCACAGAAATAAACCAACTTTGAACTCTTAAAATTAATTTGAGTTGAGAGGCATTTTCATTTAACCTATATATTTTGTTGTTTTAACTAACAAGCTCGAGGCACGGAGATCAAGTTGCTTCGCACCATACGATTTACCTAGGTATTCATTTATTTTTTTTAATTTAAATCATTTCGGAAATTGGAAAATTCAGAGACACGATCTGATTTTTATACATTCAAAATGTTGAGTAAAGCTTTTTTTCGAGCTGTTGACAATGGTTACAGTGAATAAAGTACTTGTTTGTTAGCTTCGAGGTGGTTTGGGTTTAAGCTACTCTCAGCTAGCATTGCTTTCTTTTCTCTAACCAGATGTAAGATTTGACAGTCTTGCCGAATAGCAAAACCGACGCCAGGAGGCTGATATTTTGTTGCCACATTAACGGTTAGGAATTCCACAAACCATAAGGTCCACAGTAAACACAAATTCTAATCAAGCGGTTTATGTAATCCCAAGCTCTGTACGTGTACAGTGCATTCAATAGTCGGAAGCGGATGGCCAATCCCTTACCACTTACATAATATGTCTACGTATGTATGATAGAGTCAATGGGTTCGAGCCCTGCTCTCGCATGAAGTTCATCAGTTCAAATTCTATTTGACCAGAAAATCAATAGATATCTATTTACAAACGTTTGCAGTTTTCTAGTGACAGCGGTTTTATTTCCAAGTGTTGCACCCGTAAAGAAGCACGGATTCAACATTGCAGTGAAACAGTCGTACCTTGGTCTAAAAGCTGTTAATGTCTAGTTCAGTTCCGCCGTCAGTAGATATTGAAAAATTCAACCATCTCCACTGGTTGTCCAGAAATATTTACTTGAGCAGATGAGGAAGCTCCAAGACTGAATTGATCTTTAGCCCGAAAATTTCAGCTTCTCTCTCCACCCTTGTTGTTATTAGATGGAGATAGTTAATCCTATGAGAGAGCAAGCATATGTCGTTCACGTAGTCAAGGTTATTGAGGTATGATTGCAGAGTCCACTGAATTCCTCCATTTCCATTTAGAAAAGCTGTACATCACTAATCATCGACAGCAACAATGTTGGTAAAGGTATCATATGTAGACTTGATAATAACAATCAATTTAACTGGAATGCCCTCCTGCGCAAAGCAAGCCAGATAAATTCTCTATTGAAATTGTCGAACGCCTTTTCGAAATCAATAAACGGAGTGGTGATACATATTCGACGCACTGTTCGATGATGATCCGCAAGGTGTTAATGTGGTCCACACAAGAAGATCCTGTCGATTCCTGCTTGTTCGACGTCGAGTTTTTTTTTCTAGGTGTTCTTTTACTCGTTCCTGGACGATTTTTGCTATTACTTTAGTTACAACAGGAAGCACTCAAATCCCTCTTAGTTTTCGCACTGTGTAAGATCTCCTTTCCTAGGGTCTTAACGTTTGTCATTCTTCCTCTCCAGAAAAGTTCTCACTTTCCCAGGTTCGTTCGACGAGAGGATGCAGTAGCTCACTTGATTTTGTTGGCGCTGCACGTAAGAGTTCTGCGTCAAGTCCAACCGCTTTTTTGTTCTTCAGTGCTTTGATTGCGGTTAAGATTTCTTATCTACTGTGGAAAAGATGATATGTGTCAGGTGATTGTTGCCAGTGTTGATACATTTTTGTCACGCCATTTGCAAAATTATAACATCTTTCGATGGGGTGATTAATTTTTGCACCACCTTGAACTACTATTAGCAGGCTTTGAAATAATTCTGTACTACTGGAAAGAGGTTGTAAATAAATTTTAATTTCTTTCTTTTTGTTAAAAAAAGAAACACTCGCATTAACAAATGAAATTTATTCAATAGAAGGAGAATCTACTTTTCCAGATTGAAAGCTTGAGTTCTGAGTATTGATAAGTATGATAACTGTTCTGATCAAATAGAAGTTATAGAAGATATTTTTTTTTATAGTAATTATATGGAACATAAAGCAATTAGATTTATTGTAATGTTTCAGTTATGCTATTCTTAAAAATACTAGTTATAGTGCCAAGCAGTAATATTTGGTTTTGTCGGTTACGATATTTTGTCGGTTAAGGCTCGATATTATCTTCGTTTTTATCATTAAAATAAAAATATTTAATTGGGCAGCTACATACATACATATTTACTTCTTTTTTATCAATAAATTTATTATTTGGTTGTTTCAATTGATTGCCATTTCAAACGAAATTGAATTAATCATTCCAATGATTTCGGTTCCATTTTCTTCAGCTGAAAAATGCTGATGACCTGCCAAACTAAAATATTTTTCGCATGCTATAAAAGACTAGAAAAAGTATTTAATTCCATACTGCTCCAACTTTCTCAGGGTCCCATATAGTTCATATTATGGCTGATATCCCAGTAGCTACGCTGCTGGAGACTGGACCAAAACCGGCTTAACTTTTTCAGATTTTAAAAAAATATATGTAAAACTATATAATAAATGCAATGTGTTAATAAATAATTATGTATATACATTTTATTTGTCCATTTTTATATCACATCTCTGTTTTCACACTTTTATATTAAGGTATACCTATCCTAAGTATCTTTACTCTCTTATAATAAAAAAACAAACTTCGTTTATTTTTCTTAAAAAATCGGATATATTCTCTAAGATTATAAAACTTGTTTCCTCAGAAATTAAAATTCATATCAATTTAATTTTATCTTGGATTATTCCAAAACAAACACTGATAAAAAAATCTTTGTTCTCAGAAATATTCTCTTAAAATCTTGCTGATTTCATAGTAAAACAAATAAATATGGAATTTTGATATCTTAACATGGCAAAATAGTATTTTGGCGTTTTCTTTGGATTGAGTAATGCTTCATACTGTTTAACCAAATATTTAGAAGTTAGACAGATGTAAACGTTCAACTGTTTGTACAATAGTTGCTGATAACATAATTAAAGCTTTTGTTTTTTTTTTTTTATGATTCAACAATGAAAATAGCATTTAAAGCTCCTTCAAGATTGCTCCATAACATAAGAGCTAAATATTTTTACATTTTAGTTGCATACTTGAATGAAAAAAAAACTATAAATACATTAGGTATTAATCCATTTATTACAGTGCAGAGCAACATTACATTAATGCATGTTGAATGGCTAAAGATGTTTTGCATAAGATGTACCAAGTTTTAACTTGAGCCAATATAAGAAAAAAATAATATACGAGGGGGTTTCACACTCAAAATTAGAAAATATTTTATTTTTTTTTTAAATCTAATATGATTTTTCTCAAAAAATAATTAATTACATATGTACTATTTTTTATTTTCATATTGTTTATATCTAGAAATTGTTTGTGTAGATTTTTTTTTAAATACTTACCTTGAAGTTTTAGGGGACTTCGAGAAAGAATAGAAATGTTTACGATGATCCTAGATTTACTGAACTATGTATTTATTATGTGAATGTGACGATCTACCGCATATCACGTGATCTGTACGGACAAGCCCTCGTATTATTCATATATTTACAACAGAAAAAACGGTAGTTAAAGATAACGCTCCACTTTATAATTTGAGTTTCTGCTAGCTTATAGAGTACTTAATGATTTTCTATAATTGAAAACAAGAATTCAATGTAGTTTATGGGGGAATCACCTAAGCAAAATTCTAAGATTTTTAATAGCAGACACAGAATTGAGCGGACAACAATATATAATATATTATTATTATTATTACATATTATGTTCTTTATTTTTTTTTTTCATATTAAAATATTACGTCACTTAAATATAAAGATTTACAAGCATGGCTTCATGAGCCGTCTGCCAGTTAAAAAATGTTAACATTAGTAAAGAGAGATAAATATTTTTTTTGTTTATATAAAGAAAAAAGAAAACATTTATATAATTTTCAATGTGTTATCAATATAAACAAATAAAAAATTAAGGATTTTGCTTTAAAAAAATTTAAAAAATACAACGAATAGATTAACATAGTAATACAATTTCAATAATGTTATTTTTATTTGGCTTTTAGTTTAGCTAAACAAAAAAGGTGATTATGTTTCGGTAGGGAAGATACAAAAGAACTGCATTATCATCAGGTGTGTAAAATGCAAGGTGTGAGATAAATGTAAAACGTCTTCGTTCTGATGTAGGTTACACAGTCAGCAAATGGGAATGGGGTCTATATCAGTTCTATATGGCCTATAATTGAACCCATTACCAAAGGCGAAAACTCATCTTTAAAATAGTTTTTCTCACCCAGTCTTAGATTAAGCTGTCTGTAAATAAATCGAGATTCTGATACGCTTGCAAGGCAGTACCGATACATTTTATTTTTTATCATCTACTTGACATATTCAATCATTGTCAACATTTTTCAGATCTTCAAGATTTTCCACTGAAAATGACACAGCAAAGTTATGAGTTACCGCCAGATCATACCAATTTTTGATTGGACTATATTCAAATTGAAATGATACGATTAAAATTCTTTTTTGTAGGTTCTGATCCGACCGTTTCATAACTGATAATATAATCAGCGTTTGACTTTAAGTTTCTAGAAAAAAATATCCAGTCCAGTCCAGCTACGCCTATAGTTAATAGATCAATTTTGGGATCTGAAAACCAGTATTTTTAATGTGGATGTATTGATCTTGAGGTCCCACATATAACAATAGTTTTTCAACTTATTAATTTAGAGTTGTAAGGTTAACGGATTCTCAGATAAAATTACCATATCATCGGCGTAGAGCAGTACTTTGATTGTCAGATCTCCAAAACCAATCCCACTTGGAATATGATGTTCAACATCATTAATAAATAACTCAAACATTAACGGACTCAAAATGCAACCTTGCGGTACACCTGTTTCGCAATTAAATACACTGGACTTGTCTTTACCTTTATGTACTACTGCAGTCATGTTTCCAAAAGTTTTTCGTAGATTTTGATAAATTTCGTTGAAAGCCCTATAGCTGAAAGCTCAAAGATTAATGATCTTCGGTTAATAGTGTCGAAAGCTGCCTTCAGATCGACAAAAAAGGCGTACAATATCAATTAAACGCCTTGCTGCAGTATTTAGAACAAAAATTTGGTCCACAACAATAATATAATGCAGATGTAAATCTTCTTCTTCAGTTACCGGCGATTAGCATGATCTCGAGTGGGACCACAACTCTCCCAATCCACTACTTCAGCCTCCAACTAAATGGAGGTGTCGTTGTATTTGTTTCATCCAGGAGTTATTGCGCCTGCATTTCATCCGCGATATTGTCGGAACGTCGCTTCGTTTGTTATGCTTCTTTTTATATGACAGCATACGAGTCATGCTGTATTTTGTGCAAGATAGTATTTTTGACGTGAAGTCTTCCTCGGATTTTCTTGCTTCTTATTCGATCACGCTTTGTCATTACTGCTGTCATGTGAAGCGTCTTCTTTTCAGTAGCCGTCCATTTACTCTCAAATTTCTTGTTCATTGTCCAACACTCTGAACCGTAGTCAAAGCTGGACGAACAACTACCGTATAGAACATTTCTTTCAGCTTAGGGGACATTTTTCGCTCGCAGAAGATGGCAGAGTTTTCCTGCCACTACATCGACCCTAAGCGGTCGATCATTTGCTTTTTGATCGCCGATCCAAGATATTTAAACTTGCGTAGCACTGTTCCATTCCATGTGTACATATAATGTAGTACAAATTTAAAGGAATGGGTTTGGGTCATTACTTTTTTTTCTATCTGTGACCAATAACAATTTGTGGTGTCAAATCAAAAAAGGAAGAACAAATTATTTTAATTAAAATTTTAGAATGTCTTTATTTTCAAATAGCAATAATTTTTTATAAAGACAAGTTTTTGAATCAAATTATTAATAAAAAATAATTCTTATCCCAACTGTTTTTATATATATTTTTCAACACAATCATTTTAGTCAAAAAAAAAATCGTTTGAGCAAAAAAAACAATATTTTTCTTTCCATATGCAATTGTGATGCATATTTTTATTTTAAACAGATTAAAGTTTCCTAACCTGACACAATGTTATAGATCTAAATAAATGATAGACGATAACGATAATGAAGTAATACCAGGAATTTGAACTTTCATTATAGTCAAGAAAAAATTTCTATATAATTTAACTGCTACTGTAGGTTAATATAAAAATTATTTTCGGATTATCAATATCAAACCTGATTGTTTATTTTTTATATTATTAATTTAGCTTTATTGAATAAATTAAATTTTATTGCACTGTTGATTTGTCTCTATTTGTCCATTTGGGTAATCATTTTTTTTTTATGGCAATAATGTTTGGTTTCATATTGATAATTCTCAATATACGGTATAAATATGGGAATACAATAAGGTGTGTCAAATTCGAAAATCTTGCATTACAAGATTTCGTGTTTTTTGTTACTTTGCGTTAAGATATTAAAAATGTGATATGAGTTGTTTAAAACCCGTAATTAAATGGTCTATGGGGTGGTCTTGATATAATCGAAAATTGTCAGCAAAAACATTTTAAGGTTTGGCACTTTTGTTTTTCTCATTTGTTACAATTATTCTGGAAAAAAATTGGGAAATGATTCTAGCTTCGGTTGAACCAATCTTTAATAGGCTTTCACATTTTTAAAACGAAGTATTTTTTATGGAAAAACCGTCATTTTAAGATTTAAAAGCCTCTTTTTAATTTTTAAAAGAGTTTGGTGCAACTTTTTTTTTTTAATGAATTTATTGACACTCCACTGTTTAACCCTATGTCTCTACTTGTGGGATTCGCTTCGGGCCCAACTTGCATAATTACATAACTCTACAATAAAATTGTTCGAATTCTCATAATCTCAACTCGCTTATTATTTAGTAAGCCCTTATTAACTGAAAGAGAACAGAATTAAAAGAAGATTGAAAAATCGAATCGAAAAATTAGAAGCACCCTAATGTAAACATTCATAGTGGAATGTAATGGGCCTTTTCATAAGTAAGCTGATTTTTTATTGACAAAAGCTTTCCTTATTTATCTGTTGGAAAATTGCAATTGAAGCTTAATAAAGCATATAAAACAGGTAAGCTGTGCGTATTGGCGCAATTTTTTAAACCTGTTTATTTTGCCTTTTAGACTGTGTATCTCATGCGATAAGATATAATTTTATGATGGATTATTATATCAATTTGATTAAAAGATGCGTTCGTTTATTTGCTTCAAATTTGTAATAAAAACATTGATAAAAGTTTTTGCACTAAGGGTAACCTCGCACGGTTTTGCAACTTATAACGCATATTAAGAGTATGGGGGCTTAGAATATTTGTGATGCTTTAAAAGAAGCAAAAAAAAAAAAACAAAAATTTCATTAAAGGAAAATATGAAAAAGCATACAATTCGTTCTTTGAAGATCTGAAACAAGCCGAAACAGAAGCTTGGGACCAAAACTGAAAATGAAAAAAATTTCAAAAATCGTTTAAACCGGTTTTGACAAAATATTATTTAAATATTCAATTTTGTTTTGTATCTATTGTTTTTAGTATTTAACAATAAACACTTAAAAACAAAATTTTAAGAAAACAAAATTTACCTGCTTTCAAAAATTAAACCGTTTATAAAAAAATCGAAAACCAAAAATCCGGTTCTATGTCGATCCGATCAAATTACTTTAATTACTTACAAAAAACCCCACTGAAAAAAATTAATTAAAATCGTTATATAAATATAATAATATATTATTTTTGGAGCTAATAAAAATGGGTTGTGGTCGAAATTCTGATTGGGTCATAATTCTGCTTTCAAAATTCTGCATGTCAAAATTCTGGCTGTACAAAATTCTGCTTGGTCAAAATTCTGGTTTTCAAAATTCTGTAAATCTGTTGAAAAAGAGAAATCGTGCTCACTTTTTTACATTATCAAAACGATTTCTCTTTTTCAACAGATTTACAGAATTTTGAAAACCAGAATTTTGACCAAGCAGAATTTTGTACAGCCAGAATTTTGACATGCAGAATTTTGAAAGCAGAATTATGACCCAAGCAGAATTTCGACCCCAACCCATTTTGAAATGCAGAATTTTGACCAGACAGAATTAAAAAAAAAAACAGAATTTTGACCAAGCAGAATTTTGAAAACCAGAATTCTGACCCGTTCCAAATAAAAATTCAATTTCCCTCCCAAGGAATCTAAATCAAATTAACTTCATTTAGTAAATAGTTTGAAGAAACTCCGTCCAGTAGTTTAGGCTGCAGTTCGGAATACAGAAAGGATTGCCGAAATGCGGAACCCTCCTTTTTCCCGTTCTCTCTGATCGTAAAGTCAGACCTGATTAATATCTCGAGTTCGATTTTTTTACGAATCGAACTTGCCCTATAGTATTGGAGGTAGCATTACTATCTTAATTTTCCGAATAACAGTTTATATGCCTTCCATCAAATTGTTATTCAAAAGCACTTAATTATAAATAGTATTCAATATCAAAAATTGTCACAAATAATTTTTTTTCTTTTGAATCGAAAAAACAGTTCAAACCAAATTTCCAAAATATCCTTCGATTATATTTTTGCAATGTAAAAAAAGTAACCAATCAACAGTTTAAAACTAAGCTTCCTGTATATTTATTTTTTGGTTTTGTTCTTTGCGGTAGGAAATTTTGTTTGCAAACCTCAAATTCAGAAACTCAAAAAAAAAAATCTACGCTAAAAATTTCCTTTCCAAAAGCAATAAAGAGGATAAAATACATATTTTCAAACTATTTTTCTGCTTTTTCTATGTTGAACCACAAAATTTTGCTATCAAAAATCAGATTTGTATTCACTACCCCCATAATCTGCTAAGACACATTTGCTGAAGCGAAACTTAAAAACTTAACTTCAATATAAAATAATGTGTTCTATAAAATTAAAACAAGATCTTAAATATCCATATGTTCAACTTAATTTAAGGGGACGACGAATAAGGTCATAAAAAATTCATCTTGGGCAATCTCATAATACCCTCAAAAATATAAAGCAAGGAAAAATCTAAACTACTCCACACAAATATGAAATTTGAATAGTAAAATTAAATTTAAATATCGAATTTTTGTCATGTTTTTAGATTGATTCAGAAGAGGAAAAATTACCGGACGAGAAATATGTTGAAGAGTTGGCAAAAACCTTACCCCAAGGAACAGACAAAACACCGGAAATGCTGGGATCTGCTCTCAAAGATTTACCAGACAGGTAAGTCGATTTATTTAATTTTTTTTTTGTTGTTTAGTTAAAATTAGGCAACTATAAAAAAAAGTAGTCGAGTTAAAAACACAATTACTGCTTAAAAATGTATAAACATATATAGATATTCATTTATCTTGCTAAAAATAAATATTTATTAAAAATTATGCAAAATCAATTTTCGCCTACGTTCATTATTCAAATCTAGAAATACATCCCTACCCTTCTTCGCTCATGATTATAATAGCCATCACTATAAAACATAAACTCAACCAAAGTCAACGACTCGTTTCGTTTAATTGAAATTATTTGCTTTGATTTAAATGCAGCCGTTAAATTGACTGAATGTTTATTCTGTCAATTAAACTCTGTTAGCGAATAATATATTTTTACAACTAGATTGGACTTTGTTTTATATGAACATTAAATGCGTGCCTGATGGTGGAACGTCATAGGTGCATGACTTTTCTACATTTTTTTTTTTTAGAATTAATTTAAATATATTTTTTATAGGTACAGTCGACCTCGCTTTACTGAAACGATAGTTTATCACAATTTAGTTTTAAATGTAAGAAAAAATTTAAACATTCTCAAAAAAATGTATTCGATTATAATATTTTTAAATTTTCTATAAAAAAAAAAATACTAATTTGAAGACATATTCATTAATGTGTTCTCCATCCGTGTGACGAAAGTGAATATTTTGCCAGCTCTTTGTTTATAGAGGCGGATACAATTCATATTTAATTTTATGCATTTACTCAATTCAAGTTGCGAAAGCTCAATAAATGCATTTCTATATGCGTTTAATATAATAATTGTTATTCCAACAAACAGCAATAATTCAGCAACAACCAAATATTATCATTACTCAATCCGATACACTTCATAACTCTGTTAATTGGCACTTTACTATTATACTCGTAGTTCTTCAAACTTTATTTCATATCAATATCTATAGCTAGATTAGAATGTACATAAATACATAAATTTTAGTATTTTTTTTAAATTTATATTTACTTTACGTTTCAGATGGAAGAACTATGTCATCCGTGGTATTTTTACATGGATAATGATCTGTGGATTTGCTCTTATTATTTATGGAGGTCCATTAGCATTAATGATTACAGTAAGTATACAAATAAAAAAAAAAAGTTTAAATTGGAAAAAAAAAACACTTTCATACAGTCCATAATCTCATGGAAATAATACGTAATACATAATATTATCAAAAGGTAAAAATAAATTTCCGAAGACCAACAAGTGCAAAAGAATAATAAAAATGTATATTTGCATTAGAAATAGGAAAATCAATAAATTGAAATTATACATGCAAATCAATTGAATATGTAACTTTAGGTGGTCAAGTAAAAAAAAAAATAAGAACTTTAAAAGAGAAGTTTGTTGCACGTATATTATGTATGGGAGCAAAAAGGTGCTCTTCTGTCCTAATTTGTATGCCTAGGGAAAAAAGGGGAGAAAATGGTGTGTGTCGGAAGATCTAGGAATGATTTATGATACGCTGACAGCATTAGCTTGCTAATTTAATTATACGAGTATGTAATTTAATACCTGGCGTCAGTTTATTTTATTTCGTATTCTTCGTTCGATTTGTTAATTAAAGTAAAAATAAAAACAACGAAATATATGGTATAATGGTCTATACGCTTCCACAATGTTTTTATTTGACATTATACTGGCATTTTTTCTTCAAATAATTTAAAAATCATTATTCAGATGATCTGGTCTGAATTTACTTTTCACACATGCTACAAAAACAGAAAAATGCGAAATTTTCAAAATAGTTTTTATATTTACATTCTAGAAATATCCCGGTTGTTTCTTTACACTATATTAAAATTTAAAAATTTTGCTAAAAATTTGTTTTCTTTCCCGAACGTTACTTTGATTTTCCGAAGATTTTCGGTACTCAAAGTTCGAAAAAGGACTGAGAACTGTGGCAACAGGTTAGGTTATTGAAAATCACCGCTTTTTATCACTTTGATAGATTCTTAAATCCATTCAAAATAAAAAAGAATGAATTTGTGAGTCATATGAAAATGAAACGAAATCGTCAAATCAAAAAATCCAAACACATTTTTGATTTTGTAATTTTCTGGAAATTATATTACGGGTTTCAAAGAAGGAAATCTAGATGGATATTATTTTCACTTGCGTCATTCCATTCAAAAATTATTAAAAATTCGCATAGAGTTAAAAATTTGTACAGAGCCTTGATTCATCAAAGGTACAAATGTAAAAACTCTTTATAAAGTCAATACTGACAAAAAAGACAGGAAACGCTGTCCAAACAAATAACTTGAAGAACGAAAGCTTCAACTAAAATCCGTATTAATAGATTTACTGGTGATCTGATGGTCTTTCTAAATTCTGAAACATCATTTTGAACACATTCGGAAGATATTTTTTTCACAATTATTTTTTTTCTGACAAACATTTTGTTTCAATAAAATATTTCAAGGAATTTTAATGTTTTCCCAATCACCCGTTCATATTCTTAGTTAGTTTTCGACGCCAAGAATTCTATAAGGTTTTGTTAAAAAGTCATAACAATAAATTATTTATACGATAATGTAATATTAACCTTAATAATGTTCTTTTATTATATTTTTCCAGACGCTAATGGTTCAAGTAAAATGCTTTCAAGAAATTATTTCTATCGGCTATCAAGTGTACCGGATTCATGGCCTACCATGGTTCCGAAGTCTTTCATGGTACTTTTTGCTAACTTCAAATTACTTCTTCTATGGCGAAAATTTGGTAGATTATTTTGGTGTTGTAATAAACAGAGTGGTAAGTTATAAGAAATTAAAATAAATTATTTACTTTTTTAATAAAAAAATTCGTCCTCTTTTTTTTTAGGAATATTTGAAGTTTTTAGTAACTTACCATCGATTTTTGTCATTCGCATTGTATTGTATTGGTTTTGTTTGGTTCGTATTGTCCTTGGTGAAGAAATACTACATGAAGCAATTCAGCTTGTTCGCTTGGACTCATGTGTCATTGTTAATCGTTGTCACTCAAAGCTATCTTATTATTCAAAATATATTTGAAGGTAAATTAAATCAAAAAATCAAAATTAGAATAATTCAAAAGTTTAACCAACCAACTGGTTTTAATTAACAGGCCTTATTTGGTTTATTGTTCCCGTATCGATGATTGTTTGTAATGATGTTATGGCCTATATGTTTGGATTCTTCTTTGGCAAGACCCCACTAATTCAACTCAGCCCCAAGAAGACATGGGAGGGATTCATTGGAGGTGGTTTGTCAACTCTAGTCTTTGGTTGTGTTATCTCTTTTTTGCTTTGTCAATTTCAATACTTTATCTGTCCGATCGTTTATTCCGAATCTCTTGGTCGAATGACAATGGAATGTGAACCAAGTTATCTCTTTACCTATCAAGAGTATAGCCTATCTGTGGTAAGGAATTTATTAATTTTCATATTATTTTTATTATAAAAATAAATAAATATTTTTATATTTGCAGTTTGGAATCAGCAACTCTATTTCAATGTATCCATTTGTATTCCATTCGTTGTCATTGAGCTTATTCAGTTCGGTTATTGGACCATTTGGAGGTTTCTTTGCATCCGGTTTCAAGCGAGCTTTCAAAATTAAGGTACATATATCCTATTTAAAACATGTTTAAAGTGAAAGTTATATTATTTTACTTTAAAAATACTTAAAGGACTTTGGAGATATGATTCCCGGACATGGAGGAATTATGGATCGTTTTGATTGTCAGTTTTTGATGGCTACCTTTGTTAATGTTTACATTTCCAGTTTTATTAGAACTCCATCGCCTTCCAAATTGTTGACTCAAGTAAGTACACGTTAAATCCTTATTTTATATTTTTGGTAATAACCAGCTCTGTCTTCTTGACGATAGATTTTGTCATAAATGTGTTTTTTGTCAGGGCCTCTAATATATATACAAATTTAAAATTTGTCCTTCTCCAATAATGAATGTTCGTTCAATTCTAATTCGAATTTTAAAACTAAAATTAAAAATTGTATCCTCCTATTTTTTTTATTTAACAATGCTCAAGAGTATATCTCTGTGTATCGTAAACAAATGTCCCCGAAAAGTTGGCATCTCTGAAAAATCGAAACAAATACGTTTCCATTGCTCAGATCAATTTCTGACCACTAATCCTCAATCAATACCTTGATAAAATTGTTTGCTGTTAAATAAATTTTATGAAAAAGAAGTTGATATTTTTTGTATAGTTATATACAAAGTTAGTTTATGATACCTGTGGGAATTTATTATGAAGACGAAGGGGAATCAATTTTTGTTTTCCCATTGTTAATCGTTGTCGCATCTAGGATTTTCACCATCTTGATTTAAAGATTGAGCTCGTGTTTCTCATTTTCCTTTTTAACCCTATGATCAACAACATTTACCGAATCAAGCCAAATTTTCAGAGGATTTTTTTTATGTCCTGAACTCAAATCCGGCCTTAAAATATTATTTTAGTAAAATATCAAAAAAAAAATTACTGGAATTATAATGTGTCTCTTTTTTTTCAGATCTATAATTTAAAACCAGAGCAACAACTGCAGATATTTAACTCATTGCGAGACAACCTTGAGGGTTTGAGCATCTTGAACTAAACAAAATATACATTCTTCAGTTATTTTTTAAAAAATTGAAAAATCAAGTCTATATTTATTTTAATATATAATAACACACACACATATATATGTATGTACATTTATATATGTAGGTATATATAATAATAAAATGTGTAGGTGATTGTGGCAAGCATAGAATTATGGTTTATATCCGTGAAGAAAAATCATGGAAAGAATGCGAAAAACACTCGTTTTGTGTGTATTGGTTTAATAACACATTCAAATAATCTCACTAAACCATTTAAACTAGTGAAAAATACAGCTAAATATATTGTGTACTGATTTAATTAACAAAAAAAAAAAACAAATATTGATTAAAGAACAATTCCACTAATATTAATAGTAGTAATGTTAAAACTACATTTTTTTTGAAAAATAAATTAAAGAATGTAAGAATGGAAGTAATGAAAATTAATAATGGTAAATTTGTTTTTGTTCATTTGCGTAAAAAAATATTTTATTCAATTGACTAAAACACTAATTTATTATACAATAAGAAAATGATTTACAATTTTTTACAAAAAAAGAAAAATCAAGAAAAATTACGTAAAATTAAAAAATAACATTCAAAATCTGACAGTGATAAATTATATTCTTTGCTTTGAACGAAAATGTACGAGATTTCAAAGAGCTTTAAGTAAAACATTGATTTTTCATACTTTAATATAAGAAAATCATTTTTTTAAGACTTGTTCAGTTCGTTTTAATAGAAAGGCAAATCTTTACTCGTATTTTGTTTGTTCAATAAAACCATTCATTCAAAATGCCCAGAAGCTGACTATGTAACTATGTTCATTATTTTACTTTAAAGCTCTTAGTTGGAGCGTTAAAAAGGTTTATAGTATAAATAGCTAAATATACGAAACATAAAAAACTATAATAATAGTATATTGAACAAATATAATTCTAGTCTAGATTTTTTTTTTATTTAAATTAAGAAAAAATAAACTAAGTTAAATTTGTATATTATACAACTGTTTAGTTATCGTTAATTTATAATAGTTTTAGTTTAACTGCTCGTTAGTTTGAAAAAAAAAAAGAAAAAATAAACTCAGTTTCGAACCTCTCTCTCTCATAAGTTAGAGTAAAATTTTATTTTAAGAAAACAACAACAGCTGACAATTAAAAACAATGCATAATAGCCAACGAAGCAAATTTGTTATGTCTTAACAACAGACCTATTCATATTATTTTCTAAAACAAAAAAATGCAAAACGTGTTTTGAGTAAAGTTTTTTTTTGTACGATTATACGTTACCTGCAAAAAAGTGATTATAATATATATTCCAAAAAAGAATAAAGAAAATTTATTTACTAGCATTTTCAGGAAAAATCTTTTTTACTTATCTTCTATTACAAAAGTAAAAAATAAAATGTGCAATAATACTTTATATTTAAAGAAAAAAAGAAGAAACAAGTGGACACATAATTAGATTTTTTTATTTTTATCTTCTTTGTTATTAATGTCCGTCCGTGGAAGGCCTGTTTTTGTTTTGTTTTAATTTAAAATCCACCCACCCACATATATTTACTTGATTGTTGAAGAGATTGGATTTAAGTACAAAAATAAAATATAGAAGAAAAATATTGCATACATATTACATACATAAAAGTACCTGTTGTTATTACTTGTAAAGAGCTAATATTTTTTTTTAATCAACAACAATGGATAGTGTTTAAATAACAATTTTAATTGATTTATTTTTGTTTCTGTTTTGTTTCCTAGCGATGTTTTATTTTTTTTAAGTTTATGTTACTATAGTTTATTTTAAATTTTAATTAAATAATTCTGTTTTAAACTATTTGTTTGCTTAACAGATATCTATGATTATTTAAGTTATTTTAAATATAGTAAAATGTAATGTAAAACAAAACAAAAACTGTGTGCAATTCATGGATGTTATGAACTATAATAATATTATTACATTTCAATTGATTATAATCCATGGTTTATGTTTTGATGTTACATACAAAAATATGTACTAAAGATGGAAATGTATCTGGAAAAGATTTTAATAAATGTAATTCAAATATTAATGTGAATATAAAAGAAAAGTGTTTTATTTTCATTACTTTTTTTTCAAGTTGATTAGTTGCCCATGGTGTATGGAGTGGAAGAAATTGATCCAACCGCCGAAATGTTCGAAATGTTCACGAGATTTAATTCCAATTGCAATTTTCTGTGGTTGCGATCAAAAACACGAATTGGTATAACGTGAGATCACTCACTTTTAAACTCATGCTCTTTTATTTTATTTATTTATTCAGTATATACATAATACACGCTTAAGGCATAGAGATGAGAATAGTATACATTTTTGACAGCTATAAATTAACAAAATGGAAAAATAATTAAGAAAAATGTTAAACTCATGTTCAATTTTTTTTTTTAAATATGTGATTTTAAAAAAAATAATTCCATGCGGCAGCTTGTTGAAAAGCTTCGTTCCTTCATTTTCTTGCTGAATTACTTGGTTTAAGAAAAATTAATATTTAACATGAGAAAAAAAATACTTTTTTATGTCTTAAGCTTTAGATAATAAACTTTCTCTAAAAACATTATTTTTTTTTTTGCTAATTTCGTAATTGTAAGGACTTCAAAATCTATGAAACCGTTCGAGAGAAAATAAAATTATGGTTCTATGGAAGGTTAAAAAAAATATTTGACTAACATAGCCCACAGAAAAAAAAATATTATCCATAGCCTAGGAGCCGTTTTTTGGAATAAATAGGTATTAAAAAATTTTATATTAACGATTGTATGGCAGGTACCATCTGAGGTTAAAAAAAAGATTCCCCTCTAAGGAATTTCCAAATAAACTAGACCTAAGTTTGGAAAAAATAGTTCCAATGGTTTAGGCTACAATACAGATAGACGGTTCAGTAGGTTCATGTCAATACTTGCCCTATAGAACCTTTGAAACATTATACATTTCAGGTGAGGTCGCCAAAAATCTGAAATTTCTCTTGTTTAGGATCCTTGTAATTTAAAAATATTTAAAACATTTATATAAAAAATATAAATATATATTTTCTTTAAAATATTTCCAATGTACAAAAATTCCATATACAAAAAATTAAAATTATATTCTTCTTTCATTGCTTGTACATATTTAATGATACAAATCTTATGATCTAATATTCACCATTGTGTGATTATTTATTTATTTATTACTAATACTTTAAAAAAAAAATGTATGTGCAATGGAAAACGGTAATCGATCATATAATTTTATATTTATATCTTTTATATTTGCAAAATTAAAAGATATGATGATATAAAAAGTTTAGAAAATCTTAGTAACTTTAACATATAGATTTCTATAC
This sequence comes from Syrphus vitripennis, assembly GCA_958431115.1. Classification (NCBI taxonomy): domain Eukaryota; kingdom Metazoa; phylum Arthropoda; class Insecta; order Diptera; family Syrphidae; genus Syrphus; species Syrphus vitripennis. The sequence goes on from OY288110.1 coordinate 28,177,001, forward strand.
AAAAACAAGACTACATACACATTTGCCATATTAATAATGACTTGTTTTCTTTTTGCATTTTTGATTGGCTCTTATTACAAGAACAAAATATGACACAAATTATTTTAAACTATTTTAAACAAAACATTCCTGAAAACAATTTTCAATTTATTGTTAAATGTCATGAACGAAGCATAGGGTGTAGTAATGAAAAAGTAGAGTTTTGAAATTTTCTCCACTGTTTCTTTATTTTTAAATGATTTCATCAACTTTTTTGGTATTAATTGCTCTTATCTTTTAGTAAAATTCTTCAACTTAATTCATTATAATTTTATTAAGATGAAACGATTATAATATAGAATGTAATATTTTCGCATGATATAAGCCAAACTTAAAGAAAAATTAAATATAATTTTAATTGAATAAAAAAATGTTTAAAAAGAAATGAATCACACAGTGATTCACAATCTTTATTTGTTATGATTCTTTGCACATTTTTTCCAGAAAAAAACTATTAAGATATAAATGGAGTGAGGTTAAAATCTGCGGCAGTATGACAGTCACTTGTGTTAAAAAAAAAAAAAATTGTGAAAAATTTACATTATTGTCAAAATTTTTTAATTATGGTGGATATAGTATTTTGGAAGTCGAATCATTAAGTAAGATAAATAATAAATATATAATATTTTATGGGAGTGAGACAGAATTGTAGGATTCCATCTGTAGAGTATTAACAGTTAAAAAATGGAAAAAACACTTATGTCGACTTAAGCTACTCTGTCATAATGCCACAGAAATATTTAATTAACCTGAAGTTAATTAAAATAATAAAATCTGTTATTTTTATGAAAAATATATTCGCATAATAGTTTTATGATTTTTTTTTTACAAATTATGGTTTTAAATAGATAATATTTATACAGTATAAATAAACATACTTATAAGAATCTTTTTTTTTTTCATTCAATCAGAAAGTAATTTTAACAAAATTAAAGTAAACTGAATTTAATATATTTATATACTTTTTTTAACAACACTAAAAGCATATGAAATTTAATAAACAAGTCTAGTTGTTAGGCAGTTAAATAACAAGTTAATTATATATGGATATCACAAGAACTTTAAATACTAAATTTGTCAGGATTATCGTTTGATTTTTATTTTTTCGATTACATTTTTAGTTATGTCTAAAGCGTCTTTGGAGCTGATGTTATGATAGAGTCCACGCTCCTTTGCGTTTGCTAATAAGTTTGCCCAAGAGGGTACCGACTGAAATAAGAAACATTTTAAATCACTATCATTTTATGAAAATGAAAAAGAAACTACTTGTTAGTAGGTTATCTAGTTGCAGTTTAGATGCTTAAAGGAATTGATTCACAAGCTTAAATAATAACAATATGCAGGAAGATTGTATTTACATATAAACAATAAGTCCAGCAAGGATAACTCGAATAAAGAAGTTTACCCTTCAAAAGATTGGATAGTTTTAAGTTTTTGATATGTTCTTAGAGGTGTTTATGCTTAGTAAAAGAAAAAAACAAAAAAAAACAAATTTACACAATGAATTACCTTGCATTTCATTTTCAAAAGGGATGGGCTGTTAAATTTTATATTTAAAAAGCGTGTGTAACTAGTGTTAACAGAAGAACAACAAAAACAAATATTTCAAACCTCATCCGGTTGTGTCAGATCAAAAATAGAAGTTGTATATATGTAGTTGTATTTGTATGTAACTCCATTTCCTACAAGATTAATAACTTTTGCGTTAAAATTTAGAACAATAAGAAAATTTAACTTTTTGAGACACTACGAATTTCGCCAATAATTGTATGGTTTTTAAAAGATGGTGATGGATTAGCGAGGAGCGTTTGTTTAAATAAGTATTTTTTTCATTTACCAACCACACTCAACACATCAAAAATTTACGACTACGTTTTATTTATAGAGTAAAATAACTTTATTTACTGGACTATATAAATTCATTACTTTTTACGGTTACAGTTTCATCCGGAATACTTCGTCGCTGATTTATATCTTCTTCATATTTGTATATTTTTAAAAATGTTGGGAAATCCATTTTTCATGTTCAGGCTCAAAGTTTTTATTCAATTAACTAAATTTTTGTTTAAAAGTATTTTATAATTTTGTAAAAAATATTCTATTGAACCAGATAGAACTCAGCCGACGAATTGTTTGTTTTTAAATATTGATTTGTTTTTCGTTCATACAATGTGCACAAAAACTACATACATAAATAAATTAGTCTTACCTCCAAGTTCTTGAAGCTTCCACATACTATTAGGCACTTTCTTGGTCTAGTCAATGCAACATTTAATCTTTGATAGTTGCCCAAAAATCCAACTCCATGTGTACGTGCATTTGAAATTACAATCACGTCCTTTTCAATTCCTTGATAGGAATCAATGGTATTAACCATAATATTTTTGAGGCCACAATTTCTGTATTAAAATATTGAAAAATAAAAACATTTTAATTATTCTTCTTACTTTTAAACAAAAAATTACCTTATCATGTTTTCTAACTTCTCACGATGCTGAGCATATGGTGTTATAACGCCATAACTATAAAATTTATTTGGTATGTAATTGTCTAATGTAGTTACTAATTTAGCAACAAATTCAGCTTCTAGATTATTTGATATTGAGATCTGACCATGATACGAGTCATTTTGTCTATACTCTAAATTAAGTATTGAAAATGGCTTGATGCTAGACCTGAATTCATCAGTTTTTGGATTGTTTCTTAATTGATTCTTATAAAAATACATATTAGGCCATTTGCTTATTTCAGAATTCATTCGGTATTGTTCATGAAGAGTATATATTGGTTTGTTTTGAATTTCTAGATTATCGGGAGTTTCCTTGTAGTTGTTTTCCAAACACTTTTTAATTCGTGTAAACAATGAAGTTTCAAGCCCAAGTTCTTTAGCGCGCTATAGAAAATTAAATTAAAAAAAAATAAATTCAATATAATTAAATATGAATTTGTAGTTTATATATTTCCCACCTGTGATATTACTGTTGCTGGAAGTTGTTGCGTATCACCAACCATAATAAGATTACTGACACCAAATCTCAAAGGCATTAAGGACCAGGGTTCTGTACATTGTGTTGCTTCATCAATAATGCAAACATCGAAGTAATCTACAAAGCTTTGAATAGAATGGTATGTTAATTTCCAAAATATATGTAAAATTCCATATTATTATTTTACTTACGATGCGAGTTTAACACAACTACTGAGGGTTGAACAAACTATATTAGCATTCTCTAAAAACCATTTACTCAGACGTTTCTCGTCTTCCGGGCGGAACACTTGATTTACAATAGTTTTTTTAAGCGCTAAGTTTTTGCGCATTTCTATAAGCTCTTCTTTTCTAACGTCTTGGAAATTATGCCTTTCCATTTCAACAATTCGCGCTTCCAATTGATCGATCTAAATAAAATGTTTATATAAATTCTAATTTATCAAATCAGAGTTTTCAAAACTTGCCTCTGTCTTCAAATTTTCTTCATTTAGAGTTTGACCATTTGATTCAGTTGCTTGTTTCTGTAAAATTTTCATCCGATGTCGCTGTAAAAGGCTTTTCAGGGTTATTCCTTTTACATTTTCATGAACTTTATCGTCCATTCCAAAACGAACAACATGAAAATTTGTAGTTTCAGGTGCAAGTTTTTGCTTAATTTTGATTAATTTTTCTGCTATTACATCCACAGCCATATTACTCTGGGCACAAATAAGTATTTTGGTATCCAATTCATTAACTTCATTCCCATAAAGCAATTGAATGGCAAGATTAGAAATGAGGACAGACTTTCCAGTTCCTGGCGGTCCATTGATCAACGATATATTCGGACTCGATTCGTCAATAGCCTTTTCGTAGGTTTTCAATAATATATCTAATTGTTCTTTATTCAAAGTGTTAAACCCTTTGTATTCAATGCATGATGTACGGAAATTATTTCTATTGCTTAGTAGCTCAATGGGATTTAATATCTTTTGGATGAGAGGTGTTTCTTCTAGTTGGTAGACAGCATTAAATGTACTTAAATGCAACAGAATTCCATCGATTATTCGTCGAATTTTAATTGTTGGTTTGGTTTTTAAAATATCTTTGTTAATTTTATTAGCAGTTGTTTCTATTGTTATGCAGTTGCATGTGCCTGAAGTAAAAATAAAAATAAATCAAATCAAAATCCTGTCTATTAAAATTGAAGCTATTATAAAATGTAATGTATGTATATGGATACAATTTATTTCTTGTTAAGATCTGATTTTTAGGTGAGGCGTTCTTTTTTGATAATTTGTTTACGTTTTAAGTCATGTGTTTATAAAATAAAATATTTTTGGCAGTTCTTCCGGTAAAGATCCTTTTAATAAACGTATATTCAAAACATAAAGCAACACCACTAAAACAAGTTCAGAAATGTACAAATCAATATCAGGTTTTAATAAAAGTAGCTTGTTCCAATTCTGACTTTTCAAAAAATGTATAAAACTTTCTTTATGAAACTCAAGTTGAAACTTTCAGTTTTTTTTTTAATATACTTCACATTTTTTCCAATTTTCCTTAAAAATAGCCAATTTATTACATAGTTTGCTATGCTATGCAGTATAAAAAATTTCTTGAATTATTGATTTAAGTAAAATAATGTAAGGTACTTTCACCTGTAAAGTTTTTTGTCAAGTTTTTGAAAATTTCTTTGAATCTATTAGGCGATTTCAATAACATTTAGTAATTATTGATTCTGGAACTGAAACCTTTCCAAATCAATAGGAATAAGTTCTGTTATTCAGGTGCATAGGTGGAAAAATCACAGAAACATAAATATAAATATTCTTCCACACAGATTCATCTTTGACAAAAAGTATTGGAGAAGGAGTTGACGTGGCGTGATGCGTGCTTTGAATTTTCTTTGAGCATAGAATTATAATGAAACTAATTTTATTCACATTTTTTTATCAAAATTATTGAAATAATAAATAAACCTGTTACATTTATGTTAAATTTGCTGTTGAATATTCATCATTTTTTTAATCACCATTCGTGAATAATCAACTTCCAACTAAGTACTGATTTCATTGATGCATTTTCTTTGAAAAAGTAGCACCACCATCGGAAGAATCAGCTAAAAAATAGCTGGTACAGTTTCCATTCCTCAAGGAATAAGCTGGTTGTTCCTCAATGAATTTTTTTTACTGGGTAGTTAAGTTACATTTTATGTAAAATAAATTCTTATATAAAAAATCAACTCACCACTTCTTCGTATATTGCTGATATAACCGAAATATTGTTTGGTTGAAGAACCAACAACCATCTCAATTAAAGCTAAATCATTAAAAGACAATTCTGATGATTTTATTTGTGTGTAACCTATAAATAAAAACAGTAAGCACAAATTTTCAATATATTATATTAAAAATCTTACACTTTGCAAAAAGGTAATCCCTATGTTTATGCGGTGCACTATAATCGATTTCAGCAGCGATGCCCGGTTTTGAAGCACATTGCTCCATTGCTTTTTCAAGATGTGCTAGGTACTCCATTTTTAAAAGAGGTAAAACAATGCTGTGTACAAATCAGAATAATTATTGAATTTAGTTATAAGACAAAAAAAAAAAAAAAAAAAATATCCACTAACTCACCCTTTGTACTCGGCAAACGATTTGAAGTTATTGGTCATTGGGAAAACTAACATGTTAAGATTATGCTGTTTATTTTCTAACCAAAGCTGACTCCACGATAAAATATCATCAAGCAAAGTATCTGTTTTATCCAATATATTATAACGTCCTCGGATAATTGTCTTTCTTTCCAAAAATGTAGTACTTTCTTTTTGCTGGCGTTTTGCTTTTCCACTCGACTCTGATTCAAAATAACGAATTTCTGGAGGTAATTTGAATGTAACTTTTCGAGTGTTTTTGGATGTTGAAGTAAAACTTTTTAATAAACATGAACTTAATTCCGCCGCCGCTGTAAGGACTCGATTGTTTTCTTCGAATTGTTGTACCATAGAAGTGAAATTGACTTTCTTGCTACTTCGACGCGGTGGAGCACATTGCCTTTGGTCAGTGCTGCCATCGGAACTCTTAGCTCGATCACGGCTTGTTTGTCTTTGCAGCACTGCGTCAGCTTGTGCTAATTCCATTCCAAAATTAGTGATAACTTCAGTGTTGGGCTTTTGCTGTTGTGTTGGTGGTTTTTTCGCGACTTTTTTTGCTGGTGATATTCTTGTAGACGATTCGGAAGATCCATTTGAAAATTTTGAAGGAGATTTTCGGTTCGCAGGCTTTTTGGGAATAGTATAATTCGGCTTCAGATTTGTTGTAGGCAATTTAGTAAGAAAAGCACCCCGGTTGTTTTGGGTTACTTTTACTTTTGGTTTTTTTCTACTGCCTTCTTTTTCATCGGCTGCAGTTTCTTTTGTGGGAACTTTATCGTTTGACACCGTATTCACATTATTGGATTGTTTTTTCTCATTTAATTCTCTTAGCTTTTTCTTTCTGTCTTCTTGTATTGCTTTTGCTCTTTCCTTATCTTTTTTCGCAGATGGTTTTTCCAACCATTTTCGTTTAAGATCTTTGATATTTGATGAAGTTTTTAATTTTTCCACAATTCTATTATGTGTAGCGGAGATTCCTTTAATATTGAAAAACACGATTAAAACCAATGTTATCTGATAGATTATACTTTTTTTTTAGAAATGTGAAATCTTTTTCTTTTACATTGAATTTTTTGTTATACAAAATAAAAAATTTGCAAGCTAGTGTAACTTAACTTATTTGCTATATTATTTTTCATTTGCATGTATACTTAAAAATATAATTTAAAAAATATATAATTTCGAAAAATCTAAGAATACCCGAAGATTGCCTAGCTTAATGCTTTTATAGAAAAAAGAAGTGCAACAATTAATCAAGATTAGGTTATTGTTTTAGCTCCTCGTAGTGGTAATTGCATGTAGATTTAGGATGCGGTTCGATCTCAAATAATTTATGTATTTAAAATACATGGTTGCTTTGGCTCAGAAGGGTGTGCAGAATAAATTGAAAAGTGATCAATACTCGTTTTTTACCTTTCTATATATCTTCGAAAATACGCAACATAGAAAAAAATTCAGTACAAATAAAGTTACAAAATTTACAAGAAGATGATATCGTTTGATATGAAATGCTATGTGTTTCACTTATACAAGTATGAATATACGTTGAGGTACTTGAGGTATTTGAAAAGGAAAATAACAATCAACATTCTTCCAATTTTGCAGAATTATAATTTTAAACTTTCGAGTCTAATATTTTTATTTTAAGAGCCAGTCAATTAAAGAAACATATTTTAATAGAAAAAAACATGTATTATATAGAATCGAGTCACACAAAAAAATTGTTTTTATTTATTGTTTTTATTTATTCGTAACATCGGAAGCATTGACCCCTGGTGTGGTATTCCTGGTCTACAGTGCTTGATTGTATAAGGTTTTCAGCAAAGATTTTTGGTGTTGTGGAAACTATTTCGACCAATAATTGCTGGTGATATTCTGCCACAAGGTTTGGATGTTCTATTTGATTTTTTTATAAAAGATCAACTGGCTATTGGATGATTTTTTGCAATTATATTATACTGCGGCTTTCGATTAATTACAGGCATTTCGTTAAGAAAATCACATCGGTTGTTTTCGGTTACTTTTACCTTTAACTTTTCTTCTACTGGCCGTTTTGTCATCGTGTTTTGTATGTAGGAACCATATTCTTGGGAACACTATTTACGTTAAAACTTAAAAACTCGAATAATTCGAACGTCATGCGATGTTTAAAACAAAATTCAAAAATCTTCTTAAGATAATTAAGTTTTCGTCGATATATACCAAATTCGTACAGTCAGTCAATCAGAATAGTAACGTTTAACGGTTTCTTATTAGATAAACAGGTGTTTCAATAAGAGTCTTTGTGTGTTAGAATGGTAAGACAAACCAATCAAAATAAATTGAACTTATGAATCGCACGTACCTGTACGATCACATTTTGCTTTTAGTCTAAATAAAAATGAACTAATTTGATTTAAGAATACATAACTAAATAAGTGTATTTCATATTACATTTTAAACTGTGGGTGTATTGTTTAGAAATGGAGCTTTAACAAATTGACTTAAAATTGAATTAGAAATAGGTTATTACCTCGGCAAATGTAAGAAACAAACTAAAATCATTAGAACGTATTCTTTAAATTATTTTGAATTAAAAATACTTTTTTGAAGGGCCCATATTATGAATAGCTAATCAAACGATTGATTCAAAACGAACATTTTTGAAATCACTCATTTCGCGATTAATTTTTATGTTCACCTCGATTTTTTTTAAATGTTCGCTTTAAGTCAAACGTTCGATTCATTTTTTTAAGAAACAGCACATACCTCTTAGCTTTCCTTTATGTACGGGAAGTGTTGGCGGTTGTATAATCTCCGGTGGTCCCCGAATTGTTTTTGCAACTGTTGCTACATGTACTTGTTGCTCTGGTCTCTTGTTTTCTTCAATCACTTTTGTTATTGGGTCCTTTTCTTGGTGTTTCTTAACCTCTTCAAAATCTTCTACATCGTTTTGATTATCGGCAACAGTCAAACTACCCCCCACCGATATCCTTCTGGCTACTGTTGCTGACTTATAAATACTTGTTGCTGCTACATCTGCACCCGAATTAGAATCATGATGATGATGATGATGATGATGAGCACTTGTGCCCCTATCTTTTGATTTTTTATGCTCAGTAGATTTTTTGTGTTTATTCGATGATGATGAAGATGAAGAAGACTTACGAACTTTTTCAGGTTTGTCATTCTCTTTTAATTTATCGAAGAGATCTTTTTTCGGAGAAGTATTTTCTTCTTTCGAAAGAGAACTATGTGAGCGTTTGCTTCCAGAGCTTTTACGCGAATAAGTTCTGTGTGTTGACGATGATGATCGTCGAACGTGTTTTTGTTCAATACTTTCTGGTGTACTACTAAGACGTGGTTTTTTGTTTGGTATTTCCTCCGATATGGATAGCTTCCGAACAACTTTCTCGTGAAACTTTTTTAATGAGGAAGATGATGTTGATGGTTTTTCATGATCATCTTCGTCTTCCTCTTCTTCCGATGAAGAAATTAAAGATTTTAAATTACATGTTTTTTCTCTTTCGATTGAGGTCAAAGAAGATTCATAAGGTTTTTTCTGATTGTCAGAACAACCAGGCTCAGTTTTAACCTCAACTAACGCTGCCCTATCGACAAAATCCAACTCATCGTCATCATCATCGATAAATATAGTTCTTGTCCTTTGGGCCACTTCTTCATCCGAATAATTATCCTCATAAACTTGAGATGCATTGAAACTATTGGAAAAACTCTGTGAGCTTTTAGTTAGTTTCACTGACCAATCATGAGCTTTCAATTCCAATGCTTCATCGAAATCATCTTCATCATCCAAATTTATTATAGTGCCGTCCAAATTTTTCGGAATGATTTCCTGCTTAATTGTTTGAATCGTATCTGGGTCTTCAGGTTCTATTTTAAAGTCATGGTGATATCCATCGTCAATTAAATCCATTTCTAATTCTTTCATGTCATCGAGAATTTTTTGAGTAAAGAAGAGATCATCTTCATCGTCATCGAATTCATCTTTCACTTTGTTTAGATCAGGTTCAATAACTGGTTCATTGTTATTCTCAGCATATTTGTTAATTCCAATTGATTGTTTTTCAAAATCAATAGATATGGGAATATTGCTTTCAATTGGCTGTTTAGGGTCTGACGAGATTTGGGGATTTTTATATGGATTGCTTTTTTCTGCACCTGTAGATTCAATTTGTGGGGATTTTTCAATTTCAACTGCATTTTGATGAATGTTATTTGATGGCTTATGATCATCCAATAAATTGCATGGAGCATCAGGCTGCCTAACAACACCATCGGGATTACTCTTATCACTATTAAGAGAATCATTAAAGAGTTCTGGACTTTTCATCATCTTTTGCCTATCATCATTATCTTTAGCATCATTTTCATCCTCACTAGAAGAAATGCAAATAACATCTTCACATATCACAGGTAATCTAACTCTGGAGGATTCAGCGATTTTTCTTGTTTCTTCAGACAAAGTACTCAGCACCTCTGAATTTAGATCGCCAAATATGCTCCTAATGTTTTCGCAAACTAAACTCGAGGTAGCTCTTTCAGATTGAGGTTCTTTTTTCACAAGTTCCACAACTTTGTCCACAGAAATCGGTAGATGTGGCATGGCAAAATCGTTATTATCACTGATTCCTTCATTTTGTTCATCTGGTTTACTTCTCACATTTGCATCATTTTTATTTTGTTGTTGGACTGGTTGTTGGTCGGGATCTAATACACCTATTTCATTGAATTGTATTATTTTTGGATTTTCTGGAGGAACACCATTAATTTGATCTTCGCTTGCACGTTTAAGTATGTAAGTTGGATATTTTCCTTTCTCAGCCTCCGAAATAACAGTATTGTCTACATCTGCACCAATGCCAATGCGGTCGCCTTCATTAAGGACGCATTCTACGTTGCAATATTGAAATCCGTTGACGAAAATTCCATTTTTCGATCCCTTTTTTTAAAACAAAAAATTAAAAGTTTAATAAAATGTAATGGAAGCTTATTAATGGTATAAAATTGGTTTTAAAATGACATGAGCAAGAATCAAGCAACCGAATATGAAATGAGCCTACCTTTAGTAAATGGCCGAGTTCTGCCAGCCAGTAATGAAAAAACATCGTTGGTCAAAGCAAACTCGCCGGACCTTCAATTGTTGTTGATTATAAAATAAGCAATTATGTTGATTCAAAAAGATGCAATAAATTTTTCAATCTCAAAAGGTGTTTTGTATCCTCCAGGAAGTGGTACACATCTTCAATTTCTATCTATTTACACAAACTACATAAATCGAAGATCAATTCGATTAAAGTTCGATCTCAGTCCTTGCTAAAGAAATGACCCATTTCATTGACAGAGAGATGTTAGTTGAAATAAATACACTGGCCAACAAGTTTTTATTTACGAAGATATTTAAAGTAACATATGGAGCACATGCCAAGAGCGGAAGTTTATTGATAAGAGAACATTTGTTTACTTTATCGAAACAAAAACATAAAACTTTGTATTCATCTCCAAGAAAATGTTGGATATATTATTTGTAAGAGTGCAATAATTATAAGATCAACTATGTAAAGCTCTTATCAAAAACTAGCTTAAATTTTTTTAAGGAATTTAATTCTTTCAACCAATTCCGCGATAACCTTTTGTAAAGAATCGTTGTTCGAAAGCTGCAAATCACGTTTTTCTTTGAGTTTGCAAATCTATGGTTTTAAGAACAATTTTGGCATTCTTTCTTCTTCAAGAATTCTAATGAAAAAAATATATATTTGTGTCGTAGCGGCAGCTACTGTAAATCATATGCGTGTTTATGTTTATCGCCAAGCTTTTTGTGTGTCAAGGTAAAAATCAACTTATCCTTGATTCATGTTCAGATATGTTCTATCCAATTGAAATTACATAGATACATAGGCTTTCACTTGGAATAGATAGCTAAGAAGTAAATCCTTTAAGATTTCTTAATTTGTGACTCTTGCCCGCGGAAACGGGTTTTATAAATATTATTTATGTAAATAGCTATTTTTATTTATGTATAGAAACTTACCAAGTCAACAATCCGAATATCATTGCTATCATTTGAAATAAGAATTCGAGCATGATTGCGGGACACAAAATCAGATGAAGGGACTATTGTTGAACGAACGTTACGTCCAATAGTTGTTAAGCCCTCATCAAGATGAACAACATCGCCAAATACCTCTTGTTTTAAAGTCCATTTGGATTTGGGCATTTTAATTTTGAACTATTATTCTATTTTGCACCATTAATAATGTTTTCTCTTAGACCTTCAAAACATAAAACCAACGCGTGATTTATGTTGGAGAATACGGATTTTATTTAAAGCAATAATTGAGTTCTGATACTAAAATTATGGCATTTGATAAGAAATTGCAATTGTTTAAATTAGAAAAAAATATTAAAACAAATAATTTTATTTCATTATGCAGTTTTTATGCTAATTCTGGAAATTGTAATAGTAAACAAAATTTAAGGAAAACCAAAATGGCATGTCAAAAATATTTGTTGATTTTTTTGTTACATTACATACGTAAAGTTAACGTAGCCAAGAGAAGAAACACTTTTCATGAACGCATTCAGGCAATATATATTTATTTCAAAGCTCTGTTTGTTTCACGGAGCTCCAAAAACCGAAATAGCAGTTAGTGCATTGTATATAAAACTTATAGTACTATCATCACGATGATTTTTGAGTTGCGTTGTGTGGTCGTCTGGGGGCGCTCTTGTATATACACAGAACGGGCAACCAGAAAATTAGTTAGTTGTGTGATCGCTAGGTGGCCGACGTGTGGAACGTGTTCATGAGAGTACTATGCAAATTCATATACAATGAGTTAGTGTAAAAGAATTAAACAAAACTTTTTATCAAAAACTAATGCTGGTATTCACCGATTGCTCTTAAGTTAAACAGCGTCTTAATTCAAAATATCTTTCCTCCATAAGCCTCGAACGTAGATCGGGAAAAGACAAAATTTATCTCTACAATTCTAATCTCTACAAAAACTTTTCCAACTGCCGCGCAAATATTTGAAGTTGGAGAAATAAGTAATACATATGTAATTTCCTCCAAATCATCTTTTAAAATTTTCATCTTTTTATAAAATCTAAATCTGCCTTGTATAAAGTCACAATAAAAAAAAACAACCTTGTTTTTGTTGAACTTGTCAAAATCGAACATTATTTTTCCCATTGTATATAAATTTGCATAGTATGTACTATCATCAGCACGTTCCACATGTCGGCCCCCAAGCGAACACCACTAATTTTTTGGTTGCTGTTTCTGTTTATAAACAAGTGCGCCCTCAAACGACCACACCACAAAGCTGTGTGGAACGTGCTGATGATAGTACTATGCAAATTTATATACAATGATTTTTCCGGAAAAATTTAGTGGAGATTTCTTATGCGTTTTTGGCAAACTAGAAATCTGCACCAAGTTGGGTATTTTTCGTATTGGTTTTGAAAATAAACTGAAAAAATTTCACTTTCTCAAACGTTCCATTCAAGCCAAACGTCACAATTTGCGTTTTCTCTATGGATATAAAAGAGACAGAAATCATCAAAACGATAATTATTATGATCGCTTATTTCGCTTTCCGGAATAGGGCCTCTAGATTAAAATGCATAAACGATGTTTACGTTTGCATTTCATACAAATACATAGGTAACTGGTTGAAAATAAAACGATGTTTTTATATTTATTTTAATATCTATTGGTTAATATAAATTTTATTTTATTTAAAGACAATTATCAGTATCCTTAAGGTAGTACAATATAAAAATAATTGGGTAATTCTAAATTTAAATATTTTTTTGTTGGCAGAAATTTAATTTTACTTCTTTGCGTCTTTTTCTTTCACAGCAGCGGAGGTTTCAGACTGTTCTTTCGGATTTGCCTTCAAATTCAGATGTGCTGGTCCGGTTTGTTGAATTTGTATAATTTTTTCAGCTGATTTATCTTCTATAGCTGCTGGTTTTGGAACGCTGACTGTCAAGACACCGTCTGATGAAAGTGTCGAGATTACTTTGTCAGCGTCATAATCTCTTGGCAATGGGTATCGTCGAACAAAGTGTCGGGAAATGTATCCGTGGTCATCTTCTCGTTCTTCATGTTTTCCTTCCACAATAACAGCATTGTCTACCACTTTAACTGTTAATTCACTTGGTTTGAACTGCTGGACATCCATGCAAACCTGGAATCCATCTTTTCCAATGTTTGATACAGTTCTAGACCCTTTAAACGGTTCCAAATGCTGATCTTCCAAGCGATTTGCCAGGGCCAAAGGCAGACGTAAAACTCTGGGACTTTGGTATTGTTGAATCTGGTAAGGATTTAAGCCCAATCCGAAATCACTATTATAGTATGGGGATGAGTTGGACATGGAATCCAGACTTTCAGCCAAATCCAAAAGTAATTTCAATGAAGACATTTTTTATTTTTTTTTAAATCTTTTCACTGCGAACCACAAAATAAAAAATTACTTGCACTTTTATATTTAAGAGAACTTGAATTATTATCTTAGCGATTGTTTTCAAACAAACTGATGAATTTCGCCGGTTGTTTTCGCATATTTATATTAAATACGACTTTTGCCAGAAATTTCTATTTGAACTTGGTGTTCTCTTAAATACGAAGTTTATTCAGCTATATAAGATGTTCATAAGATCACTTTTCATTTATCAAAGAATTCCCCTCTCTCTTTATTTTAACAGCAAGGTATAATAACAATTAATCATACATACCTACCAAATTAAAAATATAAAACAAAACTACAGAGATTATTAGAATTATTGCATAAATAAGTTTTATTTTCAACTAATAAAATTGTTTACCAAAGTGAACAAATATTAAGAGAAAACTCTCTCAAGGGGAAACAAAAAGAACTCTAGAGAGATAAAGAGAATCTGATTTATCAATGTTTCGCTCAGCTGAAGACTTAACCAAAAACAAACCCAAATGTGTAGTTTTAAAGAGATCATGATCAAAAGAGAGAATCCACAATAAATTGTCCTCAGATCCTCTCATTCTACTAAAAATAAATACAAAGATACGAAGAGAAAAACCTAGAAATTTCTGGTAAAAGAGTTATTTAATATAAATATGCGAAAATAACCGGCGAAATGCATCAGTTTGTTTGAAAACAATCGCTAAGATAATAATTCAAGTTCTCTTAAAAATAAAAGTGCAAGTAATTTTTTATTTTGTGGTTCCCAGTAAAAAGATAACAAAAGCAAAAAATATAAAATGTCTTCATTGAAATTACTTTTGGATTTGGCTGAAAGTTTGGACTCCATGTCCAACTCATCCCCATACTATAATAGTGATTTCGGATTGGGCTTGAATCCTTACCAAATTCAACGATACCAAAGTCCCAGAGTTTTGCGTCTACCTTTGGCTTTGGCAAATTGCTTGGAAGATCAGCATTTGGAACCGTTTAAAGGGTCTAGAATTGTATCAAACATTGGAAAAGATGGATTCCAGGTTTGCATGGATGTCCAGCAGTTCAAGCCAAGTGAATTAACGGTTAAAGTGGTGGATAATGCTGTTATTGTGGAAGGAAAACATGAAGAACGAGAAGATGATCACGGATACATTTCACGACACTTTGTTCGACGATACCCACTGCCAAGAGATTATGACGCTGACAAAGTTATCTCGACACTTTCATCTGATGGTGTTTTGACAGTGAGCGTTCCAAAACCAGCAGCCATAGAAGATAAATCAGCTGAGAAAATTATACAAATTCAACAAACCGGACCAGCTCATTTGAATGTGAAGGAGAATCCGCAAGAAAAGTCCAAGGACTCCAAGTCTATCGAAGACGTAAAAAAGTAAAATGGGGATTTTAAAGAAAATAAAAATCTTCAGATAAATTGCATCGAACTAATTATGCCCCATTTAAGATGCACACATGTTTGCACTAAAATGTGACAAAATATTTTATTTCTGCCTATTTTTAGCAATTTTTTTTTGTTGTTGTCTAAATAGCTTTATTGTCACTCGCGTACATACCTTAATCATATCATAATATTACTTTATACATACCTACATTATTTCTAATAAAATAAATATTTTCGCTGTCATTATGAAATTAATTTAAAACAAAAAAGAAGTTGTTTTATTTTGTATTATATATCTATTATTATTTTATGTACATAACATAATATGCAGTTATATTTTATTATTTGCCTTTGATTGCCCTCGTTAAACTTGGTTATCTAAACTTTTTCTAAATATAGAAGTTTTTAGAACAGGCACCATGTCATAGAGACATTTTCATTAAAAACAATTTTGTCTTATAACGTGTCTATAAATATGTATAGGATAATCCATCTTCCACAATCTTGTTAAATTTTGCATTCAAATGTAGTACCTCACAGTTGCATTGAACCTTGAAGAATTTGAAAAACAAATAGCGAAAAGCTAAGCACTCCAAAGAAAGAAGATAAAAAACATTTGATGAAAGTAAAATAAAATTTGTATATCGAAATTTTCGGTTGAATTCGGAGCGATAAATACATTAGGATTATATTGTCAAAATATAAAAATAAAATAAATAAAAATAGCCAAAATTTTATATATGTAGATATAAAAACTCTACAAGTAATAAATCTACAACGAAATTATGAACATAATAAGGCTTGGCAACCTCAATGCGAAACATTCATATGACGACGATGAAACAAGAAATTTCATAATAAATGAAAAAAAACGTAGAGAACGCAATCCTGTCTGTTCGTTTATCTGCCTGTACCTCAACCTATCTATGTATATAATTTTCTTCGAACTTTAAACTTATGGTTTTAAGAAGATTCCCTAAAGGAGATATAGAATTTTTTAGCTCTTAAAATAACGGTACCTGTCCTATAACCGTTGAGACAAATCATATTTGGCTATTTTGATGAAAAAATTTGTGTCCTTTTGTAAGTACATAATTAAAATAATTTTGTTAAGAAATGTTTCTCAAAAAACCGTTATTAAGGGTACTAGCCATAGAACCGTAAAATTCTCCATTTTTTAAAATGTTTTTTCTTTTTTTTGAAATTTTGTTTTTGAGTTTGACGGCAGCTGAAATGAAGATGCTTCACATTATAGCAGGAGTGACAAAGCGAGATAAGAAGCAAGAAGCCTTCACATCAATAAAAAAAATACCATCTTGAACTAAATACAGCAACCACCTTAGCTGGAACTGTCATGTAAAAAGAAAAAGTCCTGAGAATCCAGTTCAAAAGGCAATAACACATGCAAAGAAAGGCAGGCTCCTGGATGAAACAAATCAACCTACAGCTGTATTTAGCTGGCCTCAGACATGGAACCGAAAGTCCTGCCGAAGTTTTCTGAGGTCAGTCTGTTGAACCCCACACGTGGAGCCTTATGGTGAAGCAGTGGAGTGGGAGAGTTGTGGTCCCACTAGAAACATGCTTAATCTCCGGCAAATGAAGAAGAAGAAGCCAGGAGCGCACTATATCCAAATGATTTTTAAACACGAACTTAGAACCAAAAATAATGGTACCCACTACATAATATTACTCATGTATGAGTCAATTTCTTACAAATTGCTCTTTTGTTCAATCATACTCTTTAAGTTAAAGGGGTAAACAAAAAAGCCCACATACGCCACAGTGCACATCTTAGCCTATATACGATTTGTTCGTTCGCTGAGGGCAGATTTTTGTTGAGCACAAATCCATAAATCGTTTCCTCGAATTAGGTTTTTTTAAGGTATTACTGCTTGAAAGTGAAAAATCTTTTTTTATTAGATTGCTGTTTTTCAAGTAATTCTTTCTAGCTCAAGCATTTGGATGTACTTACTTGCTTAAAAAGGTGCTACAGTGCGGGTCGGATCAAAGCCTATCCAATATGCTTCTTCAGCCAGCTAAGTCACTAGCTAACTGCTAGCTGATTCAAGTTTCGCACACCAAGCTTGCGAAATATTACATCAGTATTTTGAAGACCATCTGAAATTTGATCTTGTTGACTAAAACCATGTAAAACTTTTTTAAAATTAAAAAAAAAAAATTCTTTTGCAACTTTGATAAACATCAACATTATAACTTTTATTAAAGTTTAATATTATTCTCACAATGTTCTCATTTTACTTAAATATAGACTGTTTATATTATGGAATTATTTGGATCAAAAATTAAATATATTCATAACAAATTAAGGCTACGAGTACATTCGTTTTTAAAGTTTAAGCATATATTCAATAAAATAATATGAATCTCCTCACTATGCATATAGGACTTTTTTTTAAATATTAAACATATATCATACTGGTAACATCTATATTCTATATCATATGAAATAAAAGATAATAAACAATTTACTGATCACCATTTGTGGCATCATTCTCCTTCTCATCAGATTTTTCTTCTCCATTTTCTTTAATATTCAAATGAGCTGGACCAGTTTGTTGAATTTGAATAACTCTTTCATTTGGTTTTTCTTCAGCTTTTGGCTTTGGAATGCTCACAGTCAAAATTCCATCCGAAGATAATGCTGATACTACTTTATCAGCGTCATAGTCCTTTGGCAAAGGATATCGCCGAACGAAATGTCTAGAAATATATCCATGGTCATCTTCACGCTCCTCATGTTTTCCCTCGACTACCACAGAATTGTCGATAACTTTTACCGATAATTCATTAGGTTTAAAATGTTGCACATCCATGCACACCTGGAAACCATCCTTTCCAACATTTGATATAACACCATCAGTTTTAGCTTCACCTCGTCGTTCTCCAAGTCTTCCTGCAGCTAAAGCAACAGCAAGAGGAATTCGAATTGAGGGCTGATGTGGCTGAGGACGATGAATGTGACGTGGTTGAAGGCCTAGTCCAAAGTCTCCTCCATAAATTGGCGAAAAGTTAGATGTTTCTGAATTTTCAATATCCTGAAGGACACTCAACAGCAATGGCAAAGACATCTTTTACTTAATTTATTTTGTTTTTAATTCAAAAAACTTTTATGAAGTAGATACCGTTATGCAATTTACCACCGTAAATAACTGTACTGCACTAATTCCAGCTGAACCACTTTTCAGGTATTTATAGGTAAATCGATTCGTCATAGATGGCAAAAAAGAAATTTCAAGATGGTTCTAGAAGAGAGGTGGTTACAGGCTAACATAAAAATTGTTGTTGCCCTTATATTTTTCAATATTTGAATATAGTTTCTCAGCTATGTATTTATGGCTGATAAAATGCGCAGAACCTAAAAAAGCTCTCTTCCAATATATTGTGCGCTCTTTTAATTTTGTTATTCCTTTATGTTTTATGTATATTTCTATTTCCACAGCTGATATTGATATCGATGCAATGGAATGCTAAAAAAATCTGTAGACATTCACGCAATGAACAATGCACCCTTCAAAAGACCTAACTACGAAGTAGCTTTAGCATTGAAGGAAGAAACAAAACAAAACATAGGTCAATGCAATTTGAGTTGATGTCGGTTGCTTCAGTAAGGTATTCGGTTGCACTTTTTTATGCACATAATCCGCTAACTCTAAAGTGAGCAGTGAGCATGGGTATATAAGAACAACATATATGAGAACAAAAAAAAAACCGGCCGGTGTAGATACCTACGAAGGTACAACGACCGGTGTGACGATGCGTGTGTATACCTATAATTCTAACCGGCTTTTTTATTATTTGTGGTACTAGGGTTTGTTAATTCTGCCAATTCAGCAAGTATGCAGCATGTATCCGAGATAAAACATTTGCAGAGTCATCTTAGTGCTTTGTTGCCTCTTTCATCATTATAATGGTTAAAATAAATGTAACGAAGAGAAAATGCAAGTTTAAAGTCTACAGTCAGACTAAATCGGAAGTATACTCCTTTTGAAATATTTTGCACTGAGACAGGGAATTTTGAAATTGAAGAAGGAATTACAAAATACTATCTGAAAATGGGTAATTGGGTTGTTTTGAAAGTTCAGTAATTTTCAATCCATAAATCTAACGATGGAACGAGTACCGTAACTTTGGCTCGAAAAATTGATAACAGTTTTTTGTGGAGCCGTTAAAAATGAACAATTTAACTATCGGTTGGTATCTCCATTTAAAGTATTTTTTTAATTGCTTCTACCGTTTAAACGGGGTCAAATAGTCTGACTACAAAAATCATTACCAATTTTTGGCGCCAAAGTTATCGTACTCTCTTCTAAACGGTAAATTTTGAAATTAAAAAAAAAATATGCTGAGCGATATGTATGTATATGTATGTAGGATAACTAAAAAAGATTTGAATTAACAATATAAACATGATATTATTTTCTTACGAAGCATAAGCTAGCAATCGGTGCTAACAATCTTCTCAAAATCAACCTCAAATTAAATGTTCTAATTATGTGAATTTCAAGTCCTCACATTGGTACCAAGTTATTTGTTTAAATAAGTACCAAGGTCAATTTGGTATAGGTAATAGGATTAGTGCGAACTCTAGTGTCAATGGCGTCGCGTCGGCCACCTAGTGATCACATCACTTACTAATTTTTTCGTGGTTGTTTCAATGGTCACGGCTAAGTTAATATTTTGTTATCCTGTTAAATCCTTGGAAAACTAATAATATTTGAGTTAAATTTGAGTCAAGGCTGTAGGTTTTCCCTTGAAAAAGTCAGCAAGACGAAATCTCTGGGGAAGTGAAATGTTTGAAAAAAAATGTTAAGAACAATAATATTTTGAACACGTTTTTTCCGAAAGAAAGGCGGCAAATTATCATTACTGCCCACGCGCTACTCTAAATATAGCGCCATAATTTTTTCAATTTCTACATTAAGACACATTGTTAGGCACACTTAGGCGTATACGCATTTTTCGTATTTTTTGGTTATTGAGACATTCGGATAATTAGATGAGTTTTGCGAAAAAGTATGCTGCATTTATTTCGTAGATGATCAGCAACAAATAAATTATATATGTATGTACTGGTAAGGATTGGAAAATGTTTTGAGTGTTGTTGTCAAGCTTAGAAATGTTTGAGTTTGGGTCATAATATGATTTACTGGCACGGCTCAGAAGTCCCCTCAATTTTAGAACCCATTTAATTAATCAATAACTCGGATGAATTAATTTGAACAAAAAAACCTCAATTTTTTTTTAAATAATTGACTGCATGAGGTACGTAACGATATCAAAAAATCTTCATTTTCAAAATTGTTCGAACTAGACCTTTATAATAAACTAATTTAAAAAAGAAATAAATACAAAACCATCTCATGACACACTGTAGCCACTCTATCGATTTATGATATGCTGACTAGACAATTTATTAAGAGCAATGCAAAAAATATTTTAATTCAGCCCGGAAACCCTTTAAAAGGGCCCCATTCAGCAATTTATCTACATTAGAAAGTCTGCAATCGAGTGTGTCGGGCGTTTTCGTCGGTTAACGCAAATTTCAATTATAATTTAATAAAAGTACACCCCTGTTCATATTAAAAATCAACTATAATACCGACTTGAGGGTTTTAAGATTTAAAACAAAAAAAAAAAAAATGTCACTCATACCATTCCTTCTTGATTTGGCCGATGAAATCAGCGAGTTCCATCGTGGAGTGGACGACGACTTTGGATTCGGTATCTATTCGAATGATTTTCATCGCCCATCAAAGACAGTGTCGCAATTATGGTTACCTAAACACCGTCAGCATCCCTATGCAAATATTCGTAATAAAATGCTCAAAAATCAGGAAGACAAAGAAACCACCAACGAGGGCAAGGAATTTTCGCCGGTTGGTAAAAATGGCTTCCAGGTCAGCATGAATGTAAAGCAATTCAAGCCAAACGAACTTACCGTCAAGACAATCGATAATTGCATCGTAGTCGAGGGCAAGCACGAAGAAAAAGAGGATGGTCATGGTCTGATTGCTCGACACTTTGTTCGCAAGTACACCCTACCAAAGGGCTATGACCCAAAAGAGGTGGCATCCACCCTCTCATCAGATGGCATCCTTACTGTTAAAGCACCACCACCACTTAAATCAGGCGAAGGCAGCGAAAGAATCGTTCAAATTCAGCAGACAGGTCCAGCCCATTTGTCTGTTAAAGAGAATTGCAAAGATGCCGTCTCCTCGGAAGCCGTAAAGCCACCTCAGTGCGAGAACGGTGATAAAACGACCACAGAAGAGATTTCAAATTGAATTCCATTTAAGTACGCATATTGGCGTATGCGCCAAAATTCCTACTTTTCAATAATGAAAAAAGACTAATTATAAATGAATACCTACGTTTTTTTATTTTAAAATAAATGTAAAAGCGAATGAAGATGAAATAAAAAAAAAAGAAAATTATTAATAAAGCACTTCCATTCCAATCGTAATTTTTTGTTTTCATTTCTCCATTATAACATAGCAGATTCCAAATTGGTAAAAACAGGATAAAATTTTGTTGTTTTAGTTCTTATAAATTGGACCATAAAAGGGAAAGAAGAATTTTACCAAGTTCAAAACATATAATGTAGTTTTGTTTTGTGTAGGTAGAACCTGCATAGAGATGCATTTATTGAGGTTAACCATCCTTAACAATTTTTTTTTTGTTTCGAAGCAAAAGGAACTAGCTTTGGTATCAATTTTGTTTACGCGGTCGTTCTTTTATTTCATCATGCCATCAACCTTCACGCCTCTGGTATTAAATTCATTAACTACCACTCTCCATCGATATAATTTTATACTTTGAAGAATCAAAGCTATTTTTTCTTATCAAAAAATAAAACATTCAAACAAGATAATAACTTTTTCCTCTATTTTTAGTACGGGGAACTCAGATTTATTTATACGTATATGACACTAGGTACAGTTGTGCAAAATGTGGTTTTGTACTCCTATAGCAATAACCTATAGAAAACTGAAACCAAACCTCAGATTTAGGTCCACAAAATTCGTCTCTCTATTATTCCAAGAAATAAAAAAATTTTAATTAAAGAATATACATGTGCAACACAGCGAGAACGGTTATTTCAATTTAGAAATAGTACAGGCACAAAATTTATGTAAATCTACGATATTTTATTGCGAATTTAAAAAAATTTACCTCCTCATTAAATTTTTTTTTACAAAAAGAGCTGTAACTTTTAAACAACAGTGATTATCGAAAAAAGTTTTTAACATATTTTAAAGAACATTTAATTTCCGACCAGTTTATCGAAAAAATCAAAACATGAGGCAGTTATCAGGGAAAATTCAAAATGTACCAATACCGAAGTCCAAGTTGCCCAGTTTTATTTGTTTGTTAAACATTGTATTTTTTGGTATAGCATCACATAATGTTACAAGTTATATTTAACTACATTGTTATTGAGTTTTTGAGAGTGTTCCCACCAAGTCACCATAGCAGAGGATGAGTTCTCAAGATATATATTTTTTTTTAAATTAGGATGAACTACTTGGTGAACAGCTTAACTTTTTTTTTACAAAAGGGACTGTAACTTCTAAACAACAGCGATTAGCGAAAAAATAATTTTACGTTAAATTGTAGAAAATTTAATTTTCTACAAGATTATAGTATACACTTTTTTTTAGGATCAAAAATGCCTCCAGTTATAAGCAAAAATCAAACTTACCTACAAACGAAACTACGTAGGTTGTAGTTGAAAATGTGGCTTTATACCTACTAGTCTACCAAAAATACCTAAGTCAAACTTGAGCTCAGTTTCTATTTCCTTTTTAAATCTGATCATCATTACTTATTAACTGCTAATCATCTAATCCATGATTATTCTAATGCAAAAATCATAAAATGTTTTTTGAAATCTAATATCTTCTCTAGTGAATCAATAATTCGATTAATAAATCCTCTTAAAATTGTATTAGAAAGCTAACCCACTCGCACTGAGAACAAACTAGTCCTAGTTCTAAAAAAACAACTGGTTTTCGGTTTATGACTTTTAATTGAAAAGTACATTGTATTTTGAAAACAAAAATAATTGGGTTTTTAATTAGTAAAAATTATTACAATTATTTTTTTATTTCAATCTGTCAAAAAGTTGAAGCAGAAATAATTGATTATTTTTTTGATTATATTCAAATTCGCAGATCTAGATTTTTCGGGAGATTTACCCTTCCATGCACTAACACTAAAACAATTTCTATCTGTCAATTAGATTAAAGTGGTTTGTAATTCCAATTTTTTGAAATGATGATGCTTCTATTTCACAAGAAAAAAAATACCGTGTAAAAGATTTCGTCAAGGATATAATAAATAATTACTCTGAAAAGTCTAAATTTACTTGTTCATTCATTTTTATTTCCTTTTTATTCTGCTTTAAATTGTTGTTAAACACTTTTAAAATGAGAACAAATTTGAACGCAGATTTGAAAGCTACACCGACAGTACAGTATTTTCAACGACAAAAAATAAAACCAAAACAGTGACAGAAAAAAATCAATTATTAATTTTGTTCCATTCGTCATGAAAAAAAATCAAATTTGTAACGCAAATTGGTAACACTGTTGCGAAGTGAGAGAGAATGATAACTACTTATTCATCTGAAAGGCAGAGGATAAGAAACCAGCAAGCGGAGTAGTTCATCTTTTTCTTTGTTTCCAATTCTCAGTTTGTTTTGTTAATTGTTTTATAACTATTAATTTATTTTTAAAGTAATAAATTGTTTGATGAAGAAGTTTGGTTAAAGTTCAGAAGCGGGATAATTGAACTCGACATTTTCTTTTGGATTTTGATCGGATCGAGACGAGATTTTGCTGAATTTGGATATTGGACTACTCAAGGTGAAGAATATGGACAATATGAACTTGAAACAACTGCAAGATGAACTTAAGAAGTACAGTCTATCAATTAAGGGCTCAAAACGTGTCCTGTTAAATCGTATCCGGGAATTTCACAAAACACATCCAGAGTCGCAGCAACAGAACGAACTTGATAGGACTGTGGACTTCGAAATATCTGAAAGTGCTAGCACTGGAACTGGAATAAACGATGAGACTCTGCGAGCTAAGGAATGGGATATCATTCAACGAGAAAAGAAACTGCTCGAAAAGGAACGACAACTGATGTGTAAAGAACAAGAACTGGTTTCAAAACTAAAACAATACGAAACACGCGTAGGCATGACTCCTGGTCACAGGCAACAAGTAGTTTGTACCGTGAAAGAGATTGCTGATGCAATCCCTTCTTTCGCTCCTGGTAAACCATCTTCGTTATCCACAGAGTTATGGCTCAGAAGGGTTAACAATTTGGCAAAATTATATGAGTGGGATGAAAGGGCATTACTGATGGCAGTTGCGTCAAAAATGGAAGGGCCAGCACGTTATTGGTGGGATAGTACTGAAGAAGTGTGTGGTTCCTGGGATGAGTTGTCGAAGGGACTGAAGATAAATTTCCCAAGCCAGGTAAATGAAATAGAAATTCATCAGCAACTAGCAAAGAAGCTGAAAACAACAGAAGAGACAATAGAAACCTATTGTTTTGAAATGAATTTGCTCGGTAAGCGAATAAATTTGGCAGACAAAACCATCATTCAATATATTTTAACCGGGCTAAATGATCCATTGATGAGCTCCAGTCTGGCAGCAAGCAATTTCAAAGATATTGCTGAGCTTATAGAAAAAATAAAGTGGTTTGAAAACATACGGATGAACGTCGAAACAACTTCATTATCTTTAATTAGGCAGCACAGAACATTTATAGATAACCGAAGTCTGCCAACAACAAGTGGCAATTCAACATGGCAGTCTTCTCGAAGAACAGGCCAGAAAAATCCTATAACATGTTATAATTGCAATCAAGAAGGACATCTCGCTAAAAACTGTTCAAGAAACCATATTCATCAGTTTGGTCGGCCGACAGAATAAAACCTTGGATAACTTTTGATGAAGAACTCGACGAGGGCGTCGATGAAGTCAGTATGGCCGAAACTGTAACGCAAATTGGTAACACTGTTGCGAAGTGAGAGAGAATGATAACTACTTATTCATCTGAAAGGCAGAGGATAAGAAACCAGCAAGCGGAGTAGTTCATCTTTTTCTTTGTTTCCAATTCTCAGTTTGTTTTGTTAATTGTTTTATAACTATTAATTTATTTTTAAAGTAATAAATTGTTTGATGAAGAAGTTTGGTTAAAAATTTTACAAAGAAATCTTTATTTATCAATGAAAAACCCCAAAATAGTAATAAATTATGTGAAATTACTGTTTTAGTGCCTATCTGTTCTAATACATATTTAATTTATATTTATTTAACGACTTGATAACTTTCGTTCCTCGCGTTCGAGTGAATTTCGGGTATTCTAAATCCAAAATTTTCTTGGATACCTTTGATATTTAGGTGTACCACCTGGTAAACAAAAAAAACTATTGTTGATCATCATGATCACAAATGGATTTTGATTTAAAATAGTTTTTAGAGCCAAAATTCTGCGTCATATGCCTTATTTCTGCTATGGAGCATAACAAGTAGATTGTTTTGCAAGTTCTTGTACATATTTTTAGTACCTTAATCACTTTAAGTTCTTTTAAACACTCAAATAGAAAACATTCACTATTTTCTATTATTAGTAAAATGCAACGCAATATGAATTAATTCTTCTGATGTTTAAGTACATTCAGAATTTATTTATAAATAAATCTCATACATATACATACATACATTCAATTTAAACAATCAATTAAAGTAATTTACACAATAATCAATAAACATTCTTTACTCAACTTTTAAATAGTAATTTTTTTTGTGCAGTTTTTTTTATTATTAAACACTTTTGTCCTTTATAGCTGAATAGGGAGATCCAATTTCCTTAATTTTTACTAGCCTCTCCTTGCATTCAATGGCTCGCTGTGGTGGTGGCGGTGGTACTTTTACACATAGTACTCCATCAGAAGAAATTGTTGAAACCACTTCATCTGGATTGTAGCCACTTGGTAAAAGATAACTGCGTAGAAAGTGCTTTTTGGTAAAATTGTGATCGTCTTTACGTTCCTCGTGTTTGCCTTCTACTACGACAAAATTGTTGTATGTCTTAACGGTAAGTTCGCTGGGCTTGAATTCCTTGGCATCAACAGTCAATTGGAAGCCATCCTTATTGTCAATTGTCATCCTTTCGTTTGCATTCGGTAGTCCAGTGAATTGACGTAATTGTTCAAAAGGATACCTCAGGAATGGATGATGGAAGAAACTTATTGGCAACATGGGCAGCATGCTGTTCATTTGGAAAATATCTTGATGGGGTAGCAATCCAAATTCGAAATCCGATAATAGGGACTTTTTAAAGTTTTCCATTTCGCGGTCGAAATCGTACATAGTTGGCACAATAGACATTTTTTTTTTTTAATTTATATTTAAATTTTTGGAATATTCAGGAATGGTAAGAAATTATTCAGGTTTGTAGTAATTAATTAACTTTTAAAATTTCACTTTTCTTTTGCGAATATTTTTTGAGATTATTTGATTTATATCTGAACGAACAAGTGCAGTGGTATTGGCTTTTATAATAATGCAGGGACCGTCTTTACAGCCCTTGGCACTCAGCTATTAATGATGCCGACAAGAGAGATTAATTTTTTAATGAATCATTGAACGAAAATGTTTAATAGTGCCATTGCCATAGTGTGATTCACAATTTAAAAATATGTAGAATAGTAAGAGAGGAAATTAATGAGTTCTCTTATTTAGCATTGTTGTAACTTGTAACTTATGCATAAATGAATGCGCATACTCTTTTATTTATTATTCCCATGTTTACTTGCAACTTATAAGTACATAGGTTACTTTTGGATTCGAAAAAAAGGTCCTTAGTAAATAAAAATATTCAAAATATTATTTTTTGGATTTAGGAAAAAAAATCTATATTTTTTTTTGAAAATTCAATATTTTGGATGGATATTTTCTTTTAAATTTTGTTTCTTATATAATTCCTTATATACATAAATAGCCTTAACGAAATATTGTGGTACAATTTTCTTAAAAATTATTCAATCGTTTTCGATAAATTGTGCATGGTGCATGGAAAATCATAGCCGGGGAGATGCGCTGAATATGGATTGGAAACTCTGTGGGTCATTTTAGTTAAGAAAAATACTAAAAACTTAAATCACGAATTTTTGTTTTCATAGTAATTTCACAACTACACAGGAATCATTTTTGGAAAGCCGCTTCAATTTTTTTGGTACATCACATGGCATCTTCAGTTTTAGGCTCAAACTTCTTTTTTTGACTTATTTTGACGAAACAAATAATGAATTTTATGTTTTTTTTTTATATTTTGTTTTTGTATTTTTTTGTTTAGACATATAGTAGAAGCAAGTTCGTACGATCAAGCTAGTCGTGAATTTTATTTAAAATGAAAAAAAAAAACCAATATATTAATGAGTATGGAATGGCACCTTGTCATGATTCAAAGAATACAAGATTACGCCAATTTTGTTTTCGATTTGCCGTCGTATTATCGTCCCGACGATACTCGCCATGATAGTACTATGTTTTTCATATACTAAAATGTGCTTTAATTCTATTTTAAAAAGAGAAAAAAAATTTAATTGTGAATACAAAATTTACAAAAAAAATTTGTTCAACAAATCGTAAAAATTTTCAAAAAATATTCTGCCAAAAAAAAATGTCAGGGGGCAATTAAAGTTTTTTGAACCCGAGAATAAAAATTCATCTAGTTTTTGAATTGTTGAAAAAATGTTTTAAAAAAAATACATACATACATACATATGTTTTTCCCAAAAAGAATTTCAACCCACCTCCCTGTAAATGTTTGCTGAATATATTCCATTGATCTTTTTTAATTCAATACAATTTAGCTAGGCCTTTCCAAGTTCAGGGCAATCTATACTTTCCAGAATTTTTCATTTGGCATAAGAAATAAGAATCAAAATAAACCATTGAAGTAGTGCTTTTTTCATTGAGTTTCAAAGTATAGAATTATTTATAGCAAACAAAAAAAACTGAAAATATTACGTTATTGAAGGATTGGAAAAATGTTGTAAACGGGCAAACAAAATAAGAGCAAGAGAACAAGATTTTTTACAAGTTGTTTTAATTCTTTTTGAAGGGCTGTATACTTTGTATATTAAAAACATAGTACTCATGGCGAGTATTTTTTAATGTTGCCCCGACCCGACCCTTGTGGTGGCGCTGCATTTTTTAAGGTTTAGAATTTGATTTGGAGAATCTTTCAAGCATGGAAGTTGGGAGTAGGAGCAGGAAGAGACTATTATTTCGATTCCCATAACCAAAAAACCTCCATAAGCTCTTCGCAAAAAAAAAATTGAGGAGGGGTTGCCCCCATACTTTAAATGTCGCCCCATTCGATTGCAACCCCCACCATGATGGTACAATGTTTTTCATATATGTATTTTTTAGACAACTTCTTTATTCTTCTGTGATTTTAGTTCTCTTTCCTTCACTTACAGATGTTAAAAAATTCTCGAAAACTGAATTTTGGTACAACTGCGTTGGTGTGCATTAGTTTCAGTGCAGACAATATAAAAATATTTAAATTTAGATCTGTATGTCAACGATACCTCCCATACAATTTTTTAAACAAAGCTGTTCCCTGGAAAACGGATAAAAGTTTTGTGCGTACCTATTGGTATTAGTAGAGCCTGCTATTAAAAATATTATTTTTTTTCTATTGAACTTAAGCATATTAGCCCAAGATCTTGCGATCCAGTTATGCATTTAATCTTAATCGTAGTCGATTTAAAAAATTCATACTCATCTCTTTATCGTGGGATTTATTTAATATTTAATTAAAGAAAATTTTCTGTTTTCTCGCGCTAAAAATAGGTATTTATCGAGTTCTGAAATTAAGTGTCTCAGGTTTATTTACTAAAATGACGAAACTTTAAATATTTGAGTTGATCTTCCAAGCTTATGTGACAGTTTAGAACGACGAAAAAGAAGCCAATTAACAATGGTCAACCAAACAGCTTAAGCAGATTCTATTTCATCGATATTAAAAAGAAAGAAAATTTATTTTATGGCAATTTTTTATTTTTTATAAAACAAAGACGAAACTACAAACAAGTAATAAATAGGAATGATCAGTCTAAAAAGTTCTTTTTTTGCAAGTTTGCAAATGATTTAGTTCTTAACTCCACCATTCTGGGCCTTTTCAGCAGCATTGGCTTCGGCAGTCTTCTCCTGTTTGTTATCCTTCACGTTTAAATGAGCTGGTCCCGTTTGTTGAATTTGGATAATCTTCTCATTTGATTTCTCCTCGATGGCAGGTTTTGGAATGCTCACAGTCAAAACACCATCCGAAGACAGAGTTGAGACCACTTTATCTGAGTCGTAGTTCTTTGGAAGTGCATAGCGTCGGACGAAATGTCGCGAGATGAACCCATGGTCGTCTTCGCGTTCTTCGTGTTTGCCTTCCACCACCACAGCATTGTCTACCACTTTCACAGAAAGTTCACTTGGCTTGAATTGTTGCACATCCATGCAGACTTGGAATCCATCCTTGCCAACATTGGAGACAGCCGAGTTTTGGTTGGCACCTTTGGAGCGAAGCATCATGGCAGGACAATCTTCCATGCGATTTGCCAGGGCCAGCGGTAAACGGAAAACACTTGGACGTTGAGTACGGTGAATGATGTGTGGATTGATGCCTAGCCCAAAATCGCTTCCGTAGTATGGCGATGACATGTTGTCCAAGTTTTCGGCCAAATCCAAAAGAAGTTGAAGTGATGACATTTTACTAGGTATTTGCTTTTATTTTCGTTGAAACAAGAACTATGTATGTAGGCAGTTGGATAGTTTTTTCTAATTTTTAACGGAGTTAAAATTTTCTTCGTGTAGAAATAGTTTGCCTTCCGTTGCTTTTGCTTTGAATAAACTGTATAATAATACTATAATCAACCCGTCTGCACAAGCTCTTTTATACTTATTTTGTGACTGAACAGTGAAGAGAAGAGCATGAGAAAATTCTAGACTTATCTCGAAAATTTTTTCTTAAGCAATATAATCGCATTTACAAACACAACACAATTTCACATTTGAAATTTGATGAATGCCTTAAGTTTTCTCTTTATTTTTATAATTCAGCGCTTCCATATATGATACGTATTTCTCTTCTTTATTTCTCTTAATCATTTTCTCCTCACTAGAAGTCACATTTTGAAAAGGGTAAATGCGAAATTCCCCTTCGGTTTTTCTAGAAAACTCTCGCTCTTTCGATTTAGTTATTAAAAAATAAATATAAGAGTGGAAGAGCTTGAGTTTTTCTTCAGTGTTAAAAAATCTTGTTAACTGTGCGTATTTACGTATATTCGCTTTGTCTTTTGATAAGAAAAAATTACTAATTTTACGTGTTTTTGAAATCAATTCAATTTCAATAAGAAAGAAGTAAACAAAAATACAGAAATGTCACTTATTCCATTGTTGGCTGATATTGTTAGTGAAATCGATGGATATCGTAGTCATCGGGATTTGGACGATGGCTTCGGATTTGGAATTTACCCATGCGATATTTATCGCCCAAGAATGACTTCATTGCATTTAAGTCCTATTCAGCTTCAACGTTCTCGTTTTTCACCATATCAGAGGTCACTTCAAACGATTCGGCAACAGGGTGGCAAGGGTCATGCAAAAGAAAATTATGCTGTTGGAAAGGACGGATTCCAAGTGTGCATGGATGTCAGTCATTTCAAGCCAAATGAATTGACTGTCAAAACTGTTGGCAACAACGTTGTAGTGGAAGGCAAACATGAGGAGCGTGAAGATGATCATGGCTACATAAGTCGTCAATTTGTACGCAAATACCAACTACCAAAGGGATATGATGCCAAAGACGTCATTTCAACGGTTTCGACAGACGGCGTTCTAACAGTCAAAGCTCCACCACCACCAAAAGCTTTAAAGAACAACGAAAGAATAGTGCAGATTCAACAAACTGGTCCAGCACATCTGAGTGTGAAGGGAAACGAAGAAGAAAATTCAAGTGAAGCACAAAATAATCATAACGGCAAAAAGGCTGATAAAGTGCAACATTCTTAAAACTTACTTTTGAAATTTTCTTTAATATTTGCTTTTTCATATTCTATATTGTTACTGTGTAACTGTTAATTTATTTTTGTCTACGTTCGGTAGGTTATTGAAATAAAATAAAAGTTTTTCAATCAAAATTCGAGTTTTTTTTAACTACGGATTTTTTAGATATTCGAAAGGATTTTCTTACAAATAAATAGGTAGCCCAAAAAACAAATGTTAGCAGTCAACTCTAATTCTTTTCTTAATTGGAATTCTTTTTTTTTACTCATGTAGGTATATTTTCGATCAATTTGATTTTGCTAATTCGATTTTTTCTTTTGCGGAAAAAGCAACTTCTTGCAACAA
Source organism: Syrphus vitripennis (assembly GCA_958431115.1). Taxonomy (NCBI): domain Eukaryota; kingdom Metazoa; phylum Arthropoda; class Insecta; order Diptera; family Syrphidae; genus Syrphus; species Syrphus vitripennis. The sequence goes on from OY288110.1 coordinate 28,208,967, forward strand.
AGTTGGTTTTTTAAGTAATTTTCGTCAAAACAGTACCTATTTCGATAACGTTATTGATACTGAATTAATGCAGACCCCAGTAAGACATAGCCAGAGACTGGGCTGTAGGAAAACACTACACATTGCTTACCAGTTGTAAGAATTAAAAGTAAAGGAAAGAATGTAGGTACTGCCCTAGTCAAGATGAGAATGCAATCTTTGGGAGAGTATTTTTGGACGATTTAAACGAACTACCTACTCCTAATATTTGAAAAGAAGATCAAAAACTTGACTTCTTTTGTCAGGTAGGAGGGTGATGAAGTGGGTCTATCAAGGTTCCACTGGGAAGCATTTCTATCAGTCCGTCAAGTCATCACCTTTTAATCTTTTTATATAAGTATATGTCAAACGAGTTATGGTTTCAAATTGGCGCACATCGCTAATTAGTAAAAGAGGTAGTCAAACTAGTAGGTACATATTAAGTTCGCAAACTCACGGTGTCGTAATTATGAATATAATATGTATGTATCGTGTGACTGGCTTGTTCGGTGTTCCGAAAAAAAAAAAAAAAATTTTTGTTTAAAGATTTTTTGACCAAATTTTTGTTTGACAAATAATTTTTTTTTAATTTTTGTTCGACATTTTATTTTGTGTTGGAGTCGAAATACTGTATGTCTCGCACTTTTTTACATTATCAAAACGATATTTCTTTTACAGCATTCTTACTGAACTATGAAATACAGATTATTTATTAGAGGTTAACTATATAATGATGTCATAACTATATAACCGCCACCTCAGATAATAAAGGATTGAGCTTATTAAAAAAGAAAAACTTCAATTGTTGATTAATATAGGTACCTCATTAGGAGCTAGGTTAGGTTAGGTTAGGTTGATTGGGCTGACAGTTGCTATTGCTACCGTCACACTTAGATCTATGTAGATCCGTTGTGATACCCCGAAGTATTAAAACTTCTTGAAATATTAACCTATGAATCCGTTGGTTCGTCTAGCCATTTAGAGGTCTTGACGAAGTTCAGTAAGCTCTTGCTTGAGAGTTCTGATAGTTCTTCCAATTCGTTGAAGAAGTAGTTGCCTAGGGTTTTATTCCTTGTGTGACAGAGTGCTGGACAGTGACAAAGATAGTGAGCTGTGTCTTCATGCTCATCTTCGTCGCCACAGCCTCTGCAGATATCGTCAGCATTGAGCCCCATTTTCTTTTTATGGTAGCCAAGTAGGTTATGTCCTGTTATTATACCAATAAGGGATCTTAAGGAAGGTTTATTGAGAGTTAAAATTCTATCGGACCTTTTCTTATCATATCTAGGCCATAGCTTCCTGGTAATAACACAGGTTTCTAGGAGGTTCCATCTTTCGTTGGATTTCTGAACAATTATGTTACCGATGTTTTGCTTCAGTATACATAGTGGGATACCTATACTGTGATCAATGAGAGAAGGTTCAAGTGTTGAGCCTTCCCTTGCCAGCTCATCTGCTTTTTCGTTTCCTGGCACATCACTGTGGCCGGGAACCCAGCAGAGTCTTACATTATGCTGTGTACCAAGAACCTTTAGCTCTTCGCGACAGCAAGAAACAAGCTTTGACTTGATAAGAGTGGCAGACAGAGCTTTTATTGCTGCCTGGCTGTCAATGAAAAAGGTGATGTCCGCGTGTGATATCGCCATCATCGATATATGCCTCGCAGCGTTTTTCACTGCTAAGATTTCAGCTTGGAAGACGCTGCTGTGGTCGGGGAGCCTGAAAGAATTGGCAAGGTTAAGGTTATCAGAGAAGAAACCTGCTCCTACTCCAGTGTCCATTTTTGAACCATCAGTGAAGATGGTGAAAGTTGACTCATTGGAGTAGGGCACATTATTTTTCCAATCTGTTCTATTGGGGAATCTGGTACTAAAAGATTTATTAAAATCTAAGTAGGGGGTCATATAATCTGTACAGATGTTGTTTCCTACATATTTCGTTAGAATAGCAGCATGTCCATTTGGATTCGATTTCCAGATGCTGGTTTGACTAATCCGAAGGGCACTGTTTGCTGCTGATTCTTGTACAAATAGATCTAGGGGTGTGAGATTGAGGATTGCTTCCAGGCCCGCCGTAGGGGTGGTCCTCATCACACCCGTAGTGCTGATGCAAGCCATTCTTTGTAGTTTGGTTAGGGTTTTTAAATTAGTGGACTTCTCCAGGGCTTTCCACCAAACCAAACTGCCATAGGTCAGAATAGGTCTGACAATGGCGGTGTACATCCACATGATTATTTTAGGATTAGGTCCCCAGTTTCTGCCTAGAATCCTATTACATGAGTAGAGTGCAAACATGGCTTTTTTATATCTCTCTTGTATATTCGGGCCCCAGTTAAGTTTTTTGTCCAAAATTACGCCGAGATATCTCGCTCGGTCGGAAATCTTAAGTGGGGTGTTATCAATTTTTGGTAAATCGAACGGAGGTATTTTCCTTCTGTTTGTAAAAAGTACTAACTCTGTTTTATGGGGATTTACATTAAGACCACACTTTTTGGTCCATTTACTGACCGTGGACAGTGAATTTTCTAATTGCTCACTAATAGTGGTAAGGTATTTTCCTTTTGCCAGAAGCGCTAGGTCGTCGGCGTAGGCTACCACTATTATACCGTTGTGTTTTAGTTTTATAAGGATCTCGTTCATCACCAAGATCCAGAGGAGAGGTGAAAGAATTCCACCTTGCGGTGTACCTCTAGATGCGTGCATCTTTAACTGTGCGTTACCAAGTTCACTATGTATCTGTCTGTTTAACAACATACACATGATCCATTTGATAACTGTTACTTCTACCTTGAGAGCACGAAGTGCTTTCTCAATTGCACTGTTGTGAACGTTATTGAAAGCTCCTTCGATGTCCAGGAATGCTGCAAGAGTATATTCTTTAACCTCAAGCGATTTTTCTATCGTATTAACAACACAGTGTAGTGCCGTTTCTACACTTCTGCCTTTTGTATAGGCGTGTTGAAAGGGTGATAAGACCTCCGGTTTTAGATTACTACGGATATGAATATCAACTAGCCTTTCAAGTGTTTTAAGCATAAATGAAGTGAGACTAATAGGTCTGAAGTCTTTGGGTTCCGTGTGACTGGGCTTGCCGGCTTTAGGAATAAAGACAACTTTAGTCTCACGCCATGTCTTTGGAACATAACTCCATTTTAGGCTGCTATGGAATATGTTTATCAGGTGGGGAATGATAAAATCACTACTTTTTTGCAGCATCTGAGGGAAGATGCCGTCAAGGCCTGGAGATTTATAAGGGGAGAAAGAGTTGATAGCCCACAAAACCCTTTCTTCCGTTACAATATCAGCAGGGATTTCATGCGCGTAGTGTATGGAGTTATCTGATACGCACTCAGGATTTGATTTGCTTCCCGGGAAGTGTGTTTCCACCAGGAGTTCTAGGCTTTCACAACCTGACTCTGTCCAACTGTTGTCGGGTTTTTTTAGAGAACCCACAGAGATGGTTGTTTTCGCTAGGATCGTTCTGAGTCTAGCTGATTTGTTGGTGCACTCAATATTGCTACAGAAGTTTCTCCACGAGCTACGTTTAGCACGTTGTGTTTCTGTTTTGAATTTTCTTTGACTTGACTTGTAGCAGTCCCAATCACTTTCAAGTCTAGTGCGTTTTGCGATATTGAAAAGTTTCCTAGTTTCTTTCCTAATAATCGTGAGTTCTAATGTCCACCAGGGGGGTTTCTTGTTTTTCTTCGTTAACTTTACAATGGGACAACTCAATTCGAAAGCTTTTTGCAGAGCCCCAGTGAGATCTGTTGTTGCTTTCTCTAAGCTGTTTGGCCCCTGAATAGCAGTTGAATTAACGGTTACTATGTTATTACTAATTTCCCTATTAAAGATATGCCAGTCCGTACGCCTATTATTTCTAAAGGGCTTGAGCTGACCCTCAACATTGGGAGTAGTAAATTCTATAAGACGGTGGTCTGAGAAGGAAGGTTCGTCTAGAACCTTCCAATTTTCTATCTGACAGGAGCTTGAATTGTTAGAAAGGGTGATGTCGAGCACCTCATTACGGTTCCGTGTAACAAATGTGGGTGTATTACCTCGGTTAGCTACGCAAAGGTTACTACCAATAATGAATTCAAAAAGGGCTTCGCCCCTAGTATTAGTGTCGGTGCTACCCCATTGCTCATGGTGTGCATTGGAGTCGCAGCCTAGAATAATATTAAAATTTTTCTTACTTGCAAATGATACCAACTGACTTGTTAATTCCGTTGGTGGTCCTTCCTCTCCATCATAGGGCATGTATATGGAGGTTATAATGAGCGTTGGGAGCTCATCGCGTTCTAGTATTACCGCAGTCTGGTCGATGTTGCTATAAGTAGTTAGAAGAAAAAGGTTAAACTGTTTTCTGGCTACTATACAAGATCTTGGATTACAATTTTGACTGTCAGTATTTGACTTGTACAGTATGAGGTCTTTGGAGTTTAGGCCCTTGATCATGCCACCTACTGTCCAGGGTTCTTGAACCAGGGCCACGTCGTAATGTCTACTCTTCATGAGGTAGACCAGGTTTGCGCTGGCGGCTTTACTATGATGAAGATTGATTTGTAAGATTTTCAATTCCATTTACATAATAAAGAATTTGTTCATCGCCTTACTAACCTGTTTTCTTTTATTTGTTTTCAGTCTAAGCTTGCATCTGGTGATCCCGACGCGTACTTTGAAGTCCACTTTCCTTAATAATGGTAGAGATTTGTGGTTCAATCTCACCATTACTTCCGTTCCTTCACTGGTCTTCTCGCAACTTATCACTTCCCACTCTTGACTGAGAAGATCTTTATTTAGAGATATGATATATCTCTCAATTCGATCGTTAGGAAGGGTTGGACCTTTAACTAGTAGGCAGCCTACTGGTCGTGTCAGGTTTTTTATATCCTTCGTTTCGATAAGACGAAGGTCGGCGTCTTGCCATGGTGCTGCTGTAGTTCTAGTGAACTCCTGGAGCCACTTGAAGGTGTCATCGTTTTCGCAATCCATCACCTTGAAACCATGGATGGTCGTCAGGTTGCCGAAAAGCGGAGGGGGCCTGTTTTTGACGATGGCCTCGTTGACTTCTTCTAGGATTCTGAGCTCCAGGAGTTGCCATTCATCCTCAGTCAGTTTCCGTGAAGGTTTACCAAAGTCTGCTATTGCGACTTGTTTTCCCTTCACGGTTACCCGGGAGATCTTTATCCTCTTCGTTACCTTGTTAGGTGAAGAGTCAGTCGGAGACGCAAGTTCGTTCCTTGTCCTTTTGGAGGAGCCAGGAACGCCATCATCAAGAGGTGGGGGTGCGTTCGGTTCTTGTCCCGTAGTAGTCAGTAGACGCTGTTTGGATTTGTCCAGCGCTGCCTTCTCCTTTGCTGTCAAGGACTCGGGAGTCCTGTTAGCAAAGCGTCGGACAATCCTCTCAGCGTTTCGTTTTTGTCGTCGACGTACTTCGTTATCGTTGAGTGTCTTGTTTTTACGTTTTTTCGTCCTGTTCATAATAACAGTGTTAAAACTGTCGGTCGTTGTATTTGTCGTGCGGTTTGCGGGTTCAGAGTCGAGGGTTTTGTTCAGGTTAACTCCTGGATTGTTGCCAGAGGGGTTACCTTCACAATCCCTGTCAACCTTACCCTCATTGGGTGTAACCTCCCCCCCTGCTTTACCAACTGATATCAGAGCGATCACCGGTACGGCAGGAGGATTGGTTGACGTCTCAATGTTTGTCCGCTTAGTTTGTGTTTGTTCGTCTAGGGGGAGTGGTACGGCAGCCTTTGATGGGGGGCACCCTTCCTTACTCTGTACTAAACCAGCGATAGGGGCGGGTGGACCCATCAGGGGCTTGATGCTCGAACTTGTCGGAGGAATAGGATTTGGTGCTAGATTAGCAGAATGCCCATCTTTTCCCAGCTCCCTCTCCAGAAAGGCACGAGCATTGTGTAGCCACTTCCTTTCCTGGTCTGTCATCTGGTCCCATTCGAGTTTACCCAGCCTCTTGATAGTTCTTTTGCAATTAGTGATTTTGCAACGCCTGGAGGCCTTCGATGTCGTTGAGAGGCTTGAGCTAGCGATTGAGCAGACGTCACTTACGTCGTCAACATCAATCGTACTAACTCCGTCCTCCATATCGAGGTTGGTAAAAGGACCCAGTAGGAGATTTTCCTCTTCTTCAGTCAAGCTTAGAACTTTGTTGGCCTTGTTGGAGTTCATTTTAGGATCTCTGCGCTTATGATTTTTCGAAACTAAAAAGGAAAACAGAAATAAAAAGAAAAAAGAAAAAGAAAAAGAAAAGAGGAAGGGTTTCGAAATTATAAGGTAGGTTGTTATAAATAATAATAAATTTATAAATGGAAAAATATTCACTGGCGACTCCTCCTCACGATATTGAGATCGAGAGGCAGAGCCAAAGCCGGTGGCCGTGACCTCCACCGACCGTTTAGCGTATATCCCCGCTATGGTTGTATTCTTTTTTGTTAATTCTTCCATAATTCATAGGGGTGGGCCTCTCTTAGTTTGCTAAAAACCCAGGTGGGTGGCTGAGAGACTGCTCGAGAGAGCTTGTATCTGCAACTTAACCTCCTTAGGGATCGCGCGTAAGCCTCCTCACCAACGTCAAGGTGGAGACCCGTCGAGGAGGTCATTAGGAGCTAAAGGAAAAGGAGAGAGAAATCAAAATTTTACATTTATTCACTTTTTTTTTGTTCACTTCATTTTCTCTCTAAAATTATTTATCAGTTCTCCCGTCTTTTTTTCTCCCATCAATTTTTATCTTTAAGGCAAATTTGATTTATTTTTTAGGATTTACTTACTTTTTAATAGGTAGGTATATGTAATTATAATGTTATGACGTGATTGTCAATAAATTGGTATTATGTATTTGTTTTTAAGGAAATTTCTTTTAAAAAAATATATTATTATGTTGTAAAGAATTTTGCAAGTTAGTAATTTGTTCATGCAGCATTTTGATATACCGAATTATGATCTTATATTATTTTGACCATAGAGAATTTCGTCATACAGAATTTTTAAAAAACAGTATTATGCCCCGATCCCATTTCACAAATGTTTTCCATAGTTAAAATTCTATTTGGCTTAAACAATTTTTTATCTACTCAAAATGTAAAAGGTAAAATTTTTCCGAGGACTGGGCTTTATTGAATAAAATAGATATCCATAACTTTAAAACATAAAGAACGAAATTCACCTTTTTGCAAATGTTGTTGAAAGTAGAATTGGATCTGCAATAGTTTAAATATTCTTTGCAAAAACATTAACTGATTTTGCACAAGATTAAATTTGATGTGGAAGGACTATAACTATAACTCAACTGCAAATGATTTTTGCAGGAGCTGCAATGACGAAAAGGAAGAAGAGACATTCTCTCATCTTTTATGCAACTGTCCTGTCCTTGGAAACTTCTACTTCAATGACCCCAGTGATATAGCGAACTCCGACATCAATTGTCTCTTGCGCTTCATTCGAAGCTCCCGTTGGTCCAAAGGTTGATCAAATGATCCATGTGGTAGTATCACAACAGATCAAACTTTGACGAGCCACTTTAACCCAAAAGTGAATGAATGAATCATAAGTTATTGCTATCTCTGTAATTCGATTCGAAAATAAAATCAGTCGTTTATTAATTTTTGTTATTTTAATAAGTGCATGCATGGCGTAAAGTTCTTTCTGGTCACACAAATTTGACATGTTTACCCAGTTTAGCATAACCCTCCTGTTTCATGAATACCCTTTTTATCCATAAAACAAGATTCGAAAAGTTTTCACTTTAATTTTTTAAGTAACCTTAACATGCCAAAAATACTTATCCAACTTTTATTTCTTTTGAAAACCGAAACCGTGGCATCTCATCCATATAAAAAAAAAACAAACAAAAATTAAGTTATGGCGAGTATTTATTTTTTATGAAACAAAGACGAAACTACATACAAGTAATAAATAGGAATGATCAGTCTAAAAAGTTTTTTTTTGCAAGTTTGCAAATGATTTAATTCTTAACTCCTCCATTCTGGGCCTTTTCAGCAGCATTGGCTTCGGCAGTCTTCTCCTGTTTGTTATCCTTCACGTTCAAGTGAGCTGGTCCAGTTTGTTGAATTTGGATAATCTTCTCATTTGATTTCTCCTCAATGGCAGGTTTTGGAATGCTCACAGTCAAAACACCATCCGAAGACAGAGTTGAGACCACTTTATCTGAGTCGTAGTTCTTTGGAAGTGCATAGCGTCGGACGAAATGTCGCGAGATGAACCCATGGTCGTCTTCGCGTTCTTCGTGTTTGCCTTCCACCACCACAGCATTGTCTACCACTTTCACAGAAAGTTCACTTGGCTTGAATTGTTGCACATCCATGCAGACTTGGAATCCATCCTTGCCAACATTGGAGACAGCTGAGTTTTGGTTGGCACCTGTGGAGCGAAGCATCATGGCAGGACAATCTTCCATGCGATTTGCCAGGGCCAGCGGTAAACGGAAAACACTTGGACGTTGAGTACGGTGAATGATGTGTGGATTGATGCCTAGCCCAAAATCGTTTCCGTAGTATGGCGATGACATGTTGTCCAAAAGAAGTTGAAGTGAAGACATTTTACTTGGTATTTGCTTTTATTTTCGTTAAAACAAGAAGTATGTTATGTATGTATGTATGTAGGCAGTTAGGTATTTTTTTTTTAATTTTTAACGGAGTTAAAATTTTCTTCGCGTTTGCTTTACGTGTCGTAAACGTTGCGCACAATTACAATACTTTGAATAAACTGTATAATCAACCCGTCTGCACAAGCACTTTTATACTAATTTTGTGATTGAACAGAGAGAAAATAAAATTCTAGACTTATCTCGAAAATTTTCTCTTAAACAATATTCACAATTGGATTTGACAAATACATTTTCAGCGCTTAATAGCATTATACTTATACCTATATATTTCTCTTAAACTTACATTTCTCCTTTTCATTTTAATTCAGCGCATGATAATAATAAGCAAAAGCAATACAAATATGATATGTCTTTAATTTCTCTTACTCATATTTTTTTTCTTTTTCTACTTTGAGTCAGAAGAATTCACAAACTGAAAAAAGTTAAATTCCCCTTCGTGTTTTCTGGAAAACTCTCGTTACTTCCATTTACTATAGGAGTTGCGAGTTCTTGTTTTTCTTCAATTTATCATATTTTTATGTTGTGCATAACTAATGGGTATTTAAATAATTTAAGTTTATTTATTTACATTTGTTTATTTACATTGTAATGAAATTTGTAGGTACTCCAAAAATGTACATATGTATCTACATATATGTACATATGTAGATACATATGTACCTACATATAATGGAATTTTAATTGAAGAAGCAAATGCGCCAAAATTATACCTACCTACTATGTATGAAATGTGGGAAAAAAGGGGGTATCTATGTTATAGGTATTATGGATCATGCAACTTATATAAATACCTATGTACCTAGACTATACCTACGAATAAATGAAAAAGTATGAACTTAAAGCTGAAAATTCACCCATTTGCGGATGTCCTTTCAATAAAAGGGCTTTCCCTTTGGAAGCATAACAATTTACGTTATATGTAGGTACTACTTACATATCATATATCCAATCCGCAATACTTCTCACGTTCATAATCATAAGGCATTTTCTCACCTATAACACCGCAGTCTTCTTCTTTTAGGCTATAGGCTACGTCCTAGTTGTTTTCAAAAAAACTGCAATCGTAAAAGGGCTGACTAGGTAGGTACCTCCTATTTACTGATTTCCATCAAAAATTTTTCTTAGACAAAGCTACGTTATCATTTAACAAGGCATATTTTATGTACCTACCTAACCTATTTATTTTATTATTCACAACATTCAATCTGGATTTACATAAGGTAGGTAGATATGTAGATAGACCTACACCTTTGTACTTTGTATATGAAAAGCATGGCGAGTTTTTTTTAATGTGCCCCGACCCTTGTGGTGGCGCTGCAAAATTTTAGGTCCAGAATTTGATTGGGGCAGTCTTTAAGCATCGGCAATTTGTAGTACAGGAGAAGAATATTATTTAGATTATTGCAACCAAAAAATAGCAATAAAAACCTCCATAAGCTTTCCCCAAAAAAAATTCAGGATTGGCTACCCCCACTTTTTAGATATCGCCCCATTCGTGTAGTTTTTTGAAAACAACTAGGTAGGTAGTCTGTCTCTGTAGCCGATAGCCTAAAAGAAGAAGACTGTATTGCGGATTGGTTATAGGTAGGGCTGGGATTCTCATGCACTAAAAAATCGAAAATATGCGCATAAATATGCACAAAAGCATAATTTTAGCTTATTTTCTAAAAAAAACCATACATTTTTTTTTAGTTTTTATTAGTTACGAATTCAACTCACTCTTTTATTTAACAAAATAAAGATAACATTAAAAGTAAAAAAAAATTAAAAAAAAACAATAACAATAACGTTAATAATATTATACTTTTATTCTAAGTATTAGAAACTTACATACTACATATTTTCATATGAATTGTTCACATAAATAAGAAAACTTTGTTTAAAGTTTTCAAACAGAAAACTTTGCCTATTTGGCCTTTTATAAAGAGAAAAAGAACGTTCTACGTCAACTGACGTAAGAGGAGCGTTTTGCAAACAACAAATTTCATCTATTGTACGATTATTTAAACAGCTTCAATATAAAAATATGCACTTAATATATGCTTTTATTATAAAAATATGCATTTATTTTATAAAATATGCATTTATTTTGGAAAATATGCATTTTGCATAAAATATGCAAATTCGTAAAGATAATTTAGTCTGAGACTTCTAAATGTTATGAGAAAAACATGCATTTGCATGAGAATCCCAGCCCTAGGTATAAGATACATACATACCTATGTATATAACGTAAATTGTTGCTTCCAAAGCCAAGTCCTTTTATTGAAAGGACGTCCGCAAAATGGGTGAATTTTCAGCTTTAAATTGATACCTACTTTTTCATTTATTCGTAGGTATAATCTAGGTACATACATAGGTATGTATTTATATAAGTAGCATGATCCATAATACCTATAACCTTTGTATATATAAACTATAGTAATCTCATGGTGGAAGTCGAATGGGGCGACATCTAAATTGTGCCGGCAACCCTTACTCTTTTTTTGCGGAGAGCTAATGGAGGTTTTAATCGAGATATTTTTTGGATGCAATTATCCAAAAAATAGTCTCCTCTTGCCCCTACCACCAATTTTCGACGCTTAAAGACTCCCAAAATCCAATTTTACACCTCACATTTTGCAGCGCCACCACAAGGATCCGGGCAACCCTTAAAAAACTCGCCATGATAGTACTATAGTTTATATATACAAAGCTATAACATACATACCCCCTTTTTTCCCACATTTCATACATATGTATGTACCTACATAGGTATAATTTTGGCGCATTTGCTTCTTCAATTAAAATTCCATTATATGTACATATGTATGTACATTTTTGGAGTACCTATGAATATTATTACAATGTAAATAAAAAAATGTAAATAAATAAACTTAAATTATTTAAATACGTATTAGTTATGCACAACATAAAAATATGATAAATTGAAGAAAAACAAGAACTCGCAACTCCTATAGTAAATGGAAGTAACGAGAGTTTTCCAGAAAACACGAAGGGGAATTTAACTTTTTTCAGTTTGTGAATTCTTCGAACTCAAAGTAGAAAAAGAAAAAAAATATGAGTAAGAGAGCATATCATATTTGTATTGCTTTTGCTTATCATTATTATGCGCTGAATTAAAATGAAAAGGAGAAATGTAAGTTTAAGAGAAATATATAGTGCTATGAAGCGCTGAAAATGTATTTGTCAAATGCAAATCCCATTGTGAATATTGTTTAAGAGAAAATTTTCGAGATAAGTCTAGAATTTTATTTTCTCTCTGTTCAATCACAAAATTAGTATAAAAGTGCTTGTGCAGACGGGTTGATTATACAGTTTATTCAAAGTATTGTAATTGTGCGCAACGTTTACGACACGTAAAGCAAACGCGAAAAAAATTTTAACTCCGTTAAAAATTAGAAAAAAATACCTAACTGCCTACATACATACATAACATACTTCTTGTTTTAACGAAAATAAAAGCAAATACCAAGTAAAATGTCTTCACTTCAACTTCTTTTGGATTTGGCCGAAAACTTGGACAACATGTCATCGCCATACTACGGAAGCGATTTTGGGCTAGGCATCAATCCACACATCATTCACCGTACTCAACGTCCAAGTGTTTTTCGTTTACCGCTGGCCCTGGCAAATCGCATGGAAGATTGTCCTGCCATGATGCTTCGCTCCAAAGGTGCCAACCAAAACTCAGCTGTCTCCAATGTTGGCAAGGATGGATTCCAAGTCTGCATGGATGTGCAACAATTCAAGCCAAGTGAACTTTCTGTGAAAGTGGTAGACAATGCTGTGGTGGTGGAAGGCAAACACGAAGAACGCGAAGACGACCATGGGTTCATCTCGCGACATTTCGTCCGACGCTATGCACTTCCAAAGAACTACGACTCAGATAAAGTGGTCTCAACTCTGTCTTCGGATGGTGTTTTGACTGTGAGCATTCCAAAACCTGCCATCGAGGAGAAATCAAATGAGAAGATTATCCAAATTCAACGGGATCGTTACGAAATCTCGCGAAACAAAATCCCGTGTAACGAAATCCCGCGGGATTTTTTCAGATTTTTCGAAATGAAGAAGAAGAAGAAAAGCAGTCGAGTAACGAAATCCCGCGGTTACGAAATCCCGCGAAATTTGCTACTTTCTTGTTAGCTTTTTGCTACTTTCTTGTTGGCTTTTTGCTACTTTTTGAAAAGTAGTGTTGGTACTTTGGACTTTTGAAGAGTACTTATAGAGGTGTTGGTTCGGGACATATTCAGTTCTTGTTAGAACTCCGTAGAGGTAAGACCTCTTGCCCTAAGAGATATTACTTGTATTTGGCCAAACATTTTGGACAATTTGGCCAAAATGTTGTTAAAAGGTTGGACTCTGACAATTTTTTTTTTTTTTTTTTGTAAAAAATTTTGAAAAAAAAAAAAAAATTTGGAAGATTTTGCCTCGTTTTGGCAAAATTTATTTTCAGCTTAAAAGTTCTTTTGAGAGCTAAAAAAATTTTGTGAAGAGATATGAATTGTTATTTCAAGAAAAACTGGATATCAATTTGATTTCCATCAATTTTTGTATGCATTTAGGTCGGTACTCGTTGATTCTCATGATTTCAAGTGACCTAATTTACTATGAAACGAACTGAAATTCGGCACTTTCGGCCACCCAAAGTGCTTTTTAACAAAAAAAACTGTTGGTATTGGCGCCGCCTGGCGTCTTGACATACCCTAAGCGGAGCGACGGAGTCGCGCGAGCGGGTGTGTCCCCCGAAAAGATAGTTAAAACCCTGAGCTCCCGCGAAGCGGGCCACCCAAAGTGCTTTGAAACAAAAAAACTGTTGGTATTGGCGCCGCCTGGCGACTTGACATACCCTAAGCGGAGCGACGGAGTCGCGCGAGCGGGTGTGTCCCCCGAAAAGATAGTTAAAACCCTGAGCTCCCGCGAAGCGGGCCACCCAAAGTGCTTTGAAACAAAAAAACTGTTGGTATTGGCGCCGCCTGGCGACTCGACATACCCTAAGCGGAGCGACGGAGTCGCGCGAGCGGGTGTGTCCCCCGAAAAGATAGTTAAAACCCTGAGCTCCCGCGAAGCGGGCCACCCAAAGTGCTTTGAAACAAAAAAACTGTTGGTATTGGCGCCGCCTGGCGACTTGACATACCCTAAGCGGAGCGACGGAGTCGCGTGAGCGGGTGTGTCCCCCAAAAAGGGAGTTAAAATCCTGAGCTCCCGCGAAGCGGGCCACCCAAGGTGCTTTCAATCAAAATAAATCTTATTTTTTACCTCTTTTTTAGACATTTTTTTAACAAAAAACCAACTTTTATCTTTAAATGCATTTTGCGGCTAAACTAAGCGTCGTAGACCCCCTAAACTTGACATCTTCAAACTTGATTTTTGGCTAAAGTAGGCATCCGACAAAATTAAAAATTATATATTCGTAATCTAGAGAATTCCACCTTTCAAACGACGTATCGCATGACGCGAAAATCCAACTTTTATCTTTAAATGCATTTTGTGGCTAAACTAAGCGTCCTAGACCCCCTAAACTTGACATCTTCAAACTTGATTTTTGGCTAAAGTAGGCATCTGACAAAAATAAAAATTATATATTCGTAATCTAGAGAATTCCACCTTTCAATCGACGTATCGCATGACGCGAAAATCCAACTTTTATCTTTAAATGCATTTTGTGGCTAAACTAAGCGTCGTAGACCCCCTAAACTTGACATCTTCAAACTTGATTTTTGGCTAAAGTAGGCATCCGACAAAATTAAAAATTATATATTCGTAATCTAGAGAATTCCACCTTTCAAACGACGTATCGCATGAAGCGAAAATCCAACTTTTATCTTTAAATGCATTTTGTGGCTAAACTAAGCGTCGTAGACCCCCTAAACTTTACATCTTCAAACTTGATTTTTGGCTAAAGTAGGCATCCCACAGAAAAAAAAATTATATTTTCGTAATCTAGAGAATTCCACCTTTCAATCGACATATCACATGAAGCAAAAAACCAACTTTTATCTTTAAATGCATTTTGTGGCTAAACTAAGCGTCGTAGACCCCCTAAACTTTACATCTTCAAACTTGATTTTTGGCTAAAGTAGGCATCCGACAAAAATAAAAATTATATATTCGTAATCTAGAGACTTCCACCTTTCAATCGATGTATCGCATCAAATGAAAAACCAACTTTTATCTTTAAATGCATTTTGTGGCTAAACTAAGCGTCGTAGACCCCCTAAACTTTACATCTTCAAACTTGATTTTTGGCTAAAGTAGGCATCCGACAAAAATAAAAATTATATATTCGTAATCTAGAGACTTCCACCTTTCAATCGATGTATCGCATCAAATGAAAAACCAACTTTTATCTTTAAATGCATTTTGTGGCTAAACTAAGCGTCGTAGACCCCCTAAACTTTACATCTTCAAACTTGATTTTTGGCTAAAGTAGGCATCCCACAGAAATAAAAATTATATTTTCCTAATCTAGAGAATTCCACCTTTCAATCGATGTATCGCTTAAAAAAAGCGTTACAGAATTCCTTAATCGTCAACCCCCAGCCAGACCTACCAATAAACAAACCAACCAACAACCCCCCATCCCCCACAGGCACACATAAAATCAAATATTATCTCTTTACTACCTACTTTGTTCGAGTTCTAATAAGAACTGAATTAATTTTCGGAACGTAACTCCTATTTATACTTTTTTGCGAGGAGGAGTTTGTCCGACAGCCAAAAACAAACACACCAACGCATACCAAACAAAACCATTTACCAACAACCGACGAAATAATCGGAACGACACTCCCATTTATACATTTTGTTGGATGCTCATAATAGGCTTCAGCCAATCAGAGCTCTTTACAAATTTATAAACTCAGAGGCGTCTTCTTCATATTGAATTTTCCACTACACTTCGTTCTCGGTGCTTCTCATTAATTCGAGTCACCAATCCTATGGAAAACGAAAATAAATGCAGTGATGTCGCTTTGAAATGCATAAAGTACTTTTCCGCGGGATTTCGTTACACGGGATTTTGTGCTGCGGGATTCTGTGATCACGGGATTTTGTTCTGCGGGATTTTGTTTCGCGGGATTTCGTGCTGCGGGATTTTGTGCTGCGGGATTTTGTTTTACGGGATTTCGTAACCAACCCAATTCAACAAACTGGACCAGCTCACTTGAACGTGAAGGATAACAAACAGGAGAAGACTGCCGAAGCCAATGCTGCTGAAAAGGCCCAGAATGGAGGAGGAGTTAAGAATTAAATCATTTGCAAACTTGCAAAAAAAAAAACTTTTTAGACTGATCATTCCTATTTATTACTTGTATGTAGTTTCGTCTTTGTTTCATAAAAAATAAATACTCGCCATAACTTAATTTTTGTTTCTTTTTTTTTTAAATATGGATGAGGTGCCACGGTTTCGGTTTTCAAATGAAATAAAAGTTGGATAAGTATTTTTGGCGTGTTCAGGTTACTTAAAAATTTAAAGTAAAAACGAATGTTTGTTATGTGATAATAAAAGGGCTATTCATGAAACAGGCATGCTAGACTGGGTAAACCTGTCAAATTTGTGTGACCAGAACTTTACGCCATGCATGATACCACTTATTAAAATAACAAAAATTAATAAACGACTGATTTTATTCGAATTGAATTACAGAGATAGCAATAACTTATTCATTCATTCACTTTTTCCAGAAATTTAGTTGTCTTTTAACTAGGTTAGGTTAAAGTGGCTGGTCAAAGTTTGGTCTGTTGTGATACTACCACATGGATCATTTGATCAACCTTTGGACCAACGGGAGCTTCGAATGAAGCGCAAGAGACAATTGAAGTCGGATTTCGCGAGATCACTGGGGTCATTGAAGTAGAAGTCTTCAAGGTGGAGTCTTCGTCTTTGTGCTAGGGCAGGACAGTTGCATAGAAGATGAGAGAATGTCTCTTCTTCCTCTTCGTCCCTGCAGCTCCTGCAAAAATCATTTGCAGTTGAGTTATAGTCCTTCCACATCAAATTTAATCTTGTGCAAAATCAGTTAATGTTTTTGCAAAGAACATTTAAACTATTCCAGATCAAATTCTACTTTTAACAACATTTGCAAAAAGGTGAATTTCGTTCTTTATGTTTTAAAGTTATGTAGGTATATCTATTTTATTCAATAACTTCATTTTTAGTAGGAACTCAATGAAATTCGATGTTTAGTGTTTGGAGCGCATCATTAAGAAAAAATTGTTTTAAGCCAAATAAAATTTTAACTATGGAAAACATTTGTGAAATGGGATAGGGGCATAATACTGTTTTTTAAAAATTCTGTATGACAAAATTCTCTATGGTCAAAATACTGTAATATACCGGATTCGATATATCAAAATGCTGCATGAACAAATTACTGACTTGCAAAATTCTGTACAACAAAATAATGTATTTTTTTTAAGAAATTTCCTCAAAAACAAATACATAATACCAATTTTTTGACAATCACGTCATAACATTATAATTACATATACAATATACATACCTATTGAAAAGTAAGTAAATCCTAAAAAATAAATCAAATTTGCCTTAAAGATAAAAATTGATGGGAGAAAAAAAGACGGGAGAACTGATAAATAATTTTAGAGAGAAAATGAAGTAAACAAAAAAATGTGAATAAATGTAAAATTTTGATTTCTCTCTCCTTTTCCTTTAGCTCCTAATGAGGTACCTATATTAATCAACAATTGAAGTTTTTCTTTTTTAATAAGCTCAATCCTTAACTATCTCAGGTGGCGGTTAGATAGTTATGACATCATTATATAGGTAACCTCTAATAAATAATCTGTATTTCATAGTTCTGTAAGAATGCTGTAAAAGAAATATCGTTTTGATAATGTAAAAAAGTGCGAGACATACAGTATTTCGACCCCAACACAAAATAAAATGCCGAACAAAAATAAAAAAAAAAATTATTTGTCAAACAAAAATTTGGTCAAAAAATCTTTAAACAAAAATTTGTTTTTTTTTTCGGAACAAGCCAGTCACACGATACATACATATTATATTCATAATAACGACACCGTGAGTTTGCGAACTTAATATGTACCTACTAGTTTGACTACCTCTTTTACTAATTAGCGATGTGCGCCAATTTGAAACCATAACTCGTTTGACATATACTTACATATATAAAAAGATTAAAAGGTGATGACTTGACGGACTGATAGAAATGCTTCCCAGTGGAACCTTGATAGACCCACTTCATCACCCTCCACCCTGACAAAAGAAGTCAAGTTTTTGATCTTCTTTTCAAATATTCAGGAGTAGGTAGTTCGTTTAAATCGTCCAAAAATACTCTCCCAGAGATTGCATTCTCATCTTGACTAGGGCAGTACCTACATTCTTTCCTTTACTTTTAATTCTTACAACTGGTAAGCAATGTGTAGTGTTTTCCTACAGCCCAGTCTCTGGCTATGTCTTACTGGGGTCTGCATTAATTCAGTATCAATAACGTTATCGGAATACTGTTTTGACGAAAACTACTTAAAAAACCAACTTTGTTGCAAGAAGTTGCTTTTTCCGCAAAAGAAAAAATCGACTTAGCAATATCATCAAATTGATCGAAAATATACATAAGTCAAAAATAAAAGAATTCCAATTAAGAGACGAATTAGAAGTTGACTGCTAACATTTGTTTTTTGGGCTACCTATTATATTTGTCGTAAATCCTTTCGAATATCTAAAAAAAATTTTGGTTAAAAAAAAGTCGAATTTGGATTGAAAAATATTTTTTTATTTCCAGTAACCTACCGAACGTAGACAAAAATAAATTAACAGTTACACAGTAACATTATAGAATATGAAAAAGCAAATATTAAAGACGATTTTAAAAGTAAGTTTTAAGAATGTTGCACTTTTTTATCAGCCTTTTTGCCGTTATGATTATTTTGTGCTTCACTTGAATTTTCTTCTTCGTTTCCCTTCACACTCAGATGTGCTGGACCAGTTTGTTGAATCTGCACTATTCTTTCGTTGTTCTTTAAAGCTTTTGGTGGTGGTGGAGCTTTGACTGTTAGAACGCCGTCTGTCGAAACCGTTGAAATGACGTCTTTGGCATCATATCCCTTTGGTAGTTGGTATTTGCGTACAAATTGACGACTTATGTAGCCATGATCATCTTCACGCTCCTCATGTTTGCCTTCCACTACAACGTTGTTGCCAACAGTTTTGACAGTTAATTCATTTGGCTTGAAATGACTGACATCCATGCACACTTGGAATCCGTCCTTTCCAACAGCATAATTTTCTTTTGCATGACCCTTGCCACCCTGTTGCCGAATCGTTTGAAGTGACCTCTGATATGGTGAAAAACGAGAACGTTGAAGCTGAATAGGACTTAAATGCAATGAAGTCATTCTTGGGCGATAAATATCGCATGGGTAAATTCCAAATCCAAAGCCATCGTCCAAATCCCGATGGCTACGATATCCATCGATTTCACTAACAATATCAGCCAACAATGGAATAAGTGACATTTCTGTATTTTTGTTTAATCTTATTGAAATTGAATTGATTTCAAAAACACGTAAAATTAGTTAATTTTTCTTATCGAAAACACAAAGCGAAAGCGAATAAACGTGAACACGCACAGTTAACAAGATTTTTAAACACTGAAGAAAACTCAATCTCTTCCACTCTTATATTTATCTTTTAATAACTAAATCGAAAGAGCGAGAGTTTTCTAGAAAAAACGAAGGGGAATTTCGCATTTACTCTTTTTGTTTGTTTGTTCGTTTGTAAGAGAAATAAAGAAGAGAAATACATATCATATATGGAAGCGCTGAATTAGAAAAATAAAGAGAAAACTTAAGGCATTCATCAAATCTCAAATGTGAAATTGTGTTTGTAAATGCGATTATATTGCTTAAGAGAAAATTGTCGAGATAAGTCTAGAATTTTCTCATGCTCTTCTCTTCACTGTTCAGTCACAAAACAAGTATAAAAGGGCTTGTGCAGACGGGTTGATTATAGTAGTATTATTATACAGTTTATTCAAAGCAAAAGCAACGGAAGGCAAAGTATTTCTACACGAAGAAAATTTTAACTCCGTTAAAAATTAGAAAAAATTACCCAACTGCCTACATACATAGTTCTTGTTTCAACAAAAATAAAAGCAAATATCAAGTAAAATGTCATCACTTCAACTTCTTTTGGATTTGGCCGAAAACTTGGACAACATGTCATCGCCATACTACGGAAGCGATTTTGGGCTAGGCATCAATCCACACATCATTCACCGTACTCAACGTCCAAGTGTTTTCCGTTTACCGCTGGCCCTGGCAAATCGCATGGAAGATTGTCCTGCCATGATGCTTCGCTCCAAAGGTGCCAACCAAAACTCAGCTGTCTCCAATGTTGGCAAGGATGGATTCCAAGTCTGCATGGATGTGCAACAATTCAAGCCAAGTGAACTTTCTGTGAAAGTGGTAGACAATGCTGTGGTGGTGGAAGGCAAACACGAAGAACGCGAAGACGACCATGGGTTCATCTCGCGACATTTCGTCCGACGCTATGCACTTCCAAAGAACTACGACTCAGATAAAGTGGTCTCAACTCTGTCTTCGGATGGTGTTTTGACTGTGAGCATTCCAAAACCTGCCATCGAGGAGAAATCAAATGAGAAGATTATCCAAATTCAACAAACGGGACCAGCTCACTTAAACGTGAAGGATAACAAACAGGAGAAGACTGCCGAAGCCAATGCTGCTGAAAAGGCCCAGAATGGAGGAGTTAAGAAATAAATCATTTGCAAACTTGCAAAAAAAAACTTTTTAGACTGATCATTCCTATTTATTACTTGTATGTAGTTTCGTCTTTGTTTCATAAAAAATAAAAATTCTCACCATAAATTAATTTTTATGTTTTTTTTTTCCTTTTTAAAATCGATGGAATCGATGTTAAAGCTGTTTGGTTGACGTTGGTTATTGTAGGCGAGAGGCCTCAGTTTCGGTTTTAAAATGAACGGTTTAAGTATCAGAAATTCATAAAAAATTTTGTCGCTAAGGAAATAATACAGACAATGAAAGATAATTTAGATACCTTCAAACTACGAGCTACTTCATCGACTATATTTTCGAGAAGTAAAAAATCATAGGTAGATATTTTTCTTAATACCGTGGAGGAAAATATTTCGATTTTGTATTCCAAAAAGATATCTTTTTGAAAATGTTGATATGCAATAATACTGAGAATGTAAATAAAAATTACAACAAAAAATTTTAATTTTTCAATAGGTAGGTACCTACCTACCTACTAAATATTTACAAAAGATTTTTTGAGCATTTGAAATTCAATCTGTATATTTTTTTTTAAATCAAGTTCTTAATTCTCCAACTCAAAATTTTAAAATTAAATTCTTTTAAAATATTACTAAAACAACTTAAAAACCAATTAAGCAGTGGACTAAAAACCTTTCATTATATACGATTATATTATTCTAATGTTTTAAAAAATTACTCATCTCGCATTAACAGAAGGAAATAAACCCCTCTCTACAGCAAAAAATATTTTTATAAGCCCGTATGATAGTTCTTTTTTCTTGATTTTTGATAATTTAAAATTGCCTTTATGGCAGCCTGGTGAAAAAGAATGGTTCAAAAAAAAAAAAAAACAGCACCGATTGTCAGAATTTAAAATTACATATTCTTCTTTTTATTTAGGTGCTTCCTTCGCCACATCTTCATTAACTCCTGTATTTCATAATTCTATGTTAAAGGCACACAAATTAAGGAGTAGGAGATAGATAGTATCATGTTAAAATGTCAGATTTTTATCTGAAATTTTCACATTACCGAAAAATTTTCAGAACAAAGGTTCTGTTTGCATTTCTAATAAGCTAAGAATGAAGAAAAAATATAGTGTCATACGGGCTTAAGGAATTTTGATATTCATATTCTGTTTTCATAATTATTTTCTCAATTATACATTTTCACATTTTTCCCTATTAGCATCATTATTTTATTTTTTGTGTATGTAATTATAACAAGGTTCTTTAATATAGGACCAAGTTCGTATTTTCTCCTGCTTCAGCTAGCAAAAAAAAGGCAAATGTTATTTATTAATATATTTCATTTATTTTTGTTGTTTCTGTTCATTTCAAGTTATCAATACAGCTTCAAATGAATTTATGATTTTGATTTTGTTATCAATATATATTTGTTTTAATTTTTATTTAGCAATACTTTTATAAGTTAACAAGATATAAGTAAAGATTTAGTTGAATTAAGTTATCATTTTTATTGTTTTCTCTTTTTTTTTGTTCACATAAATACAGAATAATATTGTTGAAATTGTTATTTCTACACAATAATTGTTTATAATAATTAGACTTTTAACCTGTTTTTTTTTAATTTTTTTTTTCTGTTTTGTATTAGTTATTGTTTGAAATAAAATGTATTTAAGAAAACAAAAATATCAATAATAATCACAGATAAAAAATAAATTTAAATAGAAAAAAAATGATGCATCAAAAAACATTGATGAATATTTTATTTATTTATTTATTTATTTTTTCTATTGTATTGTATTGTGATTTTTATTTCCTTTTTTTTTTGTTTTTGATGTATGGTTTAAGTAAAAAATAATAACTTATTTATTGTAATTATACTTCACTCATATTTGTTTGTTTACAATGTATTTTCTTGTTCCTTTTTTTATTTATTATTTTTTTAAAAATGTCAATACTAAAATATGTTTCACTATACTTAACTCTTTAACTTTCTCTCTCTCTCTCTCTCTGTTTCTCTTTTTCTCTCTATTTCTCTCGCACTTATTCCTTCTAGTTTCTTTTTATTCATTATATATATTTTATTTTATTTATCACTTTATTTATATACAAACATTGATTATGGTACAAAGCCGCTATATTTTATTAAACTTAAATTACGAAAAAAATGCATTAAAAGCTTAAAACATAATATATAAATGAAAAAGAGTATATTTATAGAATTTTCAGTAGTCAGTAGTTATGACGTATATACGTATAATACTAAATAAGAATACAATAGGTTGATAAAAAAAATATCTAAACTAGTAAATTGTAATTCAACAAAAAGATATACATACATACATTCCAAATAATTTAGTTTTTTTTTTGTTGGGTAAATTAAGTTTGAAAATGCAACAATTACGTGTTTATAAAGTAGTTGCTGGATATTTTTGAATGTAATTTTTTTTTTAATGGAGTCTTCTACAGTCTTATAATTTTTTTTATCGATATTGAAGTTATAATTAATAATATAGGTCTTGAAAAAAAAATTATGTTTATCATTATCAAGCAGAGGACTAGTAAGCTCTCTGGTGCTTTTAATTGTTATGGCTATACTTCGTGCCATTTCAAGTTACACAGAAGAAATTTTTACAAATGGATAATAAAACATAATTAAATTAAAAAAGCACTTCTTTTAGTTTGTGGTAAATACACTTAAATCTTTTTCAGATTCATTGATAACTTTGTTGTTCACCACTCTACACGTATTGTCAATTGGTTTCGAAAAAATGTGGATACAAGAAGTGGCAATTTTCATTTAAAATCGGTACGTTACATCACCAAAATTAAACAATCTTCTAAAGTTAAACACAAGAAAATATCTTTTTACTTTATATATGAAAAGCATAGTACTATCATGGCGAGTATTTTTTAATGTTGCCCCGACCCTTGTGGTGGCGCTGCTAAATTTTAGGTTTAGAATTTTATCGGTAGTAGGAGCAAGAGGAGACTATTATTTTGATTATTGCAACCAAAAAATATCGATTAAAGCCTTCATAAGCTCTCCGCAAAAAAAAAAAAAAATGAGGAAGGGTTGCCCCCACTTTTTAGATGTACTATGTTTTTTATATAAAAAGCCTTTTATCTATTAACTACCGCAGCAAGAGGGCAAATTGAAACTCGACCTATATATATACCCGGAATGCATTTAATAGCAAAATTGATTTTGTTTTTAAATTTCCATGGTAAAACATGCCGGATAAGTTATAACTTAAAACGGCTGGATCGATTTTCATGATCTCTTATTTGTTAACTTTTCAAATGTCCAAAATGCTCGGGTTGGATTTTTTATCTCACTGAGCACTAAGAGATTCATTGTTGGTAGGACTCGCCTAGTAAATCCATCAAGGTTAAGGTTTTGATTATCCATTTTTTAAACAATCTGCTTGAATTTAATAATAAGTAATGATCCGAATGACGATTTGACAAGAAAACTTTAAATATTCATGCTCTTTATTATTTTCCAAAAAGAAAGAACTCGACTGTGTTACTGAAAACCTATACAACATAAGCACTGTTTTTTTTTGTTTAACAAACAAAGCGAAATTAGAATCCCTATATATTTTTTTAATCAAATGTGTTTTTCTTTTTTATTAAAAACTATTTTTATAATTCTAATTAAAATAAAGCAACTTTTTTTTGAAAACAAATTGAAAAACACAAATTTTTTCTGTTAGTAACCACTTTAGTAGCACAACCACAGTTTTTTTGGCCGGCACAACAGCTTTAAAACAGCGTACATGCATTCCGCATAGACGGTTTTTGTTTACCTCCAAGAGAAAGTTTATTTTCAGTCATCCTACCAAAAATCAGGATATAATTTATATATAACTTCCCCGCAAACTAAATGGACATGACAGCTTTTATTTTTCTTGTTCTAAAAATATCTTATTTTTACTTCTTAATAAGGCTTTCACAACTGCTGCTCAGATTTGGCAATGACTTGAAGAACAAGCGATTTCTGTCGATTAGCTGCTCTTCGCTCTTGGCACAATCACTTGCGCTGGTTGTGACACCACCACCACCAGCCGTCGTTGTTGTTGTGCTAACACTTATCGGACCGCAGCCATCTTCAATGGTGTCTAGAGAGAGCCGCAGTTTACTTCTGGGATTTGTAGCGGCATCACTGTTAGGGCGAAACAAAGCACGCCTTTGTTCCCTTTGGATGGCACTTTCGAAGATGTCAGTTGATTGAAGTGGAACGATAGCGTTAGCAGCTGGTTGCTTAGTCACACCAATATCAGCTTCAGCAGTATGTTCAAATTTGGAATTCACAATGTTGGTGTCGCTAGTTAGAAGCTTTGTATCCGAATAACGCCTTAGATCTTTGCCAAGGAATTTATCTAAATTATCGCTGATGTCGGGCGATGTAAGTACACTCGAATGCCTATAGTTAATCTTTGGGAAGCCAGAGTCATTGAGAATATCTCGATTCTCAAGGAACACCGAGGAATTAGAATACCGATGATGGTGATGATAGTGCGGATTGGTTGGTGTGAAAATCGAACCGGACGAAGTAGTGGCTGTTGGCTTGAAGACATATGAATTGGTGGTTCGACTTGTTGTCTCACTGTTGCTACTCACACTGGCAGTGTTGTGCGGTTGTAATGGATGTGCCACGGCTCCCGTTCCAGATGCCATTGATGGGCTCAGGTCTTGCCGGGATCCATTTACGGAATTACTGCCACTGTGTGAGTGCTCAAGCACATTGTGTATGGAGTCATGAAAAGGTGTCATGCTGCCCGAACCCTGTGGGCACGGACGAAATGAGGAAATTTGACTGACATCATCTAATGTCCAGTCACGGTCGTAATTATGTGAATTGCTCTCTATATTGGCTACAATTTGGCCATGTTGACCTGTCTGATGTGGATACTGACCGGTGCCGTTGGATACCAATTGGTGAGCTAGATTGCTTACCGATGTTGGTTGTATATCAACAACATCTTGTTGATCTTCTCCTCGGACGCCTGTTGCAGCAGCAGCAGTCGCAGCTGAAGCTGATGGATAATTAAAGGAGTTGTAATTGTAGTTGTTCGTTGTATTCGAATGCGAAACTAACGCATTACTATTGTGGGGTATGTTACGGCTATGCAATACTGGTGATGGCGGTGAAAGCGGATGAACTTTCTCTGGAGCATTTTGTATTAGAAGAATTCTAAAAAGAAAAAAAAAAAACATATATACAAATTAATTTTAATTTTAAATTAAGAATATTTTAATTTATCAAGGTGGCTAGTTTCACGCAGATTCAAAAATGATACAGATTAAACAATGCATTTCTAAAATCTGTAAATTCGTCCTTACAGCATTGCCGGCTAGAACAATAATTGTTGGTCAGGCTTAAAAAAAAAAACGAATAAAACGAAATCATTTGATTGGCGCATAGTATCTATTTTTTACTTTTGGCAGAGTATAATATAGAGATAACTAATTTTTATAATATTTAAATATTAGTTTCATATATCTTCCGACTAATCATAGTTCTACCTTAAAATTTTTTGTGAAACACACTACTTAGTGTAGTTTTATTCAAAGTTTAAATTTAATTAGTAATTATTTGTATCCTTTGAAAAAAATTTAAAATGCGATTTAGAAGAAATACATAGTCAGCTGACGACTTCATCTTTGTTTAACAGGAAATGAGTAAGCAAATTACTCATGAATTCAAAATTTGGTGTCGTGATCACTCATAAGGGACGAGGACTTAGTTGTGCAAGTTTTAGGAATGTAGGCGTGTAATATTTTTGGAGTACTTTTTAAAGTCTCGCAAGAAAATAGACATACTCTTATGCACTAGCTATTTCGAAACCGGATAAAATAATCTAAACATTTCGTAAGTAGGATTTATATAAAAATATATTATGTTGCATATTAAGGCTGTTTAAGTTCTATTTTTCTATTTATCTACATACATTATTTCTCTAAGCACTTACAAATTCAAATATATCTGAAAACGAAGTGCACGTGAGTACAGTCAAACCATTATTTAACATCGTCAAACCTTGTAACAGGCTGGACTTTGCATTTTTCAAAAATAGTATGTGCCTTTAGTCATTTGATCTTCATTTAGGTGACGGACCCTAATGTAAATCATTTGTTATTTGCTGATGATTAAACCACCATAAGTGAATATCCTTCGTTCTTGCAAGAATTTAATGCATGGATGCGCAAATATTACTGAATATTTATTCTACCTACTAGACTCTATACACTTACATATGTTTCACAATGTTGGACAAATATACACCAAGTAAGACATCGCAGAAAAGGGAGTGACAAAGTGTGATCGAATAGAAGTTAGAAAATGCAAAGAAACATTTACATAAATATATTATCTAATCAGGCCAAAAGGCAGGTGTATACAATGTTCTAACACTATTACGGAAGAATCGCAGTTGGCCTCAGAACAATCCAAAACTGGAAGGCCTGTCTACATTTTTACAGGTAAATCCAGCACACTTCACAGGTGGGACATTGAGATAAAGCAGCGAGAATTATATAGTCCTTTCGAGAACATATCAAGCTTCCATCGGTTTATAGAAGAAGAAGACGATTTAATCAACTTATAATTATCCTTACCGATTTCTAGCTCTCCATCTATGGCACAGGTGCAAATATGCTTTACATTGAATGTACATGAATACAACCCCTCCAGTAAGACCAACCGTAACTACCGCCAACTTCGTCCAGAATGGCCAATCTACATAGAAGAAAAAAATCAATGTTAATTTTCTCTAATGATTCAAATATAATAAGAGTCAACTTACCGATAATTCCTCGTTTGACATCTTCAGCAGCTCTTTCAATAAGCACACAAAGCGACCAAATAACACACAACGCTGCAGCACAATGGAAAAGTACCGAGCAGCAGAGTCTTCTTCGTTCAACACCAGAAATATCTAAGCTTCGCCACTGAAACAAAAAAAAAAAAGTATAAATAAAATTTTTGTATAAACTTCAAAATGAGTGCGTGTTTTTTTCTTTTTTGTTGGACAGTACTTACTTCATTGAAGGGCTTTATTTTTGTGTGCATTATGAAAGGGAATTTGCATAATTCGCAGGAGTTTGTTTCGGAAGCGGTCAGCCATTGCTGAAGGCAGGTTTGATGGACGTATTTAAGACTACCTGAACAGTAGCATGGTGTAAGAAGTGGATTTTGTGGGTCGCTTTCGCAGTGGCATATTCGACATATGTCGCCACTGCTTTGTGAAGCTTGACTGCTGCTTGAACCAAATCTAGAATGAAAAAAGAAAACAAAATTATTGGGGTTAATGAAATATAATATTCATGTAAGATGAGAATAAAAGTTTTAGAAAAACACAAGGCAAAATAATGTTGTTTAACTATGTAAAACGGAACCATTTGAAATGTTCGCAAAGATTTGCAATGTAAAATAAAAAGTTTCTTTTATAAATGGGACGTGTGCGACCAGAGATCCCTTAAAAAAATATACGAACTCTGCAAAGCCTTGGACTGTTTTATTAATTCCTGAATAGGTTAGTGGAAACTTTGACAGTGGTTTTCTTATTTTTTTAGCTCACTAGCTCTTAATTTATTTATTCATAAGAATTACTTCAAGGAAACAAACAGACACCATTGCAGTCATTTCAATAATAGCTTTTTTTTTTTTAAGAAATACATAAATCTAAAAAGAACAACTTAATTGGCAGAGCAGGTGACTCTCCACGTGTCTATGGAGTTTGGTAAAATTAAATGTGAACAAACCGCATTACCCGAATTCGATAAATTGATATCAAGGGAATCAATTTATCGATGTACGAGTAGAGTATTGATGTTTTTTTTTTTGCTTTCTCTTTATGACTTCCGTAACTCGCATTCGGGGATCTTAATTGATTTGGCTAATTGCCAAAGTGTGCGCAATTGGTCATGAACTTGAAATTTTAGATACTCAGAGACAGAGACTAATAACTACCCCCACTCAGTTGCGTGTCAAAAAATAGGGAAAGTGGGTTATATGTACATTTTTTTTTTATTTTCAACCTAGGTTAAATTATAACTTGTGTGAAAATCTAGTGAAAAATGATTCTATCATTAGACAAAAAATAAAAATGGAAATGTTTTGGTTGAATTTGTTGCCAATTGGTATATTTTAAAGTCTTAAAATGGAATTTTCCACATTTTTTTGAATTTCCAACATGTACCTACAGCGCTAATTTTTTTTTGTTTTACTTTATCGAAGCACATTAACCACCACAAATTTCCTGGCAGTTTTATCGACCGAACGAACAAACTAACGGCTGAAATATTTCAGGGACAGTCATTTTATCTATCTATATTTGGAAGGAACATTGTTTTTTTTTTGTTCTATATAATATATATGTGTGTGCATTAAGTAGGCGGTGTTGGTATTTTTCTTTAGAGACAAATAGACCGACTATCTTGTACCATACATGGTCGGAAATATAATTAAAGGAC
The DNA here is from genome assembly GCA_958431115.1 of Syrphus vitripennis. Taxonomy (NCBI): domain Eukaryota; kingdom Metazoa; phylum Arthropoda; class Insecta; order Diptera; family Syrphidae; genus Syrphus; species Syrphus vitripennis. The sequence continues at coordinate 28,237,856 of OY288110.1, forward strand.
TCTGGCTCTATTCTATACTGTGACTAGAGATAATAAAAACGACAAAAACAAAACTGCACACACCTCAAAAAACATAGTAGAATATATAGCCGGCGGATATAAGATACTTGACCTATGTTATTTGTTCATTCATAACATAGGCGTAGTATATTGTTTATACGACGACGTTAGAGAAAGTCATTAACAGAGCAGCAAGGAAAGGTTTGAAGGAAGTTTGATATTTGAAAACGTCTCACACAATATAGAACTAGGCAATTAAGGACATTTCATTAAATTGTTTATGCTTCACTCTGAATCACGTTCCATTGATTAAGTAGATGATATAATTTTGAACTCATAAGTTTTTTTTTTTTTGAAAATTGTTTAAGATGTTTTTAACAAAGAACATATTATGAGTGTAGCAGTATTTTAAAAGAATCATTTGGAAAAAGATGAAACCAAAAATGTCTTCAAATGGGTTCAAATGCCGAAAATACGCAACGAATAAAATACTCCAAACAGACATTTTTTCTTTTATATTCGGGTTGATTGGCCCTGAGAGTGAAAACCTGCTAACTCACTGTTTGTGTATTTTAGAAAAAAGAAAAGAAAAAAACTAATAGTGTTCTCAACGTCTTTATATATTTTTTTCTCGAACCAATCTACCATATGTAAAAAAAAAAATGGTAAAATTTGATAGGTAGGTTTTTGAATTTTTAGGAAATTTTTGAAATAATTAAATGTGGTAAAAATAAAATTGGAGTTACTTGTCTCAATAAAATTAAACCTTAAAACGCATTTATCGTTACCTTTTTGACATTTGAGCGGTTTATTTTAAAAATGGCATTTAATTTTAATTTCCGGATAAAAAAATCAAATTAATTTTTTTTTTTTGAAAACAATTTAATATTTCATTTATTTTTTTAATGTGTATATTATAATATTATTAAATGCAAAAATTCCAAACATATTTTTTTTTATAAAAAATACTTCAGAATTAATAATAATTTTTTTTTTTTAAAACGACACGATTTTTTATATTTTTTTCCAAAAGAATTTATTTTTATGATACATAGGATGGCACCTTCAGTTTTGAGCTTTGGCTTATTCCTGCAATTCGAAAAAAACTGATTTTTTTTCTCATTTTTTAATATACATACATTTGGGATTGTACCTAACCTTGTTTGGTAAATATTCTTTCTGCAAATTTTTTAAATCTCAGTTTTTTGTATGGGGTTTGACAGCAAATTATGAATTTGTTCGCGAAATTATCTTTGTCTTTTTTATTTCCAATTTTACATAGAACACTCAGAGCGCCCTGGTGCTAACGTCGAACAGATATAACGTTGCCACTCTCGCGCAAAGATAATGCGACAGATAAATTAAATTCATTTCGATTTCTTTGTATCAAATAAATAAATAAAAATGCTACAAAACAAAAAGAAACGAGTTTTCAATAAAATCTTAAGTTGAGTCAATGCACCTCGTCTTTGAAAAAAAAAAAATAAGAACTCATTTTCAGCTTTTTGCAAAAAAATAACTGCGACGCATTTTAAAGAACAAAAAAAAATGTGTGCCGAGTTGTTTTTACTTCAAGAGTCGATGCCGATGCTGTTGTTTACTCTTGTCTGTCCGGCGATGGCTATTTTGAACAAACTTTGTGTTATTTTTATCACATCTGTTATTATAACGATGATGATGGTAAATGATTTTAAAGTCAACATTGTGTACGAGATCACAGTGTATCTGCAATCTGCTATGCATAAAGTAATACTCTTACAAATCTGATGTACTCTTACATAAAGTAATACATACTTTAAAAAATCGAAAATAAAGAATTTAAATAATGTTACGAATTGTGCGTTCTATGTATGTTTTTTTAATGCGTTTTATATTTTATATCAATGTACATAAAATTTTGTTGAATATAATTTTATTTACTTCCAAGCATTCAACAATTTTTAATTGAATTCGGTTTCTCCGTAGGTTTGTTTTGATAACTTAAAAAAGTTTAAATGAAAAATTTGAACGAGGTTAGGAGTGATTTCACTTTTTTACCCGTTCACAATCTTGCCGCCATTTTATTTTGTCACAAGGTATCATAATTTTGAGTTTGCTTTTTGCTAGTCTTCAAGCAGCTCTGAATGCTTCATTAGGTCTACTTGTTTAGGTTCATCTCTGAACTTCAACTGGTTTTCGAGAGGCTTAATTTATTGAGAGCTTGTTCTTTACGAAAACTTGTGGTTTATTAAAAATGTATCGAAAAACTTTTTTTCTGTGTTTTCGACGAAAACAGATTTTTTCGTAAAAACCTTTGTGTTTTTTTGAAATACTTTCTCAGTTGTTTTTTTTTTCTACCAAATTTGTGTAAATTTTTTGTTTTGTCATGTTCTAATTAGCTGTGTTGAAAAAGAATTTGTTGTTTTTTTTTTTGTCGAACATGATACGGTATGGAAGTGCAAGATTTTTAGAAAATCCTGAGTCCACGAATCAAATCGGAGTTCAATAAAATAGACTTAACGTCTGCGCTATTGGCTTGGCTATAGTTCGGAATAGATACAAAAATTGCGGAATCGAAAAGGAGATGTAATTGTCTTCGTCGATATAATATGTGCCTGTTTCTGGGAAGCAAGAAAATGAAATGTATCACTCACTGTTCACACTTTCTCACTGATCTTGCCCTTCTCCTACATTTTTTTCTGTTTGGTTACTACGCAGAAACAAAATTACCTTAAATTTAAGATGGCAGTCAAAGAAAAAAAGATTTTTAATGATTGATAGAAAAATCGGCCATCTAATTTTTTAGGATAAGTAGGGCGTTACCTATACGGCTAAGAGAAAAATGTAAAAATAAGAATTTTTTCGACGTGACGTAAAAACGGAATAACTTATTCGATGAAAATTCTAATAAATAAGACTGCTAGTTTTTTTTAAAGTATTTAAAAACTTTGCTGGATTTGAAACAAGCAAGGGTTATATTCAAAAATTTAGACAAATTTTAAAATGTTTGTTTACTTCCTTCTACATTAAAAAAAACTCAATACAAAACCATATCAGAACTTATGATTAAAATGAATGTAGTTGTTATCTTGTATATAGCTAACAATATTTTAAGTTTAATTTAACAATATTACAAAAAGATAACACTTTCTAATTTCCTACACAACGTACACAATTTTATCGCAAACATTCCTCGCTTATGAATGCCAATAAAAAAAAATGCAATTAAGTATAGAACGTTAATGTTCTTGGCAGAGACATAGTTCAGACCTGTGCAAAACAACTTACATTATACCAGCTACGTATTATTGGCCATAAATAATTTGCGCTTCAAATCGAAACTACTTACAACTACGAGAATCTGCGGTTAAAACTTGTCTTTTTAAATATAGTTATTTTATCTGATTTGTCTTTGTCATTTTTATGCACATATAATAGAATGTATACAACATAGCTGGAACACGATACTAGATTCGATTCAAAGCTAAACACGTACCGCAGAATTATTTGTAGCTTTGTATCGCGTCGTCGTCATCGTCGTGAATTGCATTGCAAATGACCAAATCGACTGTAAAATCCATTAAAAAATGGAAAACCATCATCGGAACAACACTACAAACAAACAGCTCTAACTGACAGGAAAATACTCACCTGCCTTATGATAAGGACCAATAGATATGGAGTTCCTTTTGAAACATGATAAAAAATTATGGCAATACTGTCAGAGTCATGTTCGTGTGTCCCAAAGCTGCAATAATACTATATGAATATAAAGACAAAATAGGTAATAGCACACAGCACGCAGTCGACTGGAGATAAACTCCTTACATGACTTGACCATTTCTTGGTTTGAAAATGGAAAATTTTATAGAAAATCATAGCAGGTAGTAGTAGTATAGTGAAAGACAACCTACCTCCCCGCTATCATCAAGCTCCAAAGAATGTCAATTCAATTTGTGTCCACTAATTCACTCTCAGTCGCAGTGGTGACAGCAGTAGCAGTGAATAGACAGAGGTGCGGAGGTCTTTTACTTCGACATCAACTTCTTTACACTCAATGTCTACTGTCGACAGCATGGAGTGAGATTCTCTGTTCTTAAAGTTGATGAAAAGAAGACCCTTATAAATAAAGAGATCAATAACCTTCTATATACTCGTATATACATATGTATTTCCCGTATAGTAATGAATTCAAAGCAGTAAATTGACGTAAATAGTTGGGTATTATTTCTTCAATAGATAAATCAAATAAAATGTATTTGACATTTTCCTTTCAATACAAAACTATAACCCAATTTGTGTGGCATGCCACATGTCCTATCTATCTAACTGTTTCTGTATTGCATTAAAGTTTATAAACCATAGAACTAGCCTAATTATTTGTCAATTTTGTGTGCAAGTGAGGCGAAACTATTCAAGGCTGTCAAATTAGATATGGATTGTACATATGTTCATTAACTTGTAGAGAAGTATTTAAAACAATATCTGACAGACACTGTGTTGTGTAGTGTATAGTAACGGGAATATGTATTGATGGTATATGTAAAGGCTTTTGTGGTTTCGTCAATCGATGTTAAGCCGTTGTATTGTTTCGTGTTGGAAGGATATGTTAAGTATAAATTACAATAGACATTGACCATTAATGATGCACACTTATGTATATAACGTTGACACTTTTTTTTTATACAGGGTGGCATGGTTCTTTCTGTTTTTTTAAGGTTTCGATTTTATTGTTGATTGTAAGTACAGTAGGTAAAAAATTTTATATACAATTTTCTAAAAACATAATGATCAAAATAGAAACTTGTAACAGTTCTTGTAAAAGAACTGAAGTTCCCACTGAATTGTTATGTTGCGAGTTAGCTTTAAAATTACTCAAAGTTATCACACAACCCGAGTTTGGTAATCTCAGGTTTGAAAGATTTTTAAAGAAGCTAGAATTTAATATGTACCTAATATGTACTCACCGATATACATCAATTTCTTTTTAATATCTACTATTTGTGTAGAACTGCCACAAGCAGGTTTGTTGAAAATTAAATTCAAAAGAAGGAGTTTTGCATTTAAAGAAAAAATGTTTAATGTTACATATAAAAAATATCATTGCAAAAAGTAAAAATTGAAAAAAAAAAAATGAAAATTATTTGCATTAAAAATAAAATGCACGACTTGATTTATTGACTAAAATGCAATATTAATAAGATGATATAGCATTTCTTTCATTTCGATTACAATCCCCAAACAGTATAGTAAGAGAAATTCAAAAATACCATTTTAAAAGTTTTTTGACTAAATAATTTAAAACTGTTAAAGAGTTTTTCGAGATAAAAAAAAAATCAATGTTGGCTCTATGAAATTACCTAAACCCCTTAAGTTCTGAGTTTGACTCACGCTGTTGGAGTTCTCTGTCATTTCAATGTAAGATCTGATTAATAACTCGCGATATTGATTTGTAGGAATCGAAAACTGAATATTTTCTCAAATTTTTTTTTTATTTGAAATTTAAATCCTTCCCATGGCCATGCAGTAGCCTACACGATCGGTCCAATTTTTAAGCACATTATCGATTGTGTGCAGCTGTATTTCACCAATGGCTTCACGAATATTATCCTTTAAAGCATCAATTGTCTCTGGCTTGTCGGCGTAACACTTATCTTTTACGGCACCCCCCAAATAATAGTCCAACGGTGTCAAATCGCAGCTCTGAGGTGGCCAAACGACAACAGCTCTGCGGCTGATAATGCGATCTTCAAAAACAGCGCGCAAAACACCGAGTGTAGCTTCGGCTGCGTGGCACGTAGCGCCATCCTGTTAAAACCAAATGTTGCCAATATCCTCCTTTTCAATTCGAATCCGCACCAAACAGTGACTTGTTTTGGGTGTATCGGCTTTTCAATGTATGCGTTCTGGGTTTCCGTGCCCCAAATGCGACAATTTTGCTTGTTTACATACCCGCCAAGATCAAAATGAGCTTCATCTGAAAAAATGATTTTTTTTTGGCAAAATTGGCATCTTCTCTAAGTCGATCGCAGGCCCACTTAGCGAAGCGAAAACGTATTGCGTATAAGCGTATACACAACCATATTCGTTCTGTCAAATCAGACATCAGCTAAGTGTTACCATTCACGAAATAAGCACTAGTTGAAAAAAACGATAGATCGCTTTTCAACTTTTATTAATTTTTTTAATGGAGGAAAGAATTTTCCAACTTGCATTAATGTTTTTTTATTTAATGCTTGCTTTTTTTAATGCAGATAATTTTCAAGATCAAAAGATTTAATAATGCAATATTTAAACTTGCGTTAATTTTTTTTCAATGCAAATTTATTTTCATTTTACAATAATTTTTTTTAATACAAATTATTAATATATACATAGATTGAAATATTTAGATTGAAATATTAGATTTTACAAATATTTATTATTTTTTTAAATGACCCTCGATAAATCTCCGCAAACAAATCATAGTCTCGTATCGGATGCTTTAGAGTTTCATGATACAGAACACCCTGTTTATATAGAAATATACATAAATGCAATTTGGCTCTTTGATTACTTTACTTACACAAAGATAAGCAGAGCAAAGGATATAAAAATGATTATAATAAATAATGTTTGTATGCAGTAAATATAAAAAAAAGATTGAATATTACAAGTTTTAACTTGCGTATATAAACTACAATTTATGTATGATAAAATCTTAATCTATATGTTAATTCTGTATGTAATTATTGACACCGACGACGTAAGTATGTTGTACATATTATATGGATTTTGAAATTGGTGCTTTATGTTTACATTTTGGGGCTGTTGAACTTGAAATGGATTTATGGAAATCTCTATAAAAAAAGGAGTAGGGAATTGTGATACATGAGAATACATTAATAAAATTAGTATTTTAAAAAAATACAATAGTTGCAGTAAAGTGATTTTTTTAAAGATATATGTATGTAGAACTTTAAGTTGGCAACACTTTTTTAACTGGCGGCCATTTTTACAGCTATTAAATGATTTGTGTTTGGTTTGGCATTTCAAGAATTGAAGCCACACAATCAAAAAACAAGATTGCTGTTGATCCCTATTTTCATAAAAAAATTTGTTTAACGATGAAGCTCACTTTTGATTGTGAAGATAATCCTCAAGTGTAGATACGGTGGAGACACCATTGCATCCGGAAAAATCGACCAGAATGTTACAGTCAATGGTGACCACTCTAGAGCCATGGTTCCTCAACTGAACAACTATGATGTGCAGGAGCTGCTGTTTCAAAACATGTCACACAGCTCGTGCCACAATCGATATATTGAAGAAAACGTTTGGTAACCCCATAGATACACGTTTTGGAACCGTGAATAGACCTCCAAGATATGGGGTATGTGAAATCGCTTATGATCGACTACTTGGAGGACAACATCAACCACTTTATTGCCTATATACGGCCACAAATGTTGGAAAAAGTAATCGAAAATTAGACCTCCACATTTAATTACGTCCGAGTCAGCCTTTGAGGTCATGCCAGAAATTACAATTTTAAAAATGCATTTTTGCTTTAATCCATTTTCAAAGTTCTGAGGCTCTAAAAAGGAAACACCTTTTATATAAATTAAACCTGTAAGTTAAATGAAAAATATTAGATATGACTGAAATAAAAGAAGCCTCTTTAAATTCTTCACAAAAAAAATCTGAAAACCTGAATGTCTGTTAGTACATCTCCTAAATCAAAAGTTTATGACCAAAAGTCATTAGAATGTCTATTTTTCTTCGCTCTCAAGTTTGTTTACCAAATTTGATCTCTTAATTTTTCAAATATTTGATGTTAGGTTTCTATAAATATAATGCAAATGTTTGTTTAAAACAAAAGTTGAATAGTAGCGATAGGAAGTGCAAATTTTTTTTTGTTTATTAATGCCTGTTTATTCAAACTTTTAAGAGCATCAACCACTACTGTTTTGGTATCTTTTTATGGGTCACATGGCTCACGTAATTCACGTGGTAAGTACTCATCATTTCATGTTGTTGTTTATTGTTGTTGAGCTATGTACACATTTCAAAAGATTAATCCGAATGCAAAATTAATCATGGTATCAAACCAAAACGTGTGATTTCTTCGTGATTTGCATTCAAATACTGAATTCAAATAGAAAAAATTAAAAAAAAAAAAAAACACAGGAGAAATATTACTCTTACTCTCTTATAAAGAAAAATCGTGCAAGCACGTCCGTTTATTATACTCGTATATGTGATGTGATAATAATTAATTCCGGCGAGATTATTTATAAAAGATTAAAGCTTTCTAAGCTGTGTGTATATATTTAAATGCAATCAACAATAAAAATTTTAATTCCAAAAGCCATCACAAGTTCAAAAATCAAAGTATCTAACATAAAGAATAAATTGTTTATTGTTCATATTTTACGACGAGAATCGCGTATGGTGTGGAATTTTAAATTTAGGTGAAAGATTTGTTAAGTAAAATTTGTGTAGAGGTAAACTGCCGGACATAAAAACACAGTTCCAAAAATATTATATTCATTGCACATTCGCTAATGAGTGCGAGTCCAAAGAGAGTATATTGAACCGATACCGAAGTGTATGTTTTTAAGCGGGAATTGAGGACATTGTACGCTCGAATGATAATAAATAACAGATAGGTGTCAGATAAACAACATGGATTCATATTTGGAGGCTACGAAGTTCGGCAACGGTCTAACTATATATAATACTTATTTGCTTTTGATGTTCCAAATAAGTATAATAAAATCATTATGCATGACTGCGTATGAAGCAATATTTCTTTTTAAAGCTTCTTTAAATAGAAAGCACTTTGCACAAATCCAGATTAATTATATCTGCAAATATTAAATCAATGTCCATGTTGTTCACTCCATAACATGTATGGGTTTATGTATTTAATTTAATTTAATTGACATCTGAGGAACGCACATTTTTTTCTTTCAAAAGGTCAAACAAACTCATTTTTTTTTATGCAATTTTGTCTGGAGTAGTTGGTGTTCTTAAATAAGTTGTTGACAGTCAGGTGCGTCACAAAGTTTTGATTGTTTTTAAATTTTTTTTTAATACAGAAACGGGTATCTTTGACGTGTGTACGTGGCTTTGATGTTTGATCATGTGTAGAGCGATTTTTTCTAAAATAGTTTTTTAATGAAAAATATATCAGACTGGTATTCACCGAGCGCTCTTAACTTTAAGAACATCCTAACTCAAAAAATCCTCCATTTCTCTGGCGGATTTTAGGTGCATAACTACTTTGTTCATCTACTTCCAGAACATATCATGAATAGATGACAGATTAGATTTTTGTTTTCGCCACCTCCAAAAGAAAACGCCTTATAACTTTTCATAGTAGAATCGAAGAACGTAGTTGGGTCCAGGTGTTGTCAAATCACACTATCTAATTATGAATAATTATTACTCATTGTTCCATGAAGTAACTCTGTTTTATTATCGCTATAATGATACAATTATATTTATAGGAGATCATCATCCCATGGAAGTTAAGCCATCGAGGCCATCAAAAATGTTTACATAACATGCAAAGGTGTGTTCTTTCATTAAAAATTAGGATTGGCATTGCCATTCGGTGTGTTATGTTTTTATTTATTCAACTTTGGGAGACCTCCATCACTTTAGAACTCTTTGAAATAATTTCCAGAGAAATATTGTTTAAATATGGCCGTAAATTAAAAATTTTAAATAACTATTGAATAGCATTTTCAAATACAGGATAATAGTAAATTTTATATTTGGAATATTCTAAAAGGGTTTGGGTTTGATACCTTTCATTTTTAAGTCCTGTTTTTTTAATCCCGCTTTTTTTTATTCTGTCCCATTCCCGTTTTTTACTTTTAGGCTTTTGCAATCAAAACTAGTTTCTCTAAGACTGTGACTGTCCCATCTGATGCTAGCAACTATAACTTTGCTACCACTCGAAAAATGAAAGATCGCTAGGTTTAATTCCAAAACATCCAACATTATTTTTACATTTATTGACAACCGAAGTGATACATTTATGAAAATGTGGGTTTTTGTCACAAAATTTCAAGATATGTGATTTTCAAAGGTGTCATTGTAAACCTCGGATATGAGCCATGTACATACTGCAATTTGGACTCGGCCACATCCTCATCTAAATTGGTCCAGCAAGGTCGCGATGAGCTTGCGAGCCTGAATATTAACCTCGTTGTTACCCTGATCTGGGTTCCGGGACATAGTGATATCGTGGGAAATGAACGGGCTGACGAGCTAGCCAGGCAAGGATCGGCCCTTTATAGCTCACTTGCGGAAATGGTTAACATTCCTCTTGGTGCTATGAAGGGTAAAATCTTTTCTATCTACCAAACTGAATCAAACCGAAGGTGGAGCAATTTACCCAACTGCATTATATCTAGGAAGATATGGCCCACCTATAATAAAACCCGTACAAACGATCTTCTATGCAGGCCAAGGCAAGACATAGCCAGGATTGTCGCTGTTTGTACCGGACATTGGCCTATAGGAGTTCATGCACAGAAGTTGGGTATCTCCTACAACACCTTTTGCCGTAGTTGTAGTGACCAGAGAGAAAGTGAAACGATAATCCATTTCCTCTGCAAATGTCCTGCTTTGGCAAACACTAGAATGAAATGCTTTGGAAAAGCATTCTTTCACGAACTTGATGAGCTATCTGAGACAAAGATTAGAGACCTAATCTTTTTTCTCAATGCGACAAAATGGCTCTAACATAATCGCTATGAAGCTTCTCTATAAATCTTTCCCTTTCAATCACAGGTCAAACGAGTTTTGGTATCAAAACGGCGCACTACAGCGCTAATTGGATCTCAGGCTAGGTTGCCTTGAGATCGCCATTTCTACCTACCTACCTACCTTGGACTTCTGGTTCTAGTTTTTTTTTTTCTAAATTTCTAGAAACCCTTTTTTTTAAGATTTTAAATTAAGATTAAAAACTGAAGTTTGTACATTCCTGGACAAAGATTTTAAGAAACACGAAGAAAAATACTAAATGAAGAATTTTCCACACCTTGTGTCTGCGTGTTTCTAACAAAATCTCTTACAAAAAAAAGGGTTCTAATCTTTTTCGATTAGAAATGTACCAGCTACAATTTTTGATATGATTTTTTTGAAAGAAAAGATAACGGCTTTCGAGAAATTAAGAAAAAAAATTTCACCTTTCAAAATTTTAAGAGTTTCAGTTCAGCTTTGTTTGATTGGCAAGATTTCGTTATTTATTGATAAAAGATAAATCAAGTTTGATTTCAATTTCATAAAAGTAATACTTCAAAATTGCCCCATTCGATTTTTTTTCGACAACCAATATTTAAGTAAGTTATAAAAAAGCCCATTAAAATTCATTGTCATGAGTAACCGCCATTGACTATTAATCAATAGAATTCAAAAGAAGATTTCTTAATTTTTTTCTTTAAAATTACTTGAAATACATATATTTATTTGGCCATGACATATGAATCAATGCCGTTCCATGGCGTTCAATAAAAAAAACTTCCTAATCTAATCTCATTTTTCTGTGAAATCAGATCACATCGTAAATATACTACAGATACTTAATGAAATAATAAATTCTATAAAAACTAGATAAAAGTTCGAAATACAAACGACTACCTACATACATATATTCCTATTAAATTCTAACAGACATAAATTTATTTCAGGAAAGAAAATAAATTATTTATTTTTAAAAACACACATCACACACAAAATTGGACATAGAGAATTTTGTTCAACTGAAATGCACATGCACAAGCAATTAATAAAGCTATTACATTAATAAATTATGATTTTCTAGGTAAGGTTGACAGCCCATCATACCAAGTGTGTGTACTTACTGTTTTGGTTCATCCATGATTGGAAAATTTGCATTTTTAAAACGCACTTTGGTCATCCATTAATCATTATCATCATATATATTAGATAAGATAATCGATAACTTCGCGGAAATCATCGATACATTAAATTTTAAATGACACATAGCTATAACTCAAACATTCATACACATTGATAAATTATAAATAAATAATTAAAACTGCTAAAACAGAATAATTATTAGTTCTGATGTTGTCTTTCTAAAATCCATGATTTCATTTGTTTTTCAGAAAATTATTAATAAATTATTCGCTATTATTGTAGCTCAATCAGTAGCAAATGAAAGCAGAGATATACATTTAAAATGAAAATAGTTATTTTATTATAATAGGCCGATGGGTCAAATGTAATGTAATTTATGAATCAGTCTATTATAGTATTACTCAAAAATTAGTTTTATACGGACTAAAATATTACTAACAAAATTTTCTTAGTAAAATCAGACGGTTCATGGGAAACGAACATACCTTTTTCTTTTATTAATGTCAAAGTGATTCATTACTATTTAGAACCGAGATGTGATAAACTATTCGAGCAACGATCTTTCGAAGCTTTTATAGTGAATAGTTTTTAAATATTTTATTTTAATATTCAAGAAACTAAAAACCATAATAGGTGGATTATTCTTGCCACGGAAAGTGCTTAACATAGTAAACTCTCTAAACCTGTCATATTTTCATACAAGTTTGTAAATACGATTTTAAGCTGTTGCTTAAATAAATACCTCCTATTATTTTGGATGAGAAAACAGTGCTTGTCGAAGCTCCAATATGACAAATTATAGAGCGGTTTCCGAAATAAATAAGTTTTTTCTTAACGTTTACAACAGGTAGCATTATTTTTGGAATAAAAAAAAAACAATCTCCTAATTGTGGGCCACGCAAAAGGAATAATTGTTAAAAAAATTGCTTTCTTTTGGTGAGTGAAATGAAATACTCATCGCAAAAGTGATTTAGCTGTTTAGTAAAATGGGCAAGACTGAATTTATGTTCGAGCACTTAAAAGACATGAGTTAGACAGAGAAAACAAGAAGATAAAGATAGGAAAACAACAAAAAGTCATTCATCCACTTTTACTAGCTAAACTGATTTTTAATGAAAAGTGACTTACCTCACTCATTTGATTTAGCAAAATCTCGACACTGATGTAGAAATTATGAGAGATATTAAAATGAACCTTTGTATATAAAAACTATAGTACTCTCATGGTGGAAGTCGAATGGGGCGACATCTAATGTATGCGGGCAGCCCTTACTTTTTTCTTTTTGCGGAGAGCTTATGGAGGTTTTAATCGATATTTATTAATATTTTTTGGATGCAATAATCCTCTTGCCCCTACCACCAATTTCCGACGCTTAAAGACTCCCCAGATCGGATTTTACACCTCAAGTTTTGCAGCGCTAGCACCAGGATCCATGCAACCCTAAAAAAAACTCGCCATGATAGTACTATAGTTTTTATATACAAGGAATGAACCCTATTTTTCGCGAGGTTATCGGCTCCGATGGCCGAGTGTTCTTGTCACGTGACGTTGCAACGCGCACAACTGGCGTCTCCCACGCTGAGTGCTGCCCATACCTCTGTCTTTAGACCGCAACTGTACCCTCCCTGTATTTGAAAAAAAAATATATAACTAATATTCATTTTTTACAGCAAATTTCATTTGACTCCATTCAATAGTAAGAACAAAAAATGCAATACCTCCTAATTAGGATTTATTGTATTATTGTATTTTTAGAAGAATTTCATCATGTCATTTGTTTCTATCACAAGAAATTCAATTAAAACCTAATTACTGAGGAACAAAATTGCAGTAACTGATGCAATAACTTCTAAGATTACACAAATGAAATTAATCCTTATTAGAAGTTATTGCGTTTGTTTTTGTCAAATTTGTCTGAAAATTAATGAACTATTCATTCTGTTTATGATAGAAAAAGTATCATAGCCCCTCTAGTATTCGTAACAGAAATTTGGAGTTCGTGTAAAACGAAATCACTGGCTCCAAATCCGGTGGAAATATTTTATTAATGTCGGCGATTAGGAGCTATAATAATTTTTTTGGCGTTCATTATACTAATTTATTACGACGAGATCTGTGATAAAGTCGATTTAAAAGCTGAAGTCATCGACGCAACCAAAAAAAAACATGCTTTTTATACTAATTAGGCGTTGCCGAAATCGAAAATAACTATCATATTTTTTTTTCAAATAACCGTTTTCGAGATAAGTGAAAAAAAAACAGTTTTGCTGTCTATTTCTCAAGAACGACCATCAATCTCTCAAGCTATTTATTTTATATACATAGGGGTATGAATACATTAGGGGTATTCATGCAACGGTGGAACATTTTACCCAGGGTTGACCCAGGTTTTCTTGACAACCCCAACAGTTGTCAAAAAACACTTAAGGGTTGTCAATTGTCTCTTTGACATTCAAACCAGAAAAAAACATGAATTTTGTACTATGTGCTGCAATAATTTTAATTTAAATTTAAATTTATGCGGATTCACCTGTTTTTATTTATTTATACAACACGTAATGGATGAGTTCAGGTTTTTCAAAAAACGCTTTAGGGCGAACCAGGGTGACTTCAGGGCTCAACGAACAAACCTAATATGAGTTTTAATCTGATTATAACAAACTGTATGTCGTTGGATAGTAAAAGATCGCATCTTTCCAAAAAATACAATGTGTGTACAATATTGAATAAATAGTTAAAGAGATTAATGCCAGTACTAGTGAAATGGAAAACAAAATTGTTTTTTTGCGCAGTTCTTGAAAACGATTATTTGAAAAAGAAAATTATCATTTTCGATGCCCGCGATCTCAAATTGGTCTAGAAAAGCATGTTTTTTTTTACAGTTGCGTTGATCACTTCAAAATTTCTTTAAGATTAAGAATGCTGACTATAGAATTTAAAATTTTGCGACTTTGAATTATGTAATTTTATTGTAGAATCGATTTACATGTGCCGACCCCATTTGAAAATCATCCATTATCTTTAAATGTGTTAACTAATTTTAACCATTTTTTATTTAATAACCCATATTAAATCTTTGACTGAGCTGAGTATATAACCCAAATGATAACATAATACAATAAAATAAAAGAATAAACACAAAAATAAAATAATTACAAATCAAATTTCAGATACCCAAAGAAATTTCACATCTGTATTGAATTTGCACGTGCTCTTTTTCTTATTTTAATAAATGAAGCGTTGAAATGAAGAAGGGGTTAAGTGACATTTTCGATTTTTTCTTAAGCAGAATTGTCAAAAATATGTAGCTTAAAGTCGATATTATTAAATGAAGTACATATGTATTTTTTAAACGATTGGTTTGTGCTTTATTGTTCTTCCTCATTAGAAAGTTTCAGTTGTCAGCTCAAAAAAAGTTGTAATCCAAAAACTTTCAATATCTCAAAACTATAAAAATGTCACTTACCCCCTTCTTCATTTGAACGCTTTAATTGTTCTAATAAATTTATCTTCCCTGTGCATTTTTTCCGACACGCTTGAGAATTTTTTTTTATTTTAACTTTTACATGCTTTTATAATTGATTTAAACTCAAATTAATGTATCTAATTAGAAAATACAAATTTATTAATTTGTAAGATTTAATTTTCAATTATAGCTATTTAGAGTCAAATTTGAATAAAATTTTGTTTTGAGTGTTGCGGAAAAAAATTAAACTCAAATTGGCTTGTTAAAATTAAATATGCTAACTAATTTTTAAATTTGAATATACCTACTAAAAATGTGGCAAAATTAGTGTTTGCTTTGCAAATTGAATGGTCCAAACTGTGTCTGGTAAGAGTCAGTTCAGAATTTGGTAAATTGTTCATAAGAAATACGAAAGCAATGGCTGTTCATCGCGTTTTTTTGTATTTCGAAAAACCCTTTTTTTGAACAAGCTTTTTGGTCAAACGACCAACTGGGAACTTTTAAAATAGTTGAACAACAAGTGGAGAAATTTAAAAATTATTCAGAATTTTATAAAGAGAACTTGACTTGCTCAAAGATTAATTTTCTTCCTAATGTCCTCAGTTGGTCTGTTCGCCTACTATTTCAAGCTAGACCTGCTTTTCGTTCCTTTCACCACAAATTGAGAACATATTTAAAACAATTAATCAATCAATATGTTCTTTATTGAATACAAAAGGTCAAATGCTAACTTGACTCGAATACACAAAAAAAAAATTTCCAGACAAAATTGTTTTTGATTTCTGAAAGATAATTTTTAACTTTAAAAGTCATTGCTGAATTTTTTCAAAGTACCGAATTCTACAGAACAAAAAAAAACAATTCTGATGACCTCAACTTTGGGGTTGTTCTCACGCGATTAGACAAGATTGTCAATTTACGCAAACGCCTTTATGACTTAAAATATTCAGACGAACAATGAGATCACTGTTATGGAAATACTTAAGAATATCGACGAGTTTACGATCTCTTATTGAACAGTTTTTTTTTTCTTTCTCAGAAATGACTCGCTCAATAAACGTCTTAAATTCGTTATAAATAAATTTTTTATAAATATTGATATCTACTTTATATGAGTATTCAATAATAACAAATACAAAACATATAAGTGCAATTGTTATCTTTTCTGTTGTTTTATAATAATAATAATAAATATAATAACAACAGTGCATACCTATATCTTATTGTTTATTAAGTGTTTTTTTTTTAAGATAATAAATTAAACATTGTTTTATCATAGTGATTTATATACGTACATATTTTAGCAATATTAATTTATAAAAATAAAATAATTACAGAAAAGTTTTAAGAACGTGATATCATTATCAATTGTTTTATTGTTTGTACATAACGTAACATATGTTACGCAGATGAATGAAAAGAAAACGTAATTTATGTGATTTTTTATTCGCTTGATATAGTTTAAATTTATTTTCTATAGACAAAACATTATCATGAATATAAGGGACTTGTAAGAAGGCTGCGCCTTGATCGATACATTCTAAAGACATTGAAAAAAAATATCGATCTATATTTACATATAATAATAAAATTAATACTCATGCGAAAATTTTGTATGAACATTTGATAGCAGTTGACACGCTTAATAAGGCTTTACGCTGTTGTATAAATGCACTCAATATAATTAAGCTTTATGTCGCATTACTAACTTAAATATTTTATTTAATAAGAAGTATATATCTCAATTTTAAAATTTCTGAAGTTTTAATACTCTTAGTATCTTAGTATAACCTTAAACACAAACACAGTCCTTTTTTAAATTTAGCTTAAGGCAGTTCAACAGAATCAAGCATAAAAAAACTAAAACATATATACGTACATAGTTCTATACTTTTCCGAGTGTTTTGGATATGCTGAATCAGAAATGAGAAATTTTTTATCAGCTCTCCTTTCCCGTTAGAAAACCACAAAAAATATAATAATTTTTTAATACATAAAAATTCTCAAGATTATTTCAATATTTTTATTTGCCGTCAAATGTTTAAATTTATTATTTAATGATTTATGACAAACATTTGGTATGGGTCATGTTTTCACAATCTTTTAAATTTTGAAGCATTGAGTAATAACAAAAAAAAAAAAACAAAACTTGTCAAATTAACATACCAAATTTTAGTGATTAATCACTAAGTAACAAATTTTTCTCATAATTTTGAGTAGTTGCAATAAAACTCTACTTAAATTATTTTATAGTAAAAATTCAGAAACTTTACAAACTTTTTTTTTACAGCTTACTACTTTTTACAGCTGATTTTGTTTTTGCGGAACAAAAACATAAGAATGTTTTTTTTTTCTGTGGTATAATATTTTGAAAATTTCATGGCATTAAAAAAGTGGAACCCTCAGATGTAAATACTTGATCTTAATCCGGCCCTGGACATTATAAATAAGATGTTCTATTAAAAAAGTTTTCAAATAATATTGATTGTACAATTTTTTAGAAATGATAATTATGTTTGTTTAATTTGAATAAACAGAAAACAAAATAAATATGTATGTACCCCAATATATATTTGTTTTTCAAAGGTTAATTTTTACCATATTTATTTTGGGATAAATTTTATTTGTTAAATCCCAAAGGTATTACCGAAAATAATTTTTGAAAGGGAAAGGGTTATTTAAAAAAAATATAAGATCAGGAATAAATTGTTGAAGTTACCCAAATTGAGCAGTTCTTCCTTCCAAAAACGAAGACAACATTAATTGAATCCCATTGGAGGAAATTTCTTGGACCCCGCGGTCTTTTTTTCATTTTCTTAATGAAATTTCGCATCATAAAAAATCGGAACCTTTTTTTACCTCATTTCACTCAAGCGCGTCTTCTACTGACTTTTCCATTTTCATACATTTTCTTATCACGATCGTCAACCTGATTAAAAAGAAACTGCAATTTACGCCTTCAGCTAAAAGTTTCACTTCCCCTAAGAGTTTAAGTAAATGAGACTCACTGTTTTTTTTTAAATATATTTGAGTAAAAAATTTTTTTTGTATGTACATAGGTAACTTCATTTTCTTATGAGAGTACGTCTCGTAATTCTGCGAAAGTCATTATACAAATTTAAATCCACTGTGGACAAAAAGGCAACTTTTATTTTCAATTTTTTTCAAAAAAAAAAAATCTTAAAAATAGAATAAGAACAAATTTTACTAATTATTTATAATTAATTAATAACAAAAATATCAAAACACTATACCTAAAAGCTTATTTGTAAAATAAGCAAAACTTTAAATTTACATTATGTTGTTCTTTTTAAGTCGAGAGTAAAATCGTGTATAGATACGGTACACAATGTACAACAGAAAAATAAAAATAACAACAACAAGAAAAAAGTCGAGTTCACAACAAACCAATATTGCATAAATATTTAGTGAACCATCATACCTATTTACTTTCATTTTTGAGGCCTTAGCTTAAATATCAACAAAGAATAATTTAAATCAATTGTAAAATATTTCAAATTCTATATAAAAGCCAATTAAATGCATCCATTTAGCTTTGGAACCCGCTAGAGATTGTTTACATAGCAAACACAACATGAGGTCAAACAAGTTTATCAATCTGCTTTTTACGCCATACGTCTGCCATAAAGACTATACTATATAATATGTAGGTAGGTATGAATGTACATAAGTATATAGGATGGAGATTGGTGAAGCTCTTGGTTACTTATGGAAACTAAACATGCATGACTTGACTGGATTAATTAAAATATAACATACATAAACATATATATAGTAAGTTTTATATAGTTTACCTGTTTCTATGTTGCCTTTGCACCTATTCACGTTTTGTTAATGAGATTTTGTTGATCTCGCGAAAAATTATCAAAACTTTGCATTCTTTTGTACCTATTGAAAAAATATACGACGTATATTTAAGATAGAGAGAACAAATTGGCTCTTGGGTTTTGTTTATTTTAATATACCAATGAAAAATTTTTTAATAAGCTTAGCTTTCACCTTTTTATTATTTACATACTTTGAGTTCCGTAATATTACAAAAAAAAAAGTAATAGGTATGATAAAATTGTCAATGTCTTTTATACGATTTTTAAGAATCACCAAAATTTCATTAATACCCTTTGCTTTTTCCAGACAAAAACGTACAGTAGAACTTCGGTAGGTCGACCTCTTAGGCTGTTATTAAAGCGTTCGGTAAATAAAAGCTTTAGAGACCGTCCACATATTTGAAACTTTAGATAAGAATGAAATGTGAAAGGATATTTTAAGTATAATTAAATGCATCTTTTATTCACATAGCTAGTTGACCCAGATATATATATATCTAGGAAGATATGGCCCACCTATAACAAAACCCGTACAAACGATCTTCTATGTAGGCCCAGGCAAGACAAAGCCAGGGTTGTTGCGGTATGTACCGGACATTGGCCTATAGGAGTTCATGCAGAGAAGTTAATCATTTCTCACAACACGTCTTGTCGTAGTTGTAGTGACCAACGCGAAAGGGAAACGTTAATCCATTTCCTCTGCAAATGTCCTGCTCTGGCAAACATTAGAATGCAATCCTTTGGTAAAGTATTTTTTCACGAACTCGACGAGCTATCTGAGACGAAGATCAGAGATCTGACCTTTTTTCTCAATGCGACAAAATGGCTCTAACATACTCCGCTGTGAAGCTTCTCTGTAAATCTTTCACTTTCTATCATAGATCAAATGAGTTATGGTTTCAAAACGGCGCACTACTGCGCTATTTGGATCACAGGCTAGGTTGCCTCGAGATTGCCATTTCTACCTACCTACCTGACCTAGATATGCTAACTTCACTCAAGCCTTCAACGTAATCCGAGTTACAGAGTACATTAAAAACAGTAAAAGCTTAACCCAAATGTTTGGCTTAGTTAATATTTAATTGTTTTTCCTGTTCAGTACTAAAATCTATTAGCAATATTTAAAATGCACCGCGAATGCACTTACATTGTAATCAACTTCCATTATCTTTAACTAACTTTTTTTCTTTAGAAAAAATATATCTGAGCAACGTTATTTGTAATTTCAAGTTCGAACTCATAGCCATATGTTCTACGCACTGCGCTACCGAGATCACAAGAACAGGTGCATCCCAGATTAGCTTTTATTGTTTAACAATCGCATTTGAAACCAGCTAGCTACATAAGTTGCTGTTGTACATTCAGTTTCTTTCTTTATCCGATTTTGATTTTTCAGAAATTTTTTGGAAAACTTGGCACCTAATTTAACTCAAGTTAGCAGAACATTAATGTTAACCAAAACTAAAATGTTATTTTTGGATAGCCTAAAAGCATGAATTAATACCATTAAAAACAAATTTGTTCTGCAGAACTTTAAAGTTTTCCCCCGAAGAAACTTCTGGAACAGAAAAAGTCCAACAGCGTAAAATAATTACGTGAGCTGTTCCTTTTGCAAGACACAAAAAAATCTGAGCAGGTGAACATAATCTAAATATAGTAGGTACAACCTACTAGTTTTGTATAGTTTCGGATCATGCCTTATTTTGAAAGATCTGATAATCATCTAAAGAAGGTTTACGAAGCTTCCATAAACTTACAAATAGCTAGATTTCAGAATATTTAAATCAGGTAGATATTCACTTCTGTTGATATTAGCCTCAAGATCGCAGAAAACTGAACGGTATTTTCTCCAATCGGGATTAAATCAATTGATATTAGATAGATCTGTTTTGTTGAGCGTCCTAAAGTGCACAATTTTAATTTGTCTATCGTTATACTATTTTATTCATAGGTAACGGTTTCCCGTAAATAAAGATAGCTTTGTCGATACCAGATGTATGTATGTATCTCGAAGCAGTTCTTTTCAGAAAGTTCCTGTAAATAAAAGATGAAGTTGCTGTGATATTGTTCTTGTTGCCTTTTTTGTGTATAGTCGGGTTGTTCATCTTACACGTCTTAAATTATCAAACCCAATTGAAATATGGCCGTGATCTTGTGAAACGTTAAAGTTTTTTTTTATTTTTGCTCTGAAAATTCGAAATTACCTATTCAAATTTAATTATTGGCTTAGAAAAATGGTGATTTTCAGTGTTTTTTTTTTTTTTGGAACGAAACGCTTTACTTATGTCAAAATTAACTGCTATTTGTCTGCCCTGTTGCGGTTGATTATCAGCGATCGCTCATTTATCCATCGATTTTTCGATCGAAATGGTGTGACTTTATCGACTAACGGTTATTGAGAATGAATAGGTACGACCCAAACGCAAAATAGTTGGCCTACTCATCAATTTACACATTAATCCTCTTTATATACCTTCATTTTCTGTCCCAAGCAGTTGTTGATAACTTTTTTTTTGTCAATGTAATAAATTACATTTAATGAGTAAATAAGACCAAACAGAACTTAATTTAAGAAAACACACATGGCTTCAAGTTGCATTTTCTTAAACAAAGATAAGAGCATAATAGTTGGACTACTCTCAATGCGATGCAAATAAGTTGGACTATGCCGATTTAAATAGATGTCAGTTAACCGTTATTAAAAAAATGACATGTACTTGTTTTGTTGTTTATTGATCTCTTGTTTTAAGTAAGCCAGCAATAGTTTAGTGTCAATCATGGTGCGTGGTGTTGCATTATCACGAGACCTTATAGGGAATCTATAGTTAAAGACTTTGAAACGGGATTGTCGAGCTACAAAATAGCAAACCAATTTAATTTACCTCACTCATCCATTCGAAACATTATCGCAAGGTTCAAAAATAGTGGAAATGTGGAGGTTGGTAAAAAAACGGGACGCCCACCAATTGCGAAACCTCGAGATTGCCGAGTCTTAAAAAAAATAATAAAGGAAAATCGACGTCAAACTGCCTCTGCAATAACTGCTCAATGGATAGAAAGAATCCAAAAAAGTGTTTCAGTCGACACTTGTAAGCGGACAATGAAAAAAATTGGATATAAATTTTATAAGGTTTGTTTTAGATTTATTTAAATTAGACCTATTTTAATTCGTTAAAACATAGGCCAAAGAAAACCCACTTTTAACAACTAAACAAAAGAAAAGGCGCCTAGAGTGGACCAAGCAACGTAAGAACTGGACTTTAAGTCAATGGCGGTCCGTTATTTGGAGTGATGAGTCGAGGTTTGAAGTTTGCGTGGGCGACGAACGAAAACGTGTCATAAGAAACTCCAAAGAGGCTTTTCACAAAGATTGCCTTAAAAAAAACAGTCAAGTTTCCAGCATCTCGTATGATATGGGGATGCATGTCTGGGCGAGGTTTGGGCAATTTACATTTTGTAAATGGAACTGTCAATGCTACCAAGTACCGGGATATTCTGGAAAATGAGCTACTTCCATCACTACCACGACTTCAAGCTAGTGATGGAGATTTCATTTTCCAACAGGATGGTGCTTCCTGCCATACAGCAAGGTCTACAATGGCCTGGTTATCTGCTGAAGTAATTTCTTTACTGGAATGGCCTTCCAGCAGCCCTGACCTTTCGCCAATTGAAACTGTCTGGCATAAAATAAAGCAAAACCTCCGAAAAGAACCATGTCGGACTCTTCCAGACCTAAAAGCTAAAATTATAAGTATTTGAGAATCTTTTGGTACCGAAGAATGTCAAAAATTAGTTGACACAATGCCACGACGCATAGAAGCAGTTATCAAGGCCAGAGGCGACGTAACACCATGGTAAAATAAAAATTAAGACGCGTAGGCCAACTATTTTGCGTTTAAAAAAATGTATCAATCGTTATTTTTTTTTTTTAAACTGCTCTATATGGTTATTTAATTGAAGTCATTTTGTTTTTGTTGCTTATTTCTATCCAAAATAAATATATCTAAAGAAAAATACCAAAATATTGAGTTTATTGCCGATGGAATTTAAGAACCAGCAGATTTTTGTTTTTTTTTTATCAGAGGTAGTCCAACTACTTTGCGTTTGGGCTCGTATAATCGATTTTTTTCATACGTACTAGGCCTGTGTGATGTTAGTACTGGGTCGCCCTAAATCCGCTCTAAAATGTTTTATTATTATTTAGCCCTTAGCAAACTCCCAGGGACCCTTTTTTTTGGGTTTAGAATTCAGAGCTGTCAAAAGCCAAATCCACTGTTTAAGTTTCTTTGAAGAAGAATTTTGGATATTTTTACAACCAATTGAGAGATACTTATATTTTGTTAATTTTTATTTATTTACTAATTAAAAATATGTGAAAATATAAAAAAGTGGACAAAACGAAGAACTGTGTACAGCCAAGAGCACGGCTGATGTAAATTAAAAGTGAAGTGTTAGAATACAAACCGGAGTAGCCCTGGGTTTCTTAACAATTGAATTACATTACCCAGGGAGTTTGGAATGGGTTAAATCGAACAAACCTAGTGTTGTAGGTTTAAAAAAAAAATTGCAAAGTAATGCTGGATTTACATCTATCTTCATCTGTATAATGCAGAAAGGTAGAGCGGGAAAAAGTTATGCCAACGAGCTGAATGTGTGAACGAGTACCTACAATAATACAGATAAATATAACCGTTGTTTTTCTCCAGAAATAGTTGCCGAGAAATGGGAGTGTAGCTTGTAAGAGGAGATTTATGTACAGATTGCTTTCCTAAACACTACACCAGTTTAGATTTCGAATCAATTGTATTCATTTCTATAGTTCCTTGGTCAAAACATGGCTGAAGGACCCCCAAATTGTGACTTATTAAGATTCAAAATAAACACGGAGGCCTTCAAAGCTCAAATCGATCCTGTTATTTCTAAAAAAAAAAAAAGATCTTTGAGATCAGTCTATTCCTTCTCAACTACCAAATCTACTTGAACCAGTCACTGACCCAGGAAATACTAAATTGCGAATGATCTTGTCCAAGCTTTAAATAAATGCCTTCAATATAATTAAAAAAAATACTTGTTACCATATTCTAATTTTAAAATCCCACTCAAGACAGGCCAGTCATCTTTCAAGCACGTACGTATAGTTATTTTATGCGTATAAATGTTAATTTAAAGTCTCACTTTTCCGGAGACCCCGAACGAGAAGCTACTGCAAAATAAGCTCAGCCTAATGAACTCACCTGACAACGTTGGTGTAGTGAGGACCCGATCCGGTGCCGGTACTCCAGTCAACATTTTCGATATCCGATGATTTCCCAATATCGCAGGGCATTTTCTTGGATTTCTCTTAATTTGCTTCCACGATATCACTTTCGTATTTTTATTTTTTTTTTATATTTTTCTTCTTCAGCTTCTTTTATTTAACTGAACTTTTTCTTTTGTTCACTTTTTTCTGTGGTTCTTTTATATTTTTTGTTTAATTAAAATTAAAGATGGATGTAGCGCAACACTGTATATTATATGCGAATCGAACTCGTTTTAATGATGATGAAAATTTCAAGCGATTCGCGCGAGGCGAGGGTGGATCTGGATCATCAAATAATGGACAAAAAAAAAATAACAAAACAAAAAGAAAATATAGACCAACAAAAGAAATATGAACGAAAAAATGCGAATTGCAATAAGGCGAACCACCAGGAGGGAGGTAACCAGATTCAGAGAGAGAGCACAGAGGGAAAATACGAAAAATTAAATTTACAACAAAGAAAACGTCTTCGTCTCCAACAAAAGAACAATTTTTTCTTTTTTATTTTGTAACACTAGCTACATTTTTTTATCTTTGTTTGTTATTTATTCAATCTTAACTAGTTAATTATCTTTTGATTTTTTTTACTTTGCGACGAAATCCTTTTTTCCAATCGTTTTCTTTCTTTTTTTAATTATGTAAGTATGTTTTTTTTTTTGTAGATACAACAAATGATGGCACAGCGAAGTATTTATTATTTTTTGTGCAGCCTGGATTGACGATGTGTAGTTAAAATATTTATTAAAGTTAACTTTTTTTTTAAACAATTTTCACAAACTAAAAAAAACAGCGCAATCGAATAGAAAAGTTCATATTTTTGCTCTTTTGTCGCAGGAAAACGTATTTTCGCGTTCGTTCGCATACGACTACGCTCGCGGAGAAACAGAAAAATAAAACGAAGCAAAGAGCAAATTGACACGGATGTGAAGGGAAAAGAGATATGTAAAATCAACAAAAAAAAAAAAGTAAAACAACTCAACAAACGAGTTGAACAAGGTTGAATTGGATAACGCGGCGTATAATATAAGAGTTTTGCTCAATGGTTGTATTCAGCGGGATTGAAATGCTATAACGATGTCATAGTTTACACGTCACGATTTTGCCACGTGAAATTAGGCTGTGGCCTTTGCATATGAAATCTATAGTACTCCTCATGAGCACGTTCCACACAGCTGTGTTGTGTGGTCGTTTGAGGGCGCACTTGTATATAAACAGAAACCAGAAAATTAGTTAGGTGTGTGGTCGCTGGTTGCCGACGCCGACGTGTGCAACGTGTTCTTGGGAGTACTATGCAAATTTATATACAATGGCTGTGACTCCAGTTAAAAAGCAACCCCGTTTAAATGTAAAATCGAAAGATCGAGTTGCATTTTGTTCGAGTGATATAGCAAAAGTTCGACACAACCCTACTCAGCGAGCGCTTAATAACACTTTGTTGTTATTGTTTTTTCTACGTCCCCACTATTCCGCATCAGTTTTGCATTAATTTGGGTAAACCTTTATTCCTGTTTCAATTAATATAATTTATTTTTGGGCTAAGTAGACGTTAAGCCACCAGCGAAACAATTAATCCAATAGCGGATGCCCTTTAGCAAATTTATTTATTTACTCTCAGATAAAATCATGAGTAGATGAAAGTACTAGGTTTTAGGTTTCATCTACTCACAAGTACTTCGCTACCTCCAAAGGACAACGCCTAAACCTAACAACATGTTGCTTCATCGTCGTCTTAAAATGTTTCGCATTGGTTTGGGAAAGCCTTAATGCAGTTACGATAATTACAATAATAACAACACGTTGTTATTCGTTTCGTTTTATTTGTTGCTGTAAGAGAATCGTGTTGGTTTTGCAGTGGCATTTTTTAGATTGCTACACCAAGTGATTGACAAAGTCATCATTTTACGGCATTTTAAATATATAACATCTCTGTAATTGTTTAATGAACGTGCCCCACATTTTTGAAGTTTCTTTTGACATTTCAATGAAATTTTTCTATAAAATAAATTAAAATTTGAGAAACTTATTCATATTTTTTTGCTTACATCTGCAAACTACATTCTGCACTTCTCTAACAAAAAAAAAACAAGACAAAATCAATATGCCCGAAACTCAACACTGGAGTTACGATTTAATAAAATCAGCAATTAGCCAAAAACAAATAAATTCAATTGATTTGGAGAACTTCAAAAACTTATTCAAAGATGAAATCCAATCACCAAGACGCTATGCCAACATAAAAACTCTTGACGATCTCTTGGATTGCCTGGAACGACGTGATAGCCTCTCTGAAAATAATATCGATCCATTTCGTACACTATCTGAATATTTTGCCGACGATGAAATCGATATTGCTCTGGAAAAGCATCATCATTCGCCTGCTGAGAACTCCAATGATCTACAAAATGTCTATGCTTTGCAACGAAAACAGGAACATGCTGCTGCCACAGCTGCCATCATCAAAAGCGATGTCAAGGAAAAACCCCCTCAAACGGAACAAAAGCCCGTAGTTATCATTGAATTCAATCAAAAGAAAAGAGACGATATTTACAAACTGATTACTCGTAACATTGGAAGGGATTGGCGTTTTTTCGGTCGTGAATTGTCTATCCGTGCAGGGGATTTGGATAAAATCGATGCAAAGCATCCCAATGATCTGCATTCAAAGGTCTATGAAGTTTTTGAAATATTTGAAAACGATCCAAGTAACAATCCCAGAGAGCATTATAACATTATATGCGAAGCATTGGACAATTGTAGAAGGAAAGATATCCGGCGGCTAGTTCAAAAAGTTATGAGCTATTAAGAGTTAAAGGCTTTATTTGCTAAGTTATTATAAGAATTAAAGGTGGAACTGCACTGCAACGAACCTATACTTTACAACGTATTCATAGAAAATTGTTTGAAGTTCATGTGTCGCTTAATGCGATATAGTTCTTACGAATAATGTTATGATATGAAATTCCACTGAAGTGTAGTTCCGCCGAGTGCTGTCTTACATTAAAGTGATAATTTTATATATTAAGTTTGACTATAAATGTAACACTTTGTACCTTTTTTCAAAAAATAAATAACTTATTTTGTAAGATACATTTTTTATTTCAACTGATATCATTGCTTTGAGATAAAAATTGTGATCCCATTCGATATAAGTTTTGCGTAACAGGTTCAATGGTGAAACCCAGGAGTCATTCGCTGATGAATAACGCAAAAAAGACACCAATTTCGATGTAGTGTTACTATTCTTGGAGTGTATCATTGCTAAAAGCCGAGATTCTTTCAGTTTTCATAAAAGTAATATTCAAATGAAGGTATCAAAAGATGTTGATTTTCATGGCATTAGATATATTCAAACAGCAAGATTGGACACCTAAACCAATTGAAGAGTTAAAAGAAAAAGAATATTGTATACTTTACAGGTACTTCATTTTGTTTATCATATCAATGAATAATATTTCTCAATGATGTCACCAACCCTCCATAAGAGTCGTTATTTTATTTGGTCTTCTTAGAAAAGTTAAATGTATCTTATCTATTGCGTTAAGTCATTGAAACTAGTTCCGTAACTTTGTAATTGATTTGTGATTTCTTAAAATTACAGGGTGCCGATAGCGTAAAATGCACCAAGTATTCACTTACCTACAAAATTGAAGAAGACAAAAATTGTGAGTTGCACCAATTTCATTTCAATTTCTTTTTTTAAATTGTTTTTCTGCAATTAGTGACTTTGGACCGACGACATAGACTAGAAAAGTGAAGCTCTTGGGCCATTATTTCCTAAGTAAAATACAATATAAAGTAAAGGCTATTTCGCCCTTATATTTCTGGTTATCTCCTGAATTTTTGCAACCACCATTTTTTTCAAACTTTCTGTTTGTACAAAAGGACTAATATAGATAAACTAATATACATAGATAAAATAAATCTTTATTAAAAGCTATGCTTTAATGGTAAAGGAGCTAAAAATTGTGCCGTATGTTTTTGAAAGTATAGGTACATATAGCTAGTGAAGTTAAAAAAAAAACATTCCGTGGTTTTTTCGTCCATCAAAACAATAGTTGTGACGTCCTTTGAAGAAAATTATTGCCTTGTGAGGCAATTAGAACTTGTGAGGTTTGCCAGAATAGAATGGCTAGGAACTGTATACTTCAACGGAAAAGATATTACATTATCAAACTGTGAACCAACGCTAAGTGAAAAAAATTTTATCCACCATAAACACTGTTCCTTCCATTTTATTTTATTTTTGTTTATAAGTCTAAACAAATATCAAGACGCATGAATCCGCATCCCCATATTTTGGTAATACATCAACTCCCTTAATTAGTTTTCTGCTCTGCTCAATGCGATGAGAAAAGGTTTTCGACAATCAGTGCGAAATCGCTCGATGCGACGTGGGAAAAGGGACATGGCCTTGCTGTGCAACTAAAAAAAATCAAATCAAAAGAATCAGTTTTTTTTTACTATTTTTTTATTTTATTTAAATAATTCAAATTTCTTCACAATAACATAAAGATTGAGTTACAAGGGAAAAACGATAGAACTACCAATTGTCGATATAACATTATTTTTCTCGTTTTCCACCATTCGTAGGAGTGCCCAAATGGAAAGTATTTACTTTATTTTACTTTTTTTTTTATATAGATAAGACCAGCTCTTTTTTTTTCTTTCGAAATTGTTTCGTGAGTTCTATTTCTTGTCTAAATTCAATCGAATAGAGATTGATCTCACGATATTCTCTTGTTTAAATCTGTGTTGATTTGTTTGCTTTGTTCATTAATCAATTTGTTAAAAAAGAAATTATAATTAAATATACAACTAGAGCTTTGAAAAAAAGAAAAGGTTAAATTATAATTAAAATGTAGGTGTTGATGATTTCTGTTGAGAAATAGACCGTGTCTGGGGTATATTCAACAGAAATACCAAAAACACTCTTTAGAGAGTGAATCTAGGTTTCACATTGGCTCCTTGTTTAACCATTGTATCTTTGTGTAGTTGATATTGTAATGTAGATTTTGATAGACGCAATGAGTCTTTTAGTTTATGACCGATTTCAAGTGTTGCTTCTTCATTGTCACCATCAGCTGTCCAAATGCCTGTAATAGAAATACGTGGTATTTAGGTACATATGTGATACCACATATTATTTCAAATGTATGTACTTACCAATTTTGTTTCCTTTTCCACGAAGGTTAATTACAGCGCCACAAATTTGGTCCGAATGATCAAAGGCTTCACCAATCAAGCAAAGAAGCTGTTGAAGAACATTTTGTTTAGATTGTTTTTTTTTTTTTATAATTTATAATTAAACAAATAATTTTATTAAAATTTAAAGTGAAACTCATGTAACGCCACGGCAACATTGAGACGACGAACGAATAAAAAGAGAGAGAGAGATGGTTTTCATATCATTATATATCCTGATGTGATACCGAGCGGACGCTTATGATTTTACTTCTTTCAGAAGTTGTTTTACTCATTTCTCTATATTGGAAAGTACATAAGGCCGATCAATTTGTACTGGTTGATTTCGAAAAAGCATTCAACAGACACTGAACCACGAGATCTGTGCATAAGAAAGCTCTACACGGCAATTGGAGAATGTACAAGATGGCAGCTTCGAATGACAGCAGGAATGACATAACGATATAAAGAAACAAAATTATCCGAGGAAGCCTAAACGTCAAAAATACTATCTTCAAAAAAAAAAAAAACAGCGTGACCAACCTAACTCGTACTGTCATGTAAAACGAAAATGCCCAGAGAACCCAGTTCAAAGTAGATGGCACACGACGTTCCAACGATATCGCGGGAAAAAGACATGTGCAAAAACTACTGGATCACACCAGTTGGCCTCAGACATCGATCAATCCAAGTCTGGGAAGTCTGCCGACGTTTTCTGATGTCAACCTGGTGAAACCCACAAGTGGAAGTGAAGGAGTGCAGTGCAGAAGAATGTTATCCCAGTCCTATTGACAGGACACTTGAGATTTCGAGAGGCAATCAGTTTTTTTTTTTTTAATTATGTCATACTTACAACCCCTAATAGGTAATTTTGGCAAAAAATAATTTATGCTTGAGACCTATTCGCTTCAAATTTGTGCAGACCTTTTGTATTTAATTCTATACAGAGACAAATTTGAATTTTTTATGCAGCACTCCTAAAATGGAATCAGAACTATACCTAATCCATGGATTAGTTAACCTGAAAATGAGACTTGAAATTACAGCGTTTTCTTTATAATAATACAGAATATATCTCAGACCAAAAGTAAGGGAGTTTAAAAGTAAGTTTAAAGTAAGTTTAAAATAATAACTTTCAATAATCTAAAGTAGCTTAATTGCTTCATAGCAACGGAAATATAACTTTTGCGAGTTCTAATCCAATGCCATTTTGTAAAAAATTTTATAACCAGCAAATTAATGCATTTTTGCTGAGTAACGTGTTTCCAAAGATATAAAGGAAAAAAAACACACGGACTGACACTTTTCGAAATGGAGCAACCATATTTTTTTCATTTCATATGTATACATTTAGAATTGAATCCCTTAAAAAAACTCATCTGCTATTGAATGTTACGTCCAAATCTCAACTTCATTCTCATCCTAATTCTCTAAACCTATTGCCTTTATATTTTTAATTTTTTTTTTCTTGATTTAAAATTATATCCGCTAGAGGACATAAATAATATTGGCCGATTCAATTTTATTAAATAAATTTAAGCGGTATTTTAAATGCAACTAGGAACTCATCAGAAAAAAAAAACAAAGACTTTTACTTACAACATCCAACCATAAATTGTCCATTTCTGATGGTTTATGACCTCTGTTTAATGAAATCATCCACCGTCCACCTTGCTTGTTAGCGCTATCTTCCCACATTGGTCTGTAAATTTAAATTATTTACATAAGATTATATATATAACACAACAATGAAACAAAAAAAAAAAAAAAAACATTACCGAATTCCTTTTTTGAACAAAGAATAATCGCTGCCGATTTTAATCTCAGATGGAGGCTTAATGTGATTGTATAGACTGAAACAAAAAAAAATAAAAAAAAAATATATTCATTCATTGTTCGTAGAGATACCTACATGCATTTTAATGAAAATAAATATCTAGTCATTCCTCATTGAAACTTAACTCACCTCCAAAAATCTTCAACTGTATCAAAGCTGGTTATTTCGTTTTGTAGCTCCTCCCAAGCCTTTGATCGATCACTCTCCAAATACCATAAGGTCCACTTGTTTTGCAATGGATGTTTGAATAAATGCTCCGGTCGCATCTCAACTATTTCAGAATCTTTGGCTTCATCTTTAGTTGCAGTAATGTCACGGGGTGCTGCTGCAGCTGCTGCGGCTGCAGATGCAATTTTTTCAGCATTACTCTAAAAATGAAAAGAAAATGAAAATTGAATAAGTATTGGTTGTTTTGTATAAAGAAAAACAAGGTCAACAAAAAAAAAAAATTAGGTTACATTATAGGAACCACCGGGACCGAAATGCTTCTTCCTATGAAAGTCACTTGTGAACATTGGCTGCATCATTTTCTGTTAGTATTTTACTTCACCACACAACCAGTCAAGACACAAGACAAAAAAAAACAGTTAATTAGGAACAAATTAGGAGAAAGAATTTCTTTTTTGTTTTTATAATCTTGTCTTTTGAATTTGCAACTAAAGACACGACATCAAGAAACAACTACAATTGGAAACCGCAAAATTTTTACGATGATGGCTGGCACTTTGAAAAATTTGTTGAATAAGAAATTGAATTTATTGACGACAACGTGGAGGATATATGTAAGTTAACTTTTTATTGCTCGAAATAGTTATCCGTTGAGATGGTTTCCTTTATTTATTTTCTAGGGTATCCAGTGACTTTTTTTCTCTTTTTTTTTGAATTCTTCTTAACAAAAATACAACAAATTCGTTTGGCTGTCGAAAAATTTTAAAAGTATTAATTTTAATTTATTTGTGTGACAATAAACTCATAGAAGGTGATGATGATGAGTTTACGGTTGAAGTGTATGTGGGCTAGTGTACAACTGTACTATACCAAGTGGAATGTTAGCGCTAGCAGTATTCATTTAATTTCAATTCGATTTTTCTCTTCTTCATTTACGCCTCCACACTAACTAACTAGTATGGTTGTGGCGATGATGGTGGACTTGGTGTTTTGCTAACTGCACTTGTTCGATTTTTTTTTCTTCTTTTATTTTTTTTTTACAATTATCATTATCAAAGAACAGAAGAAGCATAATCAGAAAACGGTAAATTAAAAATGCATAATGCGTATTGTGGGTTAAAGTGTTGCCACTTTTTAGTTTTATTTAAGTCTAATTTTTTTTTTTTTTGATCAAGTTAAATGCGCCCATAAGAGACAGTTTTATGACAATTTGTAATACATATTATTTTTCTGGGTATGTTCACATTCCAAAAATGTTGTGTCCTAATAAAAGAACTCATGACAGTGAGAAAGAAGCAAATTTACTTACGCAATTCTAAAAGAGGAAAATTTGGTATCTGAAGTATTCCAAGTTTTGAATCCCTGAGACTTGTTGAAATAAGGGAGATACATTGATTCGTTTCTAGCTCCTTGAACCTTACTATTAAACAAATTTATTTACGAGTTAAAAAAAAAAAACCGTAAAATTAACGATGATTTTATGGACGATAAATAATGACGAGTCTACAGAAATGTTTCTTTTTTTTTGTATCCATAACAAACATGGTGCTACATTGAGAATATACCATGATGGTCTATTTTAAAGAAGAGTAGGGAGTTTTCTATTTCTGTCATGTTCTGTGCGAATGAAGAAGTAAGACGGAGTCAAAAGCAAAGGGAAAACAAATTAAACAAGAACTTTCAAACCATTATCTTAATTTCTGTTGGCAAATGTTTGGGAATGAGATTTTTTTGAACTTTATTATTGAATTTTTCCACAAAATGCGTGCACAACTTAACCTTAGAAATAAGGAAACACACAACATCGATCAACTTCGTCAAGAACGATTTTAGTTATTGTATTTTCATTCACATGTCATCACGTCGACGCAGAATTTTCTTTTCAAATAAATTTACTTTCACTAAAAAAAAAAAAAACAACAAATGAAATATAAAGTTATATCGATGAGTTGCTTGGATCCTTTTTACGCATCACTATGTCTTGATCGACATAGAACTTCGCTTCGAGGTCGAACTACTATGTCAAGAAACCTTGCTGAACAATATGCTTCAAAGAAGTAGTTCGTTTGGGTAATAAACTAACCAATTGCAAAACAAACACTTCAATTGATTACTATCCCTGAACTCTAAAGTAGGAAAATAGTTGGAACTGAATACGCCCCTCGTGCTGTAAGTGCTGTAAGGAGCTGCAAGGACGAAGAGAATATGTCTCATTTCCTATGCAACTGTCCTGCCCTAGCAAAAAGTCGAAGACTCCACCTTGGAGACTTCTACATAAATGACCCCAGCGATCTAACAAACTCCGACATCAATTGTCTCTTGCGCTTCATTCGAAGCTCCCGTTGGTTCAACGAGTAAGATTGATCAAATGATCCATGTGGTATCACAACGCACCAAACTTTGGTCTGGTTTTTAACCAACAGCCCCCTTAACCTAACATAACCTTCTACTAATTAAGGTTACTTCTTAAGATTTGGCTTTGATTAAGTTTAGAAGTAGGTAAATATAAAGTTTTCAAATCTCTTTAAAAAAAATTGTTGGCCCGTTTAATTTTTATAAAGCATTGAATGCTATATAATTATGTATCCTAAATTGACATTATATGCATACACAGCTGGCAAAAATTTCAATGAAATTGGAACCGAGTGAAAGATAAGCGGCTTTTGGAAAATAAATTCCTAACTAGATAGCATTAAATTAAAAATCTCTCCTCCTGTAAACGGTTATTGGAATAGGTATTAAAAATAGGTTATTAAATGATAGTTCACCCGTTATTTAAGTTACACTATTATTTACACTATATACATATATTTGGAGCTATTTTCAATTTCAATCAATATTTTAAAAACATACATCCCCTACCAGCAATAAACAAAAACAACGATTTTTTACACAGAAATCATTGCACAATGGGAAAGATGGATTTTTGAGATTAGTTGGAAATATAGGTCACAGAAGGTCCTTCTAACTAACTGATTCATGTCTGGTTTAAAGCTTTTTTTGCTAGTTGATGGACTAGGTAGTTATTATTGGAATAATATCCCACTACAATATTATTAGCGCATCATTTATTAGTTGTTAAAGAAGAAAGAAATATCAAATTACATT
The DNA here is from genome assembly GCA_958431115.1 of Syrphus vitripennis. NCBI lineage: Eukaryota > Metazoa > Arthropoda > Insecta > Diptera > Syrphidae > Syrphus > Syrphus vitripennis. Next base: position 28,272,622 of record OY288110.1, read on the forward strand.
CATTAAAGCCTGCCAGAGTATTACTAAATAAAAATTGGCATCACTATTTTGCAAAAGGAGGATTACTAACAAAGCAAGGTGAGCAGTGAAGATGAAGACAGATGGACAGGCGGGTAAATGAAGGGAGGAAAATGTATTTTTTTTGGCTCGCTTACCATGATTTGCCTTCGTGACGTCACAAAACAAAAATGCAGACGATTACAAAACGAACAAAAAAAAAAATTCACTTTCACTGGAGGATCGAGCAAGCGAGATGTGATTTTTTAATTCATAAAACTACGAGTTGTAGGTGTGGTATTGCAGATTTTCCTTTTTTTTTTTTATTCTTCAGTTCTATAAATGATTATGATCAAAAAGCACAAAGATGATTGTTAGTACTATAATAAAAATGAATATTTATGATACGAATTTCGGCACGTTGAACTTATTCAATTATTATTACGAGCACACGATGTTGTGGTGTAAAAAAAAAATTGTGCTGTGTCTGAAGCTCTGGTTGCTGGTGCAACCTGATTTTTTTTTTTGAAGACCGTGTTCGTGGTTCTATTTTTAATGAAAAAAAAAATCGCTACTTTATTTACTCACTTTTTCAACTTCGGATAGAACCATATTGTTTTTATTGTTATAAAGTAATTACAATTGATTACTTTTTGGTGTTTTAAATTTCACAAAATTCAAGTTAAACTTATTAAAATTCTTTTCTTTTAGAAGAGAAAAAAGTGACACATGTACCCACGGCAAATGGGGTAATCACTCGAGGTGTCAATTTGGTTTGCGCGAGGGTATTTTAGCGGTGGAGTGAAAGAGATGGATGTTTTTATGATTAAAGTTAAGTTGGCAGTGGTTCGCTAGTGGAAGTATTCAGGCATTCAGGGTGAATTTTCATGGAGGGTGTGTTCATATTGTATTTCGTTTTTGGTTGAATTTAATGGTATAACTACACTTGGCCATTGTATATAAATTTGCATAGTACTATCATCAGCACGTTCCACCACGTCGGCCCCAAGCGATCACAGCGCATACTAATTTTCTGGTTGCTGTTTCTGTGTACATACAAGTGCGCCCTCAGACGACCACAGCGTACAACTCAAAAATCATCGTGATGATAGTACTATAAGTTTTATATATAATGCACTTGGCGAAATGCACTGCAACCTTTGTATATGAAAACTATAGTACTATCATGGTGGAAGTCGAATGGGGCGACATCTAATTTACCTATGCAACCCTTACTCTTTTTTTTTTGCGGAGAGCTTATAGAGGTTTTAAATGATATTTATTATTATTTTTTGGATGCAATAATCCAAAAAATAGTCTACTCTTGCCCCTACCACCAATTTTCGACGCTTAAAGACTCCCCAAATCGAATTTTACACCTCACATTTTGCAGCGCCACCACCAGGACCTCTGCAACCCTAAAAAAAACTCGCCATGATAGTACTATAGTTTTCATATACAAAGCTGCAACGGAACTACACAATGTTTTAAACTTGCAACACGATTCTATCGCAGCGATTAAAAATAATTGAGTGTCAATCAAAACAACACCATATTATTGTTTTCGTTGTCGCCGTAACAGCATTGGTTTGGGAGGGGATTTATAACCTGTTTTCATATAAACCAAATGAGGTCATTTCGTTCGAAATTCCAAATTAGCTCCCAAATTACCTCATTTCCCATACAAATTCATTTTTCCAAATGAGGTTATTTCAACCAAAATTGCAAGAAATTTTCTCGGAGTAATATATGACATAAATTTGAAATATATTCATAACCCTTCTTTTCGTTGGAATTGTGAATTATCTCATTTCTAGAATTGACAATTTTTTTGAAAGAAGCATTGTATATAAATTTGCATAGTATTATCATCAGCACGTTTCACACGTCGGCTCCCAAGCGATCACACCACTTACTAAATTTTTGGTTGCTGTTTCTGTTTTTAAACAAGTGCGCCCTCAAACGACCACACCACAAAGCTGTGTGGAACGTGCTGATAAGAGTACTATAGATTTCATATACAATGCCCACTGATAACAAATTGGCCCTAAGTCTTACCAATATTAACTAATACCCTTACACAATATTTTTGTTTTATATGAGGCAAGTAAATTTCATTTTATTAACCTAGAAACCGAAGGAGAAAAGTAATAATGTAATGAGCCCCAAAATATACGCTTTTTAGATTGGCCCATTGTATATGAATTTGCATAGTACTCTCATGAACACGTTCCAAACGTTGAGTGATGTGGTCGTCTGAGGGCGCACTTGTATATACACAGAAACAGCAACCAAAAAATTAGTAAGTGATGTGATCGCTAGGTGGCCGACGTGTGGAACGTGTTCATGAGAGTACTATGCAAATTTATATACAATGGATTGGCCTACGAAATTGTTACTTTTTTTCTTAATTTCAGTTTACTTATTTTTTCATCAAATATGTACATTCTTGATGCTTTTTTAATTTTTTATAGCAACTATAAAGAGTTCGGCAAAAATAAAAATGTGAAAAAGTTAAATTTTTGAACACACGGTGGTGGTTTTTGTATGTGATGTGCCTGTGAATCTCACAACTTGTGACTTTTGCGATTTGTGAGCCCTTACAAAGACACCCTCTTTGCTTCTACACTAAAATCTTCAACAGCAGGGTCGTCGATGTCTAGCGAAAGAGCGGGAACCCGCCACCTCTTAATTTTTTTCTTCTTCTTTGTGAAACATTCCTTAAATATTTTTCTTCATTTGATCTTCACGTTGTAGTAGGTTGATTCATCTTATGGAAAACAATCGGCCCTATCGAGTCAACTTTCTCCGCAACGCATCCTTCGTCGGAGATTCTATTTCGGTTCGAAGTAGCTGTCATCGGAAAAAAGAAAAACTTCCACGCCAAGAACTTGTCGGAGGACTTCGGAGAAAATATTAAAAAAAAGAGTGATTTGAAGTACTTCATCGCATGCAATTAGCATGCGTTTAATTTCGTCGGAGAGAATTTCCGATCAGCTGATCGGAGAACTACCTCGAAGCAAAATGTCTACGATTCGTAGAATTATATATTATTTTTACAGTTTTTTGAAATAACTGTTTTATCGCTTTATTTTGAAAAGTTTTGGGGTCTACAGAAATATTATTGAAACAAATTTAGTAAAACATTTCTTATATTCAAAATTTGCTAAAAAAGTCTTTAAATTACTCGTTTTTATTTTTGATATTTACTAATGTTGCGTTCGAGGTCGAAAACTCTGATGAATGGATTAACATCTTAAACAAATTAGCAGAAAATCAAAACTACTGGATTTGACACAAATTCTGATGGGTTGTTCTACCTGAACTATATGGTTATATAAAAATAAAAACAAGACACTTTTATTTTAAAATTATATTTTTATTTAAAATATATTTTGACTTTTTAAATCAATTGGATTACATTACAATCAAATAGTTTCAGTTAAATGTCATATTTTAAAGATCTAATGATTAAATTAAACAAAAAAATTAATAGTTCAGTTTAACAATTAAAAAAAAAAAAAAATTAAGCGAAATTAGTAACCTATTTCCAGCAAAAAAAAAGATATACAATATATGTACATACACATTTTATATATATATATTTTTTTATAATCCAAATTTTAGTTTTAAAATAAAAAATAATGACTTGATAAACAAATTCAAAGAAATGCAACATACATACAAGAGTTACAGGCACAAAACGTGTTATCTACGATCATTATTATTATTACAACAGACCTAAGGAAAATGATTTCTTATTTTCTTCTTGTTTTATAAGTAATTTTAGTTTTTCTTTTTCTTGTTCTTTTTATTTGTATTAAATATTCATTTTACAGAGGTGTATAATTATTAATTATTATTTTTTTTTAAGTGAACGTTTCATAATAATTATACATACATAATAAGTATGAGTGAATTTTTAAAAACTAACAAAATACAACATACTCATTTTTGTTTAATTCGTTTTTTTTTTTTTGTTTCTTAAAGGTTTTCATTTTGTAAATACATTGGCAATCTTTTATTTTATTTTCATTTCGATTTTCATTTTTAAATAAGCAATAATATTATTGTAAATTGGTGATTTTATTTAAATACGATTTATATATCCTACATCTAATATATATTAATTTTCTTTTTATTTCGTATTAAAAAAAATAAATTCAACTTAAAAATAAAAATTAAATTAAAACAAATAATATAAAAAAAAAACGGATATTAACGAGGAAGCTATGTATATTGTTCTTAGTAATTCCATTTGGATATTAAAGACAAATAATATGCAAATTGTAATAAAAATAGTAATAACAACGATTTAATTAAAAAGTGTTTTTGATATTATATTTAGTAAAAGTAGTAAATATTTAGTTTATTTATTTTTTTTTTGCAGATTTTGGTGCGAAAATTTTAATTATTTTTGTTTATATAATTTAAAAATGTAAAATTGCTGTTTTTTTTTTGTTGGTGTAACAATTTCGATTGTTATTTGAAATTTATTTAAAGTTTAATTTTGCAAAAATATAGTGTTTTTTTTATCTAGCTGTGGATAATAATTGATGGTTTCGATAAAATGTTTTTTTTTGTGTGAGTTTTTTTTTTTTTTAAACTTAAATCAGCTTTTGTTTGGCGCATTCTGGGCAAATAATATCAGGCCCATCGGTAATAAAACCACGTCCAACAAGGGATGTCTTGCAGCTGGCACAAATGAAGCAATCATGATGCCAATGGCGATCTTCAAACGAAATGAAGCGTGTTCCTCCGATTCCTGAAATAAGTAAATAAAAATAATTTATATAAAATTAAATATTATAAATAAGAATATTTTTATTTAAATAGTTTGCCAAATAAAATACATATCAACTGAACTTAATGGTTTTGTACACTATTATTTTTTTTTTAAAACTGATCTTTGTGAAAAAAAGATAAAAAAGATTGTTTCAGAGAATCCGTAGTTTGAGGCATCCACTCGTAGAACTTAAATCATATATGGAGCGTATTTGAATATTTTGATAATTTTAATTTTCCTTTTATTTGTGAAATTTTGGGTTTATTCACCCAGTATCAGTCGCCAATTTTTATACTACAAGGCTTTTTTAAAGACTCAAGAAAGAATTTTTCTGTCGACTGTTTGACATTGAATCAGAAAATTTAAATGTTGGGAGTAATCAAATGAAAAATGAAAAAAACTGCACAACCCTAACGTTCACTCAAAAATTCGAATTTATTTATTTAATTTAATTTTTTTTTGAAAATTTTATATGGGTTTGAAACAATCTATTCTAAATTCTATCAATCAATCAATTAAGATATTCAGCGAAAAAAAAATTCTCTCAATTGAAGTAGTAGGAAGATGTTATAATTTAGCATTTTTGTGTTCTTCAATAAGACCTATTAAAGTAGCCAAGAGCTTTAGTTAAACACGAAACTGATCGGGATACTAAAACGACGACCCTTTTCAACATCAATTTAAATATAGATTTTAAAGTTTAATGGCCTACATAAAAAGAATATATATTCAGCGATGTATGACGCGAAATAAAATTCTAAACATATGTAGTTGTAGGTGTAACGCACACCAGCATTGCTTAACAAAAGATCCACTTACCTGTAATAGGCTTGACACACGCAGTGCACCTTTTAGCGAATAGCTCGCCAAAGCAATCGGCACAGTACGGTTTCTCTTCACGACTAGTAAATCGTTGCCCAGCCAAAGTGATATTACAATTAGTGCAGGTGAAGCACTCACGATGCCATGGCTCATTCTTGTAAGTCACACCGCCAGCAGTAATGACCTAAGTTAAAAAAAAAAAAAAAACATAGAAAGAAAGAATTTAGATTTCAATTAAAGATATCAAACTCAGACATCAAATACGAAGCAAAAAAAAAAAAAAAAAAAAAAAACTTACTTTGTTGCACTTAATGCATCTGGTTGCGAATTTCTCTTCATAGCAACCGGCACAATAGATCTCTTGCTCACGTGGGATGAAAGATTTGGTGCCAATGGGCGTTTTGCAGACACAACAACAGAAACATTTCTCGTGCCACTGGCGGGTCTTGTATTCCATTTTCTTCGTTCCTAAAAGATACAAACAAATTTAAAAAATAAAACAAAATGAAAATTATAGCAAAAAATAAAATTAAATTCCATTGAATATAGCTAGCAGCGTAAATAAAGTACAAGTACATTTAATACAGTGATATATATTTTGACTGGTACACTATGGCGTATACTTTACATAAAATTACCATTTAATAACATTGTTTTTGTTCATATCGATTAAATTTTTTTTAAATAATAAAAAAGCCACTATAACATATATTTAGCCCATGCAAATACCTAAAGCCTACACATTTAGTGGTAATGTAATTTCAGGCCACTGTCATCATGCTGATGATGGTTGTTTGGTTTTAGCCTACATACTATGTCGAATTGGCTTCCTTAATTCAAGGACAACGACTACAGTTCCAAAAGTAAGCAATTCGATTGATTGTGTTATTTGCGAATGACACACAAAATCGTAAAGGAATGGAAGACAAAAAATAAACTCCAAAAACGATTGTTTTTTTTTTTTCTTCTTTTGCTTTGGTGAGATATATAAATAAATCGACATTGGATTTTCGGGGATATATAAAGACAACACGACATGCAATGGCAGAGCACAGCTACTGCAGTAGTCAATGGTTGCTATACTGTATAAACATAAGTATGATATTGACATTGTTTCAATAAATAATAATAATGTTTATAATTTATTCATTAATTGATTTTATTTCAAGTGATATTTTACCAATTAATGACATTGATGGTTGATTCAACATGACATAAACTATAGCGTTCTACAAATGGAAGAATAATGCAGCACTAATTGGTATAATAAAGTTGAGTTATGTATTTTTTTTCTGCAAAAAAACTTTTATAGGGCTGAGAGGTTATTTGAGAAAATATAAATGGAACCACAATATTTATTAAAAGACAAACAAAAAATAAACACAACTTTTGCCCTGAAGAATGAAATATAATGAGGTCATGAGATGGGTATAGAATAGACAAAAGAAAAATGTTGATAAAAGGAGAGGATTAAAGGACCTTGGTGTTTTTGGAACATGAATACAAAGTTTGTTTACCTAGACACAGGTTGAATAAAAACAAAGGTACATTATTGATGAGCTGTTTGTTTTTTGTTTGCTTCAATAAAAAATAAAGAGTTGCAGCATTCATAAATAATAAATATTTCCTTTTGTAATTATTAATTATTCGTTTTCATAGCTTTTTTAAACTCCTATACGCTTTTATTTGTTAAAGGGTATACCTAATCAATTTTTATAAATATTTATAAACTCTATTTAGCGATTGAGTAAAGGAACTCCGAACTTACAACGCCTTTTGTCCTGAAAAGCTTATTTATAAAAAAAATACACGAGGAATAGAGGCGAGGTAACCTAAAACTAATTCACAGGAAGACTAAGGCCGTAGTAAAGTCATTTTGACATGACATCTTGTGAAATTTACAAAAGGAACGTTCAACTCAAAGCGATCACTCATTTCGTGACCCACATTTTGATTTTCCCATTGAAAGCAAAAGTTTGACAAATGGAGATGTTGCGCTTTACGAACATCGAAGTTTACATTTTTTTGACATCTTGGATTTCCCAAACGTTCGCTTTGCGTCAAATGTTAGATTTGCTATTCTAAAAATAGCACAGTGTTGCATAGATATGCCGTAGGGTATCTGAGATACTTTTACATAAAAGTTGGTGATCAGCTGGTGTTAAGATACACAGCCGACATTTTTTCGAAAGCGAGAATTGATAATTATGGAAATAATATAACAAGAGTTGTAGATTGGTTATTTTTTGACATACTAAACTCAGAAAAAATTATAAATAAGAATTTTAAAGACGGAATAAGTGCTACGGCGCGGCTTAGCTATTCCGAGGTTGAAAAGAGTTATTAAGTTATACTGATGACACCTGATGTCGATTCGAAATGACATAAGCAAATCATGGTTTTCTACTGTGGGGGTGATTTCGGTACACCCTGTTTATCGGCGGTAGTTGGAATAGATTAATTCTTAATGTAGCTCCATGTTTACGTCAAACAATTCAGATGGCATATTTTATAAGGCTTTGCCAAAACACATCCCTAATGTCCCATGTTTTCTTTCACAAAGTACATGCATTTTGAGAATAAAAATATTGCGAGATAATAAATCAAAGAAATCACCAAACCAAATTATATATATTGTTTTTTTTTTTCATCTTAAATTTTACGATTCATAGCGAAAGACTTGTTTAACTAGTTCAACAAGTCGAGGGAAATTTAGCTTGTTGCCAATATTTTGTTACAGAAATGATCTTCACTTGCTGAACGAATACAGTTGAAGAAGAAGCTGTTGACTTGTTGCTTTTTGTTATAAGCCTCTAGTAAACTGCTCTCCACGCCACCTAGAAGTCAGCGCATACTATTCCAAGATGAGAAGTGAGATGATTTTGTTTTTTAATTTGACGTTCAATGTAATAGCGATACGAGAAAATCAGAAAAACTTTTCTTAAAAATATTTATTTCCATATTATAAATTCAATTTATTCATATATCAAAATTGGTTAGTAAAATGTTTGATTTTTTAAATGTAAAATGTGAACAAATCACCTTTAAGATCGATTTAGAAAAAAAAGGCTAGATTCTAAGAAAATGGCTTGAACACAATATAAATATGTATTTCATTTAAAATGAAACAATGTTGATTTCAAATGATACGCAATCATATGAAAAATGAACTAGTGAACTAGATTGCCTGAAAAAAAATCCCTAGTTCACTGAACTGAACTTCTATTAATTTTATGAGTAGATTTACGTGACCTTTGTAATCTTACTATAAGCTGATTAAAGTGAGTTTTCGGTCAGCTTGAACAGAGCTAGTGCATTGAACTGGTTTGTTCGCGATGTACTCAGCGATATTTTAAAAATTCACAGGTGAGAGACAAGTTCGAAGTATTAATTAAAGTTTTTTTTTTTCATTCCCAGAAACAAAAGTTTAATTAATTTTTTTATTTATTTATTTAATTTGTCTGAGACTCATTTTTTTTAAATAAAACATCAACAACAAAAAAAAAAATAATTCGTACTTAATTTAAGATGGTGATATTGAGTCACAGTAATTATGTACCTACTCTTACCTTCCTACTTATTTGAAAATTGTAAAAAAATAATTGATCAAGTTAATATGATTTAACAAATTTAAGATTAAACTACCTGCATAAAGTACTTCAAAGTCAAGCAATGAGCAATTACGTAAGTGAATTATTAACGATTTTAGATGTGATCATAGTTTCACTTCCATTGAAGTCCCAAACAAAGACGTTTTTTTTTATGGATTAAGAAGTGTGTGAACCTATCTACTTAAAAAAAAGTATTACTAATCATTTTTTTTAAGCTGTTGAAGTTGATATATGAGGGTATTTATAAAAAAAATTCTAAACACTTAAAAAATATGACAAATTTTTTTTGCATATATAAACAGTACATAGTATAGTATACGAATTTCATTTAAAATTGTTAATTTTGCTTCACTTAATTTTTGGTTTGTAGAAAATTGTTAAAAGTTAAGTGGCATGTGTGGTAAAAAATTATACGGGTCATTATAACATTTTGTTTTTCATTCAATCTTTACTCATAACTCAAGACACGCAAACCAAAATTGGTAGATGATCTCATGAAATAATTTGCAAGTTCTGCGTTTATTCTATCGTTAAAAAATAATAAGACAAACAAAAAAAAAACACTATTTTTTTGATGGTGGGATGTTAATTTGGAGTTGAAAGTTATACAAGTTCGTGTAGGACTATATAAACATGTCTTACTCCATTTGCTATAAGACACAAAGTATAACTATTGAGGTAAGAAAATTAATAAATAATTAGCTACCTACATATTTAACTTTTGTAACTTGGTCTTTTTAAAAAGTTCAACTTTCATATTTCTCAGTAGAGTAGAAAATAAAAGAAGTCAATGACTTTTTCTTTTGGTATTTAATTTTTTTCGAATAAAAAATGCATAACTCATATTTATAATAATCCAATTTCATGACAAAACAAATTAAACACAAGTCATTGAACTGTCTACATGTTCCTTTAATTGTTTGATTTAATTTATGCAAGCAATTATATTTTGCGTTTCAAGAACACTGAAAGGCATTGTCATGATAAAGTTATAACAGTAGAACAGTCGTAGTGTAATTCAATGATATGCAATAGAAATCCATATTTTCGAGCCATCATTTTGAATAACTAAACCTGTATTTTTATGAGAAGATGTCTTATTTGGGAGCAAGTTTTAGCTGTGCATTTTTTTAGAACGAATATTTTTTATTATTTTATTTTTAACCAATGTTTGGAAAAATGGATATTTTTTTTTGATAAAATGTTTTGTCAATTATTTTTTCATTATTTAAACAAAATTTATTGTATTGACAAATTTTTAAGTATGTATTAAAATAAATTTCTTTTTAACAAAAAAAAAAAAAAAAATGGCGCCTGCCTGTACTTGCATACCCTAAGCAAAACAACGGAGTTATGAGAGGGGCGCAATGTCCCCAAAAAATGAATTAACGGTAAAAAAGGCGGGAACTTAAGGTGCCTTGCTACCAATTTTTATTGAATATGCTCTCAATCGATCAGCTATTAGGTCTATATTTTGTATTTTTTTAATTGTAGTACACTAATGTATATATATGATGTCAAAGCTATGGGCCAAAATGCCCATTGTCCTTATCATTTTAATATGTTTAAAATAAATGGATTAAATGGAGGATTTATTCCTATTTATTATTCCGAAAATTATCTGAATTTTTGATTTATACTTCAAAAATTATAAGACGAAGTCATTCAATTGTTTCTTTTTTTGATACAAAAATATGTATTTACTTACATATTTGGAGGTATTTAAAGCTGTTGTTATTAAAGTACCTATGTACCTACTTAAGAGTTAAAGTAAAGCATATTGTGTCTAATACAAACAAATTTTGCTAATTGTCAGCTTAATAAATATGTATAACAGATACTTTTGTATCTAATCGTAATCCTAACAGCAAAAAAAAACATTTTTTACCACACACCGATAGAATTCATTAGCTTCCTGAAAAGCTGCTGTCAACGAGTGTTAAGTGTGTACACCTACTACATTATTAGTAGGTACTTTTATTTACTCTCACCAAACATAAATATTTACTCAATGGATTAACAAGTTAATAACCTTTAGGCTCTGTTCTCATTCTCATTCCCATTACCACTTTCATTATTGTCATCTCTTTTAATAAAACGTAGATATGTTTGTTTACCTGCTTTTGTATTTTTCGGATCACCCAGTCGACAATAATCACCAAGTTGGCAATAAAAATCCCGATTCTGTTCAACGGCAGAGGCATTTGGTAGAAACATACTTAGAACGGCAATATCTTCATTGTTATCTTTGGCTTTTCTGATGCGTTCGGCACCAACTGTTTTTGTTGTTAAACGTAGACGTGAATTCATTTCGTTTGACAGAACTTCAGCTGTCATATCCATTAAATGTGGTGAATTTATTTTATTTTTAACACTTTCTTTTTTTCTTTTGTTATTTCACTTTTAAGTATCTATCGAGCTAGTACTATTGTAATTTTTTTTTTTGAAGAAATTTAAGATTTCATTATTTTAACCTTTGACTTGAAACTGAAAACAATACATGGTATTCATATAAAAAAAATTATATCTACATATATACGTATTTGTAAGAAGATACTTTTTATTTTTCAACTATAAAAGGGGAAATGCATTGCAATGAGTCACGGGACGAGATATACATTTTTATTAAAAGACTTTAAGCGGGTGTAATAAGTCACGAGTCTGCATTATTTTCTTGCATTGTTAGTTTTTTTTTTTTTGGAAGAGAAGTATTGCATTACCAAGCTTATACTTGTGTACATTGTAAGTTATTTATTATATTTGTATTTTAAGTTTTCTTTTCGACGCCAGTGGGTTGCACGACCTTTTAAAAAAATATTTGTTACTGGTGATGGATGGAATCTATGAGCCCAAGCATATCTTCTATACAATAAAACCAATCTCTTCAATAAATCTGAGAGATGATAACATATTTTTTTTTGGGATAAGCTTCAAGCTTGACAAATAGAAACAATTTCGCAATTTTCATCACACAATGTATGATTCGGAAAATGATGGACAATCAAGTGAGGCAGTGTAAATTTTATGTATTCGAAAATAAAATTGGGATTTCTATGCAGAAAAAAAATACTCTTTTTTTTCAAATATTTAAAAAGAGAAATCGGATTGAGAAGCACCAAATCGTAGTAGGTGCTTAGTTTAATTGAACCAAATAATTTCACAATTTTACAGTTATCGAAAGTGCTCAATATAAGGTCTGCTAGGAGACATGAAATTTCAAGCTATCAAACCGCCTTGAAGCCCCTTGATTGTCTAAACTTACTTAATTGAATTTGACAGGAGGTTTCTTATTGTCACTTTCTCTGATAATTATACACGGATAATACCTTACATAGTCTAAACTTCAATATCAATCATTGTCTTAAAAGCATGCATACAGTTATTTATCCATACATTATTTGAATTTTCTTCTTTAACTACAAAAAGTGAAGAAATCATTGCAAAAAAAAAAAAACTAAACTAAAACTAAAATTGCTCCTTTCATTAATTTAGCCTACATTTTGTTTACGACAATATGGCACGATCTACACATACGCTAAAACATTGACAGTTGCTGTTTTGTTGCTGAATGAAATCAATACCTGTCAACACAAATGTGTGTGGCGTAAGCGCTGCAAAAATGCGCGCGCCCGCTCTGTGTGACATGTCGCGCTGTGCTATGAGGAAAAAATCAATTGATCCAATCAATTGAAGAAAAAAAAAACAAAAAATAACAGTAAAGTATATCTCTTAAACCTTAACCACAATGATTGTTGAGGATAAATAGAATAATGACAGCTAAGCTATTATTATTTGATTCGACCACAACGACTTATAGACAACAAAAATATGGCCGTGTCGGTTTGAATCATCAATATCTAGATATTGTGACAATTTGGATAGGTGAGCAATTTTCTATTTTCATTTAAGAAATAAAAAAAAAAAATAGAAATCGATCAGTTGATGTAGGTAGGTTATAGGCATATGAAAGTTCATATGCTATTGACTTTATGGTTTCATCGATAACTTATAGAATCGAAATATAGATGACTCTATGGTAGAAAATAATATCCGCATTTGATCGAACTCGATAAGTTTTTTTTTTTTTTTGCTTTGCGGTCAAACTTTGAGTGGGATTTTATTTCAATTTATGTTTTTTTTTGTCTCTGTGGATTTGAACTTAAAATGACGTCAAATTGATATATCTGTGGGTTGATCATGGAAATGTAAGACCTGGCGATTGGAACCTATGAATGTTGGAAAAAAATCGACTGTCTTATAGTAGTAAGTAGGTAATTATAATGTCACTGTTTGGTTTTATGGTTTTATTTTTATTTTTTCAACCCATAAACTAACTGCATATCAATAGAATCCATCTTAGGTTTGAAGATATATTTTAGCAATTTGCACGCTTCAATAGTTTTATTTTTTTTTTAATTCTGGAGTTCGTTTAATTGAGTTTTATTGTTTTTTCTAAGAATTTTTTTTTTTTTTTTTAAAGTTCAATTGCAAATTTATATATTTTGATAAAATCGTTTAGACTGTAAGAGGTTAAATCAATTATTTTAAGCTCTTATTAAGTATCTACATAAAACACAGTCATACACTTTATTTCATAATAAACATGAGTTTTTCGCCGATGGGTCTAAAGCTGGTTAAGTAAGCCAACAACTTATTTACCACGCTTCCATCATCGATTCAATGTCAATGGCGCAACAGTTGGTATACTATGAGATATTAGTTCATTCGAAATATCTTGTTTTTGTTGTTGTTGAATGCCTACTCTTACACACTTGTATCAACTCAATAAAAAAAAAATGCGTTGGCAATTTATTTATCGATGTAAAATTGCGCTGGTGGGTCATTTATATTAAGTTTGTTTTTATCCACAAGATGCATAAATTTGCTAAGAGCATCAATTTTTATATCGTTGAGGAAACATCTTAATAATGTCTTGGCGTTGTTATTGAATGGTTTCTATTTAGCTATACGTGCTTGATACTCGTACATAGATGAGGAAAGGAAGTGCGATTGACCGTACTGACCATATATGGAGTTAATTGTTCCCAATTAAATTTTATTGAAAATTTAGTATTTGTTTTTTTGGTTTATTTAACTTTTTGTTTCAAACAACTTTATTTTATCTCGTTTTACACAAAACATTGATTCTCGTTATATGAAAAATAAAAACGATGATAAATAACATTTTTTCAAATGAGTTTTTGACAGAAGTTTCAACCTTTCAACTCTTACAAAAAACCACCATCGCAAAATTGAGACTTATTACTGAAAAACCAAAACTTTGCATGTGACAATAAGTTTCCTGGGAAAATGTAGATTTTTAAATATTTTGATTTTAGCCAGCGGATTGACTTCGATTGCATAGCAAAATGTTGCTATTTCGTTTGCTTATTTCAAAAACAATCACCTCTAAATTAATATCCAAAACTGAATATTTTCTCTATATAATACGTATATGTACAATTAACATAAACGGGCTATATACATACTTTTTAATAATTGATTTATGTGGTTGTTTACCATCGACGTTAATATTCTTTAAAAATTGTTTACGTAAACAAATCTACGCTTTGTTTTTATTTTGAAAATTAAAAACAAATTATGTGCCTCTTAAAAAATTATAAGCAAATCAGAGAAATATTGTGACCAATTGAAAAAAAAAAACAAAACAATTCAAAAAACTCGATATGTATAAATAATGGAGATGAATCATCAGTACCTACCTATGTGTATAAAAACAAGGAACAGTTAACACGTCCAAGGTAACAAATTGTTTTTTGAAAATAAAAGAAGAAAAATAATTGCTTCAGTTATGGTTTAATATTATTTTAAATTAGAACGGAATATTCTGCTATTCATCAAGAAAATTTTCTTTGAATAATCACTTATTTGATATTCTGCTGTTGTTTGATGTAAATCAGTTGAACGTGTCGATAATTCTATATAACATATTTCGAGTTTTTAAATAATATTTTTTTTTTTACATGAATAAGATCTTTGATAAGACTGTTCATCTAGTTATTTTTGTAACAGATAAACTTTTTCTGAAAGTTTTTCATCTGCTAAAACAATTTAAATTTAAAAAAACAGATTTTTTGCTTGAAGTTTTTTATAACGCGGGAAATATTTTAAGTACAATTAAATTCAAAATTAAATTTATATTTCTTAAAATATCTTCTAAGTGCTTTCTGATGTTTTTTTAAGTTATTTTTGGCCAAACTTGTATTCCAAACACATATTTTTCAACAAAGGACCAATTGCTTATTCTTTTACAAATAGGAATGTCTCAAAACACTGGTTTTATAGATCAATTTTAAGGTTGAGATAAAATATACCTACATAAAAAAACATAACAGCAAATTTTAAAAATATTGGCTACTTTTTTTTTGAATTTATCTGGTACTATTGAAATTTTTTGATTTTTTTTTTGAAATCGATGAGCGTGAATTTAATTGTGAACTAATCGACCAATGAATCAGTTTAGTTACATTTGTTTACATTGATTTTCAGTATAGTATAAGGTTCGGGAGTTATGTTAACTGAAGTCTGTCTTTTTTTTAGAGCTTTACTGCTTATTAGGTAATTTCGCAAATTACGAAATAAGCTTTAAAATCAAAAAATAAGTAATTTCGTTTGACAGCTCGTTGTTTTTTTTTTCTTTCCGTCTTACTAATGGTGTTTTTCATTGGTAAAAATAATCAATTAATTTTTGATTTTAATGTGTCAAAAAGCTGATTTTGACAACTATAGCGTTTCATTAGGCAGAAATAATTGATAATTTTTTTGATCATAATCAATTTTGCAGATCTATGTAAATTCTTTGAGAGATTTACCCCGCCATGCACCAACACTAAAACAATTTGTGTCTGTCAGTTTGATTAAAGTGGTTAGTGATTTGTTTATCCCAATTTTATGAAACGATAAGGCTTCTATTTCACAAGGGAAAAAAAACCGTGTAAGAGATTTCGTCAAGGATGTAATAAATAATTACTCTGAAAAGTCTAAATTTACTTGTTCATTCATTTTTATTTCTTTTTTATTCTGCTTTAAATTGTTGTTAAACACTTTTCAAATGAAAATAAATTTGGATGCAGATTTGACAGCTACACCGTATTTTCATCGACAAGAAATAACACCAACATAGTGACAAAAAAAAATCAATTATTAACTGTGTTCCTTTCGTCATGAAAAAAATCAATTTTTATTAAGAAATCTTTTTTTCCAATTAAAAACACTATAAGAAAAATTTAAAATTTGTGAGGCTAGTTCACAACCGAATCCAAATTTATGCTTGGCTAAATGCGTTCACCTAATTTTTGAGATAATTTTGTGCAAATTTATATGGGAAATCAGGTAATTTGGAAGCTAATTTTTGCTCTTATGAAAACAGACTATCCATGAAAAAAATGTGTTAATAAAAATTAATATAAGTTTTCAAATTTTGCTTCCTTATAGAGTCAAACTTTATTTTCTTCTCAATCATTCATGACCTTAACATGGGACAAAAACTAACTCCAGATTTAGTTTTTTCTTTTCAGTTTTTTTTTTTTGAATTTTAATTCCGCTGAGTATATGAAAATAAATCAATTCAATCTTCATTGATAGCCGACACTGAATTCACACAATCAATGGCATGACAGGAGTTGCATATAAAATAGATCGAGTAGATTGAGAGTAATTTAATTAGTCTATTATAAATAGAAACATTAGCTGACTAATCGTTACATAATTCTTATGCAAATTACTTCAGTCTCGAGGCTTTTTCTGGCTATTTGCTTGCTGCAGGTCTTGGGTAGGTTTTTTTTTTGTTTTACTTTAAGAATAAAGTTTAATGGAATAGAATCTAATAGTCTTACTTCAAATTTTGATATAGAGGTATAGAATTTAAAGTTGCCAAAACTTTTTTAATTGGCGGCCATTTTAACAACTGTTAAGTGATTTGTTTTAAGTTTGGTTTGGCATTTCAACATGAATAGATTGGTCATGGTTCTGTTCGAAATATTAATCGCACACTAATTGTGTAGTATTTTAGCGATGAAACTCACTCAAACTTATTTGAATGGCTACGTCAATAAAGAAAACTGCCGCATTTGAAGTAAAGTTAATCCTCAAGTGTATGTTGACATACCGTTACATCCAGAAAAACTGGCTTACAGTCAATATTGACAGCTATAGAGACATGATTATTGACTTTTTCATTCCTCAATTGAACAACCATGATGTGCAGGAGTTGTGGTTTCAACAAAACGGCGCAACATGTCACACAGTTGACAATTCAGTTGTATGCTAAGTTTTCGAGAACAAATATCAATATAATAACATTTTTAAACGACATTTCAAAATTGGCATGATTGACTCATTTCTAAATATTTCGTTATTTAATTTTCCAAATTTTTCAATCAAAATTCTGAAATACTATCGAGCAATATTGAATGTATTTATTAACGCTCGAGTAAATTTATGCAGTAAAAATATAAACAACTACAATACAAATTTAACAAAATAAACTAATTTTAAATATTTCATCAGAACATTTCTGTGTAAGAAGAAAATTAAAACAACAAACAAAATTTATACATTAAACCTAATTCGATACACATTTTCTCTCAAAAATATTATTCAACGCAAGTGAAATGAAATAAAATTTCAAAAATGCATTTTTTTTCCAATTTCAAGAAAATTATATTTGTATAAAATTAACAAACAAAAAGATCAAAAGATCTCTAGAAGTGTGATAAATTAATAGATTATCACTTAAGCCAATCAAAAGAAAACAAAAACACAAAACGAAACGATCATCTGTATAAAGCAATTAAAATTAATTTAGAAGTTTTTAATAATCTCGATAATCAAGTTAATGGCTGTAAAAAAAAGCCATTAAAAAAGATATGTATTGTATAGTGTATAGGAATTTCTAAGAAAAAAGATGTAACTTCCTACGGATTTCATGTTTTATGTCCAGAACCGTCTACTGGACTTAATTGAAAATGACCAACCTGAAGAGTAATTAAGTGTTTTTCTTTCAATTTTTGCTGTCATACTTATGTGTAGGTCCAACACAAAACTAGTTTGAAGATGGTTGTTGTTTTTAAGTTCGATATGCACAAAGTGGTGATAAAATATTAAGGTGTATGTTGAATGTTGATAGTTTTCTAAGAAGCCGCCAAAATCAAGATGAAGGTTTATGAGCTGATCAGAGTTTCCGGTTGTTTCTTCGTAAGGATATGAAAAAGCACAAGACTCATGAAAAACACATGTTTGATCAGACATTACAGCTTACAGTTGGAAGTGAAGATAAAACATAAAATGTATGATGTAAAATGCTTGAAATTAAAATGTTTTGAAGCTATTTCCAATAAATTAAATAATGTGCAATTAAGTTTATAAATAAATTTGCATAATTAAAGATAGAGAATGCGAAAATTGGGTTCTGCAATTCTGTCCGTCTGTCTGTCTGTGCCTCGATCTACAATCGAAGGTACCTATACTGGACTGATTTTTTTCAAACTTGGAATTGAACGTTGGACGGTTGCTTGACGTTTGCATGAGCACCCCATGAAAATTATTGCATAAATGTGAGAAATAATCAGCTGTCACAACTAAACGTCACAAATTACTTCTCGAAACTTTATGAGGTTTATTTCTTCGCTTTCTGCATCAAATCTGTGAGATAAATTTATCTGGTTTGCAGAATATTTTTCCCATACAAATTTTGACAGCTCATTTCTGCGGAGATAAAATCATCTGGTTTCTGAGGTTTATCCGAGTTTTTCACCGTTGCATGAATACCCTTATTTTGTAAATAAAGATGGTAAATGTGTAAAATTTTAAAAGCAATATTTTGACGTTTAATGTGCCACCTATAGCGAACAGGTGATCATCACTTACAACATTTACACAGGTTACTTTAAAGGAGCATGTGTGAACAAAGCTTAACGATCTCAACAGCCTACGAGTTTACGCGGCTGCATGCTTGCATATTCCTAAATGTAAAAAAATCTACATTATGTTGCGCTAAGGAAATCAATTCAAATAAAAGCCTCATTTCCATGCGGTATTGTTTCATTTTTAATGAATTTTTGAAGAATGTCTCTGTGGGATTTGATAATATTATTTTTTTGTTCTAAACACACAATTTCAAAAAATTAAATAAATAAATTTTACAGTTTTTTATGTGTAAATTATAAATATGCATGTATGTATCTATGTACATATGTATATACTCGTATTTCTTGAAATCATTGAAAATATTAAAATCAATTAAATTGCCTCATAAACAAAAATTAAATTGTAAGGTCAATGTTGATTAATGAGCTTGAAGTGTGAGATGTATGTATGTAAGTTATCAACTCCATATTTTATTATTTATGTAGGAATCAATTAAATTCCAAAAACGTGTCATCGCTTTCTTTTTTTTGATACTTTTAAGACTCAAGAAGGGGTTCATTGACTTCAGATGTAACATTTTTTTTGTTTGTAATAAAAATGGGTTCAGTGCTCTTAGATCGCATTAAAGTGGTTGCATTAATTTTGGAGAAGATTAAGAGCAAGGGTGGATGAAAAATGGAAAAAAAAAACAAAAGACAAATGGGAATGCCCGCATTTGAATTTATGATCGAAATTTAAAGGTTCAAGGGCATAAATAGAAAAGTATTATATAAATAAATTAAAAAAATTTAGAGACTTATTTAAAGAGAATTTTTCAGTGTGTCATTTTTTTATTATTTTTCGGTTTCCTAATTCAATTATTCATAATGTTTTTTTTTTTAATTAGTTAAGCTTTTTGCCGCTATAGAAAAAAGTACTTTTTATATTAAGCGTTCGCTAAAGGGGATATGACTAGGACTACCTTTAAAATGTTTTTACACAGTACGAGCGTTTAGGGAAATGGGATAGGAGTTAAAAGGAGTTACCGATGCGCATTTGTTTTGAATGTCTGAGGATCGAAATGGTTATACAAAAAACCGATCCGGGTAAAGCATTCCACATTCGTGTGGTGCGGCTAAAGAAAGATTATCTGTGCTTAACATTGCGTCCGAAGTTGGGCTCAAGGGTGAACTGATAGGCATTCCTAGCGGTGCGCGTATTACGTTGGAATTGTTCAACGGGGAGAATGCAACTGGCTATTTCACTGGAACAATTTGATGTTATGGTAGTTCAGCTTTTGTTTAATAAATCTCTATCCTCTATTTCAATTTGAGACAGCAAATTTACGTAGCAAAATTTGTTGAAAATTTATTTACCTATACAACTTTGGATATACATAACAGGACTAGGATTTATGAATTTCAAATATGCCCACAGAATTTTTGGAATGCACTATGGATTCTTGAGGCTGAGAAAAAAATCCAAACCCATTGTCTATCCGTCTAACTTTAGAAAACAGCATTTTCCAAAGTTGGACAGTTGTTAGACAAAGTTAACTAAATATGTGATCCTGGTTGCAACATGAAATCATCTTCAGGGCTACTATTATGGTTTTATGATAAATGCGATGAAAAGTTTTTTTTAATGATAAGTCTGAATTTTGAGATTCTGGATGTGTAGACTTTTTCGTATAACGAGAATCGACATTTTGGGTAAAATAAAATAAGATGATAATAAAAAACTGCCTCGATATCACCAGCTAAGATTGCAACGTCGGTGGATTTACAAAAATTATTGACTAAAGACTAAATTTTTTAACAGGAAAACTATTTTTTTAGTCAAAAGTCCATACAAAAATTATACAAATGAATGAATGAAAAATCAAAACCAGGAGACATGTCGAAGGTTTTTGTGAGGTCAAACCAGCCCTTCAGGTGGAGTCTCAAATTGAAGTATTGAATTGGGAGAGTTGTGATCCTGGTCTAGATGATCCCAACCATCTCCGTCGTCAGTCGGCATAAGACACAACAAAAATACATAATTTTGAAATTGAACGTCTGTAAAAGTTAAAAATGATTCGAAAGTAATATAAAAAAAAAAAATAATTTCTAATTCTTTTATTTAAGTCAAAGTCAAAGGTAAATTAAAGATTTATTTTTGCAGAACAATTGAAAATTTCAATATACGACTACCTATCTATGTACATACGAACACAAAAATATTTATTTTAATTTTAAGTAAAATGCTAAAATTATTTCAATTCTTTTTTTTCTTCATAAACATATCAACAATTTCTTTGCAATAATAAAAATCATTGTATGTGATTTAATGTGGATAATAAATTGAGAAAATAAATGAAACCACTCATTTCAAACTTCAAAGCCAGTTTTTATTCTCGCACAGGTACCTCTACCTACAGCAAAAATCCATAAAAAACCAAAACAGATGTTTTTTTTATTAGAATGAAAGAAAGATACAAAAACAACAACAACAAAAAAAAAAACACTTGCATTGAATCCTCTTTTCATCAAGCTCACATTATCTAGATAAGATAAACAGATAAAACGTTTTATGTGCGGTGATTGATAAACAAAATGGCACATAAATTATAATTTAAAAGAAGAAAATGATATCCACTATAATTAGCTTCATTTGAATTTAAAAATAAAAAAAAAAAAAAAAACTTGCGCTACCATGTGCGGCACAAGCAAAAGTATAACTTATAAACAAAAAAGGTGAAAAGAAAGTAGTGCTTCTATACTCCTCCACCACCCGTGCCAGTGGTGCCCAAATCCAATTGAATGGCACTATATGGGTCCAAAAACGTGACACACATAATTTTTTTTGTTGCACTTAGTTTCAAAAAAATATAAGAACCCACATCCCATTCAACACAGACGACACAAAAAAAAACACTCTCATTGCAATGCATTTTCATATCCCTTTCCTTTGATGTGGAAAATTTTATATCCGGCAACAAGAAAAAAAAAGAGTTAACTAATTTATTCAGGAAGCCCTTAACACACTTGTCACTATTTTTGTTTTGGAAAAAAATAAACGAAGCACGCGACAAAACCAAGAAGGCCGCACGAGAAGAACTGTTTAACAGTTCAAAGAAGACGTTACAATAATAGGTTCAAAAATAATAACGTATTTGCTACCCGCTCACATTGAATGCCGATTAGATACTGAATTTAAATACTTCTCTGTTAACCGTTCAAACGTTCATCATACACAACAGCAGCTCCATGCTCCACCGAGACCGACCAGAGTGCTCCATTAAGACTTAAGAGCACAACCATTCCGACCCGACATGCTTCAGCTTCAACAAAATGCCAGCGGAAATGGTTCGATTCCCCCACAATTATGGTTGCCTTGCCGGTAGAGCTTAAGTAAGTTAATATAGAGATAGAGAGATACATTTTCGATTCTATCAGATCTATGGTAAACAAATTTGGTTGTGTGGTGAAGTAGTTTTTATTTTTTTATTTTTCTGAATTTGAGTTCTTTTTTTTTTTGTAACTGCAACACCAGCGATTAATGCAATTTTCTAGATATTTGTTTTGTTTACAATTTAATTTTGAGGGGGCTACTTCATTTCTTCTTGGCGAAGATACATATAATCAACTGGAATATTGTAGATACATATTATTTAAGGTGTTAGCTTGAAGTGAGAATTAAATGGATTTGCAGGTGGGCGTTTGCAATCAGCTTGTTTTTTTTTTGTTTAGTTGTAATCAATATCAAGAAATAGTTTACAGTATGCAGACAGTGGAAGATATTTGGTTAAAATCGTGAGTCCAATGTGTCGAATGTAAACATTATGGATTAATTTAGTTAAATATTTATTAGTGATTTTTTTTTAAATATAAAAATTAATTTTAAAACAATTTAATTTTTATTGTTTATAGATTGTGAGACAGAAAATTTGGAATAACAATGAAATTTTTGGAAATGTAAACAATTTATTTATTTCTTTATATTGTCTTTGTTTAATTATTAAAGTTAAAGAATAATTATTCCACCAGCTAAACATTAATTTTAATGAATTAAAAATGTCAATATTAGGTGTGTTTTGTTGAGAACGTAGCACAGCAGAGTAAAAAAAAATCAAGAAAACGATCCACAGCAAATGTGTTTCACTTTTGACTTTGAGGCTTGTTCGATTTCTCTATCTTTGAGCACTCCGGATCTTACACTTAACGCCTGTTCACATGAGAACGACCGACGAATGACCGAATAAATGTGATTTAAAACAATTTATTAACCTAAATTCTTCACAAATTTTAATCAAAATGACAGAAGTACATTTTGTTTTGATGTTCCGATACTAAACTAAGCTTTTTGTTTGAAAAAATACGATAAATTTGAGAAAACAAATTATTCATCGCGAATTGCAAGATGATTGTTACGAATTGTCAAACTCTATTCGCGTTCCACATACGATCGACATTACGACGAACAAATTGTTCGCGCAACTAACCTCAAAATCAATCTTGTTTTTGTTTTCTTTGTGGTGGGTCATGACTGAATTTGTCAAAGTCAAACGTCATTCGCAACGAATAAAAAAGGCCATGTGAAAGAAATGTCAAACTGGACGAATATTCGCTCATTCGTCGGTCGTTGGTCGCTCTCATGTAAATAGTCCTTTAATGATAACTTAGACTAATTCGAAAAAGTCGTGACTACGAAACAACAATAACAACAACGTGCTGTTGTTAATCATAGCAACGTGTTGTTACTGTTATTTCATCGTTGTGAGCCTTGATTCTGGTTTAATACTATCCACACCAAACCAAAAAGGCGTTCACATTGCACATTTTCGTGTTTTTGTTCGACATTTTCATTTTATTTGACAGCGGGCTCTCACTATTTTGATGTTTGATTGGCGCTGAACTTTTCATGAGATTGTTAATTTAGTTCATCTCTCAAAAATTATAATCTTTTTGTTGAAAGCATTTAAAACGACCTCGGTCAAAAAGATTTTTTTATAAACTCCGCCCTAAAAATACAGGTGAGTAACCAGCCTTAAGATGACAAAATCGAACATACCAACATATAAAATGAAAATGGCAACATCAGCGCCCCTGCCTTTGAGTAGACATACTATTTTGTCAAGTAAAATTTGACTGAGAAAAAAAGTTAAAGTAAATGCCAGTAGTTTTTTGTTATTGTATCTCTTGTTAAATTTTGACTGACTGGGTTGCAGTTGGTCACCAAAACACACCTATTATCAAGAATCATGACTAAATTATTCATTTTCTATATTTAAAATTAATAAAACAATAGTGTACAAGTATAAACCTATTTTCTACCTCAAATAACAACAACATTCAAAACTTTCGACTAGCCTGGAAACTGCCGGAAAATATTTGTAAATTATTTTATGTATGCACTGAAAAAAAAAACTATTCAAATATAACAACATTCACATATTGAGCAACTTTACTATAAAATGTTATTATGTAGAATTAACAAAATAAATAGTTTTTCCAAATATTTCTGATTTAATGATGAAATTATTAAAACTTAATAAGATTGTCTCATTATTTTAAGAAGAATACCATTTAAAATGTACATCAAGAATACGAAAAACTTATTGTTTTAAAAAGTTTACTTAATTTAATCTTACAGCATGACGGCCATTTTTTTAATGCCACCTACGTATTGCATGAAAACCATACCGAAATCTTATATTTAAAGAACGGAGATTCTTGTATTGTGAGTCAGCAAATAAGTGCAGAGAACCACAATTCCCCAAGAAAGAATATTGGTCTAATCTTATACACTTATGAACTTCAAATTTGGGCTGCCAAAAAAGTTTGTAAGGTAGAAAATTAAATATCTTATTATTCATGTAAAAATACATTTCCTGATATTTTTAGTATTGTCAAAAAAACACCAACAAAGATGAATAAAAAATTAAATTTTCCCAAAAATATTAAGAAAAATTTTGATGGGGTGTAAGTTCTCTAAAATTTAGTCATGCCACAACAGGGCAAAATAAAAAGATATTTTTACAAACAGATGCTATTGTATATCTTTCATTTATTGCAATTCAGAATAAACTTGTTTGGTAAAACTGTCAATCTTTTTTTTTAAACATTTTGCAAAAATTGTGACTTTTTCAATATTTACAATATCGAAAAGTGAATTCTCGATAAAAAAAAATTACAAAATTTAATTCACAAAATTTTATGCTTCACAAATCGAGTAAGGTGAGTTAATCGCCAAACTAAACTAAAATTTAAGATGGCGGATCAACAGATGAATTTCACAAATGCGAAAAATAAGATTTACGACTTCTGCTTTTTTCTATAAAAAAAAAGAAAACATAACTCAGGAGAACAAAAAATTGAATTTTAACATTGTTATGTCATTTAGTTTACCTAACCTAACATTTATGTCATTTCAATGTCAAATCTTGCTATACATAAATCTGAATGAAAACCTTATTTAACAAATGATCGCATATGAGTTATGATTTGACAGATGAACTTAAAAGATTTTAAAAAAAATGTTCATTTATTATACCATAAGTAGTTGTAAATACTGATTAAGTGAAATCAATCCATCGGTTTAAAATTTGAACCGAATATTATTTATAAAAAAAACAATAAGAGTTTTTTTTTGTTTTTTAAGCCAAGGTCTTTGAATTGTCTAAAGCTTAGAGCAGGTATGTACTTCGACTTCACGTGTACTTTCAAATCTAAAATTCAACCCACAGCAATTATTTATCGAACTTAAAAAAAAAATGACATCTTAAGAAGACCTCTAGTTATAAGAAATTATCATGAATCATAACGATGTTAATGTTTAACCAGTGTTTTTTTGCTAGCATCAGCAGGGGAATTTAATATAGTAAAAAATATACAAAAATCCATTCTTATTTTTTAACAATAGTTTAAGCAAAAGTATTTTATTTCAGATTGATAGGTTTACACTTTTTCTTTTTTTTTTAATAAAAATAACCGGTTCAAATTTGGGAACTATTTAAAAATTCATGTGTGGCTTACATTTCGGCCAATTTGAGTGGGAATCCATAACAAATTGCATCTTGTTTTCAAAAATGTTAATGCATTTTTAACAATAGTAGGAGTATCTCAATCACATCGCCAGTTCCAAACATACACAATAGGTTCTATTAAAAAAAAAAAACACAAATTCGACGGACGCGAAACAAGATACAAATCTACACTTGTTTTCTCGATTTTATTTGCATAAAAATTAGCTAACAGATGAGTTTGTAACATCTTTAAGAGAATTTAGAATTTTTATTAGTAAAAGCCATTTAGGGTTGAAGACTAATTATTTGCTTTAACCAGCTCGTTCGGTTTAATCGTAAATCAATCTTAAATATTGATCTTGGCTTGAATAGGTTTTTTTTAATGGCTGGCGGTTGGCTGGGTGCTATCATAGTCCCACACAGCTATAGATAAATAAATTAAATCACATCCTACATTATAACATAACATTTCTTTTGAGTTGGATGATGTTAGATTCAATTAGAATTTTGTTTGATTAGTGCACAATAAGGCTAGAAGTGTATTATAAGATTGACATTGACTTTAATCAAGTTGCGAAATATATCAAGATAGCTTTTTCGATTTTAGCGAGAGAATATTTTGTGTGTGATTTTCAATTTTTTTTATTTTTGAAAGGAAGGTGAAATTCCCCACTCACATAGAAATACACTTCTATGAATATTTTTTTATGGTCATTGTAATTTATGCAATGCCATTCCCATCAGCCATCCCAATGAAGGCTTTATTTTCTACTTTGTTTGCATTTAGATTGAGAAGTATTGTAATCTACCAATAATAATAATTAAATAGTGATTGTTTGAATAATGAGGTCCAAGCCTGGAAGTAAGTACAAGTGGTGCAGGCACTTGTTTTTGTCAACTGAGGTGCGAATAACAAAATACAAATCAGATGAAATCTGGCGTAGGATGAAGTTAATGACAGATAAAAATATATTAATTGAGGTTGTGTTATTAACAATAAATCAGCAGTTGTAATTTATTAAACAAAAAAAAATTTAAATAAGATCAAGAGTGGAGGGCAATTGTAAAGTTTATTTTATAGGAAGAAATTGTGTTTTTGAGACTAAATATGGATATGGAAAATTTGAATTTAAGTAAACAAAAATAGGAAAAATATTAGCGCCTTTATTGATGGGGTTTAATGTAAAAAAAAAATAGAAAATGGTGGTGCAACAGCTCGTGGAGAAGTAAGGCCTAGTAATTTATACAACTTTTGATTGAGAAGCTTAGGAACAAAAGGTGACGTTTACACTTTATTATTTTTTCAGAAATTGATAAAGCCGAAATTCAGATAATTTAGTTTTCAATAGGTCTGGAAATAAAGATTATGTTCAATAGAACGATTTGTAAATGTAACCTTTTGTCCGGAAAGTGACTTTTTGAATATAAATTTTAGTGCTTTTGTTTTTGGTTTTTTGAATCGAATCTTCGAATTCATAAAAATCGACAATAGACATCTCGAATAAATTTAACATACTATTTACAGAAAGTAAATTTTTTAATTTTAGCTAGGAATTTTTGGGTTTTTTGAAATCTTGGAATTTTCTGGATTTGAATTTTTAACTTCAAAAAAAAATTAGTGGAACGATTTTTTTTTGACTTTTAAGTATTTTTTGAAGAGTTAAATTTTTAATAAAAATGGAAACCAATCCTAAGATTTATGATTTTAGTTTCCAATTAAGTTTTTTAATTTTTTTTATATACCGTTACTGCGCAGTCTCAAAAAATAGCAGACACCAAAAATTTTCGAAAACAAAAAAAAAATAAAGACGCATAAAATCTAAGGCCAGTTTCAAAAACTAAAGCTGAATTTCTGAAAGATTTGTTTAAATCATATTTAAGAAAAAAATGTTTTACCTTTCCTGTGAATTTTTTGAAAAAAAGTACAAAAAAATGCGTTTTATGATATTTTCGTAAATCTTTTTTAGATTTGCTAAAATTTGCCCCAATCCTAATCGTAATAATAAATTACCTAAAAAATTTCAGTAAATTTTCAAATTGATGTCAATGATCACATATGGATCCCTCAAATTTCCCAAGTGGAGTCTACGCCTCTGTGAGCGAAGATGTTGGATTGTGGTGTATTTACCTATAAGACAGTGTCCAGTTCTGACATATAAAACGGACCTAATTTGTGATCTACTCATTGATAACAATATAGGAACGCCTAGGATCCAGCTATTGCCAGATTACCTAGGTAGAGCAAGACATGTAGTAAGGTTTGTCCATCTTGAGTTTGTTTCTGGGAAGTTCACCCAAAATAAGTGAATGTTGAACTGTACTCATTAACACAAATTCTAAGAAATAGTTGTTTTTGGTTTTGAAAAAAATCTTCGGTTGGGTGTCAAATCGCCCAAAACCGAATCGCCCAAAATGCAAAAAAGCGAACAAATGTCAAATCACCCAAAAACATTTTTGGGCGATTTGACATTTCAATTTTTTGGGCGATTTGACATAATGTCAAAATGCCCAAAAAAATAATTTTGGGCGATTTGGTGTTTCGGCAATTTTAGTTGGCCCTGTGTCAAATCGCCCAAAACCAAATCGCCCAAATCTGAAAAATGTCGCATCGCCCAAAATTTTTTGGCGATTTGACACTATGACAAATCGCCCAAAAAAGAAAAATGTCAAATCGCCCAAAGTAGAAATGGGCGTTTTGTCGCAATCCAAAAATACTAACATTTAGGGTTCTTTTTAACAAATCGCCCAAAATATTAATTGCAATTAGACCAAAATATAAAAAAAAAAAAAATTTTTCAGTATTTGTGTCAGTTCCTATTTTATTTTTTTCTTTATACATATGTCTGCATACAGATTTTTGTTTCTCTCTATATCGATTTTTTTTTGTATTTTTAACAGTTAAAACTCAATAAAACACAAATACATCAGTTTACCCAATATTTTATTTTCTGAGCAAGAAAAATAGTTGCTAATCAAAAAAATTGTTGATATTGGCGCCTGCCTGGCGACTTTACATACCCTAAGCGGAGCGACGGAGTCGCGTGAGCGGGTGTGTCCGCTTCGCGGGGCTTCTGGATTTTAACTCCCTCTTTCGGGGACACACCCGCTCACGCGACTCCGTCGCTCCGCTTAGGGTATGTAAAGTCGCCAGGCAGGCGCCAATATCAACAGTTTTTTTGATTAAAAGTACCTTGGGTGGCCCGCTTCGCGGGGCTTCTGGATTTTAACTCCCTCTTTCGGGGACACACCCGCTCACGCGACTCCGTCGCTCCGCTTAGGGTATGTAAAGTCGCCAGGCAGGCGCCAATATCAACAGTTTTTTTGATCAAAAGTACCTTGGGTGGCCCGCTTCGCGGGGCTTCTGGATTTTAACTCCCTCTTTCGGGGACACACCCGCTCACGCGACTCCGTCGCTCCGCTTAGGGTATGTAAAGTCGCCAGGCAGGCGCCAATATCAACAGTTTTTTTGATTAAAAGTACCTTGGGTGGCCCGCTTCGCGGGGCTTCTGGATTTTAACTCCCTCTTTCGGGGACACACCCGCTCACGCGACTCCGTCGCTCCGCTTAGGGTATGTAAAGTCGCCAGGCAGGCGCCAATATCAACAGTTTTTTTGATCAAAAGTACCTTGGGTGGCCCGCTTCGCGGGGCTTCTGGATTTTAACTCCCTCTTTCGGGGACACACCCGCTCACGCGACTCCGTCGCTCCGCTTAGGGTATGTAAAGTCGCCAGGCAGGCGCCAATATCAACAGTTTTTTTGATTAAAAGTACCTTGGGTGGCCCGCTTCGCGGGGCTTCTGGATTTTAACTCCCTCTTTCGGGGACACACCCGCTCACGCGACTCCGTCGCTCCGCTTAGGGTATGTAAAGTCGCCAGGCAGGCGCCAATATCAACAATTTTTTTGATCAAAAGTACCTTGGGTGGCCCGCTTCGCGGGGCTTTTCAAATTCCATTTCGAGGAAATACAAAAAAAACTTGTTACCACTTCGAGTAGTGTTTTTACACTGTCTTATCAGGTAATGGCAAATATTTCTCCAATCATAACTCATTCATGTGGAGAAGAACCAACATTCCGATGTGCCCGTTAATGTAACTGTTACAATTCTTCTTGAACATAATTTTTATCCCAATTTAACGAAAGTGTCAAATCGCCCAAAAATAATGCTAAATCGCCTAAAATTATTTATATTTTTTGGGCGATTTGACATTATGCTAAATCGCCCAAAAATGAAAAATGTTAAATCGCCCAAAAATTATTTTTGGGCGATTTGGCATTTTTCTTCATTTTTGCAATTTGGGAGTTTTGGTTTTGGGCGATCTGACACATGGCTATTTTTGCATTATGACAAAACGCCCACTCTTTTTGGGCGATTTGACTTTTTTGTTTTTTTGGGCGATTCAACATAATGTCAAATCGCCCAAAATTTTTGGGCGATGTGACATTTTTAAGTTTTGGGCGATTCGGTTTTGGGCGATTTGACACCCAACCAAATCTTCACCAAAATGGAAACGGAAGTCATTATTTTTTTCAAAATGGTGGCTAATAGCTGAATACCACAAACAATTCTGTAACTTTAATATTTTTTTGTCGTAAAAGAATAATTTTGTGCTTAATCTGGAGTTTTTGGATTTGAGGAAGTACCGAGGTGGTTCGTAATTTTTAACAAAGACATTTTCAAATAAATACAATTTTTGTGGAACTTGTTGACGAAACGAAGTAAAAATTAAAAATAAAGCAAAAAACCAAATATTACATCAAATATTTAACTTCTACACAAAACTTAGCATTCGCTTTAACAGTTAATAAAACCTACAGTAAGGCCTGTTTGTTTGCGCGTTGTTTGATTTTATTAATTTATTTAATTTATTGTTTTTTTTTTTAATCTTATTTAGCAAAATTGAATAAAAATATTGACAATGGCATGAAAAAACACGCAATCAAACAATTAAATAAGAACACAAAAACACATTCAATTTTATTACTAACTTACAAAAAAATAAAACTTAAAATTCCAAATTTCTTTTGTCAACTACCCACTCTTGTCTGTCAAAAGCACCTAATCAAATTCATGTATAAACAATTTCTATAGTTGGAGCGGCTATAATATTTTATGTGTGGATGTACATATAGTGTGTTATGTCCAAAACCTGCTATCGGATCAATTTGTCTTAATTTTCCACAAAATGTCAGATGAAAAATAACTCGCGTGCATATTTATAATACGTATATACTGCATGCATCTAAATATACTGGTTCTATGATGACACATTTTTCTACCACCAACCGGAACGCAACGCCACAATCCATGTGATGACGATGATAAAATCTGCGATCAGTTGTAATGAACTTGTTTAATAAGTTGGTAGGCATGTTTAGACGTTGTTTATTGATTTGCCTTCATTTAAATGACTAGAGGTGTATTTTTTTGTTTTATATAAAAAAAAACTCGTATAAGAACGGTAGATAGTAATTTCCGGTATTTTTGGATGTCCCCCAAGTAATAGAAGATTAATAGCCATCTTGGTGTAGAATTTTTTCAAGTGTAACGAACAAAGTTAAACATTAAGCAGTTCGTTGAAGATTCGCCGTTCACTAATTTATTCGCGCGCATCGCATGTCACTTACATCACACGAATTTAAGCTGCATGCGCTGGTTTCATCGTGACAACATTATGTACGTCATCTGAAACATTAAACTTACCTACAGACACTATACAACCAGTTTTATTTTTTCATCATTTAAATCACAATAAGTTTTTATCGCTGGAGAAAAAAAAAACACAAAACAACAAACATGACAATTTAACCTGCGATTGGGAAAGAAAATGCGTCTGGATTTTTGTCTGACATAAAGCAGACATTTTTACTTTTACACACTTTACATTAACTCCGCGTATTGAAAGGCAATGTGCTAAGACGTATAACACCCACTCATTTAAAATGCAATCGAAGGTGAAGTAAAATTTATAATTTTTTGAAAATTCAAAAAAAAAAATTTAATATTTTTTCTTAGTTTGAATTATTAATACATATTTTAATAATGCATATGCATAAGCCTTTCACTGAATTTGTTTTATTTTCAAACAGAAAGTAGGTATGCTATTGATGATGGTAATCGTGTTTATAGAAACTCAGAGTCATGGGGGCGGTAATAATGTTATTTTGCAAAAACTTGTCCTTTGACCAGAGACAGACAGCCGTCTGCTATCTGGCTGGCTGGCTGGTGGAATTTTCGAGGACATTTCGCGATGATGTGTGGGCTCATTGTGAATGGGAGATATACTTCTGATTTGTATCAATGAAGTCATTATATTAATATAATGAGAGTTCAGGAGACACCAACACAAAACACCATGTGCATCGCAGTTGGTTGTTAAAAATGCCTGTCATCATTTTTGACATTTTTATGAATGAACGGTGAATAAAGCGATATTCATGGTGTCATTGATTTTAATTTTATTTTACAAGCCTTGGAATAATTTAAAAGAGTTTTAATATTGCTAATTATTCTTTGCGAAAATGTTTCTTTTTTGAATGAAAAGAAATTACTTTTTATTTACAAAAAAAATACGTATACGCCACAGTGTCTTGGGGGTATTAACAAAGTATGTATATATATATTAAAAAGTGAGTCTGTTATTTCTAGTATAATCTCGTTTTCAATTAAAGGTTGTTAGTGTCGCAGTTGTTTTTTTTTTATCTATACGGGGGGTTAGACCCCGCTATTCAACGATTTTTTTTGTTGGTTTAACCTGCAGATCCTGGGCTATAGATCTTAAGCAATTCATTCTGTATGTATATTAACAACGACAACCATTTTTTTTATATAAACGAAAAGTTGGCAAAATATTCAAGTATTGAATTCTAATGCCACATCTAACTCTGAGTCCACTCTAAGCTTTTCGTAATATTATCTACAAAATGGTAATAACTTAACAGCCCGATTCTCCCCCTTGTGAGGAGTCATAAGTCACAAGCTCTTGTGACTATTCCTTGTGAGGATTGTTGTGATTCGATAACATTTTGCTATTCTCCCCCTAATCGTCACAGCAAAACTCACAACGAAACTCACCACTTCAAAGGTAAATTTTTTATGACTTTTGGAACAGCTGATTGTTGATAATTAAAAACAAAAACAGATTTCCAATTTGAAAAATCAAACATACATTTATATTTTCTTTTATAATGCAGGCACCAGGTAACATTATTTATATTATGTAAACCTGCAATAAGAATAAAAAATTGCTCGATTTCAAAGGTCAAGGAAGATGGCTGATTATCGTTCGGCTTTAAACTTTGGATCAGGGTTTTTGGGAAGCGAAAAAATTTGAGGAAAATGCTTTCTTGTAGGGCAAATGGATCGTTTGCGTCCCTCAAATTTCTTAAGAGTCGTCTTCGCTCTAATCTACAAATATAATAGATTTGTTAAAAATTCTTTGGTGCCGTAACATTCGTACTTTTCGTTTTCGGATGAAACATCTTGAATAAGATGCAATAAAATAAAATCCATTTCTATATTATGTTCTTATCTCACAAATGCAAAATCTGAAACTTTTCTACACCGAAATGTCAAAACATAAGTAATTTGTGAGTTGTGACCTGCCTAATAGGAGATCACAATTTCGATAGTTTTTGTGACTCTCACAAGTTGTGACCGTGGGGGAGAATACGAAAAAGTCACAAAATCAATTTCACCACTAGTTGTGACTTGTGAGGTATCAGTGATGTTGGGGAGAATAGGGCTGTTAAGCTACATTCTACTGGATCATGGTTTCATTTTTCAGAACTTATGTTGAAAAACTCTGCTCGCAAAACAGTATTTATAATTTGTAATTGGATCTACTATTTAAAAAAAGTACATATTTTTTAAATATTTAATTTAAACAATAAATTAAAGGATAAAACATATTTTTTTGAGCTTAGCGAAAATTGAATTTATTAAAAAGTATACAAAAAAATCAAATTTTTTTTTTATCATACATAAATAAAAAGACAATTTGTTGCACCACAGGAATGACCGGTAGCTAAAAATATAGGCTGAATACGAACGGCTAGGGTGAGAGGTACTCTTGGAGAATTTGTCAATTTTGAACGAGAGGCAACATCCCTTGAAAAAATATTTTCTAATTAGCTTACACTAAAAGTTTTCTGAAATGAACGTGTTTTGGTATGAGTATGTACTTCGATTAATTTTTGTCATTTCACAGCTGTCATTCTCCCGTTCAGCTCTTCCACTCCGTCTATTCTATCATTTTATTCTGAGCTCATAGACAGCGCTGTGAACATGCTAATATCAAAAAACAAAACACAAAATTAAAGCTCTGAGCTTAAAAAAAACACAATTTTTTGTTGTCAAACATTCAGGCCCTTTTCTGGGACCCTATTACGCAAGAAAGATGTTGCCAACTGCAAACATTTAAAAATTTTTTTTTTTTGAAGCGCAACTAACTTCAAGCTTGTTTTTGATTGTCAAAAATTGTGTTTATCAATAGAAAATTGCAAATCATAAATTAAATACATTAATTTTTTTTAAATATCGTTAAACATTAACGATTTTGAAGGGGTTTTTTGTATGGCTTGTCATATTTGCAGCTTGCTGCCTGTGAGATTTAATTTATATTGAAGGTTTTTCAATGAACAACAACAATTTTCGTTTTATGTAATCGCATTTTATCGATAACGATAGAATTTCAACGAGTATCGTTTTACGTAATAGGGCCCCTGAACTAATAAGCAAAAACGACCATCCATAAAAGGAAATATCAAAAACGATTCAGAGCAATTTTAAAATCATCAATTAAGTGCCATTCATTTGAGCTGAGACCTGCGAATAACTTTTTTTAAAGTTATTTCTAAAGCAAATAGCATCTTTCTTTTTACTAATTAATTGTTTAATTAATTTGATAAATTGTTATAATACATATTTACAAATTTAACTAAAAAATATTACAAAAAACACATTTCAATATTCCATGTGACCAACAATTGCGACCTGCGAATTAACAAATGTAAATTCGCAGTTCACAAAATCAACATGCATTCTACAGAGCTGCGAATAACTCGCACGAATTTAACCTCAAAAAAGTTGTTTGTCTGCTTTTTGTGTTGTCTGGGTCGCAGCTTTCTGCTACCACTCATATAAATGAAATGTCAAATTCTGCAACCATTCGCAATTCGCAGACGAAGATCAAAGTTCATATGAATGGCCTTTTAAGTTACCAATGGCAAATAACGATACACTAGTAATAGAAGCACATTTTTGAAGAAGATATGATTAGTTCTTTTAAAAAAATATTGGGATCTAAAAGTATAACCACGTAGTGTTTAAAAAAACTGGTTTGTTTTCCAAAAACCTGAGCTTATAGGATTCTAAGATTGTATTCAATTCGGATAAAGCACAAGAAAAACCTTGGGAAAATTAAAGGCACAAAAAACATTAAAAAATTCTAACTAAGTTCTCATTACATAATTAAAAGAATTTAATATTTTTTTTCAAAAATGTTTAATTGTTACAGGAAAAACAACTTTTGGTATCTGTATCAGTATATAAATTTTAATTTAATTTTTTTGACGAGTGGTATTCTTATAACAAATTGCCGTATTCATTTTGTTTCTATTTTGACGTACTGGTGTTCAAAAAACA
The DNA here is from genome assembly GCA_958431115.1 of Syrphus vitripennis. Classification (NCBI taxonomy): domain Eukaryota; kingdom Metazoa; phylum Arthropoda; class Insecta; order Diptera; family Syrphidae; genus Syrphus; species Syrphus vitripennis. The sequence goes on from OY288110.1 coordinate 28,308,355, forward strand.
CATTTCTTTCATTATTTTAAAAGTGATAAAGGGAAGCATTAGCGATTTATTTGTATCGACTTAAATTATTGTTTGGTCTAGCAAAATATAAAAAAAAATTAAATTAAATTAATAAAATTAAGTTAAAAAATAACTAACAATTCAATGTTACTATTTATAACTAGTTAGTTAATATGTAAGTTATTTCAATTTATTGCAAAAACAAAATAGTATGCACACCTATTTTCCAAATCGCTATTTTCAGCAAGCCAGTACTTTTACCAATTAACGAAAAATAAACACATGAATAAGTGTAATATTTATAACCACTTTTAACTATTATAGATAATGGGCATTTAGTTTTTGGGTATCATAACAAGTCAGTCAATATTAAAAACTTATTATGCTATGACACTAAATCCATGTCTTTCATATTTAGTCATAACCAAAACCTTACTTCCAAATTGTGAAACAAGCCCTTATTCATATTGAACCTTCTACAAACTAAAAACAATAAAATGAAATTACAACAGAACTTTGCTCAAAATCCGAATCCAACCACAAAAAATAATTCCATTTTCTAAAACATAAATATTTCTAAATCATGCTCTCTTTCAAAATTTAACAATAAATAAAATAACAAAAATTTACAACATTATTAAGCAGCACATTCGTATACATCTTTGAATAACAACAATAGCCAAGTATATGTGATTTGTTTCCTTCTCATTAAAGAGACATTACCACTTACCCTCTATTATAATTAGTTGGTAATTATTTTTTTTTTAAATATATAAAAAAAAATACAAGATAAAATTAAAAATTAGGAATACAATTTTGAAAGCAGTGAAAAGAGAAAAAAAATTAAAAAATAAATCTCGTTTTTTTTTTTCTTTAATATAAGTCTACACACGCTTGATTAAAAAATTATTTACATCAAGACCAAGTTAAAAAAAAAAAACAAAAGAAAAGAAAAGAAAAGAGAAAAAAATGGAAACTCAGAAAGGGCGACACTTACCGGCACGGAATACTTCGCCACATCCATCGCAACGTGATGCAAATTGAGCATCGTAGCAATTGCCACAGTAGATTTTATCGGCTTTAGCACCGAATTGCTTATCAACTAATGATATGCGACATTTATTGCATAAGAAGCATGCTTCATGCCAATGCTTGTCTTTATAGGAAAGATCCTATAAAAAATAAATTTGTTTAAATTTATAATTTAATTAATTAATAATTTTACTAACCTTCGAGTCAATTCCAATGATCTTGCTACACTCTTCACAAGTGTTAGCGAACACATTTTCGTAGCATTTGATACAGTAAGGATGATCATCGCGGATCACATACCGTTGTCCGGTTAAGCTTTCATCACATTGCCAACAACAGAAATGGCCAGAATGCCAATCCTTGTTCATTGCCTTTGTATATTCGCCACTGAAAATTAACTGAAAATAAAAAAAGATATAAAATTTGAATAATTTTTTCTTCTAATTTAACAAAAAATAAAAAATAAATGTTGTGATAGTTTTGAATTTTTGAAATTGTGAAAATATATAAAAATATGTATAATGTTGAAATACAGTTTATGTAATATTAAGTACCTTTAGTTTAGTCGAGAGGCGTAACGTGTCGTTGGTGAATAAAATTTCTTGTTTTCCAATGTGTGGTCATTGTTTATAAACATTATGAGTTTATTTTTGATTTTTTTGGTTGTTTTTTAAATTGTGCTTGAGTTGAAGTTTATTTTGTTTCAAAGTAAGTTAAAACATGTTTTTTTTTTATAAAGTTAAGGTACGTATTTGTGTTGCTTGACAAACTGAGACTTTCTGACAAATATATGTTAAAGGTACAAATTTCAGTTGAAAATAGAAATGTATTGTTTACAAAAAAATAAATTTTTTTTACTTAGAAAATTTACCAGTTTATACTTTTATGAAATCTCAGAACTTTCGGAGTCCTTAATCAGGTTTTATAATAAAACGGTATGATAAAATGAGTTTATTATCCAATTTTACCCAAAATGTTGATTCTCGTTACACGGAATACAAGCTATGATCATTTTCCATTGATAAGTTTTTGACTGAAGTTTCCACTGAACTAAAATCGCAAAATTTAGAGTTATCATTGAAAAACAATGAAAAGAATATAAATTATCAAGGTAGCGGAGCACGATTTGAAGTGGTGCAATCCTTTAAATACCTTGGGTCAAAAGGTCAAAAGTAGCAGCCGATAATAATATAGAAGAAAAAATAGGCGGGCGGCTGCTCAATTCCAACAGAACCTACTACAGTCTGTCAAAGCTCTTCAAATCCAGAAATCTCACCATAACTTCAAAACTGCTGCTGTACAGGACCATGGTCCTGCCAGTACTCACGTATGGATCCGAGACTTGGGTGCTTAGCAAAAGACACTCCGACCTCTTAGCCGCGTTCGAGAGAAAAGTCTTAAGGAATATTGTTGGCCCCATATGTGAGGAAGGACGATTCCGGAGACGGTACAATCATGAATTGTACGCAATCTACCTTGAAGTAGAAATAGTGACAAAAATTAAGCTCGGTAGACTCCGGTGGGCAGGGCACCTAGCAGGCGGCCCGAAGCCTTGGGGTGAGCAACTGGATGGCGTCGGCTTGAGGCCGGGATAGGTGGAGAGACTTGCTGAAGGAGGCCAGGACCGGGCCCCGGTTGTCGAGCCAAAGATGATGATGATGATTGAAAAACAAACTTTTCATCGGATTTATCATGGAACCGGAATAGAAACATATTTTTTTTTTTTTTTTATAATTTGCGCGCACTCAAGGCGATTTTTGGTGTACCCTTTATATGAGAAATGTCGTGTCTTATATCTACATATGTCCCTATATAATTCACATTATTTTGTTCGTTGTCATATTTGTTGGGCACATTAGTGTTTCTGTTTACTCAATCACATATTGTTATTGTTATGCCTGAAAAACATGTAATGAGTAAACCAGCGGCCCAACAATGATCAATGATAATGGAATAAAAACATGACATAGGACTACGGCAGGGATCGAACCTGTGACCATGAGGTTGACAGGCGACCTAGCAAACCATCGCCCCACGACCAACCCCGGTGGTTTGACCGGTGTCACATAATTGAGAAAAAAAAACTAAAATTGTCAGCTTTTTGGAACACAGAATTACTCAAAACAAAATGAAAAAAGAGACTTCATTCGCAGGTAGGTAAGATTTGGAAAAGCAGAATTAAAGCTCTATTCAATGTTGCTTTTTGCTCTTTCAAATTTGTTTTAGCGTCTGTTCAATGCTTCAAACGATTCGTCTCGCTTTAATCTTGAATATATTCAAGTGTTTGCAATCCTTTCTACAAACGTGTAAAATGTAGTAGATTGGAAACCTTGAAAGCCATTCTGTATAGCCATTTTGAATAGATCTGATTTTGAAAATTTTTCAGATTGAAACTTATTTTCAAAAAGAATAATCAAGAATAATATTTTGAATATTTATTGAGCAACTTTTGACGGGTGTTTTTGATGTTTTGAAATTATTTACTCATTGGAATAGTAATCGTGGTGAAGTTTAAGACTTAACTCTGATGCATAAGCAACCTTAAAACTCCATTTTTGATTTTTTTTAAGTAAATTAATTTTAATTTTATTTAAGCGTTTTTAAATGTATGTTGTGAAATGTGGCTTTTTTGCTTTCAACCAATATCACTGCACTTTAAAATTGACCTCTTGTGTTTTAAATATGCAAACCAGAGTGTCCACCAGGTTGAATCAAAAGAGACAAATATTATTAGCTGAGACATTTACGCTATTTAAAAAAATAAATGTGATTGAAAAACTGAAGAAACTTGTTCATCAGTTTTTTTTTTTAAGTTTGACATCTCTTCCAGACATATTACAGAATGGGGGTTAACCGTAAGTTTTTCTACCTCTTCGCAGCTTTAAAAAAATGGGGTATCCACCGATAGCTGTAGTCGAAACATATACAAAACCGCTGATCATTTTTGGTTGCACTTTGGACTAAATACGCTTTTTTCGTAGAACGAAATTTAGACTGCCCTCTTTACGTTGGGTCCAGTGGTCGGGCAGACTTATTTTGTTTAATGGATAGAGTCTCACCACTTTTGTACTTATTTCAAAATCTGTGTTTTAGATGCTAAAAAATATCGTGAATCCGAAATTTCGAAAAAAACACCATTTTTACTCCATTCACCAATACTTTCACGACTACTGGATTCGTAAAGACACTCCATTTTTTTGTAAGCAGTTTTTTTTTAGTTTTGAATTAGGTCGGTTGGTTTTGTTTGTACATTTCAAAGCGAATCATATACCTTTTAACTTTTTCACCATGAAAAGGTTTCAAATTTCAGTTTTTTTTACCAAAATTGTAAATAGTGTACCTAAAAAACATTTAATAATTTCACCTTCACAATAAAATTGTAACTGCAAAATTGTAAACAAAATTTGACTGAAATCCCTGTTTTTTTTGTGGTTGTTTTTGTGTTACAATATTGCAGACAAATGAATATAAAAAAATATGGTCTGAACTCCCGCATCAGTGAGTGAATTATTTCGGAACTAGTTCACTTTGGCATTACTGGTCCATTTAAAATAAAATTTTTTTGTGAAGTGAATAACTGGTTTTATAACAAACCTTTAAACAAACAAATTATTTAAAATGTTTAAGTACCTTTTTCTATTTTTGATTTTTTCGACTTCGAAAATTTCATTTTCTCCACACACAAAATTGACACCTGAAAATCCTCAAAAAAACACAATAATTTCGTGGTTTTAGAATTCGTTTAGAATACGCTTAGGTAAATTCAATGACGTTTACAATCTAACAATTTATTGGACAGCAAAGTTTATTGACTGATATTGATTTTGATCAAGCGATTCTTTAAATTTTGTTGTCAGTTACTTATCAAATCCAAAAACCTGAATAAAATTGATTGATAATTCAAAATTCATAAGCTATTAAAACTTTGGTTATAGATAGACCAAGTTTTAAAGGCCGAATTTATCTATTAACAAGCATATTAATAGCCAGTTTACTAACAATGGGTTAAGTTTATGATACAACTTTCAGAAGTTCCCATTAAAAAGCGCTATTAAACTAACATCGACTGATTAGCTAAATCCCTGCCTTTGTGTTTTTTAGTAAATACGAAATCATGCATTAAACGCTCCTAGATGGAAATTTAACAAAATCATAAAAACAGTAGCCAACAAAATTTCAGATTTTTTCCAATGAAAAATATTTCACCTTTTTTCCAAGTCAACTGACCAAATATGCTCGATTGACCCTAATGGATTTACTATCCTGCGAGTTTTTAGGACTTTCCGTGTTCATCCGCTTTTTGAAGAACTACTTGTGCTGTTAGCTGTGAATCATTTGATTTGCAAATCAGCTGACTTTAGTTTAACTTACCACTAAAAAACTGGCCCCACGGATTTCTTTCTTAAAAGTAGATCATATTTCCGAAAATCTCAAACTGTATTACCTTGTCATTTTGGTATCTAATATTTTGTTTGTTTTTTTCATAAATTTTGCATTTTACAAAAATCGTCTTTAATCTCATAAGAGCAAAAGTAGCTTTCGAAATAACCTTATTTATTTTTTTTAAACTCAAAACATCTTAAGAAAATACCTTCTGACTCCAATAATTGATTTGTTTAATAATCAACCTAGTTAAATGTTTACACAATATGGCCTTTCAAAGTTAAATAAACACAAAAACAGCAAAAATTTGAAATCACCCAGCTACTTAAAATATCCCACAGTAAATTGTTTATTTTCCAGACGTATACGTAGGTACATGGTTTTGAAAGGAAATCTTCACTTCAAAAAGGCAAAAAAATAATACAACCAGCTAATTAACTCGAAATATATAAATAAACCGTTGTGTGTTGCATAACAACTTCACACATTCTTTCTCTGTCTATCTTTAGAGTACGATTCCAAAATTGGCAACCAACAGCCAACAAAAAAAAAAAATTGCTCCAGAAATACCCAAAAACACAAACATTTATATCCTCATTTAGGCATCATCATTCCATTTAAAAAAGGACACACATTTCTTTAGAAAACAAGAACTTTCTCTTTCATCTATGATTTCTAGATGAACGACATCAAAAACGACACGTACCCCCTCTCGAGATCTTCAGCGGTTTGATCGACTTCAGTTATTTGAATTTCCGAAGCTTCAATCTGATCATCACGACGTTTCGATGATTTTTTAACTTTACGCGATTTCTTAACTTCCGTAACCGTATGCATTACTTCAACATCAGCCATTTTTAATTTAATTTAATAAAAACAAAACAAATTTGAATTCTCTTAAAAAAATCGATTTGAAATTGAAATTCAAACCAAACTCAACAAAAAAAAAAAGAAGAATGTACAAAAAATCGAAGCAGAAAAATGTAGAAGCCGAATTTTCCAAACGCGAACGAACCAACGAATTTATTTTAATTTTTTTGTTTTTTACTAATCGAACGATTTAAACTTCCCCGAGTCAAAATATGAACTGTGGAAAACTATCTCAGCTTTTCCTCAAATGCATTTGAATACAAAATATTGTTTGGTATATTCAGAATCGAGAAAGATGGCAGTGACGGAAGGCAGCAGCAACAACAGCAGTAGCGGTATGTCAGTGGTGCGATGGCGGAGAGATGGTGGCGAGTTTTCTCTGAATTTTGAATATATTTTTCAATTAAGAACAAACACAAAATGTGTATATTTATTTTTTTGTTTCTATACTTTCAATATAATTATAAAAATATCCCAAACGCACATAAAGATATACAACAACAACAAGAAAAAAAAAAAGAGACGACTAATCGAAGAGAGCAAACAGAGAGTTTGCTCCAAAAAGATCGGTGTTCATATTCAGTGCGTTTCCCTTGCGACGCTGAAACGACGAGAGACATATTGGAGAGAGCTCATGTTATTCATAGAATCTCAGCAAAATGTGTATATTTTTCTTGTAAGACAAATCATGTGGAGCTAACCCAACATCCACCCCTTCTCCACCAATTTACAACGCAATCAACAGAAGCATCAACATCAGCTACCCAGCAGCTGCGGAAATGTAAGAACTTGTTGAGGAAAAAAAAAGTGGCTAGTCTAAGTGAAGTAGACCTGTGCGGTGTGTGGGCTAAAATTATTGGGATTAGGACGTAATCGTTTTTGCCATTGCTGAGGTCAGAAAAACACGTCAATATATGAAATGTTGCAAATCCATAAGCAAAGGCTGTCTGCCATCACTCACACCTGTCTCTAGAAGTAGTATATATACTGGAAGCCGCATTTCTCTCTTCTCAAGCTTCTATGTACATATATATATTTTTTTCAAGGTGGCACAGAGAACCAACTTCACATTAAGATTTACTCGTCACAAATTTATATTGCGAACGAAAGCCGCATAAATATCTCAGAGATACAACAATTTGAAGAAATTTAATTTTTTTTTTTTGTTTTAATTTGTTTTCACGTTTTGTGCACACGACCCGCCAATTGGCCAAAAAATGGTTTTAATGGGAAAAGTGAGAAATAACAAGCGCGCGGTGGTACGCATCTAGAAAATTTTGGATTGTTCGTTGGGGTTGAAACAAAAAAAAAAAAAAAAACAATTTAGATCGATTTTGGATTCTAAAAAAAATGTGGTAAAAAGATCGTATTCGCAATTCCACTAACCACGGGTGGCGGGACTATAATAATAATGATGCGGTGGGTTAGGTTAATTGTTAACAACATTTTTGAAAATAAACAATATTTGGAAGTTTTTATAATGAAATTCCAATCAAACATATGGTTTCTGCTTTAAATAAATATCAATGACAATTCGACTAGTTTTTTAATCGATTTCTGTAAAACATATCGAAACGAATAATTTTGAGTCAGAAAATTGCTGAGAATATTATTGAGCCAAGTAAATTTAGGTCAGGAATGAAATGCATATTGCAATGCGACTAATTGGTTGCATGTGCGATGTATGATTGCAGAAGTGTGCTGATATTGGTCTAATTTTAGAAATGTGATGCTACATCAGAGTGTTTTATTCTGTCCTGGTTGCGGGATGATGAAAATTCAAAACAACAAAAAAAAATAAAAACAGAATTTTATAAAAAGTCTTTCTTTGATTTCGTTACGGTTTTATAAAATTTAGTCTGGCAGGTTGCATTTCATTAGAGATATTGGAATATTTATATTTTATTTTAAAATTCTTTGCCAAAAAAAAAATAATAATATTCAAAACATTTTTAATGAATTTTCACACAGTCAGAGGTATTTACATTAGTACAATATGCAAATTAGTGATCTTGAGTTGTCATTTATTTTCACAAATAAAAAAAAAAAACAAACTGCAAAAGAGGTTTAGACATTATGTTATTTAGTTGCAAAGAAATGAATATAATATTTTTTGACACTTAGGGATAAGTTGTTTGTTTCATGGTCAGTTGCATTATTATTATTGTTTTTAATTTTTGCTTTTTTTTTTTTAATGTTCTTTGTTCAATGATTCTATGGTTCTTAGTTAATTAAGATAATTTTTGTTGATGCTAAGTGAAGGTTTGGTTTGAAAAATGATAAATGGTATTATTTTTAAAATGAGCCCTGATTTGTCACATAAGAATGAAACTTGACAAGTCATCATAGTTTTCAAAGAAATTGGGTTGCAGTTTTTTTTTTCTGTATAAATATTTGCTATTTATCTTCAAGAAATAACGCCAGAATTTCTTGGGTTTTAATTATAATTTTGCAAAAGCCAGAATTCGGTTTCTAAAGTTTTTCACTTTTAAATACTTCTGAAATCAATATGTTTGCTCTCTCATAGGAACATGGATCTCCATCATATGACATCAAGGGTAGAGGGAGAAGGTAAAACCCTTGGACTAATGATCAATGAGACAAAAACAAAAAGGATCAGCCTTGGATCTTCCTCATTTGTTCAAGTAAATATTTCTGGACAACCAATAGAGATGGTTGAAAATGTTCAATATCTTCATAGTATTGTCTCTGCTGACGATGGACTAGACATACATAAATAGCCGCATCGGGAAAGCAAGCGTTTGGTATGCTGTCCAAAATATGGAGAAACAATACTATAAGATCAAGCTACGACTGTTCCACTCCAATGTTGCTTTACGAATGCAGCACTTGGAAAATCACAACTGCTGCCACTAGAACCCTTGAAAAGTTCGTAAACATTTTGTAAATTTCCTCGCCAAATCGCATTTTCATTCGAAAACAGGTCAGGAATCCATTGACTCTATCATACAAAGACGTAAGTGGCAGTGGATTGGACATACTCTTTGAAAGGTTAACGAATGCATTGCGAGTCAAGCGATGCAATAGAACCCTTTTCAATAAGATAAGGAGACAAGAAGGCTGACCTAGAGGCACTAGGGGAAGAACGTTTGAAGAAGAGTTGGAGAGAGCTGAAATGTAGCTCCAGGAACCGTACACGATGGCGCGTAGGATTCGTGATGGCCTTGTGCCCCATAGGTGAAACTAATGAACATAACAACAGATGCCTGTGTCCTTTCAACAAGCACTTGATGTGTAGGTGGATGTTCCGGAAGGAAATGAACAGCGCATTAGCACGAATTAGACCGATTACCTACCTACCAGTTTGCTGCCCATTTCCTGATTCACACAAGCCTATTCCGTACATCTTTTTGAGTGGAACAGTGCTTCCCAAGAGCGAAAAGTTTAAATGTCTCGATCTGTGATCAGAAGCGAAAAATTTTTTGATGACGACATTAAACATCGCGTAAGCGAAGGAAGGATGAAGTGGCGGAAAATTTTGGCATCTTCTGAGATCAAAAAAGCCCCTAAGCCGAAAAGCCGAAAGAAGAGTTCAATACGGCAGTAGTTCGTGTTGGAAAATTTACAAGAAGAATGAAAGTAAACTGACGACAGTTGAAATAAAGATGCTCCACATGACAGCAGTAGAGTGACAAAGAGTGATCAAATGAGAAACAAAAAAATCCGAGGAAGCCTACACGTCAAAAATAATATCTTCGACATAATACAGCATTACTAACTCAACTGGCACTGTCATGTTAAAAGAAGAAGCCCTGAGAACCCTGTTCAAAAGGCAATAGCAAAAAGGCAAACGCAAAAATTTCTGCATCAAATAAATGCAATGTCATGGACTAATCCAAAGTCAGGAGGCCTGTCGACGTTCTCTGAGGTTAACCCGACGAACCCCACCAGTGGAGCCTTAAGGTGAAGCAGTAGAATGGGAGAGTTGAGGTCATGACAATGACGAAGAAAAAAAAAAACGCGTACATTTTTTTTATCATCTGATTTTTCAAAATATTTTGTTTCATTTCTTTTTATCCAATATGTAGATTTTTTGTAAGAAGTTTCCACTTTTACAAGGATCCAGAATTACAAAATTGAGACTTATCATTGAATAAAATTTATCATCGCATTTATCATAGAACCGGAATAACCCACAGCTTACTTCCGATAAATGTCAAAATTTATAAAAAATTTAAAAGACTTGCTCTGTACTAACAACTCATCGTTAAATTTGGTAGCCATTTTGTAATTAATATTTAGGTGCTAGAAAACCAAAAAAACCTTGAATGTAACCTCTGATGATTGTTTTATTTGATGTCCTGCTAGTACCTTATGGTTTATCTTCATATTTATCATCCCGGAAACAATTTGTCAAAAAGGCTAATTTATGAAAACAAATTCTTTTTCATCGCGAGCACTTAAAACTAAATTTTAAATTTTATTTTAAACTATCTATTTAGATATTTATTTTAAATTTTATCTCTAAACATTGTATATTTGATATATGTACTCTGAAACTTAGATAGTGTATGTATAATTAAAATTTCATTCATCTATGAAAACATTTAAATTTTTAAAATGATTTTCATTCTTAAATGTGTAATTAAAAACAAAAAAAAAAAATTGTACAAGATTTTTCTGGTCTGGTGGGAGAGGGTTTAATTAAAAGAAGACCCAATCGAAAAGCGATTTATATTTCTCTTCTGACGTACTACAGACCAAAGAACTTTATACCTTAGTTTATATTTTTATATTTTGCAGTTATTTTTAAAATTGATTTTGTTTTTTTATCATTTTACATGTGGATTTCCAGTCCAAACAAACAAATTGTATTGAATTAATTTATTTTTATAAAAGTATTAAACTGTTGTAGGTAGGTAATGGTTTTTTAATACTTTACGCAATATTTTTTCCCAAAATAATGTTCTCATTGCATTGGAAAAATAATAAACAAAAACCAATCGTTTTGAATATTCGATGTGAATAAATAATCAAGACAATTTTATTTTTATTTTGAAAAGGTAATTTTTTTTTCGTCCACTTTAAAATACTTCTTGCATCATTCTCTTCATCGAAATGAATTCGAAGAAAGAAAAAAATAAATTAGTTGATTATTCTAAGAAAATCAAATAAAAATGACATTCTAAGAGGATTTTCCAGTCACTCATTTTTTTTCATATTCTTAAACTTTTCGCCACATTTCTTTTTTTTTCTCGAAATTAATTTACGACGAAATTCATTAGTAGAACGCAGTTTTTTGTGTCAACTAAGTTTTATAGTTTATTTTTTTTTTATTGTCAAATTAACTTTGAAATATTATAGGAATTTTAGAAGATTAAAAAAAAAATTCATTGACGAAAGCGTGCCACTAAGATAATTTTGGTAGAGTGTCAAAAAACATGTTGTTTTTTTTTTCTTAAAACAAAAGAAATGTCAATTGTTTTTGAAATATTCAATAAAATTTTATCACATTTTAATTGGTATATTACAGAAAATATGATTCATTTTGGCGCATCTCGTCATTAATTCAAAAATTGTCAAATCATTAAATAATCGCACCGACCATGCGAACATTGCACACGTACCATAATATTAAGTGTTTATAATATTTTAAGACCAATGTACTCATGTCTTGGCTATAAAATGCATGTAGTCATTTTTTTTTTTTGAAAAGATACCTTCTGTCAAATTTTGAGACAAACATATTTGCCAAAGGTATAAACATTCTTGTTTTATTTGTTGCCAAAATGTGTTTTTGTATTTAAGAAGATATATAGGTAATATTAAATTTAATATTTAAAATGATTTTTGATGATCAAAGTCGATTAACATATTCTTACTTTTTCTTTTTGTTTTTTTGTTGTTGTCCATATACCAAAACGGCAAGTTCTAGATAATTGTTCATAAATATATATTTAAAAATTGCACTCGGCACAACGATGCTAATTCACCTAAGCGAAAACAAATTATAAATTCTATTTTGAGAAACATTAAAAATTTTCCCAGTTTATACAAACGTACCTCTTCTACCTATCCTCAAAAACACGCATAGATATACATATAGGATATTTAATTTTATTTTTTAAAAAAGATGGCTTTTTTTTTTCTTTTTTTGCATAAGCATTCGAAAACGTAGAAAACAATTCATTCGTAGGCGTTTTAGATTGATGATTGAAAGACTCGATGGGTGATTTTATTTTGGCAAGCATAAATTTTTAATATATTGCTTTTGGCTTCGGTATAGGTAGGTTAGGGTACGCGCCACAAAAAAATAAATAAACTAAAATATAATTTATGTGGGTTAGAATTTCATGTTTAAATTATTAAATTCTAAATAATTCAGCTTTGAATTATTGTAGTTTTTTTTTTTAATTTTTTTGTTTAAAAAAAATTAATTTTGTTTTGTTAGTAAATTGAGAATATAATTTTTAATTAAATTTCAAAAACGTTGCTTAAAACATTATAAGCAATTAATGTGTTTCTTTTTTTTTTTTATAGGTGCACCCACTTTTGTAATGTATACAATTTTTGAAATAATTAATTTAATAAAAGAAATTTGGAAAACTCAAGTTTGAGGTAAAAAAATTCAATTTGAAGAAGTATTTTTTTATTGGTGATAATGATAACATACTTGGCTTATTGATAAAAAATTGATATTTATAAGACACATACGATTTAAAATTAAATATAATAGAGGACGCTTATTCGAGACCTATGTATGTTCAGGGTGTCCAACAATCATCACCACAGGTAACTTTAAGTCGAAAAATTTATCTGGTTTCTGGTTTTCAATTCATTTTCGAGACATACCTAACAGTTTTTATTGTTTTTAGTATTTATTTCATTTACCAAATTTTAACGTATTCTATTTTTTTATTATTTACATAAAAACAGTCAGCTGATTTTACCCGCTATATAGGTAACTAGTTTCTGTGCAGCTAACGGTTTCCGACCAATTTATTATCAAACACATTTCAAACACATTTTAAGATTGTTTTTTGATTTGATGTAATTTTTTTTAAATAAACACCATAATATCATAAAAATTCATAGCATTTTTTTACCAACAAATATATTTAATAAAAATTGAAACAAAAGAAAATCAACACAAAAAAATATCAATACTTAAAAAAAATAATTGAATAAAATTAAATTATTCTTTATTTTTGTTTTAAATTTTTTTCATAACTTTAGACATATTTGGTGCTAAAAAATGTTTTGTATTTGTAAATGAACAATGAGAGCGTTCATAATAAAAAAAAATTCTTAATAACGTGTTTTTTTGTGAAAAAATGGTAGGTATCAACATCAAAAAACAATCCGAAAATTTTTGATAAATCACAGAAAAATTTGTAGAAGCCGATCAACTTTATTCAATGTTTTTTTTTTGTGTGGAAAAAGACTAAAAATCATAAAAACCGTTTCATCTCGGAAACAAAAATTTACCTCATACGTTTTTCGAATTTAAATTAAAAAACATTTCCACTTTTTTTGTTCAACAATTTCTTTTTTCTTCTACACAACTTTTTTCCAACGAAATTTTTTTCTGACCAATTTTTTTCGACAATTTTGGACAATTTTTTTTACTTGTTTTTAGCAAACTTTAAATTTTTGTCAAACTTTTTTTTTATTAAGTAGACGACATCTTTTTAGACAAAATTTTGTTTCACAATTTTTTTTAGAGTTTTATTCTTTTGGGACCGAAAACCCCCCGCCTGCCAGGGAACTGAACATACCCTTACCTCAGCAACGGAGTTAAAAAGGGCCACGATCTAAATCTAATATTTTTGAATAGTGAGCCTTGAAAGTTCATAAAAGAGAATTATAAGTTTTGAAAAACAAAAGTACAAAATTAAAACTGTGATCAATGTGAAGCTGTGAAGATAAAGCGTTATTTTTTCGTTCAAGATCAAAAAATTTAGAGAAAAAAAAACCTGGTGGGACAACAAAAAATTTTCAAAGGAAAGCTAAATAAAGAAGTTATCGGTAGAAAATTCGATTTCTATTTTAAATTTTTATTTTAAATATTTTTAAAGATTTTATTTTCTCGTGAATAAACAAATTAATTAAAAATTGAATTATGAATCATTAAAATGTTTTCTGTTTTATCTCGATGTAACCGTTTGGCTAGAGTGTAATTTACGTAATCTTAAATTTTTTTCAAAAATGAAAACACTTAAAACGATCTAGTTTCTTGGCAGTTGACTAAAATGCAAATTAACGATTATATTTTATTTAGAAAGGGAAATTAGAAAAAATGAAATAGATTTTTTTTCTTTATTTGAGTTATATTTTAAAAATATGTTTCTCTTTTTTTTTAAACTATTTACGAAAACAACTTTTTTTATTTTTTGGCTGTTCAAAAAGCTACTACACAATGTTGTACAACTTTTAGTCATTTTCAATAATTTAATGGTCTTTTTGCCATAACATTTCTACGCTCCTTTAACAAGGACATATAGAACTTTCTTTCTCAAACACTTTCTTGTTCTTTGAATTTAACCAAATTTTGATTTTCCTTTTTCAGAATGTTTCAGAATACCTATAAACTCGGAGTTATTCTACAAAAGTTCGAAATAATCGCCATTCCGATATAAATTCGAATTTACTGGGAATAGTCTTTTATTGAAATAATCAATTTCGAATGTTACCAAAAATATTTAAATTGAGAATGACCAATGTGACCAATACATGTTTGATTTAAAAACACATGTCAAAAAAAAAAATTAAATAGTACTCATACGCTAAATGTCATTTTTCAAAACTGATTTATTTTTCATATGCATAGGTCTTTTATATGCATTACGTATTTTTGAATTTTAATTTTTATTATTTTAATAAGATATGTATTTTAGTTTAATACGGGAATCTTATTTATTCCTTAAAATTAATAATATGTGCTTTAAAAATGTATTTAGTTTCTTTTCTTCTTAATTAATGTCTTCTATAATAAATGTTTTTTCTTGATTGGCATACAATTCGATTTGTCTTTTTTTTAACTTCCGCTGTAGTATTAAGAAATTTAAATCTTAAACTCCCAACTAAAATATTTTTTTTGTCTTTATGAAAAGTGCTGTTGATTTTTTTTTGTTTTCTTTTGTTTAAATTCATATTTTTAGCATTTATTCTTACGGTTATGATCTCAACCTGCTCCAACCCGGAAAAACTAAGTACATACGTATTAACGTATCTATATTTTTATTTATTTCAAAAATCACTTAGGGACCACTCAAATGACATAAAATAATGTTCTCTGTCAAAATACTTAAAACAGAACAACAACACACGCAAAAAAAAAAAAACGTTTTCACTTTCAAAATTATTTAACTTCTTTAGTTATCGAGTGCAAGGTCCTTTGAAATTCAAAACAAAACACGTTTTTTTTTTTTTTTTGAAAATCTTGGCACTAATCTTTTAACAAAATTTTTTGTCACTCACAATTTCACTCGACAATATTTATGACAAAATAGATAAAACAAAAAAATTGTCAAATATTAATGATACATCAAAATGCAAGCAAGTACCACGCACAAAACATACAATTCTGTGACTAACTTGGTTAGACTCAATTTAAAATGACGTGCAATAAAATATCTATGATTTACGATTAACGTGTATCAAAAAAAAAGTCTAAGTACCACACCTTGAATGAGTAGGCGTAGAATTAGGCCATCTGCAGAGACGAATACGACCAGTGACCAAAGAAGATTCTTCAGCTTCGTTGTCAAAGTGAAGACCGTTGTAATAAATCGTTATTTTGTTTGTTTCTTCTATGCTCGACAACGTTCCCGGCGGCGTGCAGTGCTGTGGCAAATGGAATGCATTTGGGGTTCTTTCGTTGTCATGTCAGTGCATTTGCATTTTTGCAGAAAATAATAAAACAAAACAAAAAAAATGAAGAAAAACAAAATTGGCAACCATCCACTTGAGTGGCCAGTGGAGTATTTTTAGAAAATTTTTGTACGCTGTCATTCTGCATTCAAATTGGTGGTGCATCATCGGCGATATAGTGGATTTCAAAAAAAAAAAAAAAACACATGTCACTGAAAGATAGTTTTTCTTCTGATCTCAGATCTGGAAAATAGCAAACGCTCGTTCGCAGCCACGCCGCTGGTTGAATGTTATTTATTTACTCTCAATCATCTTCCGCATTGCCCAGGGTATACACAGTAATTTCAATAAAATGCATTATTTAAGTGAAATAATATGAGAGGAGCGTGAAGAAGAAAAACCTTTTCAAAAATAACCCTTGAAACAAAATTCATTAATATTATAAACGGAACACATTGCCAAATAAATATTTTGTGAAACGAACCATTTGAATGAAATAAATAAATAAAATTACATATTTGAATTAAAGGTCGAAAAGAATTTTCGTTTTTTTATTTTAAAATCTATTTTGAATTCAAACGAGAAAACACAGAAAGTATCTGCATTTGTTCAATCCGTATAATATACTTTTAATTGCCGGATGTGGAGGTGAGAGTTATATTTAGAGATAATAATTCAGATTTAAGAATGTTCATCATGAATATGTACTTTCGAAAATATCATCGGTACTTCATATTTGCATGAAAACTACCAAATGTTTATACTGGTAGGATAATAATTGATTTGTTTTGCTGCGTTGATGAAGAAATTCTTAAATCATATTGCATACTTTAGGGATTTTGTGAATATTTATGTTGAATTATATGAATAAAAATGTTGTATGAATTTGGGAGCATAACAAATTATTATTTTTTTTATATTTGTGCTATGATAATTATTGTACGCAAAGAATTTTGTTGTTGGAAAAGAAAAATTATTAAAACCACCAACTTAGTCGCTTTTTCTTTAAATTGTTTCCAAAAGAAAATCATTGAATGTATTAAATAAACAAATAGGCTGAAAGTTAGTTTTTCTTTTGTTATAAATTTGTTGCAACGTTTCGGGGATGATTGACTCATTCAGTATATGGTAAAACAAGAATTAATTTATTTTTGGAAATAAAAAAAAATCATTACTCTTTCTTTTAATTGTAGCAATTGCATACATTATGTATTTTTAAAAATAAATGTACTAAAAAAAATAGACTGTCAAAACTCTTTCATTTGAAAATGTCGATTTCACAAGATATGGGACTCGCATAAAAAAGGTTGAGAAAAACTTCGATTGGTCCAAAAACTTGTCTTATGAAAATTTTACCGAATTACTCGGGCAGTTAGAATCCGATTTCGTTCAAGCTGCACAAAGCGTATAAGAGTTTGTCTTTAAATTCAAATTTTCTTAGAGTAATCAAGAAATCCAGATATTTTTTAGAATTTATTTTTAAACAAAAAATTACGGTACTTGTCGTACATTTTTGGCTTCTTTGAGAAATCTGATTTTCTCAAAAATGACTTCGTAGATTTTTTCGAAAAAAAAACTATTAATTTGAAAAGATGTTGCCTCACTTCAATTTAAAAAAATGTGGAAGTTAACTCCCTCCCATTGAATCATTTTTGATCTTCTCAAAAAGGGTTCTTCTGATTGTAATCAAAATTTGTATGCATCTGTAATTTATGTTAAACCCCAATCTGAATTTTTGCAACAAAATTTCATCGTTTTAAAAAAAAATGATTTTTTTGAAATTTTGGTTTAAAACTCCAAACAACCAATTGTCTTAAATAATGTCCAACTGGAAGTATATCAAATTGCCTACGAATATTATGTAAAATTTCGTTTTCTCTGTCAAACTGCTCGTACTCAAACAGACGACTTTCCCCAAAAATGAATGAAGGGTTGGAAAGAGAACAAAAAAAAAAACGCAACGACATACAATTCGTAGACAATTTTATATACTTGGACTTCATTTAAGAAAAAATTTATGGTTTCGAGTAATAAGCCAAAAATTCAAAAAAAAAAAATAATTTTTAAAAAACTTTTTTGCTTTTCTTTCTAAATGTTGCGTCATGAAATGTTTTTGGGAAACATCAGATTCGGGCTCAACATCCACAAAAAACACAGAGCAGGAAAAAACCTACACCGTCTAATTTCTTTACCCCGCAAATCGCTTTTGCTCAGGGTAAACTGAACAGATTAAAGGCTTCCCCAACCAATACGAAACCGCTGCGACACAATAACCCTATCCGAATGTTTTGCATTTGTCTGGCCAACACTTAAATTTTCAAACTGCGCTAAGGCATGAACGGTTTGAAGGTTAAAGAGAAATTAATTAAAAATTAGATAATAAAATATGAATTCAAAACACGTGATTTCAATAACGGATCAAAAAAAAAAACTAAAATTTCATCTGATTTTGAAGAATAGACTAATAATTTTAGTTTGAACATAATAACTTCAAAAATAGTAAAAAAAAGTCCTTTGCGTCAAATTTCAAAATCTTAAGCTGCGACTTAGATTACGAATAAAAAAAAAAGTTTGACGATGACTGTTAAATAATTATAAATTTTCCGAAAAATAAACCTTTTTTAATTTTTACAAGAAAATATTTCTAAAATCCGACATGATGGAATTTTAGGAAATTGGTAATCATAAACTAATTTTATGTAAAATTACGTTTCCGACTATGACAGTTATTAAATTCCGTATCCTCTATACAAAAAAAAATGTTTTTTAAGGATACGCTACGCACGTACCTAAAATTCTGTACCTTATAAGCGAAAAGATATCGCACACAAAAATTCGGCAAGTAATGTACATACATGTGTATGTACATAAGTATATAATTTCAAAATTTTGAGACTAAAAAAAATATCAAAATGGTCGGACTTCCACAAAACACTAACTTTATAAAAATCTATAAAACTTCAACATCTTTATTTTTCTAATTTTCAGTATGTGGATTGTGGATTGTGAACATGATCGCATTTAACCCAATTTACTCTGCGACACAAATTGAATGTTCCTCAACTAGTTTCAGGTTGAAATAAATCCTTAGGCTACCCATCTGCCAAAAACCGTATTTTTACCATAAATAAATAAAATATAAATGTCAATGTATATATGTAAATAAAATGCAAAAATGAAACATTTTTTATGTCTTTTATTTGATGAGAATCATATTTATTTTTTTATTTAAATGTATATATTTTACAAAAACAAAAAATAAAAACGAAATAAAATAAAATAAAACTAAAGTCCAAACAAACAAAATTATAAGAATTCAAATTTTTATGTTTGGAAATTTAATTATTTAATAATTATTATTATTTTCTATATATAGAAATAAAAATTCCATTATACAAGCTTTTTATTTAAGCAAAAAAAAAAAAGAAAAAGAAATAAATAAATATATCATAGTAGGAATTTATATTTTATATGAACAGCATTGTCTTGCACAACATGTGTATAATATTTTGTGTTTGTTTTTAGATTTTTTAAGGATATATGCGGAAAAACCTAGTTTTTGCGTGTCTATAAGAAAAAAAAAAAGTAAAAATAAAATAAATAAAAATGTTTATAAAATAGCAAATAAATTATTACACAAGCTTGTTGTTTTATTTAAGAAATTAATTTTTATTATTTTTTGTAAGTATCGAGTGAGGAATTCCGAATTAGCTGTTAGTTATTTTATTTTTGTTTATTTGTTGTTGTTTGTTATAAAAATTGGATTGCTTTTTGCTGCAGGTGGTAAATAAGCGCAAGTAGTGAGAATATTGTTAAAACAAATTTTTAGTCGCAAAGTATTAGAACAGAGGGTACAAACCGCCATCTTTTAATATGTCTGAATCGAGTGTAATTTTGATTTGTTTTTGATTCCTGTTATCCGGAATGGAATCAGTCGCTTTTGTGTTTGAATCAATTTTGGATATTGAGGTTGGATTTTGTGTGGAGTCTGGGGACGGCTCTGAGATGGATTGTAAATTAGTAGGCGGTTCGGATTTGTTCGTTTCTAGATGTTGGGTTGGGTTGGCATCATTTTCCGGTTGGGCAACTTTGGAGTTTTCAAGTGTATTTTGGATGGATTCAGAGGGTCCGGAGATTTTAGGCTCTAAATTCTGATTTTGATTGGAGTCTGATCTTACCGTTTCTGTTTTTGGTTTTTCTTCTTCATTTTTAGGGATCAAATCAGACTCTCCTGGTGAAGAAGCTGTAGTACGAAGTGGTGAAATCTCAGATGGTTGAGTCGAATCGGAGCTTTTAGATCCCAAGGCTTCTGCAACACCGTTTTCTTTTGTTTCTTTTGCGACTGTTGTTGGCAAAGGTTGAGGACTCAAAGACAACCTTAAATTGGGTGAATTAGATTGTAAAATAATTGCTGGCTGTGGGCTTGAAGACGAACGTACGTCACTGGAAGGAATAGTTTTCGGTTCAGATGTTGGAGATTGTTTATCGGATGATATTGGTGATGGCTTTTCCCAAAGTTTTTTTACTGGCCTTATAACTGGAGGTGAAGACTTTTTCTCTGCTGGCAATGGAGGTGGTGCTGAAAGTGCTGCTTTAAGAGCAGCAACAGACGGTGGTGGAGCTTTCTTTTCTGGTGTTGGAATAATAATATCTAATTTCGGTAAAACTATTTCTTCTTCTTTAGCTTTTCTATGTTTCTTCGATTTTGATTTCTTCGTATGTGAGCTTTTTGTTTCTTCATCTTGTTGATGAGACGCTTCGCCATCTTCCTCAGCCATTGTAGATTCTGGAAGATTTTCTATATTTTTCTTTGATTCCCGTCGATTTTTCTTTTTTGTTGAATCGCCATCTGCAGGGAGACTTATTTGTTGCAAAACACTTTCTTTTTCTTCACCAATACTTCCTCTTGAGCCTTTTCTTGATTTTCTTCTGTTTTTCTTCTTCTTCGATGATGATGATTTTTCAGTTTCTTCTTCTGGTTCTTGTTCCAATTTTTCGTCTTCTTCTTCATTGATGATTCTATTCGGATCTTCTACAAAATGTTCAGGACTCTGTGAAAATAATGTTATGCTCTCGCCGCCAAGGCTAAATTTTCTACTATCTATGTATTGTGTGTGGTTTTGGTTTTTATCTTCACCATCATCGTCAAGTTTGAAATTTTTTCTCCAATTGTATTCTTTTTTAGGCACATAATTCACGTCAACATCATCATCGTCGACTTCGAAGCCAGTTGGAAGGGAAGTCGAAGGTACAATTCCATAGCGAGATCTTAAGCGAGTGGAATTAATAGCTGACATTGTGGGATCAGCTAAATACCTCATTTCAGTGTCTCTCTTTTCGTATTCTATTAGACTTCTTGAACTATCTCGACTGCTGCCCCTACTTGATCGACTGCGTGGAGACCATAGTCCAGGTTCAAGACTTCTCATAGTATTTCCATTCGAGTATGTTGTTTTTTCTAGCAGATTTTCCTCCTCTTCAAGTCGATCTTCATCAGAAACTTGAATTTCTTTCAGAATACAATCGAAATCCCGCAGAATTCCTGACGGCTTACGATTCTTTATTGCCTCGTCATAGATTTGATCTATTTGAAGGGAATCTTCGTCGGACACTCCACCAACTGCTCCTTCAACATCACGCCAATCATCCGCATTACGTCCAGCATACCTATCCATTTCCCGATCGTCTTCTTCACATTCTGATTGTTCATTGTGGGATTCTTCAGCTGGTCGTTCGTTATATTCCCAAATATCTTCATCAATTTCATCATCAACCTCAACAACAGTTTGTCGTTCATCATCACTTCCCGATTCATAGGCTTCTTCAACAGCTTCTTCACGAAAAATCTGATCATCTTGTTTTTGTAAAGCTCCTAGACCTTCTATATCTTCAAGATTTATATTCAATTTTTGCAGATCTGCCAATGATTTTATTTCAATTTCTGATATATAAGTATAGTCCTCTGGGTATTGCTCTACAGGGTGCTCTTGACCCAATGAGAATCTTCTAAAATGATGATATTCTTCAGGTTCGCAATCTAAAATGTTAAAGTTCTCATCGGTTTCAGCAATTAAGTCCTGAATCTGAAATAAAATTTCTGGTTTTTGAATAAGTGCCGTATCGGAGGCTCTTCTGTTGCGTTCCACTACATTTGTCATTATTTCTACAGAAAATTGTTCCGAATTTTCAGAGCTCTTTGTTATGTCTTCAAGAATTTTTGCTTGCAGTTGCTTTTTTGCCATTACCCGTGCTGTCATTTCGTTGATGTCGTCGTACACCGGAGATCGGCTTCGACTCCGTGATCTTCGGAAAGTTTTTGCCTCTTCCCGGAGACTTTCGAATTCATCTGAGAAGTCCATAGACTCCCCGACATATGTTGATCTCTTAAAATTGCCACTTATAATCTCATCTTTAAGCTTCGCAATGTCTCGCATTTCTGCTGAGATGGAGCGTTCATATTCTGGCGTAGTCGGACTTTTCTTAAGTTCTTCGATTTTTTTCGCAATAGCGGCTCCACCATCCTCTTCGGACTTTTCTTTTCTCAGATCTTCCAACACATAATCCACGGAAGTGCGATGAACCTCATGAGATCTTCGTACCGTCGTCGACCCTGGGAGGACTTCTCGGTTAAGTTTTGTATTAAAATCGTAAAAGTCACTTAAACCATGATCTGGCGTCTGCGGTGACGGTTGATCTGCATCGAGGTTCGGTATAATGCGTTCGACAATGAATTTATATGAAGCAGGATCGGGACTAGGACTACGGGACTTTGATCTGGCTGGAATATGGGAACAATTTGGCGGGGAGGGTGTACGACGTTCGGGTAGACTTACTGAGCGATTGACTGCTGGTGTTTTCGAACGTGAGCGTGATCGTGATCTTGATGGGTTGATGGATGCATTGAAGTCATAAAAATCACTGATGCCTTCCGGAAGATGCTCTGGGCTCATTGGTTCTTCATCGGAGGCATATTCGATTTCTATAGAGGGATTTTCTCCAGGTGTTTCGGCGGCATGTGATTTACGATTATCCGACTTCCATTTTTCTTCATATTCTCGCATCTCGTCGACACGTGGACTTCTACGTAAGCCAGCATTTGGTGAAGGTGTTCTATCTTTGGATTCCTCCGCTTCAAGGGATCTTTCGCGCTTAGGTTCAGGGGATTGCAAAGCAGGCGAATGAGAAGCAGAAGCAGAAGTAGAAGCGGGAGAGGAATTACTTCCAGCTGGGGATAGTCTAGCATCAGCAATTTTACTTACGTTCTTTGTTTCACTTTCTTCATCGTCTGGTTCTTGAATAGGTTCCTAAAAGTCATACAAAATAAGCAAATTGGTTGTTCATTTCTATATATTATACTTACCGGGTCCTTTGACCTTTGTCTTTTTAGTGCTGCAATTGCTTCATCATGTTGACTTTTAGTTGCTTCTTCGAATGATGACATCTTAGGAATATGCACTGCTGCCGTGTTTGGCGGCTGGATTCTTTGTTTAGCATCGAATTCCTCTTTTTCTTCATCAATTGATAGATTCTTTTCACGTTTCCAAAACTCAGTGTTTTTATAATTCTCTGGTTTAACTTCCCCCCACGGATTTGATTCTTCTTCGTCGAGCATTTCAAGGGATCCTTTATCGTTTGGATCACGTTTGGCATCCTTGGCGGGGCTACGTTTGTGGCGGCGATGTTGTTTGCCAACTTTCAAGCTTGGTTCACTGGCATACTTGATCGATTCATACTCACTATCCCCCTTTCGGATATTTTCAAACTCTTCTTCTTCGAGAGATGTGAACATCTTTAATTCTTCTTCACGTGATGCTCTTGATTCGCGTGAAGAAGTCGAACTTCCACTTGAACGTCGCTTTTTGAATGCTCTCCTTCGACCAGATCCGTCTTCACGCACCAACGGTTTATTCTTGATGCCATCCAATGACCTAAGGTAATCATCAGAGTACTGCAAGGATGGCATATCTTCACCTCCATCCGGTGCTTGTCGTTCGTATTCGTCAAAATGTAGGTCAGGCATTACTGCTTCGGAAGATTGTTGTGTGGAGAAGGATGATTGCAAACTGGATACAGGTTCAGCTGATGAGGATTCTTCTGAAACACCCGGGAAAAGAAGGGTTTTTGGTTTAAAGGCTTCACTTGATGTCTGCCCGTACTGTGTCTTTACGGTCTGCTGTGGTGATATTTGTTCTGCTTGGCCGATTTGCTTTTTCACAAAGACCTCTTCGTCAGCCTCTGTGTTCGTGTCAAATGTCTGTCTCAATTCTGTTTCTTCTTGTGCGTTTTTCAATTTTTGAAGCGCTTCTTCATCGATCTTACGTTGACGTTCTTCCATTTCCTTTTCGGCTTCAATAAGTCGCTGAAGATTTGCTGCTTCCTCTTCCATTTCTTGCTTCTTCAACTCCAGTTCTCTTTCGGCCTGAAGAAGTTTTCTAACGTTTTCTTCATTTTCTTCCTGTTCACGTTGTTTGAGTATGGCTTCTTTTTCGGCAGCAATTAGACGGGCAGTATTTTCTCTCTCTAAAGCGGCTTCATTTTCAGCTTGTTCTTGCATTTTTAGTTGCTGCTGACGTTCTGCTTCAAGAAGCCTTTGGGTATTTTCAATTTCTTCCAACTCCCGTTGTCTTTCGGCTTCGAGCAATTTTTGAACAATTTTTTCATCTTCGATGTCTTGTAGTCGTTGTTTTTCTTCCCTCTCTTTTTCAGCCTGCAACAATTTCAATTCATTTTCTTCTCTTTCTCGTTGCATTTGTTGTTCTTCTTCTTGTTTCTTCTTTTCCGCTTCAATTTCTAGCTGCCGTTGTTTTTCTTCCCGTTCTTTTTCGGCCTGAAGTAATTTTCGTTCGTTTTCTTTTTCTTCTTCTTGGCGCCTCTGTTCTTCTTCCTTCTTTCTCTCTGCCTCAATTATCTTTTTCATGTTTTCTTCTTCCAATGCCAGTTGTTTTCGTTTATTTTCTTCCTCTTCAGCTCTTCGTTTCTCATCTTCAGCTTTTCTTTTAGCCGACTCAGCTTTTCGTTTCTCTTCCTCTTCGGCTTTTCTTCTAACTTCTTCAGCTTTGCGTTTCTCTTCTTCGGCTTTTTGTTTTTCTCTTTTCTTTTCTTCCTCCACACGTCGCAATTCTTCTTCGGCTTTCTTCAATTGCTTCCTTGTTTCTTCTTCAATTTTTCGTTGACGTTCCAATTCCTCTTCGATCTCTCGTTGCCTCTCAGCTATCTTCTCTTGTATTCGCACCTTCTCTTTTAGCTCTTCGATTTTCTTTTGATCTTCATCGAAACGAAAACCATCTTTATACAACACTCCATCCTTCATAGCCTTTAACCCGAGCGCTTCCCTTTCCTTAGCTTCCGCAATGGCATTCTTCAATTGATCTTGGAGCTTTCGTAAGCTTTCTGCTTCACTTTTATAATCTCTCATTTCGGGATTATGATGAAAACCCCAATGGTATAAATGTCGGACAACATATAAAAATTCCAGCGCCCCCATATAACCCACCACAAAAGAAAACACCAATTCACCAACCTCTGGCAACATTTTGCTTAAACAAATGTATACACTTGCCACGCAGCACTTTTTCTTATTTTATTTTTTTTTTATTTGTGAGCAGAATAGCACTTCGCAAATTCGCTTGCGTAATCACGGCCCCGGTGGTGGCGAAGAAAAATTTTTATTTCGTAACCAATCTAAATTTTAATTTTCAAAAATATAAAAAAAAAAAACAATTTCAAATAATTTCGTAGCTCGAATTATAATTTCTACAATAAATTTTTATCGTTTTATTCACCGCAATTGGATCATAATTTTAATCGAATATTTTTCAAATATTTTCCGAATTGAATTGATTTTTAATCTCAGAGCGCAACAGACGTACGACCAGGCGGCTGCTATTTAAGATGATTCGTTTTAATCGATCGATTTGCGACTAATCAATTTATTTAATGCACCACAATCGAGGCTATACGGTTTCCGTCTTTGTTTTTTAAGAGTCGCGCAATGCACATGAATCACACGTTTGGGATAAGGTGGAATCAAAAATTAGAAAACCGCATCATCAAAAAAAAAAAAAATCAAATCAAATCAAATTAAAAAAATAAAGAAGAAAAGTCGTCGGATTTTATCAACAGCGTGACATTTAAATTGCAAAGATATACAATTCTGGTGAAGATGTTGTTGATGATGGTGAGTGGTGGGAAGCTCACAACCCTCAATAGAATTTGCCCGTAGTGTAGTTTTTGCTGCCGCGATTTGTTGTATTTTTGTGTACTGACCCCCAACACAACCGACGCGACGGAAAAGACGACAACGGGATGGACGCCAAAACAACAGATTGATAAAATAAAAAAACACTATCTAAAATAAGAACAGATAGAACAAGCGAGTAAACTAACGAGCGGAGCGTAGGAATAAATTTAGATCGAAGTGTGACACTCACGAACTATCGAACTTTGAATAAACAATGCGCAACAATTAGAATAGCAACCGCATGTTGTAATGACTTTTTCGAAGACGTTGCAATGCGTGCATACAGTACGATGTTGTAGTATAATGGGATTAGCAAACAGATGAAAACAATGTTGAAGACGCCTAGCTAGCTAGCTAGTAGCTGTCACAATCCGTGTTAAAGAAATGTCGCCAAGAGAGGGCGAATAACTGAATATCAAGCCACATACATACCACCATCATAACCACCACTTTCTTCGTGCGAACAAAAAACACAAAAAAAAAAAAAAATGTTGCGCAAGTTCGTGAATCCCATAATTAGCTACACATTCCTATAAGCTTATTATATCAAATGAATATCTAAATGTTTATTTTATAATAATTCTTGTCGCCAGTGATTTGTTTCATCAATCAGAACACACATTTTGTTTGTTATTATTTAATTCAATGCAAATGTCACACGTGTAAACATAGAAGCATGTGTATTCATTATGTTGCAGCAACATTTTTGAATCTATAGAATGCAGTGTTTCGAGGTTGAGAATCTAGTTCAATGCCATTTTGAGTGTACAATTTGCAATGAAGATGATGATTATGATGATGATGATGCATAAGAAGCATAATAACTTATTTTGAAAATTACAATTTACGTGGGTACATATATTGAATATTTGTTTTGTAAATTTCAAGAATGAATGTATTTTTGATTGAAAATAAAAAACACCCACGCTCTTTGCTATAGCCGCCACCATCAGTAGCGCAGCGCCATGCCAGAGCTCTTGCAAAGTGAATAAAAAGCTTTTTTGTTTTTTGAATTTTGTTTCAATATAGACGAAATTGAGTATTTGCCAAAAGAAAAATTAAATGTAGTAAGGCTAATGATTTGGTACCACAACAGCAACAAAAAAAAAAGAGTCTAATGAGATACAGACATTTTTGTCGCTTCTTTCTGTCAATGGTAGTAGATATGTAGATATTTGGAAGGCCAACAAATGATTTTTTTGTTTTGTTAAGTAGGATTGTTTTTATTTTTTTTTCTCTTTATTTGTTAAAGTGAGGAAGAATTTTTGAATATTTTTATTTTGCGAATATTTTGCTATATAGTTGATGATGATAGTTTTTCTGCATAGAAGAAAATTTTTGTTTGTGGTTGATTTGTGTGTGTCTTTTTTTTTGGTTGAGATCACTTTTATTTGAAATTTTGTTTCTTGGTGACTTTTAAAGAATTAAATAAAAAGATGATAAATTGTTTGTGGTATTTTGTTTAAGAGACAAAATGAGATCATGTTTAAATGCAATATGTTTTGATTTATTTGAGATTTAGTTAGATCAAATATTAGGTTGGTCACACTTTTGGGGTGAGACACGAACTGATTTTTTTTTAATTTGCAAATAAATTCTATAAGAATTAATGGAGCACGAAATACTTTAAAATAGGAGTACATCAGCTCATAGGTAAAAGAGAACATTAAGTGAACTAATAAATCTGATCTTATTTCATAATGCTATCTCACTTGCACTAGTGAAACTTTTTCTTTCAGTTAAAAAAAACGGGTAAGGACTTTGGTCCAGCAAAATTTATGAGGCAGAAACTTTTTAAAGGCATTTTAGAAAATATGATTCCCTTTAAGGTTTTATAAGAACAGAGTTTATAGATGTAATATTAAATATTGTAATAGGAGATATTCCATAACCGTTATATGTTTGGTTTAAAACATAATCCACTGGGTTTTGAAGGTTTTTTTTTCAACTTAGCAAATTTTCAAAAGCTCAAAAATTTGAAAATGCAGAAAACCCAAAACATTTAAAAACACTTTAGAATAGACCAGAATTTAGAATAGGCGAGTTAAATAATAATTGCGCTCAAGAATTTTTAAAATTTGAATACGTTTGAAATGTTTAATAAATTCACTTTTTATTTTTGTAGAGAGTTAGATTTTCAAAAAAATATTTCAAAATTTTATAAAGAATTTGAATAGGAAAAATTAAAAAAATCAAACTTATATGAAATTTAAAAAAATATAAATTTTTTTTTCTTAGTGCTGTTTTCCCTCGTAATTCTATTTTTAATGTTTTGGATATTTTTAAATACAAAATTAATATCCAAGTTGTAAGTATTCAATATAATACACTAAAAAGAAACAAATTTAAGGAAAAAAATTAAATTAAGAAATTTTAATTCCAATGAGAAAGTCGAAAATCAAAAATGCAAATATTTGCCAGGTACTGTTTTACGAAAAACAATACTAACAAACGCCCACAGAATTCAAAATTGTTAGAGGCGTTTTTGAGATTAGATACGTTTTGTATGGTAGCTACCGTTATTTTTAGGGCAACAAAAATTCTTTAATTTTTATCTATGGAATCACCTTAAAATCTTAACTTCAAGGTCTTAAGAAAATTACTCTAGTGGTTTAGTCTGAAGGTGAAGGTACAGGTAGAGCGACAAACAGACAGACAGAATTTAGGGTCCCTTTTTCGCCTCTCTATAAAAGTTATGTCAAGTCTGACTAACATGGTAATTTTCATTTTTAATTGCGACTAAGTAGTATTGGATTCGTAAAAATATTGAATTCCAGAATTCCGGCAATTCTGTCTGTCTGTACCTAGACCTACGGCCTAACCTATTGGAGCTATTTTCTTTAAACATTGGACTTAAGGTTTTAAGGAGATTCCCTAGAGGAGAAATTGAATTTTTTTTTTACTTCAAAAATAACAGTACCTGCCATGCATACATATTTATTTCGAAAACTGCTCTGACGATGTTGATGAAATTTTTTCGGTGCAGTTTCGCAAGCAACCGTTAATGGTACTTTCCATTCAACCGAGTTTTTGATTTTCTAATTTGTCATAAAAGGTTTGAAGGATTCCAATACAATTTTTTTGAAAGAGGTTCTATAACCTCAATGAAATCCAATATCAATTTTTGAAAACTAAATTTCTTGAAAACGAGTCAATAATTTTTTTATTAACTTTCATTTTTAGTGTACCTGAAAACTAAAAACTTGCATACATTTATTTTTTTTTTTGAAAAACGAAAAAAAATTTAACGATTTTTGATTTTTAATTCGTTTTTTCATCATGCATATAAGATCTTAAGTTTTGAGCTCAAGCTTCTGTGTTGACTTATTTCAGCAATTTAAGTAATGAACATTTTTTTCAAGGTTTTGAATGAACAACAACAACTTGTGTGTGTTACCACCAAGTTCAATGGCTGGAGTTATAGCTATTTCACGGGGACCAACCCGATCATCAGACTCCTTTCAGTGGTGCTAAGTCGCTTACGTTCAATTAATTTTGAAAATTGCCCGAGTGAGGCTTGAACTGACGACCTAACGATTGGGAGGCCGACGCACTACGCATCGCACCACCGCATCCACTTGCAAATTCTTGACCCCGAACAGGTTTTCCAATTATCAAGTTCAACTGAACCGACTAGCATTTTTATTAACTCACATTTTTTTAATTTTTTTTGTTTATTCTAAAGTACTTTAACATAGGTTCGTTTGATCCAGTTGTTATTTTTTTCCGAAAAAAAGTTATAAGCAATTGATCATTTGAAAATGAATTTTTTTTGGTAATTTAGCCTGCTCACGATTTTCAATAATATCCTTTGAATCATTATCAAAATTGATTGGTTTTCAGTTATACTCTCAAATTTGGCTTAGGTCCCACGCAAACATAATAATCACACAAAAAAATCTTTTTCTAAAAAAGTTTATTGAGTTCAGAATTTAGAATTGTATTAAGCTTAGATTTGACTTTAAAACTTTATTATTTATGTTTTTTTTTGGTATTATATATTTTTAGCAATTTTAATTTAAATAAAAGAACTCATTTATCTTTGTCAAAATTCTTAAAAGAAATTTGATATGAAAACCCACACTCAAAAGACATTTTTAAAGATTTTTTTAAAATTTTATCTTGCTTTTATTTTGATTGTGTTTTCGTAAAACTGATTGCAATCAAAAAATTAACAAACCCCGAGCTGCTGGTAGCATGCCAAAAAAATATAAACAAAACCCATAGGAAATTTGAAAAATAAATAAATACATAAATGTCTAAAGCCAGAGCTTTTGTTTGTTTTTATAATTTTATAGATAAAAATAATAATAAAACATTAACTCAAAGCTAAATATTATCTTAGTCCATGGAGGTAAATAAATAACAGTCAATTTTCCAGTCATGTATTTTTAATACTTTTAACTATAAAACACAAAAAAAAAAATAACACATTATTGTCAATCAATCAAATAAAATGTTTTAACTGCAGAGATTTCTAAAATTTTCTAATCTTAACATTGTGCTAAATTCAAGGCAATTTGTCAATCAACACATTTTGCCGAGGGCAAAGAAACCCAAAGGTGTTTTTTTTTCTTTTTCTTTTTTTGTTTATGAAATTCAGGTGCCAAAGAAAATCATTTGCAGCTGTTTTATTTGTTGGCCCTTGCTGAAAGGGTGATTAATGCTATCAGTTTTGTTGTTGTTGGGTTTTTTTTCAATTATATGGATCCATTTAAATTTAATCAAAAAGAAAACTATTTTTGAGAACATAATGCAAAGTTAAGCAAAGTTTAAATATTTTTTTTTGGGCGAGGCGCCATGATTTTTTTTTCTTTTTACTTTTTAGCTGATGCAAATGTTTTGTAATTTTTGTGATGAGTAAGCTCATGATTATTGTATAGCAATGTGTAATAATTTGCAAATGTCTTATACCTAAACTCATAATTTGTTCCTTGATCGACGAGCCTTAAGGTCGGTAAATGAAGAAGAAGAACTAATTTTTTGTTCATGTTTTTTGGTGATCAATTTTGAAACATATATGATATAAAAAAAACAACTTGTCAATTAATATCCTCAGTTTTCTAAAACGCATAAATTGGGGCAAAATTTTGAACAAACTGATTTCAGGACAATCAGGATTATCGAGGTAAACGTCGGAGCGGAATTTTCACCGCAACACATCCTTCGTCGGAGATTCAATTTTGGTTCGAAGTAGCTGTCATCGGAAAAAAAGAAAAACTTCCGCGCCAAGAATTCGTCGCGGACTTCGGAAAAAATATAAATGAAAAAAAAACGATTTGAAGTATGTACTTCATCGCATGCAAATGACATGCGTTTAATTTTGTCGGAGAGAGTTTCCGATCAGGTGATCGGAGAACTACCTCGAAGAAAAATGTCTCCAATTCGTAGAATTTCGGAGAGAATTCCGCTCCGACAGTTACCCCAATAGGGCCGAATATCTTTGAAGTATTATCTCTACTGACGGCGGAATTGAACTAGCCAAATCGGGAAATCAAAGATTGCGTATGGTATGCTGTCCAAAATATGGAGAAACAACTCTATAAGCTTAAAGACCAAGCTACGACTGTTCCAGTCCAACGCACGGGTGGAATCCGTGTTTCTTTACAGATGCAGCACTTACAAAGTCACAACTGCTGCCGCTAGAAAGGTGCAAAGATTCGTAAATAGATGTCTGTGCAACATCTTGAGTTCAAGTCGTATTTTTAATGATGAACTTCATGGGAGAAAAGGAGCAGGAACCCATTGATTCTATAATACGATTCTATAATACGAAGATGTAAGTGACAGTGTATTGGCCATATGCTTCGAAAGGGTGACGAGTGCATTGCGAAGCAAGCGAGGCAATGAAACCTTTTCACTTAAGACAGGAAGACGACCAGGCCAACCTATAAGAACTTGGCGAAGAACGGTCGAAGAGGAATCAGCTCAATTGGGAAAGAGCTGAAATGCATCTCCGGGAACCGTACACGATGGTGCGTAGTGGAGACCCCATGCCCCGTAGATGGAAGCTAGGGGATATAACAATTAATTTTAAAAATATTTAATATATTTGCTTATCACTTTTTCTTGAGAGTCCGTTCAAGATCATGGTCATGTCAGTTCAATACAAAATCATATAGTTATTATTAATATTAGTATTTATTTAGGCTGGTATTCATCGAGCGCTCTCAACTTTAAGAGCCGCTCAACTCGATAAATTTTTCGCCATTTGATCTTAAAAATTTCCCTTTCATGAGCTCATGAGGGAGGATATATTGAGTTAAGAGGCTCTTAACCTTAAGAGAGTTCGGTGAATAACGCCCTTAGTTTTTTTTTTTTTTTCAAATACGTCTTACGTCAACTATGCTAAAAAGGATTAAACCATTAGGTAAACAAATCTGGAGAAAAAATTTAGTCCATTCACTTAAGTGGAAACTTTAGAATAAAAGAATACAAATAATTATTTTCACATAATGTCGACTTAAGAGCACTATCGATGTGGATTCTCTTTTCTTCAATAAATTGAAACTGTAGAAAAATTAAACTAATCCTGTGTCATCATTTTAAAACGGGTCTTTTCTGCTCTCTTCTTCGAGTTTTTTATTGTTCCACTTAGCGACTTAAAATATATATCCTTACTATTTTCCGAGGCAGAACAGAACCAGTCATATGAGTTTTTTAGTTTTTGTTTATCAATTTAATAACTAACATAATTTTCAAAAAAGCATCAAATCAACGTTCAAAAGAATTTAATGCAATAAATTATACCTGATACACAGTGGTCTTTCCATTAATACATCACGAAGAGAAAAACTCGTCACTTCCATGTCTTATACCGAATTTCACTTTACCTTAAAAATGTTTTAAACGTCACCAATGACAGTTTTTAAATATGAAAATAACAACACTTCAATTTGAATAAAAGTAATTTTTCATTTCCATTGCGTTTCACACTTCAACTCCAAATTAATTAAGTTATCACTCAAAATGTATGTAATATTCAATTTAACAATATTTATTTATAGGAATAAGATAAAAATATTTTTAAAGGTCAAACTTGCAACCAATTATTAGAAAAAATTAGTTTTCTTCTTAAATCACACACTTAAATGAAAACCTTTTACAAAAAAATTTTTTCCAATAATAATAACATTTAATAATAATTGTTTTCGCGCGTCGGCCATTTACCACACATCACAGCCAATTAGTTTAAAACCTTCTGCTGGTTGTTGTTCGCGGCGTACAACTTCAAGCAATCTAATGTATCCGTTAGATTTGTGATTACTTCATTTAACCCAACCAAGTTAAAACTTGCTTCAGTTAGTTAGCGCATGATAACGGTGTGGTAGCGCACCATATAATACTGCCAACATGATTATTGTGGTGGCTTTCAGTGACAATATTGCAACAGCTGGCCGAGAAAATGTTTGTTTCTAAATAGATACAAATCACCCTCCAGATGAGTATCAACACTTTTCTGCTAACTATGGCAGTAGGTAGGGTAGGTATTATATCTATTGGTATGGGCTGTCTGCTCTTGTTATAGGTGCTAAGGCGAAAGGAAAACCAAAATTCTAAAACCAACCAAACCATAATAATATGACCTCCTGGGTTGGCGCCCGCCACACACCGGATGGTATAGTAAACAAGATGAACAACTTGATGAAGAGGGGAGGACGGGGAGGTGTCATTCAAGCAGTGGTAAGTCTTCTCAATGTGGATAGCTGAAGCTGTCGGAATGGTATGGCAGTGCTGTATACCAGGGAATAATATGCCAGGGTTCCCATTTTACTTTTTATCTACGGCCATTAATTCATTAAAAAAAAAAAACATCTAAAACTATGGTATAGTCATAAATAAGCAATAACCGTTATTGTTGATTAGTGTTCAGTAATTAACATAATTATATAAAAAAAATTTAAAAAAAAATCATTATTTCAAAATGTTGAGTTTTCAAAAATAAATTGATTTCTTTTTTTTTCAAAAATCGAAAAAATATTTTTTTGAAAACTGTTCATGCCATTCCAGAACAACACTTTTTTAACTGGCGGCCCCTTTTACAACATGATTACATTGATGATCACATATAGCAAGGCATAGATTGTGTGAATGGATCCAAAATAAGATTGACTGCCGTATTCGGAGTAAAGATAATCTCCAAGTGTATGTTGAGACACTGTTAAATCCAGAAAAAAAACTGACTGTTTGGTGAGCTTTATGGGCTGGTGGCATCACGATGCTGGCTGCCCAGAACGTCAGAGTCAATAGTGACCGCTATAGAGCAACCATGATATGCAGCTGCCATGGTTTGAACAAGATGGCGCAACATGTCACACAGCTCGTGCCACAATTGGATTATTGGAGGAAACGTGTGGTAACCGCGTAGTTTAATATTTTGGACCGTGAATTGGCCTCCAAGATCGTGCGATTCAACGTCGCTGAACTACTTTTTCTGGAGATATGTGAATTCTCTAATCCAAGCCGAAAAGATCGACGTCTTGGAGAACTTGCCGCGTTATACGTCACAAATGTTGGAAAAAGTGATCAAATATTGGATCTCCAGATTAAATTAAGTCTGAGTCAATTTTAAAAATTTCAAACTTCTATAGGTATCTCTAAAAAACACACTTTACTAGTACTCTTAGGTATCATTAATAACGGTTTTATCGAATCCATAACTTACCCAATAGTACTTATTAGTCGTTTAGTAAAACTAGGTTTTTTTATTATCATAAATTGGCAACACTGAATAGTGGTTAAAATGAAACTGATGTTGACAGCATACAGTGTTGACGCTTAAGGAGATGATTGTGGTTTTTCGATTTTTCATTTATCCATATAGCTAGTTTAGTTTCATTGTGGTTTTACCAATGTAGGTATTAACTTGCTCTTTGGAAGCAATAACTATACCCAGAGATAGAAGAAACAATTCTATATGTTACGCGCATTATGACCAAAATGGATTTATTATTGCAAATTACGTGGATTAGATGCAATAAATAACTGAGAAAGAATTTCTCTATACATAACACAGATACATTGTTGTTTCTTAGAATATATTGGCAATACAGGATTTAATAGAAATCGAAATGATTTATTGATTTCGGTTTAGAGAATTGTGGATTATAATTATATAATATTTTTTACTTGCGACTGTGGGTACAAGTCTTGCATTCGTAAATAAACGGAAATTGGTAGGAAATAGAAAAAAAGTCGGTTTCGCATTCCGTCATTGTATAAACATATATATCGTTTTTTTGGAAATTGAAAGTTATTTTTATGCAAAATAAATAGCTTTCAATACAAAATAGCTATGAATGCTAAAAAACAGTTAAAACAAATCATAATTTTTTCAAAAATGACTCCATGAATTTCGATAAAAAATCAGACCTATCATTCAACACCGAATCGAATTTTAAAATAAGAAAAAATCGAGAGTGTTTCTCATAGAACAGTTTGTGTGTTTATAAATTTTTTCAATATTGTTTGAAGCAATTTTGATATTTTTTTAGTTCCGTTTTTGAACGTTTTCGGAAAGAAATTGGAGAAAAAAAAACATGTACATTACATACATTAGTTCTAGGCAAAACAAACTTTTGCTGGACCTCTTTATTTTTTGAGGTTTTTTGCGATCAATCTTTCAAAATCTATACATAAATTAAGGAGACAGGAATATCATCGAAACTTTTATATCACACGAACACCGACGTAACGTTTCCTGTCTCTCACTCTTTTATCGTTACTTTTACGGTAAGTGCTCTAATGAAATAGCCAGTTGCATTCCTCCCATTAAACGTTTCAACCGTAATACTCGCGCTTCCAGGAATGCTCATCAGTTTACTCTTGAATCCAATTTTGGCCGTACTGTCAAGTATAGGAATTCGTTCTTTGGCCGTACTACGCGAATGTGGAATTCCCTTCCACGCTCTGTCTTTCCCTCTCATTTAGATGGGACGAAATTTAAGACTAATGTTCACCGTCATCTCCTTTCACATCCCCTCCTACTTACCTAAAGCGCGCACTGTGTCTGTGACATATAAAGGGTACATAAAATCCCCTTGAGTGCCCACTAATTATATAAAAAAAAAGAGGCTGGGTGCGACCCACACTGATAACTTCCTATTTGTGATCTTGAAAACTTTATATTTAGTTTTTTTTTCAAATGACCAATTTTCTGCGAAACAAACTTTAGCTGTTAAATTCAAACAATCATTATTTTAAGATTGAAAAGCATTTTAATTATTTAAAGAGATTACTAAATGCACATATATTATAGAGATTGTTGATGTATAAGTTGTTTCCACGTGACCCAGGAGGTAAACTTCCACGCGTTTAGTGGAATTTTCTTAGTTCTGTTTAAATTTTTGTTTAAAATGTCAGTTAAGTATATGTCAAATATATACCCGCTGTAAAAATTTTTATTATGTATAAAATTAAATACCTAATGGCAAAGTCAATATCATTGCTCGTTCTCAAGATATTCGAGTCGAAAAACCAATTTTATCACTTTTTAGTTTCTTTTTTATATTTTTTGTCAAAAACTGTCTATTAGATATATGTCAAAATTTAACCTTTTATAAAAAATTGTACTATGTATAAAATAAAATATTTTAGAAGGCACAATCGTTGTTCGTTCTCAGGATATTCGAGCTGAAATACAATTGTAACTACTTTTCATTAGAATTTTTAACAGTTTTTGATTTTTTGTTAAAAAACTGCCAATTCAATATTTGTAAAAATTTTATAAGTTGCTAACAATTATGTTATTTAGAAAATAAAACAAACAAGAAGTCAATATCGTTACCCGTTTCTGAGAAATTTGAGTCGAAAGACAATTTATACCAATTTTTAGTAGAATTTTTTGTAGTTTTTAATTTTTTATAAAAAAACTGTCCATTGAATTTTTTTGAAATTTTCACCAGTAGTCAAAAACAACATTTTTCGTAAAATAAAATTATTCTAAAGTTAATATCGTTTTTCCACCTAAGGATATTCGAGTTATAAAAATTTTTTTTTTAGTTTTTTTGATTTTAAAAAATAACGATATATTGATTTTTTTCCAAATTCATATCAAATTTGTAAGACGTCATAATGTGTCGAATAAAATTTATTTCAAGTCAATAGCATTATTTGTTCGTGAGATATTTGAGCCCAACCAAAATTTTCACTTCTTTTTTAAATTGCTATAGTAAAAAAACAACTGATTGAATATTAATAAATGCCCTTTCAGCTTCTTTCGAAGTTATTATCTGTAAAACAAAATTTATTTCAAGTCGATATCTCTACTCGTTCTTGAGATATCGACGACGAAAAATGGTACCAGAACGTACGGACGTACGAACGTACGAACGTACGAACGTACGTACACACGCACACACAGACATCTCTCTAAAAATGATTGATATAGGCTCTAGGGACCTTGAAACGTCGAGAAATGTCAAAAATTTCAATTTGACAAATCTGACCGATTACAATAACTCCCTATGGGAAGTTAAAAAAAGTTTATTTGAATTGATTTGAATTGATTCTTGAAAATTTGAAACTTGATCTTGTAATTCAATATAATATCTCAGTTTATTGAGATAAGTCTTTGATAAATTTGGATCCTGATATTTAGGGGTCTGGGAACTTAGAACACGGTTTACAGAATTATTAAAAAACTCAAAATTTCTCTTAGATCGAGTTTTACGGAAGTATTTTGAGCGCAGAAATGCTCTAATTCTAATTTTTAAACTTAAATCTAAAAATAAAACTTTGTCAAGAAATTAGTCGTAAGAAACTGATATCGAAAATCCGTATTCTCTAAAAATTTAAAAACCTGGGGTTTTCAGAATTTCAGAAAGCCAAAAAAAAACAAAAGTTCCACAAACCGAAAATCCAGGGGATTCAGGTATGTAAGGTTTCCTAGATTCTTCATTTTGAGTTTTGGAATTTTTTATTTCGGGAAAAATAATGGCTTCTTGTTTTTTTTTTCTTTTTTTTTGCTGAAAAAGGAGATTTCGGGAACAACGGAATAAAAAGAAAAGATTACTTATCCGTTATAATTTATGAAGTAGAAAGAAAGTATTTTCTGAGATGTTTTTAGGACTGTCTAAATTTAAAAAACTTAAAATTGAGTTACAAGCCAATACTGGAAAGCAACATGTTGCCAGAACTTGTTGCTTAAAATAAATTGCAACCTTTCTTAATTAGTCTCATGTGCTTAAAAGTGTTTTTTTTTTTTATTAAAAAAAATTATGACAAAGTGTT
Organism: Syrphus vitripennis; assembly: GCA_958431115.1. Classification (NCBI taxonomy): domain Eukaryota; kingdom Metazoa; phylum Arthropoda; class Insecta; order Diptera; family Syrphidae; genus Syrphus; species Syrphus vitripennis. Next base: position 28,346,945 of record OY288110.1, read on the forward strand.
CACCTTTATACATAAGTAGATAAATTCGTTTACTTTTGCTATACTTCAAACATAATTAAATTTTTCAATTTAATTATCTGTTGGAAGAAATAAAAAAAAAGTCCAATTTCAAGTGTCTGTTTCAGCACGTGCCTTTTTGCAAAAAAAAAAAAAAAACGCGCTCTATAGCTTCATGCAATCAAATAAAGTAATTGCACTTTTATCAAAATGATTATGGAACGCTAAACTTTAAAAGAAAACTTATTCTTGTTCATGCCCATGTAACTATGCAGACGATATCAAAGTCCTGGTCATCTATAAATTTCATCGTCGTTCAAACTACACCTTTTATCAGAAACTTTGAAGGTAGGTACTCGTACATCCTTCATCGATAGAGTCAAGTTTAATGCCAGGATAACCGGCACACCTTAACATTAATTAATACACTATACGAAAGCAATTATAAAAATAAAATTGAAAACCAACCTTTCTCTATACCTCTCAACTGATAACCATTTTTTTTTTCTTTTTTTTTAGAATTATTTCTCTTTGACATGGTTGGTTTCATGCTTTAAGGAATTGTGCTGTAACAGCTTTTTAACTGATTGAGAAATTAATTACAGCAATGCACTCCACGCTATAATATACCTATACCTCTATTGGAGATAGTTTAACCTTAAATCGAAATCTCTGAATGCTTAGCTGCAAACAAATGGCACTCTTGCCATCCCTAAATCGCTTATAGAAAAACTAAGCAATTAGCACGCGAGCATATAAAATAGTATTTTGAGAAAATTGTTTTCAAATATTAGATCAAGTCACGCAGAACAAAAAAAAAAATATGTATTATAAAAATTTATTTAAGCGATGTCATAGATGGCGTTGGTGCACACAGGTGTGTCAATTAGACGCACAAAAGCTAACAAAGTTGTTCACGTCAAAATCAATGAGCAATCACTTAAAAAACTTACATTTATCTTTTTTTCTTTTATTTTAGGATTGAGTATTATTTATTGAATGTAGCTTATATAGCAACGTTGCACGAATCAATAACAATTTATTTGTACAGACTTTATTTGAGAGCTCATTTTGAGGTCTAAAAGTTGTTGTGACGTTAAAGTTCTTCACAATTTTTTTTTTTTTTTTTTTGGCGGGAAAAGAAATATTAGCATTCAATATTAATTCATTTAGTTTTTGAATTTTAAATTATTGACTAATACTTTCAGAATTCGATGATATAATCAGTTTCTAGCCGAACAATAAAAATCTGAAGATCTCTAGTTTTTGGGAAAATTAAAAACTCATAAATTACTTTTTTGTGGAATATTTAGCAATAATAATATTTAACGTACACTTTAAAAAAGTCAAAAAAAAAAAAAAAAAAAATTGAAAATTTTGATATACAATACTTTTAAAATTATAAATAACTGTTGCCCTAAATATTTGAGAAATACTAAAATAGGTGTTAATGAAGATAGGACAAAAATATTTTTTTTTTTTCAAAAAATTTCAAAATTTAAGAAAAAATATTTTTTGAAAAATTAAAAAAAATGTTTTCAATTTTTTTATTTTAAATGGAAACCAAAACTGCCTACAAGCTATATAAATAAGGCGTTTGTGTAGTAAATATTTAAAAAGATAAGAATCAAAAAAAAATTTGACAAAAAATTGATGTTAAAAAATATGCATCATTTTAAAATTAAAATAATGGAAATAAAGACAATTTTCTGGCGAAAATTCGTTTAAAATAATTTGAAAACGCAACAAACGCAAATATTTTTACATTCAAATACCTAATCTAGGCGAGCGTTGTGAAAACGCAGGGTTGTACTTTTATCTCATCTTTTGAAAAATTATAATTTTGATGTCATTCTTCAACAATGCTTTTATTTTCAAAATTTCATATTTTACAGACGAATATTTTGGTTTTAACAAAAAATACAAAATTATGTTGATTGGATTCCCTAATCTCAAATTCATCATTTAGTTTAGTTAAATGTACTACAAGTTAAGTCCAGGACAACCGTAGATATGACGTTGCATTTTTTAACGCTGGCCAGAAATGGCCTAACAACCTGATCCTTAATTTTAAAACAACAAACTCAGTAATTTCAAAAGAAAATTTTTCGAAGTTACTGTTCCAAGAGATATTGTAAAGTTTTTAACTGAATTTTGCAGAAAAAGATTAGGAAACTTTGAAGAATTTATTGATACACTGCCATTCTCCGTAAACTCAAATATAGCCAAAAAAGAACATGTTGGAATGTTAAAAAAGGTCGAATCTTAAGAAGGAAATGAGCATGTAAAAAGATTGGGGCAAATTTAAAGAAATTGTCTTCACAACCTCAGTTCGAATTTAGAATTTATAACGAATTTTAGTCCGTTTTAAGATATTCAAATAAAGAAGTATCGCCCAATGGTCGATAATCATATTAAAAAGAATTTAAAAAAATCAATTAATCGGATTTTCAAAATCGTTTTTTTTTCAAAACTATGGATGGTCAAAGAAAGCTAAAAAAAAAACTCTTTTTGCGGTCAATTTAACAACTTGATCTTCTGGACATTAAATTTCCATTATTTTCGATATGTCTTGTACTTCATATAATAATTCAAAACTATCACTTTTATAAAAACAAAGAAAATAAGAAATTTATTTAATTTCAATCAAACATTAAAAAAGAGTAGGTACTCACTTCATCACAGCCATTGCAACGCGCCCTCAAAATCTCTGCATAATGACGCTCGCAATAGATCTTATCATCATGAACACAATAGGTCAGGTCCACAAGCAATTCATCACAAGTGTTGCATGTAAAGCACTTTGGATGCCACATCATACTATCCACAAATTTTGGCGCCACCACAGCCATGTCTCCTTTAGGGATACGTTCATCACAATGTACACATTGAGTACTCTGTGCAGCATCCTTAATATAACCTTTAAAACAAAAAAAACATCAAACTTAGTTTTAAGAAATCTTAAAATTAAATCAAAAACTTACCAATGTCTAAGGCGATTTCATTCCTTGCTGCAACGAAATCTTCATAAGAGGCACGATGTTGTGGTTCGACATGTTTACAATAATCAAGCGATAAATCCTGCTTGGGTAGTTGCTTCATAACTTGTTGTTCTCGATATAGTTCACCGGTTGAACCGAGCTTAGGAACTTTATCCTGTGGTATCTTATCAAAGTAACGCTGAACCTTGGATGAGGTCATTATTCCTGGTGGCACCCAAGTGTATCCTAACTGTCTTTGATCTGATTCCCAGTGCGTTGGCGATGTACTCTTGAAGCCGAGACGTTCGCGAACCGATGTGACTTGTTCCTGATAAATGGCATGCGCTTCGCGCGGACACTTGCATGATTGGCACGTTTTTCTATAATCAAAATAAAGATAAACATGATGTACCGTTAATTACCTTTTTTTTAATTTAAGTACATATGTGTAAACAATGTAAAACTCAAAAAGCCTAATTTGGGGAATTTAATTAAATTATCTATTGCAGGTTGGAATGAGTTTTTTTCTGGATAAATTTGTTTACAAAACGTTTTCCAGGATAGCTAATGAAAAAACAAACAAAATGTTGACATACTTGGGTTCAAATTGTTGGAAATACAATTAAAAAAGGTGACCTGAGATTTGGATCTTAATTCTCTCATGTTATTGCCAATAAAATAATTTTATTAAGTCGTTAAATGGCTGAATGCAATGCCCTGTGAGTTTGGATATAAATGTCAACAAAATGACACAATCACCTCATCACCATCTATTTTTCATCAGTGTTTGTTATTTTTAAATTAGTTGGTCGTTGGTCTGACGTCACGCACTTGGAAAATTATAACAACAAAATATTCCTTTGGCATTTAATGAGAGCTTTTTTTTTAAATACTGGGAAGTGGTTGGTGTCTGTGATAAAATTGACTGTGCGGCAAATAGAAGAACTGTTTGCAAATGTTTTTTTTTTTCAAATTCAAATTCAAAAAATATTTAGGGCAAACAAGACTCGTCGGAAAATAAAAAAGCAATTATTATGGTTCTTTTTGAATGTGGTGATTTTTAGCTTTGATGTTTGGCTCAATTGACTTGTAAGTTTTTTTTGATTTTGTTTATTTTTTTAAGAATTTCTTTTTTTTTCTTATTTCCGTTACATTACTTTGAAGCTGACTGATTACGAGCCAAAAAAAATCGACTTAACCTGCTTGTATGGACTTTAAAAAACAAACAAACATCTTTTGGTAAAAGAAAGTGGGAGTAGGTCGAATCATCATTATTCATTATACCCTTGTTCATTTTAGTTCATCACACAGAGATGGATGTTTGTTTGTTTGAAGATAATCGTAGGAAGGGATATTTACTAAACAGAAGGAAATGCACATCATTAAAAATGGGCAAAAGAAAAATCAACAAATTGAGATAAATAAAATTTGGTCAAATAAATATAGGCAGTTTAAATGTATTTTCAAAGAACTTTGTATACGGACTGTTTTTTCATAAATGTAAAAAAAAAATAGGGTGGCTCTTAACCATAATTTCAAAATGAACAAAACTCGGGAATTTTTCTTCAATGGGTTGTTGAGTGAAAAATCGAATTTTATTTGTAGTTGTTATGTTATATAAAAATCTTTTTTGGCCTTATTTAGATGAGCTATTATAGAGCTTTATTTTTGTGTAATTTTCCATATCTTTTTGACCAATTTTGATTTAGTATTTCAAATTGGTACTAACCTGGTGTCTAGAAGCACAAATACTATAAAATATGGGGATTATTTATTTGAATTTATAAGAAATAAATTTATTCATAAGACTGATTGAATGAGGCTGAATGAGTAGTAGAAAAAATATGTCTGCTTGGAAGTTTCCCTGACAATTTTTTTTTGACAGAACATTTATAAATTTTTTTCAACCAACTATTTTTATTTGATATTTCTTTTTGATTATTTTTTTACGACAAAACTTTTTTCACATTTTTTCCTAAAAAAATTTATTTTAGCTGTTCGAAAAATTTTACTCTGTCGATAAAATTTTTTTGAGGTCATAAGTCTATGTGTGCCAAAATAAGGATTACAAAATTTTGTACACTAAAATTCTGTATCATAAGATTCTAAAAAAAAACAAAGTCCAGTATTTCAAAATTCTATCAATAATAATAAACAAATTTTTTGTCACTAACAGAATTTCGAAATACAGCATTCTGAATTTATAAAAGTACAGATTTTGGAATACAGAATAATAGAAAAGTAGAACAATAAAAATATAGAATTTAAATGCATATACAGAATTTCAGTCATACAGAATTTTCTCATCCCAAAAATTAATTCTCTTAGGAAATCCAAAAATTGGTCAAAATATGGTGAGAGAAAAAAAAATGTTTTTCTTTGACGGATTTTTTTTGAGGATTTTTAGAAAAAAAATTTGTTGATTGCCATTTTTTTTATCAACTAGTTGTTTTAGTCGACTCATTTAACGTCAAGCATGTAAAATTATGAGAAACATAAGTATTTGATGGACATCAAGTAGTGAATTGATCTGTTTTTTTTTCATATTTTAGAAAAAAAAAAAAATATAAGAAATTCTTGGTAGTGTATTAAAAACGCTGTTTTACACATTTTAATCAGAATAAATTATAATATAATATGCTAAATGAAAGAGAATATATGCTTTGAGGTAACCGACCGTAACAAAGGGGGCCATCAGTAATGTTAAGAAAATTTTGCCAACCGGCATTTCAATTAGCATACGTGACACATGTTAATTGCAATACAAAACAACAGCTTCAGACTTAATTAACATTTAACTAAATAGTAGATAGTAGGACTATAATATGAATGCAAATAAAAAATATCAGTAATATAAAATTATTAAAACTAACAAAAAGTACAAAAAAAAAAAGAAAAAAAGTTTAATTAAAAGTTTAAGTTGTATTCAACGAATCGGAGCTATTTTCTTTAACCTCGTACTTTTTTTATTTTCAAAAAAAAAGGATAAAAAAAGGAATTTAAAGGCTCACAAATAAAAGTCTATAGAGAGCAGTAGTATTTTTAAAAAGTCAATGGTATAAAATAAAAATATCTTAAAAAATGGTATTTTTCAGAGCCAAGGGAGGACAGACGACCCCCCTTGCCTCACCCTCCATGCGTCTATGTACCCGCTCTAAATAAGCTTTGCTTTTTCACAAAAACTTGGAGGTACATCACAAAAGTTTGTCTGCCTGGGGTTAGCTTAGTATTATTTTCAAAATCTTTCGTTATTAAGTAAGTAAGTAGTAAGTAATATATTGAATATTTCGAAAACAAGTAAATAAAGCAATAATGAGATTGCGTTTTCTGTTGAGTTTAGAGGGATTACATTATCGTTATCCAATTAATCAGTGTTAGGTCATTTTGAAAATCTAATTTTTCAATGTTTTTAGCAAAACGCCGAGGGTATGTTTTAGGACTGTAGTATTCATTTTTAACAACCACTTCTCATAAATTTTTGATCATGAACTGATGAAAAGATTCAATGCATTGGTGGCTCAAAAAAATATCAACTTGGTTGTTCTTTGACAAAATATTTTTTTTAGGTATTTGAATTTATATTTTAACATTTTTTTTTTACTATTTTAAATTTAATTTCGACACCATTAATTCTTTTGCTTTTTAAATTTTTTTTAAGACGACTTCAAAATTTGGACTTCTAAAACCGCAAAATAAACTGAAACTTTCGACCCTTATTTCAAGTTCCTAGCCAAAGAAATTGCTGAGGAAAAGTTACTATACTATATACTATTAATGGTGAAGTTAACGATGAATTCAACTTCAAAATTTGAATTTGAAAGTTTTTTTTTTTTTCAAAAGAAGTTGAAAAACTGAAAATTTGAAGTTTTATTTCAAGTTCCTAGCTCAACGGTTGTTATGAAAACGTTATGTACAAACTGCTCTCGCAGTGATGTCGGTTTCAAAAAATTATATTTTTTTAAAGGACTTCAAAACTTCAAACTTATCCTATCTTGGGGAACAAATTAACTGAAAATGTTTGAGCCATATTACAACAGGGATTCTAACTTTAGTGATATCTGGAATAGAAATGAAAAAAAAATTGCCAATAATTTTATAAAATAAATTAAACACTGTAAAGGAACGTAGTCCAAAAAAAAAGATTCATCACTATTATTTTGGATTTAAGAAAAGTTCAATCTGAAAACAAACTTCCCTCCAATAAGTTAGTAATTAAAATAAAAAAAAATGTTATTTGAACTTAACTTTGAAAAGAAATCTATCTTACCTGACAATGAGATCATATAATTCCTGTTTATCAAATACTTTACAATAAGCATGTAATACTTTCAAACAAGCATATCGCATTCCAGTCCAAGGGATCTGTGGTCCAGCCATAGCCTCCCCCAAGGGACACTCGGAATGTCGATCTAAATCGATCATTTTCACCATTTTCTAATATTCACACATTCGAAATCATTTTATTGTTTAAATAATTCTCGAATTTTCTTATTTATTAAAAATCACTTTTATAAAGTAAATAAATATTCATTGTATTTTATGAAGATCACTAATTTTTAATTAACACACTATTATTTATTAAAATTAAAATTTATTTATCTGTAAACACCTATGCAAAGGTTTTTTTTTATTTTCAACCGATTCATATAATGTAATAAATTGTTTATCTTATATCGATGAGTTTTTGACTTCCTGGGCTTTCAACGAGCTGCAAAGTGAAAATCTATTTTCAAAAAAATCACATTCTGTCCGAAAATGAATAAATACATATTCTATGGATTTTTGATTGTTTATTTCGTGTGTATATAATATGCAGATGTACAGTTTGTTATATTTTATTTATCGTCGTCACATATTGGCTATCTCGTAGATTGTGTTTGATTTTCCCTTTTTCTAAATTCATAAATATATACTTATACAAAATGTAGTCGTAATTTTTGTAATGTTTTTCTTTTGAATGTTGTTTTAGGCAAAGATTTTTATATGATAAATGGGAAGATAATTTTATTTGATTATAACAAGATACAAGGTCGTTTTCTTGGAAAAAAATATCGACAGCTAAGACGTCAGAAATGGTATTTATTTTCATATAAAATAAAAATAAGCTAAGGTATAGAACTTTAAGTTGGCAACACTTTTTTCACAGATGGCGGCCATTTTAACAGCTGTCAAATGATTTATGTTTAGTTTGGTTTGGCATTTCAACGAATAGACTGACTCCTGGACAAAAATGTGCGAATTTATCCCGATGCCGATTTTCCTAAGAGAATTTTTTTTGGCGATGAAGCTCACTTTTTGTTGAATGGCTACGTCAATAATCAAAACCGTTGAATTTGGAGTGAAGGACTATCTTCAAGTGTATGTTGAGACACCGTTACATTCAGAAAAACAGTTTTGTGTGCTTTAATCACGAATTTGGCCAGAACATTACAGTCAACGGTGACCGCTATAGAGCCATTATTATTGACTTTTTCGTTCCTCAATTGAACAACCATGATTCGCAGGAGCTGTGGTTTCAACAAGATGGCGCAACATGTCACACAGCCCGTCCCACAATTGATTTAAGGTAGCGCTAAACGACGAACATGTGCGCCGAACTTGCTCGTGCTCGCTACATTTTCGTCGTGTATGGGCTTGTTCGCGAAAGGTTCGTTAGTGGCGAAAAATTTCGATTTTCTCGTTTATCGTTGGCTTCAATGTTCGCCGCCGCGCCGTGCCGTGTAGGGCCATGTTCGCGAGCAAACCTTATTTTTGCTGTGAACTTCGTTGAGTACAACGACTTGCGCTTCATTACCGCACATGATGTTTATTCTTTGGAGAGTCGGAACAAAATGAATGTTCGCAAAACGTGATTGCCATGTAGTGGAAAACGCAAAGGACCAAGTTCGGTGATCATGTATGTATGTCTACGGCGATAAGCCCAAATGATCGACCACTTGGAGGACAACATTCGCCGCGTTATTGCCCATATACGGCCACAAATGTTGGAAAAAGTGATCGAAAAATGGGCCTCCAGATTAAATTAAGTCCGAGCCAGCCGTGGCTGTCATATGCCAGAAATCAGATTTAAAGAAAGATTATCTTTCGGATAAAGTCAATTTCATATGAATTTTAAAAATTCATTTTTGTTTTATTCCATTTCAAAGTTCTACGCATCCAAAAAAAAAAAACACCCTTTATGATATTCTAACATAATCGGTTAATAGAGATTCTCGGTAAAATTAAAACTGTATTGATTTTTAAATAAAACAAAAAAAAAGTGTTAATCTAATATCTTAATTAGCATAACAACAAGTGGCCTACTGTTAACCCATTTTAACCCCTTGCTGGGCGAATTGCTAATTCTTATGCTTTATTTTTTTTCTTATGACTAATTAGGGTCAATGTTTGTGTACTTAAACCGTATATCGTTTACTTTAATGGCACTAATTGAATTTTAAAATAAGTTCATTTGGTTAGGTAGGTAAAGAAAAAGGAAAGAAAATGTTAAATATGTAAGCAAAAGCACATCAAGTGCGTTATAATATTGGCCATGACGTCGGATAATGTATTTACATTGAGGAGGTTTTCGATTGTATTTTTATTTCGTTTTTATCACCAATTTGACTTTGTTTTTTTTTTTGTTTTGTTTCAATTTTGTTATAAAATTTTATTATTTAAAGCCTTTATGCGTTCTTCTTTTTTGAATTCCAGCTGTTAAATTGGCAGTGAGTGGTGATTTTCATATTTTGATTCGTAAATAGATAATGGTGGAAGACTTGAGTGGGATTTCGTACTATAATACCTACCTCTATATAATAAGCCTATAAAAGTTTGTTTTGTTTTTCAATTTGAAAGTCTTTGCGAATTAAACTGGGACTAGGGCAGAGGGTTAGCTTTTCTTGGTCAAAAGTTCATTTTTCCAATGTTACTTTGTCTTTTTGTTTGTTGATTTTGAAGGGAATATCGTACATTTTCTTGTGATATTGCCTATTGTTACTAATGAGAGAGTTCTCAAAGAAATGGCTTCAAGAAAGAATATTTAAGAAGAAGTTGGATGATTTTGAATAACAGGGTTTAGGTACTGAGTATTTGTGTTATAAATGTCAGAGAATTCTACATTCGTATTGTACGATAAAAGAAATTATCTCTGTGAACCGGTGAGTACCCCTGGCGTAGAGTTGAGAAAAATTACACAGGTTTTTTGAGTTATTTTTTATACAAATAAATTTAGATATATCACCGCAAAAAGTTGTGAAAAAATTATTGTAATCCATTTATTTTTACTTTTTTTTTAACTTACCAAAATAAAAATTACAATATTAAAAAGTTAAAAAACGACCAAATAATGTCAGTAATTTTATTGAAGCAACCCCGTTTTTTAAAGCATAACATTGCTTTAGGATTTATTATTAAGATTTTTCAAAAAAATTAAAAACCCGTATTCTGAATGATAGCTTTAAGATTTTTTAGTATTTTAACAAATGTGTCTTCTTTGAATAGGTACGATTTCGTTTGCCCAAAATTTACAAAAATAAAAAAATATCTGCAATTTTTATTTTTTTGAAGGCGAAATTGTTTTCGACCAAACTTTTTTTTCCTAACGTTTTTTTTTTGTCGCTTTTTGCTCTCGCGGTTAAGAAAATTTACACTTGGTTGTTTCATGAAAAATTTTGTTTGAACGAATTTTTAACGATTTTGTATTTTTTGTGATTTTTTTGTAGAATTTTTTTTTTATGGCAGACGAAAATTATTTCTGTTTCAAAGTACTTTGAACTAGCAATATTTTTATTCAAAAGCTGCAACTGAACGTACCCTAATTTAAGCAACGGAATTGGGTGTGCGAAGTAATGTCCCCAAAAAAAGGGGAACGGATACCAATCTTGTTGCCCATTCTATATAACCTTTAACACATTCTAAACTATTATTGATAATATATTTGCCTAGAATCAGTAGCAGCCTTTTTTTTTTGGATTTCAGAATTTTTGAAAACCTATTTTCACATAAAATATATTTTTTTCTCCTAAGAAAATATAGGAAATACAAAACAAACATAAGGGGAGGGAGGAAACAGGCTGTCATTTTAATAGATCGAATTCAAGCTTACAAAATGCAGTGTTATAAAATTTCACAAAGAAGAGATAAATTCTGAAGACATACGATACGATACTTTTTGAACTAAAGTTTCATTTGACTATAATGAAATTCTACAAGCATCAACTATCCATTATTTAACTTAGACACTACGAATAATAATAGCAAACTAGCAATTTTACTTATTTGCATACCTTTTTGAAAATTGTCTTTTCTGAAATCTGTTGTACAATTTTTTAAGAGACATCGTAGACAAAGATGAAAATCTCTTTTCTTCATTCGTTTTCAATGGCATTTTGCGTTAATAATTTATAAAGTTGTTTTTATTTTATGCTTATGTTGTGTTACTGTACAAAATTTTCTTTAGCAAAATTTAAACTTGTTAAATATTGATAAGGTTTTTTTTTTGCACTTTATTGTTTAAATTCATCAAATCAAACTAGAAAAACAAAAAAAAAAAAGGTTATCAAATGAGATTATGAACATAGTTTTGAAATTTTGCACCAGTTGTTGTTAAAATAAATAGATCGGTTGGCTAGAGGTCAATTTGATATCTATTTTTGTATTGTTAAAGGTTGTTTATTACCAGCAGCTTTACCCAACGCTTTTTTTCTAATTTAATAAAAAGAGCTTTAAAAAACAATACAAAATGTATAAATTTAATAACAAAAAAATCATTGCACAAAGAAGAAAAATATTTAATTGTTCACGAAATATTTCCCTTCCCTGAATGCACAAAAATTTTGAAAATAAAATTATAAAAATCTACAATCTGTTTTTTCTCCTAATGCATCGATAATAAAAATTTATCTAATCAAACAGTAATTATTGTTTAAAATCACTACCCCAACCACCATACGGTCTAGTTCTCGGTCATATAAACAAATTCTGTTCCAATTTATTTGCTTCCCAAAAGAACAAAAAAAAAAAAATTAAAAAAAAACAACTCCAAAATTCGTACACATTTTCCCACAGCATCATCATCATCAACATAGCCGCGCTATCGGAGGTGGACCGGACCATAGCCGCAAGCCGATAAAAACAACACAATATTTCATTACCGATTAATTAAAAATCCATTTAAAAAAAAAAGAAGAGAAAAGAAGATTTTTCTAGTTACGAGTATCGCCAGTAAATATTTTTTTGTGGAAAAATAATTAAAAAAAAAAAAATATTTTGCTTACGCGCATAACCAGGTGAATGATGAAAATTTACGACTTTTTATTTTGCCACATGTGGAGGCGCAGATTGATGCCGCATCAAATCGATCTTTCTATATTTTGGCATTCAAGCAAATTTGGCAGAAAATTTTTATACTAAACGAAATATTATTTTTGCAAAATTTTTTTATTTTTAATTTTTGCAAAATAAAATAAATTAAATTAATTTAAATTATTACGACAGAATGGTATCTTGAGTGCAATATTTGTGTCATAGGAAAAATTAATTGGTTTTATCATTTTGATAATTTGCAGGGTGGTTTCAGTAGTGATGATGATAGCCATCACAATATCAGACACAGAAAGTGGTCATAAATATAAATACCTTAGATTGTGGGGGATTGGTCGGTTTTGAGTGAATTTTGTTTGACTGAAATTGGACGGTTGAATGTGTTTTTTTTTTTGAATTAATTGTAGATGGATTTATTTCGTCAATTAATTTGTCTTAACTTATGGATTTAAATATATTATATAATTCCGAAATCAATGGGTTTGAAAAATATATATAATGGTGTATTAAAGAAGAATTGAATTTTGTCACATTTACAAGAGTAGAGCAGAGACAAGACGAGAAGAGACTCTCTGTTTTACACAGATAAAGTGAATACATATTAAAAACGAGATAAAAATCGCTGGACGCTGGATTGCAATCTTTCGGAACTGGTATTTATTTGCAGACCGTTCTATATTTTTTTTAAACCCAATGGATCCTCTTGAATTCTCTTTTCGTACAATTAATAGATTTTTAGAAAAAAATATACGAACCCGTCAGGGTGTAGCAAAATTTGTAATAAATTGCATTTGTCGATTTCCTTCAGAATTTCTATCTACGCTTAAACCATGATCGGCCAATATCAGTGTGGTTTCATTCCAGGCAAATCAACAACTGATCACAACTTTACCCTTAGGCAGGCGATGGAAAAATGTCTAGAATTTAACATCCCAACATACCATCTGTTTATAGACTTTAAGGCCGCCTATGATAGCATAGCCAGGGTAGAACTTTACAAAGCCATGAGAGAATTCGGCATCCCAAATAAGTTGACACGACTTTGTAGGTTGACCATGACCAACGTAACAAGCCAAGTAAAAATAGCCGGATTGCTATCCAGACCAATCAACATCTTTAATGGACTCCGACAAGGGGATGGTTTGGCCTGCCTCCTCTTCAACCTGGCGTTGGAGAAAGCAATCCGTGACTCTGGCACGGCAACAAGAGGGACCATCGTCAACAGGTCCAGCCAGATACTGGCTTACGCAGACGACATTGACATCATCGGAAGAACCGAACAAGCTGTACACGATTCCTTCATCCAGATCGAGCAGGCGGCACAAAATCTGGGGCTGCACATTAGTGAAGGTAAAACAAAGTACATGGTGGCGTCGAATGCGAGAAGAACAGTTGGTCAAACAATCAAGGTATCGGAGCACGAATTTGAAGTGGTGCAATCCTTCAAATACCTTGGGTCAACAGTAGCAGCTGATAATAATTTAGAAGAAGAAATACGCGGGCGGCTGCTCAATTCCAACAGAGCCTACTACAGTCTTTCAAAGCTCTTCAATTCCCCATAACTTCAAAACTGCTGCTGTAGATGACTATTGGTCCTGCCAGTACTCACGTATGGATCCGAGACTTGCATTAGCAAAAGACACTCCGACATCTTAGCCGCGTTCGAGAGAAAAGTCTTAAGGAGAATTGTTGGCCCCATATGTGAGGAAGGACGATTCCGGAGATGGTACAATCATGAATTGTACGCAATCTACCTTGAAGCAGACATAGTGACAAAAATTAAGCTCGGTAGACTCCGGTGAGCGGGGCACCTAGCTCGCATGAGTGAAGAGGAACCGGCCCGAAAAGTCCTTTGTGGTACATTCTATGGTAGACGGCAGCTTGGTAAACCATGATTGAGCTGGAGAGATGGCGTAGACCAGGACGCCCGAAGCCTTGGGGTGCGCAACTGGATGGCGTCGGCTCAAGACCGGGATAGGTGGAGAGACTTGTTGAAGGAGGCCAGGAGGAGCAGATGATGATGATGATAAAAGGTTCAAAATGGGAAAGTATATACTCTTAAAAAATAATTTGCAATAAAGCACGAGTATTATATTAAATAGTAAAAAAATGTATATTTTTGAAAAGTTTATAATAAAATATTTAATCCATGTTTGGAATATTTTAAAAATATGTACATATGTATCTATTATATTTTGACATAGAAAATCCTCAAAAAAATAACCCAAAATTGTTCAGATAATTTTTTGGAAACTTTAGATTTTTGTTTTTGTTTAAAAATCTGTTATTGACCCCAATTCAATAAAGTGGCAAGCCTACATTGGTGGTCAAAAATTCACATTTAAGCTTATAAGAAGCTAATATTCGAAAATTCGGTATTTGTCACTTTTGAAGCTGTAATTTTTTTTCACATTTGATAAGTACAAACTACGTTATTAATAAAAATGGAACGGTACACGCTTCAAAAAAATGGTGAAAATTTGGCAGAAACGATTTGTAAAACTAAAGCAGTTTTTGGTCATCGTGAAGCACCTTGTCGGACAGCGCCAGCGGTTCATAAATTGGTAGAAAAGTTTGAGATGTCGGAACAATTAAGCAATGTGAAGAATAAAACTCGTGTACGTCACTCAAGAACAACTGAAACTAATGCTGCTGTTGAAAAAAAAACCCTGGTTTGTCCAATGGCATACTTTCCTCTTTATATTGAAATAAACATCCGATCTTTTATCTTAAAAAATGGCATTTTTCTTTGAATATCAAAATAACACCTTTTATTGGAAAACCCTGTATTTATAAACAAAAAAAAAATGAACTTTAATATTCTACCTCAATTAAATCAATACAGTACACACAAATTGTGAAAAGAAGATTCAATTTTAGATTTGTTTTTCTTTGAGGTGCGCCATCTAGCGTGATGTCTAATGGCCTTCGGGATTGGTTTAGTGTGGTAGGTAGAGAGTACTAGTCTGGCTTAGTACTTAAACAGAAATACCAAACATAGACAACTTGAGTCAAAAGATATTGTCAATAATTTTTTTTTCTTTTATTTACTTTAACCGCGTCTTTTTTAATATATTTCTCATCTAATGCATTAACCACAGACTTTATTTCAGATACAAATATTTTTGAATAACTTCTACGGTTCTACTAAAATCGTTTTGATTCATTAGGTCACTCTGTTTAAAATTGCTTTTTATAAACCTACATTCTTGGAATTATTTACCTTTTCTATTTCTTATCAAATATAGTCCAACGAAACTGCTTAGCATTACTGATAAGAGAGTCATTTTTGTATCTAAAACGGTTAACTTTAAAATGTTTATTTATTTCTATACTGCTTCGTCGTCTTCGTTTTATTTACTTTTTGTTTTCTTATCCAAACAAAGGGCTCATTCATTGGAATTAAATTTTTTAGCTATGACATCATCAAATTGAATTTATCAAAGGTAGGTAAGTTCAGTAGGTACACATGAGGTTGTTATTTTCTAAAAAAAAAAATGATTTTATTTTGTCATCGAATATGTGTATGTTTGTCGAAAACTGATAGACAAAATCAAGTCACCTAATGGTTATTGATAGACACAGTTTGACAGTTTAAATAAAAACAATTTAACCCTAAATCAAACCTTTTACATTTCACCGTTGGTTCGTCATGGTTGTTTAGTTTGTTATTTTAGGATAAATAACAAGTTTATAAATAATACATATGATTTTCAAAGGATGGTAGGTATTTATGTAAATAAATGCATAAAGATGTTTCTGATAGATATAAATTAGGTTTGCTCATATAAATAGAAAAAAAAGTCCTTAAATTGATGGAGATAAATAAAGGTTTATTTTTGAATCTTGAGAATTCCTTATGAAGGGTGTTTTTTTTAGAGATATAGAACTTTGAAATGGAGTAGAGCAAAGATGAATTTTTAAAATTCACATTGAAATTGATTTTATTCAAAAGATAATCTTTTGGCAATATAATTTAAATATGATTTCTGGCATATGATGGTCATGGCTGGCTCGGACATAATTTAATCTGGAGGCCCAATTTTTGAACACTTTTTCCAACATTTGTGGCCGTATATGGGCAATAACGCGGCGAATGTTGTCCTCCAAGTGGTCGATCATTGTGGGCTTATCGCCGTAGACATACATGATCACCGAACATGCCCCTTTGCGTTTTCTCCTACACGGCAATCACGTTTTGCGAACATTCATTTTGTTCCGATTCTCCAAAGAATTTAAACATCATGTGCGATAAAGAAGCGCAAGTCGTTGCACTGAACTAAGTTCACAGCAAAAATAAGGTTTGTTCGCGAATATGGCCCTACACGGCGGCGAACATTAAAGCCAACGATAAACGAGAAAATCGAAATATTTCGCCAATAACAAACCGTTCCCGAACTAGCCCCTACCCTACACGACGAAAATGTAGCGAGCACGAGCAAGTTCGGCGAACATGTTCATCGTTTAGGGCTACCTTTAATCAATTGTGGGATAAGCTGTGTGACATGTTGCACCATTTTGTTGAAACCACAGCTCATTCGCATCATGGTTGTTCAATTGAGGAACCAAAAAGTCAATAATCATGGCGATCACTATTGACTGTAACGTTCTGGCCAGCATTGTTTATATAGCAGTACGGATCAATGAATTCACTAGCCCATATAGCTCACCAAACAGTCAGCTTTTCTGGATGTAATGGTGTCTTAACATTCACTTGAAGATTATCTTCCTTCCAAATACGGCAGTTTTGTTTATTGACGTAGCCACTCAACCAAAAGTGAGCTTGATTGCCAAATAAAATTCTCTTTGGAAAATTGGGATCAACGGCAACATGTTTGTAGTTCGATTCACCGAATCTGAACCTTGCTAAGTGACCGTGTGGCTTCAATTCTTTAAATGTCAAACCAAGCTAACAATAATCACTTCACAGCTGTTAAAATGGCCACCAGTATAAAAAGCGTTGCCAACTTAAAGTTCTTTGCCTCTAAAAAAAAATACCCTTTATAAAGAAAATATTTAAATTTGTGTCTCGTTCAGCCAGCGATAAAATTGGATGGAACGATAACGGTTCATATGCATATCAATCTAAATGAAATACATAATGTTGATTTAAATTTGCTAATCTTTCTGTCCCAGATGCTTCAGTTCTAATAAAAAACTTTCCAAATCCATCAGAATACCTAATACATATACCCAAACATTAAATACAAAAAGGTGATTATTTCTTATCAGTGGGATTATTCAGCTTCTCGGTAATAAATCTTTTGCTGTTTTTGCTCATAAAACCTCTATCCTACTATCATATAACCGCACAACTGTAATTATAGAATAACTCACTCTAATGACTAATTTTATCTAAGATAAATTTGATTATACGCTGCAAAGCATGCATTATTGTGATGTTTACCTCTAAATAGCTAGTTATAGGCGATAAGGTACTCAAGGCTTAACCAAGAGCGATGAATATTTTTTTTTTTCACTTATCAGTTAATCGGTATTGAGATTGATGTGTGTTTAGTTTATATGTGCGTGTCAGAATTCTTTTTTTTTGTTTTCTTTTTATTACCATGAAGCCAACAAAAAAAAAATCTGAAAATGAAATTACATTCAAGGTTAAGTGTTTTTGATTTATCTTTCTATTTGAAACTTTGTAGTGTCAGTCAGATATTCTTCATTTAACACCACATCATAGCCGAATCCCCCAATTGAAAGTCTGAGGAGAAAAGTTTTTTTTTTATTTTTTTTGTAAAACTTCTTTTTTAAATCAAAGATCATCTTCTCATTTTAGATTTGCTGGGCTTGTTTTTGTTTTATATTATAGAATACGAAAAATAAAGACAAAATAGTTGTGTTGAATTTTATACATATGTCTCCTCTCAATATACAGAGTCGTATTTGCAAACAAACAGTTCGTAGGACGACGTTTTGAAAAGCGCCCTCTGTGTGCATTTAAAATAAATAATAAAATTTAACAAATATTCAAAAATATTTCCAGGCTGTTCCCCTAATTTTTTTTTACCGATTTTTATTTTACAATTGTTGACATTGCTCGCCTTTTTTTAAATTTAATTTTTTTTTTTAAGACGAATATTTTTTTCGACAAAGCTTTTTCTTTCAAAAAAAAATAATTTTTACGAATTTTTACATTTCGCTATTTTGTTTGTTTTTCAATCTTTTATTGAATTCTTTTTTACAAAATTTTCTCGACAGAATATTTCTTAGAATTGTTTTTTTGGAAATTTATGTTTTGAAACATTTTATTTTAACAACTTTTATGATAATTTCATTTTTTTGACAATTTCTTTTGGCAAAATTATGATTTGTGGGGTATTCAGAATTTTTTTAATTACATTTTTTTCTGCAAAAGTTTTTAAAAAAAATTTTTTTTTGATATTTTTTGGAGAAAAATTTTTCCAGACGAAAAATTTACACACAAAATTTTTTCTAAATTTTCTTTTGACGACTTAGTCTTTAATTTTTATTTGGGCATTTTAAACCATGAATTTTTTTTTTATTATTAAAATGTATTTCAGTTTGAAAATTCCTTGGAACACATAAAATACTTTTAATCAATCTAAAAATTTTCAGAATTGATCCATCCCTTGTTGAAAATTTAAAAAGTTATGTTTTTAGCATTTTTTAATTCATGTGAAACGCTGGATCTCAAAAAAGCTCAGGAAAATTCCGTTGAAACAAATCATCGCAATGTTTTTAGTGTGAAGGCACTATGTCCTTTTTTAACTTTTAACTTTTTTTTTTTTGGTGGCAATATCCCGCCTGAGTAGCTCCTTATACTGAGTTCGCTTTTATAAAACATTTTTTTTTATTGATTTAAGTGTTTTGTGGTATCGGAGGAATTTGCAAGCCGAAATGTTTTATAGTAAATATTGGGGAAAAAACTTGTCCATAAAAATTTAGTCTTCAAAAAAAAATTAAAATTGGCAAAAAAAATTGGTTTAAAAAAAGTTGTACCAAAAAATTGCACAAAATAAAATTGCAAAAAAAACTGTAGGTACTTCTTTTGAACAGCCAGAATGAAAATTTTTACAAATTTTGAAAAAAAGAAGCAGTTTAAAAAAAAATGGTTGAAAAAAGTTGTCAGAAAAAAATTGACCATTAAAAACAAAATGAAAGCCGAATGACGCTGACACAGTTGTGCAAAATGTTGTTTTAGACTTGTGTACCAAAGTCAAATCCGACCTTGTATCTTATTCCAAGCACCATACAAAAAAATTCAAATGCCAGATGCTATTTGTCAAATTTTGAAACATAAGATCAGAAAAAGCTAATAAGACGTTGTATTTGCCATTTTAAAATCAAATATCGAAAAAGTCTGAAATTATGGAGACATTTTGAGGATTTAGCGCTTCATAAGCTTTCGAAAAACTATAATTTGATCTCAAGGAGAAAAATATGTTGATTTCAGCAGACCTGTGCCAAGACAAGCCAAAAAAGCATTCAAAAACTCAATAGTACTCCAAATTAATCGAGTTAAGTCACAAAAACTGAGTTGGGAGATATTAAAAGTTTAAGTAAATCAAATGCCATTAACTGGCAATAGTAATAAAATACATTATGAATTTGGCATATTTAAGCCCCCTAAATCATTTAGGGGCCTCGTATAAGAATAACGAGAAGCTTGCGCCCAATGACATTCAATAGTAGGTCCCCTTGAATAATATGGACCTGTTGATGTTTGTGTTTAAAAGAAACCGCGAGATGATAATATATCTTTTTTTATTCCCATCAAGACCGTGTGTAGGAGACAGACACATTATCCATGAAGATTGTCTTTCTTTTATGATTGTTTTTTATTGACTCGTCATTTCATTAACGAACGTATAGAAACTAAGTGTAGACACTTTGTAACAGATCTAATTAAGATTTGGTTCATGTTAGTACATATGAACGACAAATTGCAAGTGCTTTACAAATGCTGCACATAATTTCAAAATTTTCTTTAAGAACTTTTTTAGTGAATTATAAATGTGCCACTTTTGCGTGGTGATTATTGAATTTCAAACATGTGCATTAAAATGTCAAATAAAAGACTTCAATTTATCGATGAAGCAACGGGATTATTTTAAGGAGTGTTAATTTTGATTTTACTCGTATATAGAAAACAAAGAAACATAAAACATTATTCAAAAAATAACAATCATCAAATGTTTTCGAACTCCAAATAATAAATTTTCACTATAATTTATTGTCTTCTTTTTCTTCAATACCTTTTTTTTTTTTTTTTTTTTGAAAAATACAATAATAAATAATTTAAAGAAGGAATTCTTTGACTGACTCATTTTTTTACCTAAATATTCAGATCACAGGCATATCGTGTGTTCTCAAATGATGTCAATCGGTTAGTACCCTCTTGAGTCTGGCTCATAAATTTACTAAAGAATTCGAAAGCATTAAAAAAAAAAACAAATCAATTCAGGGCAAAGAAAGAATTTTGTTCTTTTTCTGCTTTGTCATCAAAAAATGTAACAACTTCATAAAAAAGATGACATTATGGTCAAGACAATATTTGGTATATAAATTACTGTGTAAATTTCCGAAATAGCATTTACAGAAACATTGGTAGAAGTTAGACATGTTTTGATTTAAAAATTGTGTCTTAAAACATAGCATACATTGTAATTATATTTCATTGTAAATATTGGACAACCTTTTTTACAGTTTCAATAAGCCGGCAAACATTCTGTGTCGGTACTCGATAAATAAGACCGACATCTTTTGATTTTAACAAGACCGAGACAGACGAGTCCTAGATAAATTATTGTCGGGTCTAGTCTTGTGACCAGCCTAAATAGCTAAATCCGTTATTCTTGCAGCTGCAGCTGCAGCGGATAAGAATTTTTTTTTTTTAATTTATTCATCTAACAAGTACAATAGACTTTAGTAGATAACACAATATAATATTTTACATGACTATATTAAGTTTATATATAAATATAATAATTACACAGCACTCAAAATAATAGCCATGCATTCATTCCTATTCATATTGAAATTTAACAACTCTTCAAATTGATTGTAAAATACTGCGGCATTATCTAAAGGATTATTTGAACCATAATTAGTAGAGTGTCTTCGAATATAAAAGAAGGCGTTTTGTCTAAGTCTGAGAGATTACAAAATCCATATGCAAGGCCAAATTTAACTGGGATAGATAGATATTTTATACTGGAATGCAATAGGATTCTTTGACCTTGTAAATGACATGATGGAGCATTTGTGGATATTCAGGTGTAAGCAGTTCGATTCACACCATTCCGATAGTCTATCAATATCTTCTTGTAGTTGCGTACAATTAGACAGTGATTTAACTACCCGATAGAGTTTTAAATCATCTGCAAATAATAAGCCAGAAGAGTCCAAAATACAACTAGGTAAATCATTAATAAATAAAAGGAAAAGTAGTGGTCCAAGGTGCCTACCTTGGGGCACTCCTGAGTGATTAACAATTACTTTAGAAATGTGTGACCTAATTTTAACATACTGTTTTTCTATTTGTTAAGTAACTTATTATCCATTTCAACAAGGTAGAGTTAAACCCCAAACTTGCTAGTTTTCGTTTCAAAATTTGGAATTAAACGCGGTCAAAAGCTTTGGCAAAATCTGTATAAACGGTGTCAATTTGGTTGTGTTGCTCCATATTAAAGATCTGATTGTGACTCACATATCACACTCCGTACAACAGAAAAAAATTTTATTTTCACAATAGCTTCGAAAATTTTGGGGAGCAACTGAAGCTTCGCAATGGGTCTGTAATTTAATTCTGTGATAATTTAAAGTTCCAGAGTCTTTACAAGAAGTTTTTAAATTCACAGCTGAATATTTTCGTAATTGTGCCCCGAAATCTGTTGAAACTTCAGAGGGTTGCCAACAAAATATTCCAATTACGTTGTAGTAATTTGTATTTATCTCGAAAACGGCTCTAACTACTTTGATGAAATATTTTTTATATAATCTAAGATCCTGCCATAAGACGACTTTCCCTCATTTGAAAACCGGATTACTGGTATGCAGTTTCTTAGATAGTCTCAAAGCCTAGAGAGTTGTGTTCAAGGTATATAGGGTTACCAGACCGTAAAAGTCAGTTTTTGGGTTAAGGACATACAAAAATGTATTTTAAAAGTAAATTTAATATAAAAATTTTGAATATCAGGACTTTTCAAAATTTATGTAGGGTAAATAAGGGTGAACTTAGAAAAAAAAAGGTCTAGAACTTATTTCCTAAACGCGGTGGGTAGTAAGCTTATTGTGCTTTGAAATGAAAAGATATAAAATATACTTAAAACAAAAAAATATTTAAAGTCCACAACTCGAGATATGAACGTTTAAAAGTCAAAATTTAGAAAAAAGTTGTCAAACAAAATATTTATTATATATCAAAGTGCCGTTCTATTAAAATGTATTTTACGTTCTAAGAAATTTTATTACAAAAACATTTTAGGTTGCTACACAATTTTTGATTTCGGTTTTACTTTTGACTAGGTAAATTTTCAAAAAAAAAAAAAAAAATTTGTTGAAAATAGCCTACGGAGAAAAATCAATTCTTGGTATTTTTTATTATGATTTGACCAAGCACATAAGTAAGCTCTAATTGATATAAAACAAATGTTGTTCTTAAATCATTTTAATTTAAAAATCTAATGTTACAAGATTTTTTGAAATTGTGTGTAAACAAAATCGAACAATAAAATTTGAAAAGATCATTTGAAAAATCATTAATCGTCCGATTATTTTATCAGATTCTCAGAAATGATATTTTTAAATAATGAACAATTATGTTAAGAAGTCTTAGAAAATAAAAGCACATTTTTTGAACGATTAAGCCTCAATTTATTCATTTTCCGCTTAATTTAACGAATGGAGAATAAATTTGACCTAAATATTCTTTGAAAAGATCTTTTAATTTTTTTTTGTGTTTCTATGTTTTTTAATTTTTTTGATAAAAATTCTTTGAATAATACCAGTCTTTAGCATAATTACTTTAAATATATCAAACTGACAGTTTTTTTTAAACAGTTTCGAAACTATAATTTTTAATTGCCTGCTTGTTAGGACACAACCATAGTCAATAAAATAAACACTAATTTCCATTTCAAAAATCTTTGACAGTAGTTGTTGGCTTGCATGTAAACAAATTGAACTTTTGACATCTTTGAATACATCAAATAATGTCAAAAAAAAAAAAAAAAAACAACAACAAAATGAAATCATCCGCATCCCTGCAGCAACTATAACAAGCTTCTATTTATAGCTTACAGTCAAAAAAAAAAAAGAATTTTGTTTGTCAAAATTTGTTTTCTTCCTGCCATTTGATTTAAAATATTATTGGTATCTTAAAACTTTGCTGGTGGGTGGCTGGATGTATGTACACATAGTGACTGCCCATATGATACAAACAACAACAAAAAAAAAATAAGAAAATTTATGTGTTAACATTTTAATGTTTTATTAGAACACATTTTAATATTTTATGGTCAATGGGAACAGATTGTGGAGATTTTTTTTTTTTTTTACTTTATGTATTTATATTAATAAATCATTTAACTGGGGTGGTTGATCATTAATTATAATATGTATCACACTAAATCTTCAAATGTCTGTCAGATGTTTAATCATGTTCTTTTTAAATATTTTTCTTGCGTCTTGACGCTATGGTTTGAGGGTGTTTTTTATTTAATGACAACTTTATATGACACTAAATATAAGTGATTTTTAATATTAAATTATTTAATTTTCTAAGAAAAAACAAAAATTTGAATTAAAGATTTATTGGAATTTTTATTTCCTACATGATTTATTAGCCAATTCATAGTTTAACTATTTACCTAAATAATGAATCATGTGTTCATATAATCGGGAAGTTTGTTTAGAAATTAGCAAACTGTCCTCTTTCTGATTCAAAAGACAGTCTGTTTGCCTTTAGACTTTTGGACACTGAAAAGATAAAGACACACTGTAATTCACAAAATGCACGAAGACAGTGTGGTAAAGCATTTTGCAAAGTTTTTAAACGATTTAAATGAAGTAAATAAATATTTAAAAAATTATTACCAAAAAATTAAAAGCTAATTCTCGCTGTTTATCAGTAAGAATATTGAGTTGAAAATAGGTGAAAAATCGTTTTATATTTTGAGATATGTTATTAGAAATGTACAAATTTGGTAGCAATTTTTATTAAAAAAAATGTTCATTCTAAATTTTTTAAATATGTATATTGAAATTTTCTTATTGAATGGACAAGTTCAGAATTTTTGAGAATCATAAGAAATTAAAAAGAAAAGCTTCTTCTTTTTTTAAATATTTTGATTGAAAAGAAACCAAAAGTTGTTAAAATACTAAAAATTAGAACTGACTATCACGCCGTCTTGATTGATACCGTTCAACTAATTGAAAACATCGTAACTTCCATTAACAGTATGTTTTATTGTTTTTTTTTTAATAATAAGAGCGGGATATAAGCAACTTTAAATGAAAATGTTCTTCCAACTACACTTTTTGAGGTTGCCACCATCTTGAAACGTTGATTTTTCTTGTTTTGAAAAAGTTATAAATACATGAACACACATTTTTTTATTCGTGATTGCTGCTAACACAAAATGACAAAGCATTCGAAAACTTTAAAATGATGATCAAATATTTCATTTCAAAATATTTTGTCGAAATTTGAACGACTTTTGTTATGTAAATGTTTGTATTAGTAGTAGCCCCGTTGCGTGATAAATAGTTAGTGCTAAGGAACTTCATACCGGACGTCTGGGTTCGATTCCCAGTCTCGTCCATCTAAAAACAGAAATGTTTCTTTTTTTTACGGGCTACTGCCTCTCGCGAGAATTTGAATTAGAGTTTGTTGATTCTTTTCATCTATTCAAAGAATACAGTTTCAGAATCTTTCTTTCAGTCTGTCAAACATTTTTGGTCCTTATACATAATAGTCTACAATAAATATTAAAAAAAAAAAAATCATGTGGCTCTCAGCGTTCGGTCTAAAATTTAAGGGAATAGTGAATATTAAAAATTTATTTCGAAAAAAATCGCAAAACTTTAGTACCTAATATAAAAAAAAACATTTTTTTCTTAAATTTTGAGTTTATTTTAAACTGCCCTACAAAAAAAGTTCGTTGGTAAATTTTGGCGTCTGAGTGATCGCACTCAGAAAATTGAATTTTCCAGTTCAAGGAAGTAACAAGAAACTCCAAAAATTCAAATCATGGAAATAATGAAAATATGTAAATGATCATAATGAAATATCTTTTTTTTACTAAGCTCAGCAATTAGTACCCTTTCAAGTAAGTAAGTTAAGGCTTTCAAAACTCTGGAGCAAACAAGTCCTCTTCAACCATGACCTATGCGCTATTGACCCTTACATTCCTCTCTTTGTATGATGCTTAATTAACAACAAGTATGTACCTAGTTACCAGAAAATATTTTTCATATTTTTTTTATAAATTCTTCTTTTTCGAAAAATGCCCCAAGACTTTTTGAAAAAAAAGAATATTCTGACTGTTTCTTGTGAAGCAAATATGTATACGAGTATGGACAAGCGAATAGCAAAGTTGAAATCACCCCAAAAACAGATAAATTGAATTTAATTGAAAATATATTTATATTTAAGGTAAACAAAATAACACAAATGGGCGTGTTCCCCAGACGCTTAAAACTGACACACAAACCCTTAATGCAAACCTTCACCCTTTTATAATTTTTGTCTGGAGCTTTTATCGCAAGCTTTATTATGGAGTGTTTATATTCCAACTAAGTTGTTTTTTTTTTTTATTTTATTTTAACTCAAATGGCCATGAAATTGAAATGGTCGAAGAAATACTTGAATATTATGGGGAAGCTGCAATGATTTCAAAGGGTTCATTGCACCAAAATACATAACATTTCGAGGAGAGTTTCAGAGAAAAATGACTCATTTAAGTGGTGGAGGCTTTCAGAAAAAAAAAATCTTGTATCCTGGCAGACATTCCTCTTTCAGAGATCAATATCCAGAAATAGTGTTTGGTTCACCAAATATACATATAGGCAGCAACCATCACATTCTTTGGTTAAGTGAATGTCTCATCAATACTCGCTTCTTAAACCTATTTCCTCTGCATGTCGCACCATTTAAATCTTATCGCTTGGCCTGAAAGCAAAATTCATCGCAAAACAAACGCAATGCAATTTTGCTACCCTAAATAGAAACAAATCTAGCAACAAAAAAAAAAAATAGTACAAAAAATGTTTAAGACAAAAGAAACTTCGGATAAGCAAAAAACCCGCTCTATAAAAAAAAAAAATATTTACTAACTATATACGCGTTGTCAACAATTTTCCACAACGCCTTGCCTACGCCACAGCGAATGCATACAGAATAGTTCAGCTTGCTTTTTACAAAATGCAGTATCTACTATATACTTTTCCTTTTGTTTGATGGATATATTTTTATCCAGAAGATTGCCACAATATAATTTATCCATGACAAGACTCGTATCAGTTGTGTTGTTTTGCTTTGCTATTTTGTCTTAAGTAAAAAAAAATGATACTGTATCTAGCTTAGAGAAAAGAGTAGAAAGATACACCAGTTTAATTGTGAATCATGAAGTATTTCCGCCGAATCAAAATCACCTACACACATCTCAGCGCCTAATTTAATAATGCATTTGATTCCCCCTGCCTCTGTGAATAAAACGTTTGCAAGTGACCTTTTCAAATGCGATTTAATCTAATCAATTTCAACTGTCAAAGAGATTGAGATACATCAAACAAATCGAGCGCCGAATGGATGGATATATATACACAAATAAACAATCAGAAAATGTGAGTGTTCTCGATTGTGCAATTTTAATTAATCATAAATGATTTAATTTTCATCATCAAAACAAATTTATTTTCTTGTTTCTTTCTTCAAAAACCACTCAATTCTGGAAACAGTAGTTATTCACTGACACTTTAGAATTTACACCACACCATTTGTATCTATTGCGCGTTGCACTGGATTGGATGGGAATATATATTTTTTTTTTGTATGTTTTGAGAGAGAGACACGCTACCGTTTTTGCCTTGCGAATTTTTCAAATACTCGCATCGTTCATCGACGACAACGCGGCAAACTGAATGAACTCCGATGATATACACGGCAGCAGGCAAAAGAACAAACGCCAGGCACAACGCACAACCAATCTGTTTCACAATCAAATTCTAACTGAGGGCGCTCCAAAATGACAAAAACTAAACCCCAATATAAAATGTTTTTTTTTTGCTTTCTTGTTTCTTCCCCACATGGTCGCATTTTAATCGGTCCGTCTGGTGTAGTGTACACAGTTCTAGATACATTTGGCCGGTTTTTTTTTTTTGTATATCTCTCTATCTCACAACGACGACAGCTACTTCTACGTCATAGTTATACGATTCATGATGGCTTTATCTTTTGTTTGCCGAGTGCCGACGACAGAGAGGGTTTTCCTCGTACCGTAAAAACGTAACCACTAGCCAACATCAGTCAGCCAGTCCCCCAAAGTGCTTATAATCGAGCTCTAGAGCCACTGGCCTTTATGGAAGCTTTGAACTTGAAGAGAATTCTCCATCAGACTGTGAAACGTAAACATTCTGATGGAAATGATGTGTATACAGATGTATCTCTGAATCTGACAGATGCAAAAATATGTATACCGTTTGGGGGGTTGATAATATTGAGATACGGGAGAATGAAAAAAGTCTGCACGCCGGTGGTGGTGCGAAGGAGGGTAAATATTGAGCTTTTCAAGTGTTTCAGAGGGTTGGAATTGAAATATTGGAAGCTTTTTTTCTTTGTGTTGATTTGTAAACAAAAACAAAATGGACCAAAAGTAGCCCCGGAGAGTGAATGGAAAATGGGGAAGAAGAAAAAACAAAACAAAAATGTCGAAGCAGGTGTTGAGTGTTTTTGTAGATTTTTATAAATTACAGCATGAAGTTTTAAGATTAATCGAAGCAAACAAAAAAATATGCGAAATGCACTGCTGGAGTTTCACGACTTTGTTCTTACGGTTTAAGCAATTTAAGGATTGTAATTTGCTTAAAGTCTAGTGTATAGTTTTTTGAAGAAAAAAAATGTAGCGATGAGAAAAAAATGATTTTTATCAACAAAAAAAAAAATGAAAAATGAATGAAAACTCCATTTTTTTGCACTGAACAATGGTCGTGGTGAATAAATTTTGGTCATCAGATTTTAACGTCAAACACTTTTTTTAACACAAATCAAATTTTTTAATACTATTTTAGATATTTTGGACATAAAACAATTTTAGATTCAAAAATTAGTGTAAATATTAAGAAAACCTTCAAAACACATCTTCAATATATCGAAAAATTTTCGGAGAATTAAGATGTAGTGTAGGTACTAAAATATGCGGTACTAAAATTGTAACCGTCTAAAAGTGTACACAATAGAATTTAAAATTAAAAACTTATAAAACAGTTTTGAGCATTTTTGAAAAGGGAAGATTTTCCAAAAATATATTAAGAAACAATAATATTTTTTTCCAAAATTCAATTTTCCAAAAAAAAAAATGTTAGTTCTAAATTCAAACACGTTTCTTTTTTTTAAAGACTATAAGTATAGGAACAACATTTTCCTCATCCATTCATTCATTCCTTTTTTTAACTTTTCTTCAGGACAATTTAAAAAATACTGGGCCAAGATTTTTTTGAGACGAAGAGATGGCCGTATTTTTTTTCCAAAATCAATCCATTATTACAGTGTTTTTGAAAGTTCCTTATTTTTTTATTATTACATACATTAAAATTATTTTGATACAAACACGTGATTCAATATGCGGATAATGACATGACACGTTTCTATAATCGTGTTATGTGGCGCATATGAAGCTACGTCCCTCGCATCTTTATATAAAAAGATCCGGCGATTCGATCCATTTTCATTCATATTCTTTTTTTTCATAATTTTAGAAAAAAAAAATAAAATATAAACTTCTTAATGAGAATATAACAATAAATCATGAAAAAAAAATAGAATTTATGAAAATGATATTATACAAAAATCATAAATATTAGAACAAACTAAAAAGTGTTATTAATTCAAATGAAATATAAAAACTAAAAATAGATGAGGATCTACGTAATATACTTATGTATGTTTGTTTGTCTTTGTTTATATTTTTTTAATTAAATCTGAAAAATAAAAATATATTAAAAAAAAAAACAGGAAACGTTTGACACAAAGTTTTATAAAATTTATTCAACGGAGTACAGTGTTAGCCGATTAATTGAATTAAATATATTTTTTCTAACCAGGGCCACTATTCTGGTTCCATGATAAAACGCAATGAAAAGTTTGTTTTGATCATAAGTTTGAATTTCAGATTCTTGTTCTTCGTAAACTTCTACCAAAAACTTTTCACATGAAATGCTATTTATCAGTGTTAATTTTTTGTGTAAAATCAACATTTTTGATTGAATAAATGAAATAAGGCATTTTAAAAAATCATATGATAAACTTGTCATATCATTTCAAATAAATCTCTCGGACATATAAAAGATGGTAGCCCAAAATTAAAGTATATAACATTAAATACTAGCTGTACCCGGTGCGCGTTGCTATGCCACCTGGTGGCGAGTAGCATCAGTGAGCATATCATACAAACCTTTTCCGTGAAAAAATACATATACATAATGTATATACCAATTTTCATAATAATCGATCCAGTAGTTTTTGAGTTCATCGATGACATACAGACAAACATTCATTTTTATATGTATACGTATATAGGTAAAAATATTTATCAGGAATAAAAAAATCCAATGGCCAGTTGTACCAAAATCCACTAAAAGCAGTTTTTGCTAAAATGCTTACAAATTTATCGGTTTAATGAATTTTTCCGGGTTGCACAAATTCCCTTCACTGTTTGCGAACCATCCCTGGATTTTATCTTATGTGGAATGTCAAACTTCATTGAAAAGCTCTTCCACACTATCATACTGAGTATAAACACAATGTCAAAAGAGTATTAGAAAATGATACATTCGTTAATCTTCAGTCGAATGGTGTATTTTCGTCAAAACTCGCTTTTAAAATTTATCTGGACGAAAATGGCATTTTAGTTTATGGGCTTTCAGCGGATAAATGTCATTTTAAAATTTATCGTGCAACAAGGTATAAGAATATTAGGGGGTAATTGTCAAAAGATTGGTAACACTACGTTCGCATTAGAGCCGAAATGCGGTAATTTCTCAAATTACGAAAAAAACGTTACATACATATGAAGTTATTTCGTTTGACAGCTCATTATTGCTTTCTCTTTCTGTCGCATAGAGAAATTTTAAATTTATTTAGGCTGGTTCACAATCGAATTCGACTTTATCTTCGGCTGAATGCGTTCTCTTAATTTTCGATATAATTTCGTGTAAATTTGAATGGGAAATTTAATAATTTGGGAGCTAATTTGGAAATTTTGAACGTAATTAACTCGTCTGGACTAACGAATACACACTGTAAGGTTTAAAAAAAAAAACGTTTTTAAGGTTTAAAAAAAACCGTTTTTTAATGTTAATTTATTATTTTTACTAGAAAATTCAGTAAAATCGATGAAAAAATATGATTGAAGATTTAAAACTTTATTTTAAACTTTAAGTCTTTGGTAACGCGAGTATGTCTATGTACATAGGTACATTATGTCATCTCTTCTGTAACCATTGTGTGTAACAGCGTGAAATTCTCACATCAAACTGCTCCTGTATATTTCAGGTCCTTAAATTTGATTCAAGACCGTATATTCCTATACCTTTATGTAAACTCTTTATAAACAACAACTTCTATGCTAATGTCCTGACATTAGCTTAAATTGTACAATATATAGTGTCACTCCTTAGCTCCGAATAATGCATAAATTTTCACAAAATGTTGACACATTCTGCTGAATTCCTCCTACCAACTAAACAAACTATGTCTACATATATCACTTACTGACTGCTCAGCTCATATTTCTCCGCAGTCAGAAGAAGAAGCTATTCACCATATTTTCCATAATTTAATGTCAATTTCGCACCGACCGACATCATCATGGGGACGGAGAAAAACAGAAAAGCAAACGCGCCAACCATCAAAACATCGTCACACTGTGCAAACGAAATGCCCCTCACTTCGTGACATACTCTGAACATCATTTACAGGCCAAACCCGCGTCCCAAGGGCAAACATGTAATTTCCTTATCCGAATCCAATGAATAGGTAATGTTGCTGGAATACATATGTACATACATTGTTCGTATACATTGTTTCTGCCGAATATTTTTACAAATAACTTTACTGATATACTTCATTAATATGTAATATTTTATTTTTGGGTCATTTGTTCGAGAATAATTCAGTATTATGCGTAATAGCGAGTATCTCTATATACAAAAGCATTGTTTTCCAAAACAATAACATCAACAATCTCTTTTGGTTTATTCATTTGAAAAGGCTTTTTGATTACATACAAGTTAAATCGGTTGAGATGGGAATAATCCAACAGATGCCAAGACGAAAATACTTTCAGCCATTTCACCCATTTATAATAATAAATAAGGCCAAATTATTTTTTATCTGCAAATTGAAATAGACTTTGAAAAACACAACGGAATCAAAACATCAATGTTGCGAATGAGGAAAATGTGAAGCTTTTGCGTTTTCTTTTATGAAGTTTTATTAATAGGTGTGTAAATTGGACATAAAATTAAAATATAATAAACTACAACTATTGTCGAAGATTCAGTTAAATTTTTAAAAATTCTTTGAAAATGTTCTTCGTAAGTTTTTTAAAATGTGTGCTAATACCTACTATTTTAAGTTAAAATAAAATTTTCTAATTGTTTCCTTATCAAACCGAACAAATTTAAATCAGAGAAAATAACAAAATTTGTAAATTATTTTGAACATCTCAAAAAATAACTTTCCGTAAAAACCAAAAAAGGAAATATCACAAACTGAAGTTTTAATAACTTGGAAAGATTAATTAAAATGTAAAATTGGATTTTCAAAATTTGGTTAATTATCAGACAAAAATTTTTTTAAAAATTTGAACAAAAATACGATTTTCAAACTTTTCCAAATATTGAATTATTAAGCTGTATGTAGATATTGCTTGGAGCTTTTAAGATATTTTGAAATGTAACTGATTCGAGTGAGATCAGTCACTTTTCATTGAAAATCGATTTATCTATAAGAAGTGAGAAAATGAGTTTTTCTTTTATTGATAACGTTTTCGTTGTGCATTTGTTTTCTCTGTCTCATTCATGTCTTTCAACATGTTAATTCGAAAGTAAACCGTTTCCCCATATATTTAAATCACACTTGGGAGTGAAGTGAGGTGAGTCGGCGAATAAGATGAGTATATTCGTATTTCCGTGCTTAAAAATGGATATACGAGCATTTTTTAAGTATGTTTAGAAGTAAAAAGTTACAAATTTTAACTCAAAACACAATTTTTCAAAAAAAAGAATATACACCAATATCAAAATATTGATTAAAAAAAATTGATTTTTTTCTCAAAAACCAAAAAGGTATTTTTTGAAAAATTTTTTCCGAAATATAATTTCTTTTGACGAAAATTGGCGTCTTAATTTGATCATCGATATCTTAGAGTTGAATGATCAAAAAACAAAAAGAAAGAGACTTTTGGAAACTTATTCTAATTTTCTATGTCAAAAATTTTAAAGTACAATTGTTTTTCGTATACTCAATGCAATTCAGCTACTTTTGAAAATTACTCAAAACTACTGAAATGTTACAAATATAGTTCCTATCGGCGCGGCGTTTAAATGAGTTTTTATTTTATTTCAAGCCATGCTTGAAATTCCTTTTAATTTTCAATCAATAGATTCGTTTTATTTTTGCAAATTTCGATACAACAACAAAATGTACCTAATGCATTTTATAACTTAAAAAATTGGTATACAGCCAGTTCCAAAATTTGCTCAGAGAGTGTTATTAAAAATGAAATGAAATGAAAAAATTAATCTCACTAAAACCAAATTATTTTTTTTACACAAAAGTACATTTTTTCATCGATAAACAATTTTGTTTTAAGAATATTCAAACAGAAAATAATAATAGTAAAAAAATAATTTAAAAAAATGCGTATACGGCCCAGTGAACCACTTTTTTATAATTTTAATTTTTGTGGTTTGTCTTTTCATGAATTTACTTATACCATCAGTAATTGAATAAGAAACGTTTTCATTAGAAATTAATGTGGGACTGGCCCCGAGTAATAGATTTTAATTCAAAATCAATGGAGGTACCTACTCAATTAAAATATAGGGAGGATTTTTTTTTCAAATAATAGGATTCACATACTGAATTATTTTACTTTGAATTTTTTTTTAAAACAATAGTTTTTCCTATTATTTCAATGGAGAAATCGGATTGATTTAATTTTAAGATGATTATCACTTAAAATATATATGAATAATGCGAGAAACTTATTGTTTTTAGAAAGAAATTTTATTAAAATTAAATCCTTCCAAATTCAAAGCTCAGACAGAAAAAGTTTCTTTTATTTTTGTGGTTAAAAAAAGTGATTGTATTTTAGAGATTTTCTTTTGTAATTCGGAACAGAGTGCATGACTGTAAATCGGTTCAATACAAGCCAGAATATTGAAAGCAGAATTATGACCCAAGCAGAATTTCGACCCCTTCCCATTAGATCTTTTTTGATAGGATTTTCTGCATTGTTTTAATATGACCTTCTTTTTGAATGAAACCCATATTTTTTTCTATTTTATGTTATGTTATTTTATTAAACTACTTTAGCAATGAAGATAGATACACCGCTCTACAAAATAATACAATAGCACACTCTATTCAGTTTTAATTTCCTGAAACTTCACTAGAAATACCAACAAAACAGCACAAACTGTAATTACCTCAATAAATCTGGTTCGAATGAGTTAGAATAGAAAGTACAAAGTCCATTCACTTCTATCTTATATCTTTTTTTTCTGCCAGAAAACAAAAGTATGTATGTATAATGTATACTGCATATAGGCATCTCTGTATAATTGATAATAAAACTACCCACAAAAAATTCTAATTAATTGCAAATTTATTGTATCATTGAAATTTCATTTTCTTTTGATCCAAAAATATTCAAAATATTCTAAACTTATAATCGACATAAAAAAAAGTGTGTTCCATTTTTAAATTATTTAAAAAAAAATACAATTTCTAATTTCATTGATTTTGCTCAAGGAAAAATAAAAATACATAACTTTAATTAATGAGTCAATTAGCGTCTGGTTGGCTATTAGTTTATTAACCGCAATCGTTTTTATGATTACAAAAAAAAAAACACGTGTAATATTTAAGGGCTATGAGAAATCTAAATTGCTTTTTTTTTTTTTTGCTTGGCTACTGTGAAAGAATTAAAGTTTTGTATTTATATAACTTTTAAGGTTTTCGCGGTTGGAATTATACATTTTTTTGTATTTTTGGTTAGAGGGAGTAATAAAAGCAAATAGAAATTGTTTGATGTTCATTTCAGATTTTGTTGAGGTCAATGAACAATAATTTAAGCTACACCTGATGATCGATTTTTTTTTTTTTAATTTCCGACAATTTGTATTTTCTATTTTAAATTAGTAGGTTATTATTATGTTGCTGTTGAGTTTTTTTTATTCGTAAACATTCATCACTTAAAAGTTCATGTAACCACACAGTAATAAAATTACTTATTTCATTCAGAACTTAAGTAAATAATTGAGCAATTTCACACCAGTTTTTTAAATTTTTAACTTAATTAACTTCAACAATGAAAGAGAGGGAAAAAAGCAATTTGTAAATATTCTGATTTGTGAAGTACAGAACAACAAAAAAAAATTGATTTAAAGGCTCAGACATTTCTGAAGACGCTTTATGAAGTTTCAAAGTTAAGCCCAAAAAGCATTAAGCTGAAAACTTTTTCAAAATAATTATATTCCACCCCAATTGAAAAAAAATATCATGAAATCATCAATTTTTCAAAAATTATTTTAATTAAAACTAAAATTGACTCACTGTTTTTCATTAAATATTATTATAGCCACTTATCGAAATTAATTACTAACGATACCTCTTACAAAGAAGACAACAACAAAATCACTTGCAAATACAAATAATTACAACAAGACCATAAACGACAGAAGGCGTAAGCCAAAAGTCACAATATATCATAAATCATCATTTTTATTTTGCTATAATTAAATTTTGCGGCTAATAAAATTTTTTAGTAGGGTATAGGTGGCAACTTCCGACTCATTCATTTTTAAGTCAAATAAGTCAAATACATACTTTTCTTTATCTAAAAAAATGAAGTTTTTTTTGTAATGAACTGGACAATACGTTCCTACGTTTACATAGATAGTGTCTAAATTTCTAAGAATTTTTATATGAGTGGACTTAAATTCACAGAAAGATTATTGCTTTATGAATAGTGAATTGAATGTTTTTAAAAATCAACTGTCCATAGTTTCCAAAAAGAGCCATAAATCTTAACAAATCTAGGGGTAAGTTGGAAGTTAAAAGTATTAGTATTGTAAAATTTGAATTTGAATTCAAAAAAATTTCTATAAATCAGAATTTTGGTCCAATATTTTTTTTAACAGTACTGCAAGTTTGAAATCGTACTATTGATTTTAGTTTTTTAAATCTAAATTGCTCGTAAATTGTTTTTTTTTTTTTTCAAAAAGTTTGGAGGGAAATTGTGGCTTATTGCTGAAGCTATAGATTAAAAAAAAACCTACGTCGTAGACTCACGTGTGTGGAAAATCCTGGTTTCTCTCAAAATCTATATCTCTAACGAAAAAAAGTGTGATAATCTTTTTTGTGTTAAAATGTAGGTATAAGCTATAACTTATAACCTTAATTTTTTGAAAAAAATAACAGTTTTCGAAAGATTTAAAAAAAAAAATTAGAAACCCCAAAAATACGAACCCAAGTGTGTATTAATTTTTAAAAAAATACTTTAAGACATGAAAATAAAGTTCCCCATCTTTTGGTTTGGTTCAGATCGTTCCAAATTTTTTCGAATTGAAATTCTAATTTGCAAGGCTATTTTTTAATAATTTTGTCCAAGATAATATTTTTGACGTGAAGGCTGCCACAGATTTTTTACTCTATTCCTTCAACATAATAAAGTAATGTGAATAAAATATTTACAATTTTTAAATTTTTCGTTTTAGAAGTTTAACGAAAAAATTGTATCGTTTACGGGACAGATTTCTAAATAAATGGTGCGTTTTTAGCCCAGGAAAAATATGCCGAAAAACGTGGCATGAAGAAAATACGAGTATTTTTTTTTCGAAATTTCATTGACTATTTCAATCTAAGATAGTAACTGCCGACCTCTTAGCCGCGTTCGAGAGAAAAGTCTTAAGGATAATTGTTGGCCCCATATGTGGAGAAGGACGATTCCGGGGACTGTACAATCATTAATTGTACGCAATCTACCTTGAAGCAGACATTGTGACAAAAATTACACTCGGTAGACTCCGGTGGGCAGGGCACCTAGTTCACATGAGCGAAGAGGAACTGGCTCGGAAAGTGTTTTGGGGTACATTCTATGGTGGTAGGCCATGCTTGCGCTGCGCTGGAGGGATGGCGTAGACCAGGACGCCCGAAGCATTGGGGTGCGCACTGCTCGAGACCGGGATAGGTGGAGAGACTTGTTGAAAGAGGCCAGTAGTGGACCCCGGTTGTCGAGCAGATGATGATAATGATGAAGATAGTAGCTGACTAAACTGACTAAACAACAGGAAAAAGAATTGTTAAATTTGGGCACAATCAATTGAAAAATCGTAGGGCCGTTTTCGACCGTTTTTCTCTCAAATCTAGCTACTAACTAAAAAATTCTTACGGAATTATAATTTTTGTCAAAAAAAAAACTCGTTGTTTAAGAGTTATTTGCAGGAAACTATATTACCCGCTTGCACTCTACTAATTCACTAACAGCCCTAAATATCATCTCTTACAGAGATGGCCACACAGTTCAATATTCACCTTTGCCGGGTTCCGGGCCATCGAGACATTACAGAAAATTGCAAAGCTGACGAATTGGAAAAAGAGGAACAACTTTCCCTCTGCTGGCTCAAAAAGCTAGTGTGGGTATGCCTTTAGCTACATGCAAACTCATGCTAAAACAAGATACCATAGAGACAAAATTAATTTGGCCCAAGCTTAGTGCCAGACGCTCTGATCAACTGATCTCCCTGATTAGATTGCATATTACCTATGTTATAGGTGTCCAGACTGGATACTGCTCAATAGCCACTGGAGCCATTACAAATGATCTTTGTAGGAGTTACAGGGTCGAAAAGGAAGAAGAGACAGTCTCTCATCTTCTATGCACCTGTCCAGTCTTTGGAGACTTCAACGATCCCAGCGATTCAACAAACTCCGACATCACTTGTCTCTTACGCTTCATTCGAAGCTCCAACTGGTTCAACGAATAAGGTTGATCAATTGATAGTATTCGACTTCCCAACCAACAGCCACTTTAACCTAACTTAACCAAACTCACAAAGTTTGCTTCACTTTAAATTCAGGGAGGAAATGATTGAAATATAAAAATAGAGCTCTTTATCAAAATTTGACTTTTTCGGAATTTGTTCGAAGGTTTTGGTCATTCTATTTTCTTATGCTCTTCACTTTCGTCTCTACAGCAATCTTCTATAAGCTGAATAATTGCATCCTTTTTGTTTACAAAAATAATTTTACCAAAAAAAAAATATTATTGGAGTGACTTTAATTGACGTCTTTAAAGGCCAATAAAATGTCCCTGGAACAAAAAATGGCCTTCAACAGCGACAATGCGATTGACTTTTATTGTTTTCAAAAGAAATTTACAGAAATTGTCCACAATATTTTTACAAATAAGCTCATTAATGACAAAATCACCTAAAAATAAATTATTTTCAGTGTGTATCATTTTGTGGTTATTTATGATGAACTTGAGTAATCTCTTCGCTGATGCTTCTCATAATTCTACATTGCCTATAAATCCTTTTGTCCCCATTGTACAGTTGATGATGACAAATGATTTTCAATTGAGAAGAATTTATTTTGAACAAGATTTTATTCCGATGATTAATATCTTGCAATTTTGTTACCTATTACGAATTTTATTTTAAATTAATTACAAAAATTTTTGGTGATGAGCTCTATCTATCTGAATGCACTTTGGATTCGTTGAGTTTAAAAAAAAAAATGGAAGCAAATATTGAATCATTATTTAATTTTTCACAAAAATGTTCAAGCAGAAAAGATAAGAATATAACAATTCACTGGCATGGAAAGGAAGTGATAAAATAACGTAAGGCAAACATATACGGAGTGTGGTAAAAGTGTATATAAATATAATTAATAGCGATACCTATAACGACAACCGACATACCGTTGTGATTAATGGTTTATATGGATATAATAGTTTTTTTTTTTTGGGAAGAAAAAAATACGGGATAGCTTATTGGCTTATGGAAGATAAATCACAAAATTTCATATGGCATCTAGGAAAATGAGAGTATTTGACTTTGATGTAGCTCAAACACTATATACTGGAAGTTTATCTTTAGTTCATAATTTAGATTGTATTTGAGAGACCATGTCTTAATGTTTTTAGATATAGCGATGGCCATACCAAAGTTACTAGATAATATAAAGGTTATTGATAAATGACCGAACCTTTCTTTCCTTGCAAGTCTTGTATTGTAACAAAAACTTGAACTCAAGATTTTGATAAAACTTGGCATTACTATTACTATGTATATGTATGAGCAAGGCGAAGAAGTGTGTCTTACAACCTGAAATGTCTGAAAAGTTTCTCTTCGACTTCTTCAAACTTGGTATACTCGTATATCACGTTTTGGCCATTCGCCAGGGTTTTTTTTTAATTTTTTAATACCAAATTCGAAGATAATTCAAAGGCGCCATCTACAAACCGAAACAAAAAACATGTGTGCACTTTGAAAAATACAACGCCATGCAACCTACACTGAGTTGGGTTACCGAAGTGCATAGTGCACTGGCTTCCCAAACATAGCATTGCTAGTTCGATCCCAGCACGAGATCGAAGGAATAAAAATGAAGCAAAGCGAGGAAGTACTTCTTAATGCTTATGATTTGGTTGGCCCCAGTAAAATAGCTGTAACTCTAGCCCATGAACTTGGTGGTAATACACACAAGTTGTTCTTGCTTCGTTCAAACTTTTCAAAAATTTTAATCGAAATTTTTAAACCATAGGTTTTATGGTAGGTCCATTAACAATCACTTTTCGTACATCGTTTCCACAGACAAAAATTTCATAAAAATTTTCAGAATCGTTTTCAAGAATAATAAGTTTTTCAAAGTACCGTTATATTTTAATTAGTTTCAAATTTAAAAAAATCAATTTCACCGCTTTGGAAGTGATTTTGTGTGGATCTTTCAGTTTATTTAGGTAAAAAAATCATTAAACCCATATGAATACATAAAACATACAAATACTAATGAGTGTATTTTATCAAAATTGTCGGTACTGTATTTTTTATAAATTTTAGATTTTAAAAACGATTTTATTTTACATTTATAAGTTCTGTATCACGATAGTGAATAATATTTTCAAAAATCTGTATTGATCTATTTTTAAAATGTTTAATTTTCATACAATTATTTTATTGTTTTTCTATTCAAAACATAAAAACATTTTTTTTTGGAAAATTTAAGTAGGTATTGATTATTTTTTAAAAATTTTAAATGCCTTGGATAGAAATTTTAATCAGATGAACATGAACCCTTTTTCAAAAAATCAAAAACCAAAAAAATAATTCTATGATTTTTTTCAAAAAAATCGGATTCGTTCGAGAAAAAAAAATGATCTAAAAAGGGCAATCAATCAACCAATCTTAAAAAAAAAATTAAAAACGCAAGGAGATACCGTTCATGAAGTTTCAAGAAAATCCACTCAACCCTTTACTCTGTAAACCAACGCACAGACAAAATTGCAAAAACTCACTTTTCTCTATTTCCCTCCAATATAGTAATGCAAGTTTGATCACAATTTCGGGTTCGAATTTTTTCACAAATCCAAAACTTGACCTATAGTACCTACCTGTAGTCCCAAGTAAAAATGTATTTAAAAAAAATTTAAAACAGGTATATCTTGAAAGCCCGACTTGATGGAGCAAATTTCAAAATTGTATTTTGAAAAAAATACAATACATTTCGAAAACATTTTGGTACTTCGATCAAAAAAAATGAAACTCGCTCTGTACCCTTCAAAATTTAGATTTTGTGACATTATTTAAAATCGAAGTTTGTTTCCAAAATATTTAATATTGTATTTAAAAAACCGTTTGCTGCAAGATTTTAAAAAATATTGAATTTTCGACTTATTGAGTATTACTCAAAAAACTAATTAAAAATTGGAAAGGAGATATTCCAATAACCCTGAGTCGACAAGATCGAACACTTAACTAACTATAATAAGCAATAAACTTCTACAAAGAGCGTGTAGGTTTAGGTTTTACCCCAGTTTAGATAGGAGGGTCAATATTCTACAAAAATGACTTAAATCGGAAAAGAAATAGCCAAGCCCAAAAACGGCCGCTAGGTACCAAATTTTAAAAAAAATCAACTTTGTACTTGTTCATGTTCAGGCTTTACTCGAATAGACAGACAGAACTGCAAGATTCACTTTTCCGACTTCTCTAATGAAAGACTTGCAAGTAAAAATGACTTATTATGAATTTTTTTTTTTGTAAAGTTGAGCTCTACAATAAATGCTTATTTGATCGTACGTAACATTGACAATGACGATAATTATTATAAAAGTTTATTATATCGCACGCTATCAAACAGTAATTTATTTTGTTTTTATTTTTTTTTCTTTAAAGAGAATACAAATACACAAGACAATGTTTATAATGTTCGTATTTCTCATTTTTTATATCAAAGTTATAGTGAGCAAATTAATATAACTCAAAAACAACAAAAACAAACCAACTAATTAATCTATTATAATGTACTTTATAGCCGGCAATTTTATTTAAAATTCTCAACCACACATCACATGAATCATATACCTGTTACGTGTTTTGGTACCTTTTGTTTTCAATCAAAAACAAATACCAAAACACCCTCTCAACCTTGATTATTTCAATTTAAGCATTATTCATTAAAATAATTTTTTTGTTTAAAAAAAAAAAATTGAAATCAATTGTTCTTACTCATTCGCACACATCCGATGACAGCTGCATGACTTTGGTCCGCTACCAAAGTTTGTTGATTTTTTCCTCCGAATAGCCATGTGACGTTCCCGTGTTGGGAATTTCGGAGTTTTTCGAATAATGATCGGCTGAATTTCGAATTCGTCCAAGGGTTCTTTTGAATGTAATCCATTTGTGAAGTTGTTCAATCGTTTGTTTTCCCGTTGGGCAGCTGCATTGGTGCAGGGACATGTATCCACGAAACCCATTGTTGTTTTTTTTTTCTTATTTTCTACACTTTTTTTCAAAACCTTAAACTTATTTTGATATATTTATCAAAAACGACTTTTTCAAAGTTTTGAATACAAATTTTAGGCAAGTAGAAACATAAAACTCCACACTTAAATAGGATATTGTACCAAAACTGGGAATGACAAAACTATAACTGTAAACGAATACGAATTTCAAAACGAACTGTCAACTCGAAGTTTCTTCTTTCTTATCTCAAAATTCGAAATAAAAAAAACAATTATTGATGTTTAAACTCGATGTCGATAGAGACTCATTTCTCAAGTGTTTTTCTGTGTGAGTGAGTGTGAGGGGTGTGTTAAGAGAGATAAGAAAAACATTTTGAGTATGTTCCCATGTCATTATCAATTCGAATAATAAGAGAAAAAAAACACAAAAACAAATAAAACGAAAATTTATAATTTATAGGGTAAACAAGACGAGAACCAAAAAAAAAAACAAGCACTCAGACGTAGATCTCTACTTTAAAAAACGATCGATTGTGTACTGATCGGATGGAACGATAAATAGTTTCAGTAGCTGTTCAGTTTGCATAATACAACATCCCAGAATCAATTTATGAACAAACAATAATAATAATAATTATTATAATATGCTGTTTTGGAGTTCAGGAGAGCGCCAGCTATCTTTATTATATTTTTATATAGATATGTGAAGATAAGAGGAAGCGCTGTGTATTTGTCCTCCTACTAATTCCGTGATCAGCACTTTAATTGGAACTCAATTCATGGAAACAATAAAATGCAAACTCTCAAATTGATGAATTTCATTTACGAGAACAGAGAAGAAAGAAAGAATAATTGTTACAAAATGTGACTGACTGAAATACTGTATAGAATGAAATCGAATTGGAATAGCTTTTGTTTTGTTGACATGTTTTTTTTTTTGTTCAGAAAACTCATCCGGACTTATGCAATCATGAAATTTGAATCAGCGGATAACAGATAAAACTGAGATGAACCATGTTGGCCTTATGTTTAACTTTGTATAAATGTAGGTGTTTAACTTTTTATTATATACATAAGTTCATAAGTGGAAACCCAATTGTTTTGTTTTCGAAAAATTTGAAATTCTCGAAAACAAATAATTATTCAACAATTATATGCGAGGGTACCAGTAATAATGTATTAAACGAATTTTTTAATGATTACTAACATGTTTTTTCTAAATCTTATAAAAATCATCGGCACCGTTTTTGAGTTTTTTGAAAACAAATTTTTTAACACGTACGGGATGTAACGTTATTTTTTTTAAATAAAAAAAAATTTTGTATTAATATTGAAAAACCGTTTTAATTTCGTACCAGATTTTGAAACTATGTATTGAGTCGTTTTTGTAATATGAAATTTTCAAAACATAGTTTTATTTATTTTTCCAAAACACAAAAAAAAATTTTGATTACAATCAAAAAAAAATATTATATGGGAGGTAACACAATTTTTTTTAGTTTAAGCGAGTCAATATGTATTTGTTTAAATGTATAGATTTTTTTTCAAAAACAACGGTACCGTTATTTTTGGCCATAAAACAAATCCACCCACCCCTTAAGGCTGTAATTTAACCGGACAGAAAGACAGAAAAATTATAAAGCGGAATAAAATAGTGACGTCAAGTTTGATCTAATGTACCTATTCGCAAATTAAAATATTTTTGAAATATTCGAAATATTCGGTTTGAAACACAATCGATGCTTTTGAATAACTCGGTTTGGTCTTCGGTTTGAAATTTTGACTCCGTTCGGTTTCTACTCGGTTTTTTGTTTGGCATTATCTCGGGATGAACAAATAATAATCCGAACAGCTGAAAAGTAGGAACTTTTTAGTGTTTCATTTTAATTTTAACGCTCCAGAAAAAAGCGATTTGAGGGCAATCGGTTGACATTCGATGCGAAAGACAATATGTCTGACAAAATATAAACCTGCCATGTTATAAACTGTCAAAATCGATCAAATATGATCATGATAATGGATTAAAGAACCTCTAGAAATTTTGAAAATTTCGCAGTTATTTTTGCAGGTTTTCCATTACATGCTATACTTCAATGAATTTCAGTAGTTTATAGCTTGATAGATGGTTAACGAACTATATTTTGGAAAAAATGGTGTATTTTGTTCCAAATGTCACCATGTTGATGTTAAATGAAATTTTCCTGGTTCATTCGTGTGTGACCTGCTTTATGTTAAGACTTCAATATCTCCCCCACTTCGAGATCCCGATCGAAATCTTACCTTAGTTGATACCGGAAATTTATTCTCCATAATGGGGACTCCGAGAACCTTCTCTATCCTAGCAATTCGAAATCAAGTTGGCTCCTTTGGCATTTCGAGATGTTCCATTTGACGCTAAAGAACATCTTCAGAAAATAGTTGTTTGTCAAACATTGAAACCCATCTATTTTGAAGCCATACATTTTGCAAGTGAAAGCAAGCAGTTTTAACTGGCTAGCGTGTTCTCCTGATGATTTAACATCATGTTATTCTTTCCTGTAGGGATACCTAAAATCTCTTCTTTACTAAAATTGCCCCAGAACCCTGAAAACACTTAAAGACAACGTCAATCTCCGAATTTCTATGGCAATGCTTAAAAACTGCAAGAAAACTTCAGAAGAAGGTATTGACAAAGATTGAATTTTAAGGACCCTTATTTGGCGGGTTTCTTGCTTAATACTCGTTTGCACGAAAAACTTTTAAATCAGTAGTGCTTTGATAATTAAAAAAGAAAATTTATCCGTTCCAC
Source organism: Syrphus vitripennis (assembly GCA_958431115.1). Taxonomy (NCBI): domain Eukaryota; kingdom Metazoa; phylum Arthropoda; class Insecta; order Diptera; family Syrphidae; genus Syrphus; species Syrphus vitripennis. The sequence continues at coordinate 28,391,467 of OY288110.1, forward strand.
CAAAAAATTTAATTCTGAAAGCCAGTAAACGCTGGGTATTGGCACATTTATCATTTTCTTATGCTTTGTTCACATTGTGTTCATACCCAGTACGGCAGCCTGGAAGAGCTTTTCAGTGAAGTTTGACATCTCTCATATTGCTATTCCACTTGCACTGGTTAAACTTTTTCGTTAAGTTTAAAAAACATATGACAACATCCAGGGATGGTTTGCAAACAGTGAAGGGCGTTGGTGCAACCTCAAAATATTAATCAAGTTGATAAATGTTTAAGCATTTTACCAAAAACTAGTTTTAGTGGATTTTGGTGTAACTGGTGATAAGACTATATTAACTTAAATTTTCTATGTACATAAATAGACCAGGAAAAAAATAAACTTCACTTTCAAGCATATGCATTTTATTGATTTTTTATACCCTGTACCTACTATATCCAAAGTTCAAAATTTACAAAACAGATCATCAAATAATGTAATCAGAATCACTGATTACCTATAATTCTATCTTAAGAAACTACACAAGTAAGGAAGATGAAAAGTTCAATTGTTTTAATTGATCGAACTTAAATGAACAACATGCCTTATATCTCTTTCTTTCTCCCTCAAACACACATCACAAAGTTTAATAGGTATATATTGTTGTTTTGTATTGGTAATCCATCGAGCTAATCATCGTTTGTTGCATTCGTTTTGAAATAATCAATATATTAATATAGCGATACAAACACGCAAACAACTTATATTCAGTTTACAGACATTTCCCAATTGGTTGCGATTAGGTTCAATTTAGATCACCGAACGATCTGTTTGATCGCAAACAAGACTCTACTCGACCTAAATAAAAATATCGATCGTAGCCATAAAGTTGTTGGTTTAGTTAATCACAATGTAATCGCCCTACGACAATACAGAGCTATCTTGGATAATCAAGGTAGGTATTAAGTTTTCACGAAGTGTAAATCGAAGACACTCGATCGGTAGATTCATTTTGTCTGATGTTTGCTGTGGTCGTTGCATTCACGCGTTTAATTAACATAAATTAACAATCACTTTGTTGTCACTCAGAGAAGTTTAAAAAAAAAAGTCAAAAAGGGACCAGAAAGGGGGAAGTCGATAAAAAGGTGGTGTCAAGAAAAAAATGCACAACTCACGATTCACCACAAGACAACAAAAAAAACGACCGTCGCACGCTCAAACCGAATGACAACTGTTTGTGAGCTACTCTAGCCGCATGTTTGAGCATTAGCGCGTGCAATCAACTAGAGAGACGCAAAGCGCCAACAACGCGGCACTTGCAATTTGTTCCGTTTTTTTTGTTTTGTTTTATTATATCATTTACATATACATGTGCTCTCATCCAAAACCAACAAAAGTTTTAAACTTTTTTTTTTGTTCGACTTCTCCATTTCCAAGTCAAACTTGAAGCTTGAACCAAACAAAAACAACGATTTGTTATTGCTTACTTTTGTATTTAAGCAATGAAGTCGACAGTCGAGGTTGGAGGTAAAATATGGTTGGTATGGTTATGTTGCTTTAACATCAAACCAGGAGTGTTACGAAAATATTATAGGTAAAGCTCCAAAAATGGAGAACACGTAATGCAGCAAGGTAATAAGGTTTTCGTTCGTAAGTATTATTATTCTTGTTAAATTAATGCGTAAATGTAAACATCGCCTAGGGAAGCAATTTATGCCGCAACTTTGAACTCACAATTAAAAGTTCAGAAATGAAGAAAACAAAATGAAATGAGTTTGCTACGAACCGTGAAAAATTGATTTAAGTTTATTGTTTGGTATATGAATTAACGCTTTGCGTCATATTTCCGATGGGATCTGGAAAAAGATGTGCATTTCCAAAGAAGATGTGGAGAGTTTTTTTTAAGATGACAATCTTTTCGTAGAATCGTTTTGTGACTTTAAATATTTTTTTTTCGTAAAGTTTTGTGAAGCTTTATATTAATTTTTATTCCTGTGTTTATGTTTCAAGGCAATTTGTTTATTCGTGAATAAAATATATTCTTATAGGCCAATGTCACTCTGTTAATGGCAAGTGGTAAAAAATTAAAACATATGGGTTTGCATGGTTCCGATCACACTTGACTCGTTGAGCGACAACCGACTTAATTCAAAGCAGAGATATACCAAGACGCTTTGTCGCTTTGTGACCTTGTCTTTTATCATAGCATAGTATAGCAACTAACTACAAATTTCACTATAGTTTAGTTTAAGTGGGTCTCAATCTCAAGCAAAACAAACTTCTCGCGTCATTTCAGTGGGTGCCGGTCGCTTAGATGATATGTTTACTTGATCTTGAATTTTTTTTATCGGTTCGCAATAAATTTGATCGCAAATTTATATTAACCATTGTTGTTTTGTGAAATTGTGTTAATTTCCGATTCTAAGCCGCAAAGTGATCATTTCGCAAAAGCTACCATGCAATTTTTTATTTTCCATATAACTAGGTGGCAACTTTTGGTTTTGCAAAATTTTATTTGACTGAATAGTTTTTTGTTACTTCACCATTCCATTCACCCACTGTTTCTTTATCTGTTCGCTTTTCTCTGATCATGCAAATAAATATTAAATTTTATTATTATTTAAATAATATTTTGCGAAGTAATGAAATGTGATATAAAAATTCGCAAAGTACCTAATGGTATAATAATATATAAAAAAATGCGAGACAATTCACAAAATAATAGTATTGCCAAACCATAGCATAGTGGGTTTAAATCTTGCTTAACTAAAATTGCTAAACAGTCAAATTTCGAAAAGATTGCTTTGTTACAAAAGAAATAGCGAAATGATCATTCCGTAATCAAAAACAATTTTAAAGAGTTGCTATTTGCTGAAGGGCTATAGAAGTAAATGGTGATATAATTAATTCCTTAAATATTTTATGTAGCCTATATATCAGTGTTACAGGCGCGTTCAATCGAATCTTCTACCAGCTCTAATATTCAAGAAACACTGAACATTTGATCCAATAAGAACATTTTTATTGGAGTAAACACTGATACATATAACACTTTCCTTATATATTCATTGGAATATTTGCAGCAATATAAATAAAGTATAGGAATATTTATTTTTATACATATTTGTTTATTGGAGTATTTGCACCAGAATCAATAAACCAGGTAATATTTACTCCAATGAGAAAATCATTATTGGAGCAAACGCTGGTTTAACTTATTGCAGTGTTTGCTCCAATATTCAAGAAGCAAGGAGTATTTTGTCCAATAAGAAAGTTATTAGTGGCGAAAACGCTAATTCAAAAGCTTATTAATTTCTTAAAAACTCAAATAACTAATTATTCGATATTCTGAAATCCAATCAAGAAAGCTTTTAATTCAAAATATTTTGCAATTTTAATTTTAAAACTAACAAAAACCATAAAGGTATTAAGTGGTAACTCACTTTTAATGTTGTCCACTATTTCATGGAATTAACTTATCGTAAAGTGATTCACTCTGAACTGCGTATTGTTCTCTGTTCTTAGTTTTTTTTTTTTTAAAGTACTGATGTCAATTCCCCTCAAACCTAGCCAAGTAGCCAAAAAATTTGTAGAATCAAAATGTATACATTTGCGATAAAAGTATACATTTGATGAAAAGCTTTGCAAAATATGATTTAATAGTCACAGATGACATATGGAAAATTTTGTGTTTTTATTTACATATTTCCTAACATTTGAGCTTTTGGGAACATACATAAATATTTAAATACTTTAGAAATATAAGAACGAACTGAGGAATACATAATATTCATTCCTTTGTTAACGCTGAAGATGTTGTGCATACATAAAATATTTTAAAGAAAATGTCAAACAATCAAAATTTAATTCTTCATGAAGACAAAATAAAAAATAATAATTGCAAAAGAACACAACCAACCTCCATCATTTTATTCCTCTATACAAGAAGTCCAACTGAACTTCATCATGTTTTGTTTAATTGCAATTGCTAAACCGGTCCATTATGACTTGACAGTCCAATTAAAATGTCGTTGGCGGTGTTTTAAAATAATCCAAATTGGGTAAATATTTCGACACGTTTATTATCAAAAAATTAAAAAAAAAAAAAAATTATTATGGTCACACAAACATTGACCGCCATCCGCCATTATTATATACAGATCCAAACAGTTTGTGCGACAGTATGACAAATGAATGCCAAAGCATATCCAAATCGTTGACAATTAATTGCAATCACATTTAAGAAAAAAAAATGTGTCATGTCTATTCATTTTATTTTGACATTTCTTTCAGTCAAAATGTCAAATTCAACATTCATACTTTCAGCAAAACACAAAGAATAAAAGTTAGTATTTTTATATTTTATGTGGATATATATAATAATTATTCATGTAGCGATTTATATGGAAACAAAAACGTATGTACGAATAAATGTTGAGTATACATAAATATTTTGATTGACAACGCTTTGGTAAAAATAATTTTGATTATAACTGAAACTTAATTACATAATGTAGATATCTATTACTCTGTGAAATTAAATATATGTACATAAAATTAAAATGGGAGCCTCATTATGATTAAGACAAAAAATGCAAAATATATTAAAATTTAAATTTATTCTTTACAATGCTCTGATGAGTATATTCCTTCAAGTCAAATAAAATTCACGACTGGATCGCAAGCACTTCCACTTAAAAGTAATTTAAGATAAACAAAAAAAAAATTGCATAAAATTAATTTCTTTATTTACAACCATGTTCCTAAAATAGGCCAAAAAAGATTTTTGAACTCAAAAATGAAAAATAAACTTATGATAAAATAAGTCAAAAATGGTTTGAGCTGTTTCAAAAAAATAATGACATTAGCTTTAGCAGCCAATAAGTGTGTGTTTGGTGAGAAACTTTGTCCAATTTAAAGTCAGTGGGAACTAATCAGATTTTTAAAAAATATGTATGTATGTATGTATTAGACAACCTCTTATCTTCCCCTTTTTTGGCATCAAAAATACATTTTTGTCACAACTTCGCTTTGAGTCGTTTTCTTGATTTGTCTCCAAAATACGGCTAATGCCGATTTTTTACCTGGGACTTAAGGGAAAAGACTTGCATTCGAAAAAAAAAATTCAAATTCGAAATTTTGGTCAAACTTGCATTACTATGATTGGGTAAACGAAAAAAGTGGGTCTCGCAGTTCTATCTGACTCTCTGCCTGGCTGGGTTTCTGCAGCCTAAACGGTTGGCTGGATTATCTTCAAACTTTATAATTTGGTACCTCTATATTACGTTTGGGGTGGCCAGGTTGATTTTTTCATTTTTACAAATGTTTTAGGTTTTATGGAAAATTCTATTTTTTTCAAAAGTAGTTACACTATTTTTTTTTTGTTGAAAAATCTGTAATTTTTATTTAATGTTGACACCTTTTAATAATTTTTTGTATTAAAAAATAAAGGAAATACCTGCCATGGAACCATTTTTGAATTTTGATTTTTTTTAATCAAAAACCGTTTATTTGATTTGAATAATTTTGTTTTGCAAAATAGTAGATATTCAAAAAAAAAAAAAATTAAAAAAAATATTTTTTGGAATTTGGAAAAAAAAAATTTGAAAATTTAATATTTCGAAAACCGTATGATCTATAGTTCTTAGCATTAAAACAATATTTTATTTAATACCAAACAATTTTAAATAAAGACAATATTGATAATATTTCTCACGCAGCATATTCTTTCATTTTCGGTTGAAGCAAATTTAATGTTTTTTTTTTAAATCGAAAATTTTAAAAAAGTTCAACATTTCATAAAAAAGTTTGAAAAAATGGCTTCTGTTTGGGTATAATCAATGAAATTTATTCTTAGTTTCCGACCTCCAACTTTTTGTAGGAGGTGGGATTTCATGGTACCATACCCACTTTTTAATATTTTATTCACAGACACAGCCTAAACGATATTTGATTAAATTTTCTGCAATGAGAAAAAAAATTGAAATTTTAATTCGAAATCATTTTTTCGTCTTAAAGAACAAATTCGAAATTTTACCAAAACCAAACATAAACGAATAGAGGACGTGATTTTAATAAGATCATTTTTATTAATTGCTCACTACAACAGATCATATTGCATTCAAATTAAGAAAGCAGATTCTTTCTCTACACCCGTACCGGCGGCGCGGCGTAATAAACTGTGAAAAATATTCTTCCAACATCTTACTATCTAATTTTTGCATAAATACAAATTATTTGAAGTGACAGAAAAAATGTATCGCTGACACAATAATTTATTTTTTGTGCATTTTTTGAATCAGAGAAAAGTTATGATGCTGATGATTGCCTCGATTAATTAATTCAATGTTAACCACTTGTAAAACATAACATTACGATATACCAGCTATCCACACTAAAATCAAGTTCAGGCGATAAAAATACCGCTATCGGTCACTAAAACTACCACTCAAGTAAATTTATCGAAAGGAAAGATAAATGCATAAGTGGAAATGGCTTCAATTTTATATGTATCCAGCTCAGCATATCAGACATCACGACTTGTTTTGCAGCACCTCATAAAAATCCTTTCTTTTTCTTCTTTTTTTTTAAAGAGACGTTTATTGATCCGATTTATGCTATAAAAATTGAAGTTAATTGGGGTATTGGTTGAGAAAAATCAGGAGCGGCTCCAGGCAAGTTCTAGGCCCTATATGCGAGGAGAGCGGAATGAACGAAGAGAGAATGCTCAGATAACACACAATTAAAATTGAAGTCTTAAAGTTTTCGAGAGTTTTCAGTGTTTTGTAAGTTGTGCGAGTTCATTTACGTACAGCGAGAACAGTAATGATGGAATCCTGGGGAACTCCATCAGTTATTCCGAGAAATTCTGATCTTTTTTACCTACTGAAACACCTACTGACTATAAGAAAAGAAAAAGAATATTTAAATTTGAAATTAACTGCGTCAAGCACTTTTGAGAAGTTTTAAAAGTTAAAAGTTGAACTTTTAGCATCTAAAACTTTCTAAATATCGTCAAAGACAAGTAAGAGTGCAGTTTTACAGCTTCTCTTTGCACGAAAACCGGACTCAGAAGATTTTTGTTGGTTGAGCGAAATTTTCCGATTTCTTGGAGGGTTTTTAATCAATCGTCATCGTATTCATTCATAAATTAAATTTGACAGTTTATAGCTTTATTTTGGAAGAAATATTGTATTCTTATCCAAATTTCACCCAGTTAAAATCAAATCGTCATTTTATCTTAGCAAATCGGTAATTGTGTATTCAACTTCGGTTGTTTGTTCAGCCCATCGAGTTGACACATCCCTAGTTCCAGACTTTGAGTTTCTTTTTTGTTGGTTTGTTTTGTAATTTTTTTTTATTAAAAAATTGTCCTAAGACTCATTTCCAAAACTCCAAACCTTTTTTCTTTTACAAAAAAGACAAATCTTCCAAATGCCTTGTTTGTTTTCATACAAGATACAGCCCCTCCACGGACCGGTTATAGCAACACAAATCCTGTAGGTCATATTAGCTGCAATTATTTTTTACTTCGCATTCGCAGAAATGCAAAGTTTCAAGCAAACCAGTACAAACCACACCAAAACATCACTCTCATACCCATCAATTTGCATAGTAAGCATTTTTGTGATGCAAATGATGAAAATGTGGATCCAAAAACACAAAATGCAAATTGCAAGCCTCTCCTTCTATGTGTGAACCATGTGGTTTTGGCCTTGACTTTATTGCAACTGAACATTATTATTATTGCTTTCTGTACTGTTGGCTGGCTGAATTGATGATGATGTTGTTGCTTCGCGTATGCACCTGACGTGCATTATTGTTTGGCCGTTCGTGATTGATGGGCGGACGATGTCAAGAAATGTAAAATGACAACGATTTTTCAGATGAACGAACGGACAAAATATACCTATTGCAAAGCTTTCAAATCATGTATTTATTTCCCCTCTGATGATGATGGTGTGTTTAAAGTAAACATGGAGGTTCATTCCCGTTTAACCACAACACATGGTCAATGGTCATTTTTATGTTGTTGATTTAAATGTGTTTTAAATATTTATTTAAGAATAAACAAATTCAATGAAATGAACCGGGAAAATTATTTTGAGTGTGGAATTTTGTGATTTTGTTCTTGACTTTGATTTTGATTTAGATGCTTTTAAAAATTCTAATCTTCAAATCATGATCAAGGGAGCTTTCAATCCTGTTGAAATGCAAAATTCGAGATTTGAATCAAACTTTCCTTTCCGATGATAGATGATGCATTTATTTATTTTTATAAAGTTAACAAGAAATTTAAAAACAAATTTAAATAAAATTTCCACCACAGAAGGGATTAAACAAATATCATTTATATTTACATTAAGTTTCACAACAAGTCTAAAATAAATTTATTTACAAAAGCAAAAGCTCCATGGGGGACATTCAAATTGGTTCGCAATTCATAAGATTTATATTCATTTTATTTAAAGATACGAGTAAAAGTTATACAAAGATGCAACGTAAATTAAACTACACGTGTAAAAATTGTTTATTTTTACAACGATACATAAATGTATTCATTTAAGGAACTTTTATTTATGCCCAAAAACTAAATTTACCAAGAACGTTAATATGTTTTTGTTGAATTTTATTGAATTTTCTTGTGAAATAAATTTTCAAGAAATACATGGATCAATCTTAAATATACATCATTCCACACATTTCTTTTTGTTTTGACTTTATAACCCAGTCAACTTATCCTGAAGAAAAAGCATTTTGGATTGGAGTTCAACTCGACTTTTATATTTGATGTGTCAGGATGAATTCTAGAGCTAACATTCATAACATAACCAGATACGGGTACCTGCTTAAATTTCCGAGTATTACAGGGCTAGCCGTAAAGTGTCGGGTATGCGTCACATTTAAGACCGCAATTTAATAAAATGTAGCACTGTTCACAAATTTGAAAAAAAAAACTGTGTTTTAACACATGACACAGTTCTGTTGGCAAGTTTTTTTTTGACAATTTTTTTTATTCGCTATTCTTCGGGGTGAAATCTTTTTTGGACAAAACTTTTTCAAAAAATAATCTTTTCCTAATAATTTTATTTTTACAATTTATTTCTTCACCACTTAATTATTAATTCTCAAGGTTCAAAAAAAATTTACTTGGTCATTCAATGGAAATCGAACGAAGATGAATTTTGATGGCAGTGATGTACTCTTAATTTGGCAATGGAGGTTATTCAAAAAAATTTTAAGGTAAGTATACAATGTATGTAATCCCACACAAGGTTAGGTTAGGTTGATGTAGCTGTCAGTATAAATTGACACACTTCGGCCAGGATTTACGCATTGTGATACAACATGAATGTAAAAAATTTTCTCCCTACTCGTTCAACCATTTGAAGCTTTTTTATGAAGCGTGAGAGACTGTTTAATTCTTTGCTAATAAGATCGTTGGTATCGCTAAAAAAGTATTCTCCCAAGTGGACCCTACGTCTTTGGGAGATTGCAGGGCATGTACAGAGAAGATGAGTAGTTGTTTCTTCTTGCTGCGTGCTTCCCAATTAGATAGTGTCCTGTAATAACACCAATTAGGTAGCTAGATCGACTCAGATTTAACAGTGGCCAGATCTGCTTTGTCGCCACACAAGTGGTGATGGTATTCCGCCTAAGGTTTGTTAATCTAATGGCATCTTGCATTAGCAAGAGTTTACATGCAGCGATAGGTATACCAATATTTTCCATAAATGGTGCAATTGGTAGGATTGTTCCATTTCCAGCGAGTTCATCAGCGTTTAATGTTTCTGTGGCCCGGCACCTAACAACGGTGAATGTTAAACTGCAGAGCCATCTACGCGTGTGATGATCGCAGTTGAGGGCTGTCAATGACTTTATGGAGACAGAATCAAGAGACTTAATGGCAGCTTGGCTGTCAGAGAAAATGTTAAGACAGAACTTATTTAGCAGTAAAAACCTACAAAATCAGGTACCAACTAGCTCTTTAGGTTGGTTAGTGTCTTTTATCAATGTCCTGAAACCGCCATTTTTTTTCATATATTTAGCGCACACTAAAGGGGATTTAATGTACCCTTAACATGTCAGAGACACAGTACGAGCTTTATGTAAGTAGGAGGGGATTTGAAAGAAGTTGTCCGTGAACATTAGTCTTGCATTTCAGTTCATCACAATGAGAGGGAAAGACAGAGCGTGAAAGGTTATTCCACATTCGCGTAGTACGGCTAAAAAACGAATTCCTGTACTTAACAGTTCGACCGAACTTGGGTTCAAGAGTAAACTGATGAGCATTCCTGGAAGCGCGAGTATAACGGTTGAAACGTTTAAGGGGAGGAATGCAACTGGCTATTTTATCAGAGCACTTACCGTAAAAGTAACGATAAAAGAGTGAGAGACAGAAAACGTTACGCCGGTGTTCAAGAGACATAAAAGTATCGATGATGTTCCTGTCTCCGATCATTTTGAAGGCTCGCCTTTGTATACTGTCCAAGAGGCTTAAGTAAGTTGCTGGAGCACCAGCCCAGAGATGGGAGTTATACTCAAGCTTTGGACGTACATGTATAACTTTTATAGATAATAGCCACATCAGAAGGGTAAAAGAATTTCTTGCATCTTCAAAGGAAACCTACATCTTGCGGCATGTTTGCCACGTTAAGTATGTGATCATTCCACAAAAGATGGTTTGTGATATACATACCTAAAATCGCAAACTGATTAGTTTCTTCGATGCAAGTGCCACTCATAGATAATGGCAGGGGGGGGGGGTACGTCTCGCTTTAACGACAGAAGGCAGCATTGAGTTTTCGAAGCAATAAATTCTACGCGATTTCCTATTCCCCATTGTACAATGCTTTCTAAGTCAGAATGTAATGTACTTATCATATTCAGCCGTTTCAGTTTCACGTCCGAAGAAGAGGGATGTATGTAAATCTGGACACGAATATGAAAAGCTAAGGGTGCTATCGTCAGCGAAACAATTTAATGGATTAGTAGTTGCAGACAGGAGATCATTAATGAAAATGAGAAAGAGGGTCGGAGACAAAACAGAATCCTGTGGCACACCAGCATTTATGTTGTCGGTTTCAGACTTGAATCCGTCTAGTACTACTTGTGTAGAAGTATTCGAAAGAAAGTTACTAATCCAACGAAGTAGGGTTTCATCGATACCAAAAGCACGGATATCAGGGTATTAACAACTTTACAGAGCGTTGATGGTCAACATATTATATTCAGCATCCAGTAAATAATTATAAATGTCCAGTTAAGTATAAGAAACCTAAATATACTACTGGACTGTATCAATGTTTTTTACCTAATGAACAAAATGTTACCCACTGTAAAACTCCGAAACATGAACAGTCTAGAACTTATCTGTAAAACGTCGAGTTAAGTGCAACATTGAAAAAAATTAGAAATATATATTTTCTATAATTTCAGACGGAAAATTCTTTGTTTGAAATTTAAAAAAAAAAACAGAATGCATATTTTTAAATTTATTTTAAAATAGAATATTCATAATTATATTCGTCCAAAATTTTTCCAATATCCGTTCCTGCAGTAAATTTATTTTAGTCTACACCTCGCCTATCGCTGAATTGTTATATGAATACAAATAGCTGACAAAGTAATTATTTTATAATAATACTTTGTTTAAAACTATAAACACTATCTAGGCGTTATAATGTTACATATTTTAAAAATCATCTCTGCCATTTTATTTTTATTTTACAATAAAATTTATGATACATACTTCAAACTGCACAGTGCACCCACTAATGAGGGAAAACCAAACACGTCTCAAAGATTTTCTTAAAAGTAGAAAAAAAAAACTTACATCCACACATTTCTTGATTTCAACATAAATTTTCACTTGCAGGGGGACACTTTTTATATGAAATTGACAAAAAAAAATTTAATTTACTTGCATGTCGAACGAAAAGATACTTTTTCATAGAATCTCACAACAACACCCGCCGCCAAAGATCCGTAAACTATCTTAACTGAAGCCATTTATTCGTGATGCAAGTCGCAATAAGGCATCATCGTGCAAAGCTACATACACAAGGCAACCACCATCATCAGAGTCACCTCCTCTTACCTCTCAATTAGACAAACAACAGTAAAAGACCATTAATAAGCTTCTGTTAACCAACCAAAGCTGTTTGCCTGGCAATGGCATGGCGCGCGGCATTGTGGTAACAACGACAACACTATGAAGACGCATAGTGTATAGCGGCTTTAGTAATAACATTCAACTAGTGGCTGTGGGAGAATTGTTTATGAATGAAATTTTCCAACAAACACATTCATTGCACGCAAAAACCGCTCCTTTCGCTTCGCCCTTCTTGCTTCTTGTGATGTGGTTTTCCAACATGGAAAACTGACATGTTTCTCTGTTGGATGAGAAAATGCCTTGTGGCGCTTTCTTACACATATTTGTTAATGGTGAACCGAAGCAGTGTGTGCATGCACACAACCACAAAGTTGTACGGTTTTCCAATGATGATGGTGGGAGTTTTGTTTTGATTTTCCCGGAGGAGCACGTGCGAAAATTGTTGGTATGTGGTGGTGCTGCGCCGCGGGGTGCCGGTGCGGTCGGTGGTGGGTGGAAGTGGCAAGCGAGTGTTTATGTTTACGAAACGAAGAAGAGAAACAGAAGTGATAGAAGCTTTTTATCTGCTTCTGCGATTGCATGTGTGGTGAAAAATGTTAATACCGAATGACGACGACGTAGGCTGCAAAAGGCTAATGAAACGAAATGAATGCGTCCGTCGTCGTCGGTCGGTGGTGGTTTGAAAATTAACAGAGCTGCCGTGTTACTAGAATTAGATTTTTAACATTTGGTTCTTACGGTATTCGATCACAAAAATATTTTTTAATTAAAGTTAAATATGATGTTCAAAATCATCTAAAACCAAAAAAAAGGACAAGTAGCTTGGACAAAGACAAGAAATCATCGACTAGGTAGGAACTTGCTTTTATGTTAAAGTACTTTATAGTCAACAAAAGAAATAACGAAAACAATTTTTGGTAAAATAAGCCAAAATCTCTAATCGTTTTATCTTTAAAAAGGGCTCGTTTTTTAAATAAAACATTTTTTTATATGTACGAGTATGTACATTTTTTTTTATATGTTTAGCATTTAATATTCACTTAGAAACAAAATTGCAAAATTTTGATTCCTTTTTTTGAAAATTTTGATAAAGGATGTTAATAAGATTGTGTGTAACCTCTTTCATGAATATTTTGATCTCAATCCTTATAAGTATAAGCAAATCAAAAAACAAATGTTCGGTTCTGTGGCAGGTACCGTTAATAACTGTTTTTTGAAATATATTATTTGACCAGATAATTTCAATTACTTACCAAACCCCACTGAAAAAAAATTTATCAGCGCCATTTTTTCATTCCAGCCACCTCACTTAGATTCTTGAGTTAACAATGAGACGTTTGTTAATTTTCTCTCTAGGGAGTCTTAAATTCAAGTTTGAAGAAAATCGCTCAGTTGTTTAGGCAGACATCCAGACAGACAGTATTACATGACTCAATTTTTTCGTGTTATCTATCCTGGCGGTTTTTTTTTTTATTTAGTACGAGTAGTTTTAATACGACTGTCGTCTTCTATGAAAACCATACCGAAATCTTATAGTTTTTTTTTTTGTTCGTTCATTTTTATTTTGTATTAATTTTGTCTTTTATCGTTAATCATCATGATTTTATTGAACCGGTAACTTACATTTATTATAACAAAATATATTTAAGCTTAGAAGTATAGATCAAGCTTATTCGAATCAGTTCTGCATATTATTTGATCTTGATTTAATCTACTGAACACTCTGGCGTATACGTACTTTTATTTAAATTTGTTTTTTTTTTTATTTTAAAGCTAATATTCAATAGGTCAAATAAATTTTCAGAGTCTCTCAAAAATTAATGAAAACTAATTTAAATATCTATTTTTGAAATTTCTATTTTTAGGGATTGTTTAAGAAGAAAGTCTCAAACTTGACAATTTTAAAGCTTTAGTTTATTTTCAGAATACATATTATGCACATATATGTATGTATAAAAGCAATTATAATTTCAAGACTGTCCCTGTATTCATTAAAATTCCTATGGATTTTATTCCAATTTTGGAAACAGAGGTAGAAATGTCAATGAATAACCTTTGTCGTAACGATTATTTCAGCGATACCGTTATTTTTGGAGCTAAAAAGATTTCAATTGCGCTCTATGACTTAACCTAAAAACCTAAAGTTCCAAGTTTGAGTAAAATCACTCCAATATAGTTTAGACTAAAGATCGAGATGGTGTGGTTACTATCCCGAGCTCGATTTTCTTACGAATCCAAAACTTGCAAGTAAAAATATGACAAAATTTTCAGTTTTTCCATTTATTTCTTTTATTAAGAAGAAAAATACGTACATAAATGCAACAGAATTATATTTTTGCATTCTGAATCATATTCAAACATTTTAACAAAATTGACCACATTCGCCACACAAAACACCTGCCAAGAGCTGCATCTGTTTCTCATTCATACAGCAAAAAAAATGAGCAATACTGTGTGGGTGGTGCTCGAATTATTACCTGTCTTCTTTTTCATGCAAGCAATTAATAAAAATATAATAATATTCCCGCCACTCAAAAACGTAATTGCACAGCTATCTGCAGAATACCCATCATTTGGCACCCTTCAAACATTAAACCCCCCAAAAAGTTCTGCACAATCTAATAAAAAACTAAGCTTAAAAACCATCATCAGTGGCGCACTGCCAATATTGCATCTCACCAGAAGGGGGGCATTCTGTAAAAACTATGATTTGCACCTAATCAAAAAAAAACAAAAAAAAAACTATTAACATAAAATTTTGTTTTACAAAAATACATCTGCGGACAAGGAATTTTGTGTTGCGGAGGTGGTAGCGTAGCGATAATTGCTAATAATAATATTGTAATTTCAAATGTTCCTGTTTATAATCCGTTGAACGTCAGTGCTATTCTCTTTCAAAATAAACAAACACAAAAATATACAACAACCAACAAAAAAAAAAAAAAATTAGTTCATCTAAAATCTAAAATCGCGACCCCTGAAAAATCTGCATAGTCTCTCGCAGTATAAATGGCGCAAATTGCAAATTGAATCTTTAGACATTCATTGCAGATTAAATAAAATAAAATAATGTAGAAGTAAATTCAAAACTAATGCAAAACTATTAGGAGAACAAAGAAGGTATCTTTCAGATGCTTTGCACTATAAAAATTGCAATAAATCATCACGACTCGAGACTTCGAGAATCGAGAGGATGGCAGTGACTCAATTTATATATCTGAGTTACATTGGCAATTAAATATAAAATTTTCTAAGCGATGATGGCAGCGATAATCAAAAATAGACCACTTGCGATGACAATCTTATAGGACTTTTACTTGCTTTTGTCGACAGGTGGTGCAACTAAAATTCTAAAAAAAAAAAAAAACTTGAGAATTGCAAATATGTAATTTTGTTTGAAAAAAAATAATCAAAATAATTGCACTACAAATTGACGGAAATTATGATGGATTCAAGTAGTATCGTAAAAAAAAAACTAAGGTCGTATGCTCAATTAAAATGGAAGACAACAAGTAGAAGTGAATACAAATAGATAGATACTATTCGCAGCAGACTTCTGCTGAGCACACCTTATGTCGGTCAGTCTCGGCTTAGTTGCTCATTTGTTAGAAATATAATTCATAGCATTTATGCCATACATAAATATTTAAAAGCAATCGATTGTATTGACATGTTTTATTAGGATTAATTAATAAAGTGACACCTGACTGCTGCCGACTGCACAAGTGCACATCGTGCATTATAAAGAGAACATCAATATGAATAATGTGTCTATGTCGATGTCTAGTCTAGAGTTGATCATAAATACTGATTAAGAATTTCGAAGTCCAGTCCCATTGTACTCTTAGTTAAGTCACAAGTTGCATTGTTTACTTTTTTTTACAATTTTAAAACAATAAATCACGCAAACGTTAAATTTTCAAGGTGAGTGAAATACTTGAGCATGAAGTTTGATTCAATGAAACAGCAGAGTGCAGAAGAAGATTCTACTTTGATTGAGCGTAAAATTAACAAAACAAAAACCACATAGTTTGGCAGCATTTTCTAATGATGCCAAAGTGTCATTTAATATCGAATTCATTAGGTACATGCTTTGTATATGAAAACTATAGTACTATCATGGCGAGTTTTTTTTAGGGTTGCAGAGGTCCTGGTGGTGGCGCTGCAAAATGTGAGGTGTAAAATTCGATTTGGGGAGTCTTTAAGCGTCGAAAATTGGTGGTAGGGGCAAGAGTAGACTATTTTTTGGATTATTGCATCCAAAAAATATCAATAAATGTCATTTAAAACCTCCATAAGCTCTCCGCAAAAAAAAAAGAGTAATGGTAGCCCCACTTCTTAGATGTCTACTATGAACTATGTTTTCCATATACAAAGCATTCATACATTATCATGGATTAATTAATAAACAAATTATTAATGGCATTTTAGACATCGTGTCATTTTAGAGTCCGAATTTCGACGGTCTAGGTGAATTAAAGTATAATTTCCATGATTTGAGTAAAACACGACTTTTTTCGAAATACATAGATGTTTTTTCTTGGTAAATAACGGTACCTGTCATAAAAAACTGCAATAACGATTACGATGAAGTTTTTCAGCGGGGTTTTGTAAGCAATTAAAATTATTTGGTCAACAAATATTTTTCCAAAAATCGTTATTAACTTCTTTTTTTTTTAACTCAATATTTTGAAAACGAGTGAACATTTGTTTTTTTTTTAATATTATTTTTTTTTATATATAAAAATACTTATTTTTTATTTAAACCGCCTCCTCTAAAGATTTATTTTTTTTCAAAAATTTGTTTGAGCTAAAACTTCTTCTTTTGCTTATTTAAACAATTCAAAAAACACAACAAAAATTACGAACATTTGTTTGAAGGTAAATAAAAAAGGAAATTACGTACATATACGCCTAATAGTTCTTTTTTTTTAAAGGTTATGTTCAATACCTAATTACCTATGTACGTGTTCAAATGTTACTTTTGTCAAAATTTGAATCGAATCTGAACAAAAGATAATTAAATTTATTTTACTTGGAATTTTTTCTTTTTTTATACATATATGTACATATATCCTTAAGAATTTAACTGCCTCATAATAAGAATTCTCCACAGATTACAAATTTTCTGGCGTATAAAATTTCACAAAACCAAAAATTTTTTCAAAACACTGAACAAATATTTTAAGGAAATATTTATCTTAAAAATTTGCAAGTTAATTGGTATGTCGGTAATTGCAAGTATTTTTATTTTATCAACAAACAAAAGTAATAAAAATAAACAATAAATGAATCATTTCAACGCTACACTTTGTTACATTGTCGCTTCAATATACATTTTAGTTTTACAGCAGCGCCCTCTTCTAACAAGTAGAATAAACATCAAAGCTCAATGGAAACTCAGAAAGCTTTTAACAGTTTCTTAAATAGGAAGGTGAACCAAAGCAAAAGTATGCAATTGATTAGTTTTTTTATATGAATTAAAGATGTATTTTTTTATTTGGAATAAAAAAAACACTAAAATACCTAAAGCTCATATTTACGTTGAGCAACAATTTTTTCACCTTCACTTATTTTGAAAGATGATAGTTAATTCAAGGGCATAGTTTTCAAAGAAACCTTCGGATTGAATTTGTCATAAATCCTCCTGATTGAAAGGTAGCGAAAAATCGGTGGAAATGTATAGTCATTATTCCAACTTATAACGAAAAATTGCAATCCTCTAGTGGACTTGGTAAGGGATGTGAAAATTTGAAAAACAACCTCTGAATATATTCAAATCAAGAACTGTAGAAAAATTAGGTACTTTACGAAAATTATTTTTTTCCCAAAAACTAAAAAAAAATTAAATTTATTAATTTTTTGACAAAATAAATAAATTTGAAATTTCCCAAAACAAACCCAACTTTTACCAGTGTAGTTTATTTAGAAGAAAAATAGTTTAGACATTTCTGTCAATAATTCAAAAATGTTATCTACCTCAAAATTTTTATTTTTTTTTTTTATTTTGAAGATGGAAGAACAAAACGAGGTTATTTAACTCTCAAATCTATTATTAAGTTTATCTATAAATTGATTTTCAGTTAACTTCCCGACGTTCTTAAGTTGAATAGCCAGATATGTCTTTTAACTCTTATTTAACAAAAGAGTAAAATTATTTAATTTGTTGCCAACAAAAGAAACATTTCACAAAATCTATAACTGACAGGAAATCTAATGTGATTATCACAAAACCTTTATGTCCACATCACACAACACCAAAAATAAACGTTGCAAACACACACTGTTGACCTTTTAACTCAATTAAATGAAAATCTAAACCACTCACCCAACAACAACAAAAAAAAATCCTTTTTTTAGCAATCATTCTCCTTCAGAAAAAAAAAACATGCAATCTATCTAAAACCTACCCAAAATTAGTTAGTTATCTCGAATATAAATCTTTAAACTCAAGAAAAAATAATAATCCTTTTCAGAGTGCTCTGACAGGGCCACTCACAGGAAACCCAAAATAACTGTCTTTTTAAAAAACCAAAAAACACCAATGTCAAAAAATATATAAAAAGCGAGTTTAAAAATAAACGCTTCCACTTTGCCCGGCGTGATTTACAAAGCAAAGACCTCCTCTGTTCATTTTAACTTAACAAGGATACAATATATAAATGTAATGTGCATATATACATACCTACTCGTATAAGGATGATTTCAATGCGCGCATAAATCCTTATTACAGTTTGACCAAAATTAAAAAAGGCAAACTGCTAGCTATGTGGCTGTAGCTGTACTGCCAAGGGAAACATCAAAAAACCAGACGGTTGTATCCTTTTCTTTCTTTCTTTTTTTTGTCGGCATTGTTGTTTTTGTTGGTGACTATTTTAAAAAAGAAAACAAGAAAATAATACCAAGGACACACGCATAGAGCCAATTTATCGACCGCACCATATTGCCATCGTCCGTTCGTCGACTACGACTACGACTACGACTTCGTCGACGACGCCGACTTCGCTTTGACCGTTTTAAATCAGAGTATTCGCTTGGCTCTCATTTTCACATGTAGGACACACGAGTAATTGGCCAAAGGCAAAGTCAATTAGCCACTTTTGTTAACAGAAAAAAAAAATATACAAAAATAACTATAAAATGCAATAAACTCGAAGCGCGGAAGCCATAAAAAGGCTTCACTGTATATACATAGATGAGGACGACACTCACAATATCTGATGCGCGGCATATGACGATGCGTCGTCGCTCGTCGTTGTGTCGTCATCCTATACAAAGTGAAGGCATAGATTGAATTTTGAGCAAAGTGTTCAATTTATTTGTGATTGTCGGTAAAATAGGGGGAAGGGAAAAAATGATTTTTTACTTTTAGTAGTGACAGACGATTTTTGCGCTAGCGGAAACTATGTATTTGAGCAAGAGTCAATACGGCGTGTGTTGAGTGTTGAAGTGTGCCTGATGGAAACAAAGCCATCTGTGAAATGTGCT
This sequence comes from Syrphus vitripennis, assembly GCA_958431115.1. NCBI lineage: Eukaryota > Metazoa > Arthropoda > Insecta > Diptera > Syrphidae > Syrphus > Syrphus vitripennis. Next base: position 28,411,043 of record OY288110.1, read on the forward strand.
TTAATGACAAACGACAAAATAAGTGGCTTGTTTGGCAAACAGGCAATGCTTATCAAGAGGAAAAGGTACAAACTACAATATATGTAATAAAGCTGTCAATATGTGTTTACATATTGAAACTGGATTTTTGTTGGGCTTTTGAGTTTCTGTTTATTTTTGTCATGATTGTTTTTTTTATAATATGTATGCTTGTTATTATACAGGGTATAAGGACTAGAACGTAGATTGAAAAAAAAAGATAACAAAAAAATTATCGTAGGCTGACTATTTTCTCCCGCTTTAGATGGGAGGGGCAGTTGAAAAAAAAATTACGGCAATACCTACAATGCCATGCGATAGCTGTTTTTATTTAATATAATTAATTAAAATTAATTTTTGAAAAAAAAACTTAATTTTTTTGTTCAAACTGATCTTTTTTTAATTCAAAAACTTAAAACTATTGGGGTAATATTTTAAAGGTTATAAAAGAAACTATTTAAAACAATTTCATTATTAGAAGGAGAACAAATTTAATTTTTCAAAAACTTTACACGGAAACAACTTTTTTAAGAAATCCAATTAGAAAATGAAATTTTGGAATTAAATAAGATAAAGTGCAGCCGCTGTTTTAAATCTTCTTTTTTTTTTTTAATTTCGTGTCTCGATTGAAACTAACCTTCTGTCACACATTATGCAAATCACCCTATATTCGCTTTCATCCATTAAAAAATTAAAATATTTATCGGATAGAAGACACGTGTATAAAATTAGGTCCTTTATGGATACAGATACTGTTAGTTCGCATGTGAACACTACAGTACTACTGCAAAACTGGGACTTAAATTTGAAGTTGAAACTCTGCTGAAGGTTACTGAATTGACCCGGGTTTAATTTATTGAACTAATAAGATTTAATTTAATTCAGAATTAAGTAGGGGATAGGGGCACATTAGGACACTTTTTCTCTGAAATCCTTAGGAATAGAAGTATCTCCTGACTCCGAGAAGTTAGTACTTTTTTTTTTGTACTTATTAAAAAACGTTCAAATATGTTTTAAAAAAGTGAAAATTTTGAAAAGAGTTCCAGATTGTCCTTTCAAAATAGTCGAAATTTAAATTTTTTGCGATTCTAAAATGATCTTAAAATAAAAGATGTTTATTTAATATCGTAAAACAGATTTTTTTTTTCTTTAATTTGGGATATTTTTTCATGAAATTTGGGAATAACGGGAACTTTATTTTTGAAAAAGAAAAATTTCCACAGCAAACCTATCTAACTTAAATCAAGTATTCATAATCAAAGATTTTCAAATTTTTGAATTCAAAAGAGAAATTTGCAAATCCATACCTTAGAAATTTACATTTAATGACTTTGATATTTTGGAACACTTATTGCAAAACGAATCCGAAAAAATAAGTTAGAATTTTTAACTCAGAGGTTAAAAAATTTGGACTGATATACATAGAACAACTAGTATAGAACAACTAGAAAAATATGAAACAACTTTCAATTTTTTTTTTTTTTTGGAAAAAGGTAGGCTAGGTCAAAAACGGTCTCAAGTTTGAATATTTTACAAACAAAACTATAACAATTCGGAACAAACCGGAAAATACCTGCAGCAACTTTCAAAAATCGTAAATGCAAAAAAAAATGGTGGCTAATCTCACACACTCATAACTCTTTGAGTTCTGAACAATATTGCCAATTTATATATGTATACATTTACTTTTAAAAATATTTCCTTTTTTCATTTGTATATTTTTTGTTCGAGTAATCCTTATCTGATAAACTGCTACATCAGATGGCGGTTTAAATATACTCGATCAATAGTTAAACAACAACGCGGAGTTATTTTTTTTTTTTTGTTCAAAATACAATTTCTAGGATTAATCCATGCTTTAAATTACCATATAATGGTTTTTCTTAAACAATGAAGTGTTAGACCTAGACGATTAACTCGATAAATGTCTAACTAATATCTTGGAAAGATTCGAATTAGTTTTTGAAGAAGAAGATTAATGCTTTTAGGAATGATTTTGCCAAAAATATTATTCGTGTTGGGACATATCTTCATAGGACCTTTTTCCATTATCTTACAATTAAAATCTATTTCGAAAGGCATGGATTTACAAAAACAATCAAATTACTTTGACAATAGGGTCTGAGAAGAATCGAGAAAAATAAATCGTAGAAAATCACAAAAGATTCGTCAGCGAACTTTTGGGTTTAGTTCATTCAGGAACAAAATTTTCTTGCCCACTTAATTGATTGTAGACTGCACCAAGAACAGATAAATAAAAGCAATCTTTTCGGCTTTAATGCCACCTGGAGTGATACATACATATGTATGTATGTCCGAATTGGATGGTGGCCATGAGTAAAATAGATTGATAGTTTAAGAGCAAAAGATTTTGTTCAATCACTTCGGGTCAAAAAAGCTTTTTTTCGAAGAATAGATTTGGTATACAATTTGTGATTTCGAAGATCACTGGGTGATCATGTATGTGCGTGATGGAATCAGATATGAAATTTTAATTATAATTTAATTTAATTTTAATTCTTCACTGAAAAGTAGTGTTCTAAAAATCATTTCTGCTTCTTAAGAGCTCGTATAATTCATACTTAAATATAACAAGCCCAATAATTTTTACTGTGGGGAGTTGCAATAATCCTCAAAATATTTATATTCCTTGATATTTTTTTTTACCAAAAATGATATTCCAGAAACATTTTTGGTAGATAAATTCTTATTTTACAAAAACCAAATTAAACTAGTGAACTGATATAAGTTACTCGAGCATAAAAATAAGTCTTTTGAAGAAATTTCGATTATCGCTTCAACTTTTTGGTTTTTATGTCTCTTAGACGTTCTATTAGATTCAATGACCTCTTCTACAAAGATTCACCAGGGTAATACAGTTCTCACATATGACACAAATAAATCCTGTAGGGCAATATGCCAACTATAATAATACATTATCCTTAATGTCTTTTTGAATAACCTTCCCAAATGTATGTGATGTCCTTAAAAGTACTTTTCTTTTTCAAAATCTACAATAAATATAAAATTTATTGTTGTCATCAAATGCCAGGAAAACAAAAACCAAGAAAAAGACTTTCTTCCGTTTTGTTAAAATGAACAACAAAACAAAAAAAAAGATTTTAATTCATCACTTACCTCCATTCGTGCGATACAAATCCAGTGCAGTCTGCTTTGCATTCCTCACAACGAGTTCCTTCGTCAACTTCTCTAATTATTACGCCCTGTAATAAAAAAAATAGAAGAAAAAAAAAAGGAAAATGAAAATGAAACGATTAGATTAAGAATCTTGAGCAGTTTTTAAGTGTCCCCGCCCTCATTTAATCTTTTCAATCTGACGTAATCTAATAAAGTGGTCAGACAAATTAGTGTTGGATAAAAGCCAATTAGCCTAAGAGTTGAATTTTTATACTCTTTTTTTTTGTGTTTTGTTTATGTCGAGGAAAAAAAAAGCCAACAGTACTTTGAGAACCTTTGAAAGTATAATTATGGGTTTTGTTTTAACTTTTGTATAGATACTTAAGATAAACTTGGATTAAAGGCGTTGTTAGAAAATAAAATACAGAAATGACAGTTACAGGAGTTTTTTTTTTAAATAAAATTTGACGAGGAGTGCAAATAACATGACAACCAGGAATTTTCAATTTCAACTTTTTTAATTATTTATAATTTTATTTTATTTTATTTAAAACTTTATGTCGCATTAATTGCAACAAATTTAGAATTTTAATAGTTTTTTAATCCAACACCAAGTTGGTAGAGTTAAAACTAAAAAAAAAAACTAAAAATGTTTTTAAATTTCATTCCAAACAAAAAGTTTTTCAAAAAAAAAAGTCATGTCGCAGAAATGATAATTAATTCAAATTAATTTTTCCCATATTCCCGGTCCGAATACTGTACATCTATAATTTTGTTTTGTTTCCTGGCAACTTCAAGGATACGTGCTGTCATTTTCAATAGTCAAAACGGAAAACTTTCACCACGGCCAGAGACAAAGAAAAAGAAGAACAATATACACGTGATTCAATTTGCATCCTATATTCAAAAAAAAAAAGTTAAAAATTTTCATGTTTTGTTTTTCTTTTGAAATTTAAAATAAAAAAAAAAATAAATACACTCGTACTCATATATGTAAAAAAGTGGCTGCATTTGGTTAAACAAGATAAACATTTTGTTGGCACAAAATTCTAAAACCAACAATTTTTGGTGCATTAGATAAATAATCCTTTGAAAAAAAAAAAAAAGAAAAAGATGTTTATTCCATGCAGCTTCTTTTCTGGCTCCAATGTTAGACGACAAGTATATATTTTGAAATGGCATTTTAGTTTCATTTGAATGCATGTACTATTTTCATTCAGTTGGATAATTGGTATGAATCAAACCACTCTCCATATAATCCCAATTGATTAGACGTTTTGTTTAAGGCGTACGGACCGTCCTCCGTCGTCGGTCGTCGTCGGTCAGTACAAGTTTTATATGCAACTAATAAGAATTGTGTAGGAGGAAAAGAGTTTTAGTTTGGTTGTAGTGGGTGGGAAATGTTTCTCAAATTCAAACGATGCAAACGATAGATTTTTGGCAAACTCAAATCTAGTCTTTGGTTTAAGAGTTGGTATGGAGGTTCTTGCATAGATTTTCATGGGTTGTTTGCTCCAATTTAACTGGTAATCAACTAAACTACATTATATTGATTAGTTAAACAAAAAAAAACACAAAAAGCGGTGAGAGGAAGCTAGCAATTTAATTTTAAATGGAGTAGTACGAGTATTAAGGTAAAGATATAGTAGCTTGGGAGTCATGCTGTGCAGTGGCTGCAGGTTGCATTTATCTCAGACATTCAGAAAATTGTCAGATGTTAAATGCAGGAAGTAGTGTATCTTCTCCCGTTAAGCCAGCACTACTTATAATGACACAATAAATATAATAACTAACAACTAAACGCAAAGATGTATTCCTTTAAAGTAGATATTTTTAAATTTAATAAAATTCATGAATAGTGAAAAGCTACTTTTAAAACTCAACATTTTAAATATGTTAACTATATACGATTTTTTTTTCAAAATCTTTGAGTTGGAGCTTTTTGAATTATCAATTAAAACCAATTCTCAAAATGATAAACTTACAATAGAAACATTTTTTTAGGGGTGCATGTCCTCAAAAATCTTTAGTACAAAAGTAAAATTAAATATCAATATGAATTTATATAATATTTTTAACGGCAAAATACAAAATTTAAGTTTGACACCGAAAGCCGATGGTAAAAATGATTTGAATGCGTTTGGTGATACAAAACGGACGTCATTAGGCAATAACGCCCATGTGACCCATGCAAATTCTGAACAAATTGTTATTGCAATTTTTTTTTTCATTTTGGACTTTATTTCCAATTTTAATAATTAACACCGAAAATAAAAAATTTAAAAAATAACGACCAAATCTTAAGAAAAACAAAAACTCCCAAACTAAAAAATCTTGTCAATTGTTTAACGTTTTTAACCAAATAAGTTATTTTTGCTTATGTTTTCAGTATTTAGATTTTTCAGAAAATTATTTTCAAATGAGCCCAATATTTACTTTACAGGATTTTAATAATTTTGAAGACTGTGATTTAAACATTTTGGAAAATCTTAATACTAAATTTGGAGGCATAGGTTTTTTAAAAAATTTTAAATGTGATTAGATATTACATTAAATTTTTCAAAATTTTTGAAACCTCAGTCTTATGTATGTATTTATCTCTTGGCAATATGGGACTTAGAAGATTTTGAAAAATCTAATGATCGTGCAAAAATCGACGATTTTTTAAATTTTCATTTTTTTTTTTGCGTTTTGGAGAACAGTATCTTTAACTTTGATAGACACTTGGTAGGCTTACAGTGGGTTTTTCAATCAGCCAAACACTTTAAGAACGTTATAGTTACGGTCCCGGTTTCTTGGTAACATATGTTCAGTGTTTCAAAAGGCCGGGACGTAAGATATATATTTGTTATTCGTTAAGGATTGTTAATTAATTTTAATTGTTTTTTCAATTTTTTTTTTCATTTTTATATTTAATATAGCTTATTTAGCTTTTGTAAACTAAAAGTGAAACGTCAATTTCTCTATTCAAATTGGGCTCAAAGTTGGATTACAAAGTTCTATGCATTTTTGTAGCCATACATAAAATGTGCATTCAAATTTTTTTATTTAAATATCTACTTATTGAAATAAAATAAAATAAAATCGAAAACAAAATTTATAAACAAAATAATAACCATGAAATTAAGTTTTTTGGTGTTGATTCTAAGTGTTATTTATCTTGAAATAATAAGAAAATCTCCTTTATTTTTTTTTTTTTTAATAAATTCAATTTTATTAATGTGTTTAGAAATAGTCAAAATAATATTTCTTAGTTCCTTATTTTTTTTTTGTTGATTTTCTCATAGAATAAGTTAAGTTTTCTAATTTTAAAAATGAGATCATTTTTTAAAGCCCCACTCCACGGAATTTCTATTTGAATGTGTCCTCTAAAGGAACTCATTGACTTAAGGTTTGCAATTCACGTACGGTACAAAAAGGATTGGTTTTTCAATTTCTAAAGTTTGTGCATCAGCTCTTTCGTTTGAATTGATAATACGGAAAAAATGAGGTGCATAATTTGAATCTAATTACTCAAATATAAAATCTGATATATAGAATTTAGAAGAAACTTAAAACATAGCCAAAACTAAAAATGATGAAATATTTGCATTCTAATTTTTTTTTAATCATTTTATATGACCTTATAGTCAAGTTGAACCTTAATATTGATTTCATATTCACATACATTATATTTTCAGGTCCTTCTTTAACTAAAAGACAAAAAGTATATCTACATATCACTTCATCAACAATAAACTTCGACATTTTCGCAAAACTTTATAACCTAGTTTTCAAAATTTGTACAAAAAAAAAAATAATCTCCATCTCCAAACTATTAGCATAACGACCATAAACGATGTGAGTTACCACAGTTTGTGCTAAATATATCATTTTGCATTGACATATATAAACTCTGCAATGCACCAAACATAAATGAATATAACTGAGCGTAATTTTCAGCTAAAAAAGAGTACTTTTTAGTCTTCATCGTCTTCCTTGTGGATGGCGACAACAATCGATCTTTTATCTCAAAGTTGTTGCAACTTTTGCTTGCCTCCAATCTATGCAACGAGTAGACTCTTGAAGGCTTTTCTCCTTTTGCAAAACTCTTCAACTTGAACTCTCCATTTTATATTTCCGGCTTTTCTATTTTAAACCTGTGTTCAGTGTTTGTATCTAATCACCTTTTTGGATATTTTTAACATACACAAAACTATAACCATGTTCCATATTGTGATGTAATCGATCCAGAGCTAGCAGGTCAAAATATAACACAGCCAGGCAATAGGACATTTCATGCACTTCATAGAAATGCTGACGTCACTCTTTACAGTTCAAAAACTCCGTTCTATTTACCCGAATTCGAACACAGCCAGCGTGCAGAGGGCGCAGCGCAATGGAAAATACAGTTAAGGAAGGATGAATGCGGTTCTCGAGGACAGGACAGAGCAGCAGATTCAGCAGGGAGCAACCATGGCACATAGCGCCATTAAAAAAGTAAAAAAAAAAACAGCAAAAACAATATAACAAACGACAAAACAACAAGAATGAAAATAAACCACACTGCTGCCATTCATGGCAAACACACAAAATGAATGTATGAGCGCTTCACTAAAGGACATTGTTCCTAGTCGTTTCTCCCATGTGAACCGTGTCGCTATAACGCTTGGGTTTTTTTTTTTTTTTTTTTTTGAGAATAGAGATGTGTGTTGCTTGGCATTGTTCCAGACGAATTATTGTATTTTCTTTGGATTTCCTTCATTTCATGCCCATCACATAATATGGCCCTCCATCTCCATATAGCCATCATGTACTCTTCACCCGAATATAGGAGAATTTTTTTTTTCCTGTTCTTTGGTGTGATATACGAAGTTACCAAATGAGGGTTTTTATTGAGATTTTCAATCCAGTGAGCCTGAGCTTTGACTCAAAGATGAAGAATGTTGAAGTTTGCTCGAATCCTATTGCAAAATAGATTAGAAATTTTAGAACTTTTTAGAACTTCTTCTTCTTCTTCTTCTTCTTCTTCTTCTTCTTCTTCTTCTTCTTCTTCTTCTTCTTCTTCTTCTTCTTCTTCTTCTTCTTCTTCTTCTTCTTCTTCTTCTTCTTCTTCTTCTTCTTCTTCTTCTTCTTCTTCTTCTTCTTCTTCTTCTTCTTCTTCTTCTTCTTCTTCTTCTTCTTCTTCTAGTTCTTCTTCTAGTTCTTCTTCTAGTTCTTCTTCTAGTTCTTCTTCTAGTTCTTCTTCTAGTTCTTCTTCTAGTTCTTCTTCTAGTTCTTCTTCTAGTTCTTCTTCTAGTTCTTCTTCTAGTTCTTCTTCTAGTTCTTCTTCTAGTTCTTCTTCTAGTTCTTCTTCTAGTTCTTCTTCTAGTTCTTCTTCTAGTTCTTCTTCTAGTTCTTCTTCTAGTTCTTCTTCTAGTTCTTCTTCTAGTTCTTCTTCTCGTTCTTCTTCTAGTTCTTCTTCTAGTTCTTCTTCTAGTTCTTCTTCTTCAGTAATTTGTTTTAGGTTTTTATAGACATTTTTTAAATAAAATCGTCACAGTTAGCAACCATATTACCTCCTTGATGAAATAGTCCTGCAAAAAACATTCATACAAGTTTAACAAACTTAACTTCAAGTAGGGATATTTTCTTCATATACGACGAGTTAGATACGCTTGGTGTAGTCAGGCGGGTATACCTCTTCTACATACAATGAAAAGTTGCTTTTTTTTTTGTTTGCATTTGGTGCAGTTAAAGCATCAGAAGAAACGAATCCCACCTCTAACTCGTGCTGAAGTGCATCGGTAGCAAAATCAGAAAAGAACCCGATTTTAAATAAACTTAGATTTCTCTAACCACCATCGACGAAGAGACTGAATTTAAAATAATCTCGCTAAAGCTCAAGCACACGTACACCAAAAAAAAAAAAATGAAAAATATAAGGCCTCAAAATGAAAAAGATTTTTCCACCTAAATGGAAAATTAATTCTTGGCTTGGCTTAGTTATTTTTATTGATTTGATTTTTTTGGCTTCGAAAATTTTTGTTTGTGGAACAGGAGGCATTTTTTTTTGTTTGTTTAATGTGGAGATTTAAAGCTAGTTAGCTGAATTCGCTCGAGGGTTGTTGTTATCCGTAAGAATGAAAATCAAGTTGTCGATTGCAGATGTTAACATGAAGTTGAATTTCATTTGCTTTAGGCAGTTTTTTGTTTTGTTTTTAAAAACATTTTGTTCGTGACTTTCAATTTAAGTAAAGTACAAGTTGCTGAGCTGAAGAAATCAAAGCATTGCCATAATATTACTCTTTCTCTTATTTAAAGGTAAACGCCTACACGTTTTTAACTTAAATTTAATTTTCCACAAGAAAAAATATTTTTATTTCAGGCTAAATTGTTTCAGAGTAAGTTTTTGACGTTAAACTTTTTCAATAAACAAAAGTCATATACCAGAAATAATATGATAACATTTTAATAACATGTGTTTTCAAATAAATTCAAGCACGACAATTCTATTACGAGTATAATTACTATACGTGCTCTCTCTTATTTATTCGAAATAAAATAAAAATAAAAAAAAAATTGTTGCCATTATTTGATGATAATGATCAATTACCTTAGATTCCATAAAAGCAATAATTAAAACAAGTCTCTATACAACACAAGTAACAATAAGTCAGGTTACACGTTTTTTAGTTTTGCATTTGAAGCTTGCACACAAACAGCAAACTATCGACTGCTCCAAATTTTAGTTATAAAAAAAAGAGAACTAAAAAGCAGATAGTAGAAGGAAAAATTCCGTCACGTGGTAATGGGCGTGCTGGTCGATCTTTCAGAATCTTCATCGCACTTTGAAAGTTTATAAACTTATTAGCGCTGAAAGTTGGACTAATTTTACTTTTAATTGACCACATCCTTTATTTGAAAGTTAAAAATTTAAACAACAATTGTTTCTGTTAAAATGTCAATTTTCATAACAGAGAAATTGTATAAAACCGTTGGTGCGTCTGTTGCCAATTTATGTGTTTTAGTTCTAAGCAGAGATATTATGGATTTTAATTCTTTGTCTCGCTCGCTTTAAACAATTTAGGGATTTTTTTACTCTTATCATTCACGTGAAATTTCTGAAATTTCATTTTAGTCCAATTAATTTGCATTTTTTGGAGCAAGATTTGGGGTAGGAATAAAAGTGCGTATACGCCTTAGTGTATTATTTGAAATGTTATGAGTTGACTCCAAATGTTGGTATCTATGTATATTAAGGTGGTGCTTAAAAAAAATATTTTATTACCGCCCCATTAAATTTTCAAATCTTTACATCGTCTTGGAGAAAGTAAGATTATCGCACTTGATATTTCTAAAGCATTTGAAAAAGTTTGGCATCGTGCTCTTTTATCGAAAATAAGTGCTTTTGTTATCGATGAAACTCTTCTTCGTTGAATTAGTAACTTTCTTTCGAATCGCTCTATACAAGTAGTATAAGACGGATTCAAGTCTGAAACTCACAATGCTGGTGTGCCACAGGGTTCTGTTTTGTCTCCGACCCTCTTTCTCATTTTCATTAATGATCTCCTGTCTGCAACTACTAATCCAATAAATTGTTTCGCTGACAGTAGTACCCTTAGCTTTACATATTCGTTTCCAGATTTAAATCCCTCTTCTTTGGACGTGGAACTAAAACGTAATGGGGAATAAGAAATCGAGTAGAATTTAATGCTTCGAAAACTCAATGCTTCCTTCTGTCGTCAAATCGAGACGTACCCCCTCTGCCATTATCTATGAGTAACACTTGCATCGAAGAAACTAATCAGCTTGCGATTTTAGGTATGTGTATCACAAACCATCTTTTGTGGAATGATCACATACTTAACGTCGCCAAAAATTCCGCAAGATGTTTAGGTTTCCTTTGGAAGTGCAAGAAATTCTTTTCCCCTTCTGATCTGGCTATTATTTATAAAAGTTATACATGTACGTCCAAAGCTTGAGTATAACTCCCATCTCTGGGCTGGTGCTCCAGGAACTTACTTAAGCCTCTTGGACAGTATGGAAAGGCGAGCCTTCAAAATGATCGGAGAAAGGAACATCATCGATACTTTTACGTCACTCGAACACCGTCGTAACGTTTCCTGTCTCTCACTCTTTTATCGTTACTTTTGCCGTAAGTGCTCCAATGAAATAGCCAGTTGCATTCCCCCTCTTAAACAATTCAACCGTAATACTCGGGCTTCCAGGAATACCTCTCATTGTGATGGGACAAAATTCAAGATTAATATTCATCTCCTTTCAAATCCCCTCCTGCTTACCTAAAGCTCGCACTGTATATCTGACTTTTTATTCAACTCCCAGGAGACTCTCTTTTTTAAATGCAAGTTTTAAAATGCAGCCCAGTAAAAATTTGACTTTTTTTTAAATGTAAATTGCACCTAAATCTAATAACGATTGGTTGGATCAAGGGGAAAAAAATTGGAAGGAAGAGAAATTTATATGTACCCCATTAAGCAGCACGGGAAAATTTTTTCTACCATACTGAAAAAATTTCATCAAAATCCGTTCGTGATAAATATTTTCTGTCTAAATAGTTAGTTACTGACAGGTACTATAATTTTTGGAGCTAAAAATAATTGAATTTCCCCTCTAGGAAAAAAAAACATTAAAACCTTAAGTTCAAAGTTTGCAGAAAATTCCTCTCTACTAACTTGAACTCAACCAAGCAGACATTGGAGAGTAACATTTTTATGGTGAATGACTTAGAAACATCAATTAAGGATATCAAAAAATGCCATTTGAAAGTTGTCGTCCCCCTGGAGATCATGACAATCGCATGTAAATGAAAAAGAAGAAGATTAACAAATGCCATCATTTAACCACCTAAGCTAATAAATCGGCTTAGAACTGGAGCTTCTGGGGATGTATAAAGAATACGAATGGTGATTCCTTAGGAGGTAAGATGGGTTAAAACTTTCCAAAACTTAAATTTAAAAACAAAAATGTTACTTTTTCTATTTTTTTTATTTTAAATTGAAAACAATCCGTTAAATACCTAAATTGCCGTAAGGCAAAATGTTCTACAAATTTTTACCTTTGATTATTTCAAAATCAAATTATAGCAAAAAGTAATTGCGCCCAAATATGGAAACATTTGAAATGAACTCAAACATAGGTAATATGATTGAAATAGTAAATATAACTTCCATGATCTCATTTTAATAATAATAATTACCTAGCAAAATATTTTTTTTTTCTTCTCGTAAAAAAATAATATACCCACAAGTTTAAATTAACGTCAATCACCCCTGGCACAAAACCAGTAGTTTTCCAATCAAAACACATATAGCAAAAGAAGAAATAAAAAAAATATTACTGAATGTAGGCGGAAAATAAACGCGAAACTCAAGTGAAACCCAAACCATCATCAGAATTGAATTAAAAATGTAATAATATACCTTCATTTTAAACTAAAAAACAAAAAAACTATACCCTCAGTTCTTAGTATTTAAATTTATTTTTCGTTGTTTTTTTTTCGAAAGATTTTTTTTATTATTGTTAAATGATAAATGATTCGAAGAAAATGGCAAGACATCAAATGATGTTGTTTTTCGAATATATGAACAGTCTTAACTTAATGCACTGCGATACTCGTTATATTGAATATATTCAACAATGTTCACCCACTCTATCGCCATGGCACCTTAATTGGTGATCGCGAACGTCTAGGAGCAGATTGCGTCATAGAATATCGGTTTGCCTCGTTACGATTGATCATTCCGGATGTTTGTTGTTGTCTTGATGGACGCGAATTATTATTGTAGGAGTTGTGATAATCTAACTGTTGATGGTGTCTTGATTTGACAGGAGCATGCTGATACTGATATTGCTGCTGACGCTGATACATTTCCATAGGAATATTATTATCACCGAAGTAAGTTTGATGTTTCTTAGCTGGTGGATCATTTCTCTTCGCAACAATATATCGAAGAGGTGATCGCGTATTTCCAGAGATCCTCACACGAGTTGGTTCTTTGTTGATGTGATAAGCGTCATTCGAGGTGATTTGGATGCAAGTTTGATAACGACCTTGTTTCTCGTAATTTCCTCGAGATGGTTGCTGTTGTTGGTTCCAGCCTCCACGATTCGGTGATTCAAAACGATTATTACGAACCGGCTGGTGATTTATAGCTTGGGAAGGCATCGGCTTTGCAACACCCACTGGCACCATTCTCCCCGGTTGATTCGGACTGACCGAGTTCTTGATTTCAATACGGATCGATGGTTCAGCCAGTGATGGTGGTGGCGCTGGAGGTCGCTCGACTCGGAAGGTTTCTGTTCGTTTGACAGATGATCTAGCGCGAGAGCGAGCTGGAGGCTCTGGAGGAGCTGGTGATTTAATTATTTGTGTCATATTTCGAGCCGGAGACTGGCTTCTCACTGGTGACATATTTCGGACAAAAGACATATTCTGTAGAGGAGTTCTATTTCGCACTGGTGATTGTGATGGTGACATACTTCTAACCGGTGACACATTTCTGACAAAAGACATATTCTGTAGGGGAGTTCTATTTCGCACTGGTGATTGCGACGGAGACATATTTCGGACAAAAGATATGTTTTGTAGAGGGGTTCGATTTCTAACTGGTGATCGTGACGTTGGCCGATAGCTTTCGTTGTCATACTCGTATCTAGTTGCTCGCGAATCATTATCATTGTCCCTATCGGATTTCCCATCATCACCTGGTGGTGGATCAACTCCCACAAACCATGACGGATTGTGTGGAACTTCGTTCTGCTTTGCTAAAAACTTCTCACGAAAAGATCTCCGAAAACTATTAAGAGTGATCGTACGAAATTTTTCAGGATCATTTTCAATTTCTTCCGAAATTTCCGGAGGATTTTTCAACTGTTCCAATTGCTCTCGAAGTTGTCTCGAAGCACGGTTCTTTTTGAATGTTGAACCATCAATTGGTTGATGCACCTGCTTACGGCTACTGCTGCCACTATCTGAACATCCTGAAAGATCTGATTGCAAGCTAGATGGCTGCTCATACAGAACATTAAATGGATCTCGAGCAGCTTCAACAGGATCAGCTACAATTCCTGATTTCCATGAATAGTACGTTTGATCTTTGATTTCTTCAACAGCTGTTACCGGTGATGATTGTTCAGGAGGATCAGGACTTATTTTTGTTCTGGTATAAGTTCCAAATTTATTAGAGCCTTTTTGTTTCTTAGTTGGTTTCACTTTTGCCAAGATCGATTCGTTAGCATTGTCAATTGTGAAGGTCTCACTGCGTTGCAAACCTTCTGGCTTAGATTCAATAGAATCCCTGCGTTTGTTACTGTTGCCTTCAATCGATGAAGATCGACGACTATTTGGAGTGCTATCACGTGTTGAACTATTGCCACGAGATATTGAGTTGCGAACTTTACGTAGAAATGACATGACTGAAGGCCAATGTTTATTTATTTATAATTTTTTTTTTTTCTTCTTCTTCTAAACTCTCAACGCGTGAAATCTACAAATTAAAATCTCCGATCAGTAATTTTTTAAACCTTCACGATCACAAAGTGTGTTAGCAACTGAGGCATACTTAATTTACCTCTACTTGTCAAGACTACCGACTACACTCACTCACTCGCACCAACCAGCCAGCCACCAGGTTGTTGTGTGCTAAAGCTAGTCATCAAATTTAAGATCGTTTTTAGCTACAAGCCCATAATATGTGAGGTTCCATCAGATACAATGAATGCAAGGTATGACCGTCAAGCGTCGCGTCAATCGTGTATCTCTTCGTATAAGTGTTATTCTTTGAGTAAATTATTTCCAGAATTAGAGGTAAGCTTTTGTTGGATTTAAACAAACAAACAATAATAATCTTTTGACAAAAGTTTGATTTTTTGTTTTATCTATGATCAATGGGACAAATTATTATTTATTGACAGATAAACTTGACGATTTTATTTGCATTTTGTTTTGTTTCGTAGAAGGAAAATGTTGAATCTCAGCACGGCAAAGAAGGTAATTGAACTGGAGACAGCTTCTTATTTCGTGTGGGTTTTCTTGTTACACAGCTTCAGCGACACGGGTTGGTATTTTAATAAAATATTTGATGAAATTGAAAATTTGTTAAAATATAGTATAAGCCTCGAGGATATACGAGTATATGCAAAACTAACCTCGACTTGCTTTGGGACTGGTTTGAAAATGTTGCCTACGCAATGTTTATATGCATATCGCGCCATATTTTACTACATGCAAAATTATGTGGGGGTTGTTATTTTGGTTTTAAATTTTATTTTAAGTTTTTTTCTTGTTGATGTTGGTTTTAATGGTTTCAACAACTTTCACTGTGACCAAGAATTAATCTATAAGCTAAACGAGGCAAGTTTTAATTTTAGGCCATTAATAGTGTTCCGCTATTTGAAAAATTATTTTTAGGTTATTTGCTATGGAATTTACCCATTTGTTAGTTATGCTAATCAAGAACTATTTGGATATAATTTATTGGGAACTTTTACGCCACTTAAGAACATTTATTTAAAAAAAAATGAATCATGAGGAATAGAGAAAAAAAATACAGTTTAACTTTACATTGAGCTGCTGGATGTTTACAGGGTGTCCCAGTAAACATGGTTCAAGGTAATGGATCTCTCAGAATATATTACTTCTTTATAACGAATTAGAACGATTTACGAATAAAGCCGGTTTTTTAATTTGGACACTTTGAACCAATTTTTAAGCCAACGCGTTCATAATTGGTTCTAGATTTTTGAACTGTTTAAATTTTAACATTGGAAGTTTAACGAACTATTTTTTTTACTTAAATTTTAAAATAGTATCCTGAAAAAAAAGATCACGAGATTCGATAATGATGTATTGTTTTAAAAAATTTAATGTTTCAACAATTTAAAAAAAAGTTTCAGAATCTTGTTTGTGTAGAAATGTACAGTAGTGGACATATAAACAAAACACATTAACATTTCCACCTCCGCGTTTAATTGTTTTGAGAGTATATTTTGGGTTGTATTGTTGGTTAGGTCAACGCCAAACATATTTTTTTGCCATCTGATCCGAATCTGCAGAACTTTCCATCACTCTATAGCGCTTTTTTGTAAAAATTAAGAAGTTTTAGAAGGTTTTCATTTCCAAACTGAATGCGGCATTTCAATTTCTTTTTTCACACAATTGTTGCATTCTGTGCTATGCAGCAATGAATTAATTGAATTTCATTTAACCATGATGCCGGATTGCGTTGTACACAAGCTTTCTCGAACAATTTAATAACTCTGAGAGTTCTGAAACCGTTTTTGCCATGAGCTTTCCACTCATGTATTAAAGATCTTTTATCCGCTGAACAATGTGGTCTTCCCATGTCTATCGAATTTTTTTTATAGAAATTTATTTTATATCCCCTCATAAACACTTGCCGGTCGATGAATGAAATACAAAAAAATAATATTGTTATATCAAATCAATGGAAATTGGATTACTTAGAGTAAAACTTCCACTGTGCTAATTAAATATCCAAGCTAAAATAATGATCTGTAGCGATTATCGCTCATAAAACCTAGCTGTCTATAACAAAACATGAAAAATATAACGGTCTTATACTCCCTAGTCATCATGAGTTCGGACCAATGAGAAATACCGTTACTTTAAAAGAAGAGCTGAGATTTGTATGAAAAAAACGGATTTCGAGAAGTTTATAAAAACTGGAATTAAGCGTCCCAATGAAATTCCGATTTTTGATTATTTTTCCGAATTGAAATTATAATTTTACAAAACTCTTTGAAATACTTTTATTTGTTTAAGTTCAGCAGGTGTCCGAAAAAATTGGAGACATTGTTCACATACAAATATCAAAATGTCACTTATTGTAAATGTGTACATTCCACAGTGGGGCAAATTCTACATCTTAGTTGACTTCTTATACTTCATCGGGGTCTTCATAGTTTTTGCCGTCTTCGGTGTCTTCGAAGCCTTGCTCATTTTCGGCGTCTTGGGTGTTTTAGGAATCTGGAGGGTCTTCGACTTTTCTTAGCTTTTTCAGTATCTTCGGCGTCTGAGTAAGTCTTTGGCGTCTGAGTGAGTCTTTGGCGTCTTCAGCCTCTCGAGCTTCCTTAGCTTCTTCGGCGTCTTGAGTGTCTTCAGCTTCTTGACGTCTTCGGCGTCTTGTATGTGTTCTAAATCTTCAAAATCTTCAAAATCTTACGCGCATCAGCCTCTTGAGTGTTTGGCGTCTTTAACATCTTTTGTATCTTGGTGTCTTGAGCTTCTTCGGTGGCTTAAGCGTCTTCAGTGTCTTTGGCGCCTTGAGCCCTTTGAGCTGCTTGACCTTCTTTATTGTATTCGGTTTCCTTTATTGCATTCGGTTTCTTCTTAGGAGTCGTGTATATCTGAGGCGCCTTTGGCGTGTCGTCCCATCGACGGAAAATTGTAAGGCCCCCTGTTGGAAAGTTCACCGTATCCCTTAAGGCCATCATGCACCAGAAAGAAGAATATTGATGATTACACCGAATAACGTGTAAGCCTTAGCAAAAGGGCCCATAAGAATACTATAGATTTTTCTGGCGTCAAGTCATAAAGTCTTACAACGAAAAATCCTTAAAATTTGCAAAGCAACAATTTTTGAAAAAAACAATCAAAAGTAATTAACGCCAATTAAACTAATATGCATACATTTTCGGTTCATGTTTTCATATTTGCAATAAATCACCCTTTTCAAATCAGAAATTCTCACAATAATTCATTGTTGCCATACATCTATAATATGTATCAAATTCTCAATACCATAACTTATTTCCAATCCCCATATAATGTCGGCAATTATGTCTCTTACTTAAGTTACCAAATCGGACCATCAAAACAAGAAGTGAATTGGTCAAGCAAACTATTATGTTTCCCAAACAACACCATTAAATGTCAAATTTCACTCTTGATTCACAGGACATGGTCGTCACTTTGCCGGAGTGTAGTATACACTCAGGATGTATTCTGTGGGTCTTGTGGTAGATGATGTAGTAGGAGAAATGTAAGTTATCCTTTAGCTAACCAATAAACTTGGTATTGTTGGTCAGAAATTCATCGATTAAATCTCAATTCACAACTTAAATGAATTGTTCATATACTCGTACGAGTATGTAGGAAGGATTCATATTGTGTGTCATAAATTGAAGCAACTTAACACAGCCCCTCAAGGACTTCCCGTTGCCGTCAACTATTATAGTCGTCGTCGTCGTCGTCTTTTGTCTATAGATGCAGATATTTTATATTTGCAACGCGTTTTGCAGTACAAATAATATCTGCAGGAGGTTATTACTCAATAGCGTGAAATGAAACACGATTTCAAATTCATTCCAACCTATATAATGTATATAACACAACAATGTCCAGCCTCCAGCTCTCAAGTGTAGGTAAGTACATTGTTGGAAGAGAAGAGAAGTGTCGAAGCGAAATTCACATCAACGGCAACGACAACCAAAACAGATCCGGAAGCTTTTAAGAAGGACATTTGGAGTGTTTATGTGAGCATTAAGCTATTATGTAACATCTCGCCCATACTCGCCTCCTGCAGCTGTAGATGAGAGTGCTTCCGAAGTTCCACCTCATCGTTGTTGTCGTCGTCGTCGTTGTCGTCGTCTTTATCGTCATTCTATAGTCCTTTGGTCGATTGGACAAAAGGACGAGACGATTTATAATTGGATGCAGTGGCTGGCTATGCAGTCGAGAGGAGTCGAAACTGCTTCCCATTTCATTTGTGATGTCTATATATTCATTGTACAAAATTTGTCCTGTATTTTACAGCTTTGATGGGCTATTTTATTTACCATGTAAGTGGCCATTTCAAGTGTTGTTGCCGAGGAGCAAGGAAGAGCGGAAGAGTCCAGGCGGGAAATATCTATGTTTCAGACATTTACATGACACAATGAATGGTAATTTGCTACCGAGTGAATTATATTCCTAGAAGATGTAGTGGGTTGTTGGGATCTGGGCAAATTGTTATAAATATGGATCAAGATGATATTCCATGGAATAGCAAGGATTCGAATGTATCATACCTATCTTCCGGTAAAGGAAATCGGATATTATATGGAATGATGGCGCGTGGCATTGTATAAATATATAAATCAGAGAGTAATTCCTCTACGTATAAAATATAATGAAGGAACGCGCGGTTTATTTATCCGTAAGTCGTAGTCGTATCTTCAAATAGCTACCATTAAAAGAATTCTGCGATGATAAATCTATAAATCTTTTTTTGTAGGTGTGATGTGTACACTTTGGGAATAATGTATAGGAAAAAAGGAAGCGATAATTTGTGTGGGAAAGATTAAAGTAGACATACAACTTATTTTTTAAATCAATTAAGATAAATCACCTACCTAACTGGAATGTTGTTTTAAGGCTTTTTAAGAAGCATTTTGATTAATTTTTCATCCTGTATTATCTTATTTCAATTAAACATTCTTTATCTAGTAAACAAGTACCCGATGGATTTAATTTTGGTACTCAATATTTTTGTATAAATCTTATAATACAACTATTTCACTCGATTACAATAATTGTGCACAAATATACCTCATTTATTAAGAATTATTTTTTTTTGTTTACTGTTGATATTGATTCTTCGTGGGAGAGAAGGAAGTTTTAATTTATAATTCGAATTGAGCTTTATCTGCCTACACTCATATTGATTCAGCCTACAAGTATACTCTGGATGACTAAATTTTATGCGTTTGAAAATTTTGCATTCACACACAATTTTAGGAGTATAATTATTGCAAAAATTAAATTGTATCTGCGCAAGCAAATCTATATTACAGAACAAAAAAAGCTATTAAATGATTCACACTTTTTACGATGGTAATTTTTTTTTTTTTTAAGTGAAGAAACATGTGTGACGTCCTAGAAATATTTATCAAAATAATGATTTCTTCCATTTTGCCTCAAAAAGAAAACAACTAAAATATTTCAACTTCGACTTCAAAATTTATATCAAACAAAAAATGACAGTTTTATATTTTAGTAATTATTTGGGAAAAATGAGCACTTTAGATGCCAGGCATATTATAGCAATACCATTTTTGATGACTTTATTGAGCAGCTGAAAAACTCAATTGGTAAACTTTGGTCTTGTATAAGCCTATTCATGGTTAATACTTTTTTTCTAACAACCACCGCCGCCGCCGCAATGTGGCAAAAGTGCTTGCGAAAGTTAATTTTCGTGTGTTCTTAAGATACATACTTATGTACTTACTTACTGAAGTCTTCAGACTTATACGTCCGTTGGTTTCCCCTTAAGGGGCATAGGGCCTCTACTACTCCTACGCACCATCGTGTACGGTTCCCGGAGATGTTTTTCAGCTCTCTTCAACTCTTCCCGTCGTCTGCCTGTCTGAGTGAAAGGGTTCCATTGCATTGCATGACTCGCAATGCATTCGTTACCCTTTTGAAGCGTATGGCCAATTCACTGCCACTTATGTCTTCGTATAATAGTAGACAGTAGAGACAATACTTCCAAGATATTGAGAATTTTCAACCATCTCTACATTGTCCAGAAATATTTACTTGAGCAGATGAGGAAGTAACAAGTTTTTGCCGAATTGATCCCGACGATTTGGGCTTCTCTTTCCAATCTTCATCATTTGGTGAAGATCCATGATCCTATGAGATAGCAAGCATACGTCGTCCGTGTAGTCAAGGTGTTTTAGGTATGATTGCAGTGTCCGCTGAATTCCTCTATTTTCATTTCACAAAGCTGCAGCTGCTCAACCGATTATTTATTTTGTTCTGCGGTGGTGGAACACCATAGGTATTAAAAATAAATTATTCACTAAATTGTCTGTTTCTAGAAAATATAAATAGTGTAAGCGTATGCAAAATTAAATGACTTTAAAAAAATAGTTTTAAGAAAATTAGTTTTTTTTTGTTGTTTTGGTGTAACGAACCTGTCATGATTGTGGTCCATTCCCTTTTTCTCTAATGTTACCAATTGCTCAATATTTTTGTAAACTTGCTATGAATTGAAAATTTCATTTTTATATCAAGAACAGTTGCATTTTAAAATGTTTTCGTTTTGAAGTTGCTTTGTTAAAAATTATAATTGTTGGTTCATATCTTGTTATTGTCTGCAGTGCAAAACAAGAATCATTTGCAAATAAAAACATCCTCAACTTTTAACTGAAATTCCGAAATAAACTAAACAAACAAACCTATGAAAAGAGTCAATCAAACCTAAAAAAAAAGCTGATGGGATCAATTGAAGCAAAATTAAGGCTGGTATTCACCGAGCGCTCTTAAATTTAAGAGTTTCTAAATTCAAAATTTCCTCCCTCATAAAAGGGAAATTCAAAAAAGGGAAATTTGTATGATCTAACGGTGGAGCTAAAAGGCTCTTAATGTTGAGAATGCTCTCTGAATAAAAGCCTAAAAACAGCTGACTGTGTCAAATAAAATTGAAATGTCAAACGAAATCGCGTGGAAAGCCACGCAATGGGTGACAGCAAAATCTGACGCAGTTTGATTATTTTACGAATCCATAACTTGACTTTATTATTTCTGCTATTGTGTTATGTCGTAAGATAAAATCTTAAATAACCAGGTGTTTGTTGGTAAGCCTCCAATGAGGTCTAAATAAAAAGCATTACAAATTTGCTCACGTCATCCCAGGTTAAAAGATGAGTTACTGAGTAAACCATTTGCCCTCTGGCATACCGGTTATCCCACCTTCTCAACAAAAGACATCTCTTAAAAATAAATAAAAACGGAAAATATAAACAAATTATTGCTGTGTCATTTGGTTTAATTTTTTAATACTAACAACAACAACAACTGTCAATCAAAAATGGTCAAAATATACTAAATGTAAATAAATTATTTTATATTCTTTAAATTGTTTTGTCGACGCGTTCTACTTCCTAATTGACGATGACGATGGTCAGATAGAGATACATAAGTATATAATATTTTATAGAGTGTGGGTGTTTGTTTTTGGTGATTTTATCATCGTGAACCATCACTTTATAATTTTCGTGTGGGGTATGTTCAGTGTTCAATTCAGAACTTAGAATTAGGGTCGTAAATTGACCGTGTCTGGGAATTTTACTGTGGCCTTATGCATCATACATTTTTCATTGTTTGTTTAATTTTTAAACCTTTCAAAAATAAAATTAACAAATTGTTTTTTTTTTATTAATGTTTAGTTTTAAAAGAACGTGATAGAGTAACCTTAATTATAAACGCTTCATCAATACAAAGCACTTAATCAAATACAATTTATATGCTTTAATAAATAACCAACCAACAACAACAAAAAAATATCTTTTTTTCAAAATGAAAATGGAATACACTCTGTTATAGTTATTTTGACCAAGTTCATGAGACAAGCTATCTTATTTACAGACGGGCCTGTTATACAAAAAAAATTAAATTTCTAAACTGGGTCAAGGATAGTGAAGAACTTGTTCTCTAAAAACCCAATGGAATACAAAAAAATTTCTTTTTAATTTGGTATAATGCTCTTAAATACTGAAAAAGGCTATTTTCCAAAAGAAATTTTAGTAATAGATAAATCATATTAGTCACACTCCTAATAGTGGTACTTCTTACAGAAAAATAATACACCAACAAATTTCTACAAATTTTTAAATAGATCCGTCAAGTCGTTTTTACGCTATGAATGGTCAAAGTCAAAAAAAAATAATTTGAGGAACAATTCTCATTGATTTTTAACAAACTAGTTTTTTTTTTTTTTTTGAAAATTAACTTTTTTCAAAAAAAATTCCAACACAAAATTGGGAAATTAAATTTGATAAAGCAACATCTTATATGACAGATGTTCAAATTCCTTATTGTTTTTGAAAATATTTGCCTTGTGCTATTTTTTAGAGATCGATCTTAAAATAAATAATTGTTGAAAACTAGAACTATAGATCTTTAGACTGGTTCTAGTCTTGACACAGCCAAAGATAAAGTTCTTCAAAGAACACTAAAAAATTTGATCCCTTAATTTTTTTTCTCTAGTGTATAATAGGCAATCTCTGGAATAAAATGGTTGCTCCCCATTTTTCTCACAAAAAAAGACTAAATCGGAAAAATTCTGAGTTGATACCAAGACGAGCCTTCAAAAGTCTCGTCTCATGGCCATCCCCACTCAGGCCCATAAAGGGGTTTTATTGCTCCTAGTTTTACAACTACTCCGACCTCTTAGCCGCGTTCGAGAGAAAAATCTTAGGGAGAATTGTTGGCCCCATATGTGAGGAAGGACGATTCCGGAGACGGTACAATCATGAATTGCACGCAATCTACCTTGAAGCAGACATAGTGACAAAAATTAACCTCGGTAGACTCCGGTGGGCAGGGCACCTAGCTCGCATGAGTGAAGAGGAGCCTGCTCGGAAAGTCCTTTGTGGTACATTCTATGGTAGACGGCAGCGTGGTAGACTATGCTTGGGCTGGAGAGATGGCGTAGACCAGGACGCCCGAAGCCTTGGGGTGCGCAACTGGATGGCGTCGGCTCAAGACCGAGATAGGTGGAGAGACCTGTTGAAGGAGGCCAGGACCGGATCCCTGTTGTTGAGCCGATGATGATGATGATGAGTTTTACAAAGTAGCCTGCCTTTTTATTGCCCTAAAAATGGACGCTAACATGGCAAGATACCCAATGAAGTGTGGTTTGTTTTTTTTTTGTTCAATTCATTTAGCCTTCTGACGCACTCTCATATTGATCAAATTGTTATTTTTAATTTTCTATGAACAAACATATCCAATCCACCCACCTTTAATGATGTATCTTAAAAAAAAAAAAACAGCTTATTAAAAGTAGATACTGAATAAATATCCAATCCGCACCTAATAACACCCAACATACTTTCTATAACATAATTATTATTTGAAACGTTACCAATCGACCCAGAAAAGTCAAACTATAGATATATATACCTAAACAATAAACAAAAAATTGCCAAGATAAATATACCTACCAAAAGTATAAATGATTAAAGACATCTTTTGAATAGATTTCTCTCCGGCTCGATTTTGCCTGTTCGAACGTTTTTCGGTAAAAGTGTTGTTGGTAAACTAATTTGCTAGCGTATACATTCTCTCAGCATACGGCAATTAGGTGATCGGCAAACAAACAAGCGTATACGCGTATACTACTTTTTCACTTGCCACTTCGCTATTCATTTTGAATTGTCAAAGTAAATAGGTTAACTAAACAAACAACACAAATGTATTTTTAAAAAGAGTTTCAAAACGATATAAATCTTAATCAAGTATCATAGGTGTTAAAAAAATTGACCTATGATGGTGGTGAAGAATTTAAAACAACAATAAAAAAAATGACTATGGTCTATATTTAGGGAACTTTAATTGAAACTAGATCAATTAAATCACGAGGAATATTATTGGGAATAACGATATCTAATAAATGATTGTGCAAATAATGTTCAACTATAATTTACAAGATGGTTTTATGTACATACACTAAATCTGTATGTATATTTTTATTTATATCGCAATAGAACATTTAAAAAATATTTATTTGTTTTCAACATGTAGATTGTAGGTATTTAAAAAGATATAAAAATCAGTTTTTTTTTTTAAGTTTAAGAAAAGTACAGGTCTGAGTCACACGTACAGGGTGGGCATAATGGGGCATATTCATAGTCAAACTTTAGAACCGAGTCCAACTGGCCTCAAGTCTAAAGTTAGCACACAGGTTAAAAACAGCTGCTATTCATAAAGAATTTGGCAGCTCTGTTTAGTAACAAACAGAATTCTACTACAATTTTAGTACTATTGCCTGTCAATCCATTGAAATCTATTCCATTTTTTGACAGATAAAAAGAAACAACTTAGTCAAAAGTGTCAACCGTTTTTAAGGATTAAGCTCCAATTTATCATTTGGACCCGGTTCTAAATTGTCTATGAATAACATAAACTCCAAGTTATCTTAGAAGAGACAAGAAACAACTTGTTAGACGATTATGAATATGCTCCAATAACTTTTATAGATATATAATTTTTTATTAATAATTAATAAATAATAAGATTATAAAGTTTGACTTAAGAGCGCTGTAACTCGTCTTAATTAATCTCTCACGTTTTTTTTTTAAGTACCTTAAGAAAAATTTAAAAAAAATTAAAAACAGAAGAGTTATGATTTTTTCAAATTAGGGAGTGGCCCACCCTGTACTCGCTTTGATTGATCAGAAATTAACTTTTGAAGTGACCTACTAGAAGTTGAAAAAAATCTTAAACATTCAAAATTTCATTTAGCTGTCAAAGAAACGTTTTTTAATGTTTTCAGGCTTCAATGATTTTTCAGTCATTTTTTGACTAATTTTAGAATGTTAACAGCTTAAAAAAGAAGAGTGACCCTAGTTTTAAAACAATGTAAACTAAATATTCATAGTGTTAGAATTTTTCGAACGATTTAAAAAAATTCAATTTTGCGACGTCTTTTGAGATTTTTTTGGGCCTCAAGATAGTTGCTGTTTTTTGTTGAATTTGTTTCAATCAGCAATTGTGGAAGTAATGATTTTTGTAAAACATTTTTTGAAGAATTTTTCGATGATTTTACAGGAATATTTCAAAAACTTAAATCGATATTCTTATCAATTCGATTAAGATTTGAGTTTAGGTTATCAAAAATCTTCGGAAAAGTCAATTTGATTTTCTATACTGAAAACTTTGTTGTTGTAAATAAACCGTAACTTCTACAATTTGAACCCGATTTTTATAAATACTAGCTTATTCTGTTCAACAGAAAGATGACATCAATTTTTGAAGGGCAAAATAGTTTTTCAAAATTCTACTTGAAACGGCCTTCAAAGCATAAAAGGCGTAAAAAAAATTAAATTTCTTAGATTCAATGCAAAATCAAATCTATACAAAATTTGGTAGTATGAACATAGTTGCATATTTTTTAAAAAGTACACAAAAGACACTCTTATTTCCGAAACTGAAATTCAAAATTTAATCTAAAAAATCCAAAATTCAAGAACATGAAGTGATCAGAGTGAAAGTGAGAAAATCGTTTTTAAAGAGCAGCGAAGAAGTTATAAAATTGTTGGTTTTGTTCACACTCGCATTTTTTTTTGTAGCTTATGCTTATTAGAAAATAAGGTTTTTTTTACATGTATTGCGAGTTTTCGACTAGTGAAATGATTTGGAGTTGAATGTTTCATCAAAAATGTCTTTTTCAGCAGATACTCAGCAATAAAAATCGGGAGGTAAATGTTTCAATAATCAAAGAAGGAAAAATAAAGAACTGAGACTTAAAACTAAATGTCAAACTAATAAATTTTTTATCGAATTGTCGGTAAGATATTTTCAGTTCTTTTAATACGATTTTTTCTTGAATAAAAAGTCATAAGAAAATATGTGTATAATAATTTGTATCTATTTTATCGGGTTTAGACTCTTTTTCAAATAAATTGTGTTTGGTCAGATAAGTCTAATAATCAGTAATTTCAATACTAAAATTTAATTTTCTAAGCATTTTAAAATAGTTCTCAAAAGTAATAAAATAATTTATTTTCAATTCATCGAATTTATAGCAAGTTTTGAACAAATCAATAAATTTTTTTACTATGGATTGGCATGATTTACTTGTTTATAAAAAGCGTTAAATTGTGTTTGAATTTAAAAATAAACTCAACAAAAAAACTAAAGCATTCGCCATCTGAAAATGTTCCATATATGTACTTAACTCCATATTTTTTTTTTAATTTCAAGTCAATATTTTACAAATAAAAATGTTCTTTTGAATTCTGGAATTCAATATATGTATGTATAAATAATCCATAATTGGTAGATTCAACTCCTGAAGAAGAAATAATTTTTCAAAAATATTCTTGTATTTTCTCAGATTTTAATTTTTCAATCAAAAATTCAAAAATCGTTTTTTTGCAAAGATGTTCGATATCAAAATAATCTATGGCAAAATAGGATCAATCTTTAAATTTTTTAATTTTCTAAAAAAAACCCACTTAAAAGATTTTTTAAAAATAAATGTCAATTGAAATTAAATCTGGAGTGTTTTTGAGCATAGAAGAATCTCATTCCCAGCGATAAGCTAAACCGAACCAAAAAAAAAATAAAATTCAAGATCTTATCGCAAAATTTTTGAATCTACCTATTTCGGGAATTTACATTAACATATTATGTTTATACTTTTAACGAAGAATGTGTGAAAAAGTCAAAGGTACTAAAATAATAATTTATTTCAGCGAATGCATCTAAAATCAAAAAATAATATTGTCCTTTTTTTCGTACTACATAAAAAAATATATCTGCATCAATAACCCTTTTGTTAATGCACAATCACTTCAAAATAAAACATTTTTGACAAAACCATATCAAGCTGTTTTGAGATTTGAGCATTCCCATTCCCCTACCTCTTCGAATCAACCTTGCCAAGGATAACACTTCAATGAACTCAACAAAAAAAATCCCAAGAGTTCCTTTAACTGGGTTACCTTCCATTTTTGTTCTTAAATGTATTTTCCTTTTGTCTCAAGGATATGTGGTGTGGTATTGAGGCTGAATAAATAAACTGCAGCTATGGATATACATAGAATTGAATCAAATCATTTTTACTTGATGGCATTATCCATATGCATATACAGGAATGTGTGCATTATACTCTCGGAGTGTAGCAAGCTCCACTTTTTGCCAAGGAGTGCACCAGAGGAGCATACCTACTCTGTGGTATTTCCATACAAAGACGAAGCCAGCAACAACAATCAAAAACAAAAGGAAACACACAAAAGTGGTTGGTTGGAAAGTTTGTGAAATCCATATTCATTCAATAATACTAAATGTAGCACATAATCCAGATTCAGATTTTATCGACAAAAATCATAATGGATATAGAAAGTTTCAACTCTGACAAAATATATTTTTAGCATTTCTTCCTTACGATTATTATTTTTTTTAAGAGAATTTAAATTCAATTAACATAATTGATGCGAGTTTAAAATTTTCCTCTTTAATTATATTTCACACTCAATTAAAATCAATTATAAAAATGTTTCTATAAGTTGTTCTCAAATTTGTTTTAACATTGTGAACATACGGATAATGGCTTTCATCATTTAACAAAAGTCCTTCCAAATGAATATCCAAATCGCACACCTAACCTACAAAGTGTTGATTGATTTCAGCATAATTTTTTTGGAGGGCAACTAACAGCTTCACAGCAGTTGGACGAAATTTTTTCATGATGGACGATTGTTTGTTTAGCGTTAACAGCATTTCAAGTTAATAAATTGGATGGGCAACAAGCCAAGGACTATAAATATAAGAGGGGTTCAACTGAACATTTTACACCTTGAAGTGATGCCAAGAAAAGAATGGAAATTAAAAATATTAAATTTTAATCATCATTGCCAAGATTATTTTAATGGAAGTACTGTTTTTGATTTAAAATAATGCATACTAAATATTTGGCTGTTATATAACGAAATGATAGCTATGGGTCATCAAAATTGAACAGGGGTCACTAAATCAATAAATCATAAACAGGGTGTCCCGTGAAGAAATCGTTTATAGTAAACTTTATGAGAAAAATTAAGCAGAACTTAAGTTTTGTGCATTTTTTCGTTCGGTGTATTTTTATGTGCATTACTTTATGTTTTATCAAGAATCGCGATTGAATTAAATTCCGTTTTCCGTCAACGGCTATCTCTAATGGATGTTGACACTTTTCATTTTTGTAAATCAAATATATTTAAAATCATTTTGCGCAAAGCGGTTAGAAGTTGAGTATGTATTTATATTGTGTTTTATTTTTGTAAATAATTTTGTACTCACGATCTGGTGATATGAAAAACCTCCAATGCAAACTTACCTGCAAAAAAAAAAAATAAAGAATGTTAAATTCAGTCTTAATTTCTTTAATCTAAAAAATTAGTATCAAGGTATCAAAACATTTTTTGAGATTTTAAAAATAATTATCATACAAATGAAATGAAATAAATATTTTATACTATATACATATGTATGTATGTACACTTTAAAACAAAATGTGTTTTTTTTTTTAAATTCGAAAAAAACATAAAAAAATTGAAAAATACGTAGAACCGTAGAGAACGTCAAAGTAAAAAATCGTTTTCATGGCAGGTACTACTAACGGGTCCGCCAAATAACTTTTTTTTTTTTTTTGAAAATGCTATTAAAAAAAAACTACTGAATATTTTCTCAAATTTCTTTTTTTATTTGAAAGTAAAATCCTTCCGGTTAGTAATGGAAAATAATTTCAATTAAATGGCTTCCTCGGCTGGCTCCAATTTTTAAGCACATTATCGATTGTGTGCAGCTGTATTTCACCAATGGCTTCACGAATATTGTCCTTTAAATCGTCAATTGTATCTGGCTTTGTCGGTGTAACACTTATCTTTTACGGCACCCCACAAATAATAGTCCAACGGTGTCAAATCGCAGCTCTGAGGTGGCCAAACGACATCAGCTTTGCGGCTGATAATGCGATCTTCAAAAACAGGGCGCAAAACATCGAGTGTAGCTTCGGCTGTATAGCATGTAGCGTTCAACATGGCCCGATAACGATCGCCATTGACTGTAACGGCTACTCCTTGCTCATTTTCGAAGAAAAATGGCCCAAATTATGGCTCTGGACCAAAATCCGCAACAAACAGTGAATCGTTTTGGATGTATCGGCTTTTCAATGTATGCGTGCGGGTTTTCTGTGCCCCAAATGCGACAATTTTGCTTGTATACATACCCGCCAAGATCAAAATGAGCTTCATCTGAAAAGATGATTTTTTTTTTGGCAAAATCGGCATCTTCTCTAAGTCGATCGCAGGCCCACGAAGCAAAAACGCATTGGATGGTCAGTTGTTCAAGCGTATACACAACCATATTCGTTCAGCGGAAGGATAAAACTAATTATCTGTCAAATCAGATAAAAGCTAAGTGTTAGGTACCATTCACGAAGTAAGCACTAGTTGAAAAAAAAAGTTAAATGGTGGACCCTTTATTAACGGTTTAGTTTTTCTTTCAAAAACCCATAGAAAAAATGTCATTGCAATAGTTGGAGCCGTTTTCGAATTTAATAAGAATTACCGAAAAAGTTTTTTTTGTCTGAGGTCTGAAAGTCTGAAGCAAATCACTACAGTAGTCGAGATACAGACAGGAAGGCAGACCGACAGACATAATTGCGAGACCGAATTTTTTCGCATAAAAAGAATGCACTAAATTACTTATTACATTTGTTAAAAAAGTTGAAAAAAAACAATAAAACTTTTCTAATTTTTTTTTTTAATTTACCAAAGTTTTTGAAATATTGAGAATATTTTCAATACATGGCAAAAATTCTTGTAAATTTGGAAATTGATGGGTTTTCAGTGTTTGGAAATGCAAAGCTCAAATTATTTTGCTTATGGTCTAGCAAAAAAGTCTGAATAACTCCTGAAAAAAAGCTTTTCCGTACAGAATTTTACAAAACAGAATTTCGCAAGTCAGTATTTTGACGTACAGAATTTTGTGTTTCCAATAGAATGACAAACAGAGTTATGGTCTTACAGTGTTTATTTATACTTTCTTTTTCTTATACAGAATGTTTAAAAACAGTAAATATTACTACCTTTTTAATTTGTTCCAACCAACGAAAACCTTTGTAAGGCTATAAAGGCATCCGTTTGGAGTAGTGAAGACCTGTTGAACAAAATCATTTTTAGTGTGGAGTACCATAGGGATGCACATTCAGTCCAACACTTTTCACACTTTTCATAGAAGACATAGTGAACATTTTACCATCAGGTAGTATACAATATGTTTTAGTTCGAATCAAAGCCATGCTTACAAGCTCACCCTCACTATACATTTCATCATAAAGCGATCAAACAATTATTGCTGAAATTATTGAAATGAGAAAATAGTCTAGCCGATTTAAATGACACGATCTTGGAGGCCCATTCTCGGTTCCGAAACGTGAAAATATGCGGTTACCAAAGGTTTCATTCAATAAATCAATTGTGGCATGAGCTGTGTGACATGTTGTACCGTATTGTTGAAACCACAGCTCCTGCACATCTTTGTTCAATTAAGGAACGAAAAAGTGTATAATCATTTCTCTATAGCGGTCAACATTTTCTGTTACTTTCTCTTATAAAAATCAGGATAGGAATCAGGATTTAGTGCACAATTTGGAAGCGTTGTTCAGACGTCAGTCAATTTATGTTGAAATGCCAAACCAAACTAAACACAAATCACTATACACCTGTTAAAATGGCCGCCAGTTAAAAAAGTGCTGCCAACTGAAAATTCTATAGGCACCTCTAAAAAAATCAACCTTCATTAGTAATCTAGTAACAAACTAAGATTAGTCTTGCATCGTACTAAATCCACTTAAATTTTGCAAGAATATTTCTTACTCCGACAAGCATTCGTTCGACGTTCAATAATATTACCGCGTCCCTTTCGTAATTCATTTAATCAATAAATAAATTTTACCTATTTAACCTTTCACCCACTTAAAATGTAATATTATTAACTTAGTTTACAGCTTCAGGCAATAATAATAATTGTATAAACTAAACCGAAAGTCGTCATAGATTTTGCAACTATATACAGATACACCATTCCAGTTTAACCATGTGCCATGTCCATTGTCTGGTCTTTTCACATTTTTTTGCAAATTAAAAATGTAGGCACAATTGCTATGCAACAACAAAAACTCAGTCTTGTGTAGGTAGGTATCTGATATCATTGCAATTTTGTTACTTAATGTTCCTCATATATTTTATGCCTTTCCCTTTCCTGTCAATGATTTTTTTTTTTTAAATTGCATAAGAAACAATTAAAAGTTTTGAAGTTTGCGAAAAAAAAAATCTATGAATATTGTTGTCGTTGTCATTTAAAAGTTCTTTCAACTCTGCGATGCGATAAAAGTCTTACTTGATTTGCATAAAAATCGTTCCTTCTATAATTTCAGTTCCATCGTTCGCCGTCGCTCGTCGGTCGTTGTCTCTATTGACACCCATAAAGTATCACCAAACTATCTAAATTAATTGATTTAATTTATTCCATTCGGCCGATGGCAATACACATTCAATATTGGCAAAAGATTAAGATTAAGAATTCAAACAGAAAAAAAATAGAGAACTGAAAATTGTGTCATTGGTTTGTTTAAACCTTAGATCAGCACCAGCTTTAAACATTTCAATGGTTTTGAACAGGAAGTCGAACAAATGATTGATACCAAATAGAAACCTCTTTGTGACTGGGCATAAAGACTCGAGACAAACCAGATCGCCCACACAAATCATTGAGCTGTTTTTGGACACCGGAGTGCCAAGCCGCAGCCGCGTACCGCGTACCGCCTCATGCTGATGCCTGGTAAATTTTGCAAAATCGGGATTGGTGTCACTTTAATCTCGTTTTAGAGTCTGTTACATTAAATACCGTGCAATCAATGAGCACGCTATATTTGCGCTATGAACACACAGGCAGAGTTGGAAAATATTTACTTTCTTGAATTATAATTCCAACAGGAAACCTACGCAAATTTTTTTTTTTATTTTTTTTTTTGTTGGTAACTCGCGCAGATGAATCAGATGGTTCACGAGACGGACGAGAATGTGCGACGACGACGACGATAGGATGTGTGGTTCGTGGTTCTGGTGTTAGCAATCGTGTTTGAAGGCTCTTTGTGAACCTGCAACATCATCGCAAGACAGTAGCTTAGCTGTATATCTTTTGCATTTTCTAAATTAAACGGAATTTTTACAAATCAGGTTTGTTGAAGCTGCGAGTGTTAGCTGTGCAGTGTTGTTCCATGTTGCTTGCATAGATGAAGTTGAACCACTGGCACTGTAATAGCGTTGTACTCATTGGGAAGGAATGCCAAACCCCCTTTAAAACGTGGTCAGTGGCCTGAAAGTGAGCGCCCACTATGTACCTATAATATATTGTGGTAGATCAATTTGGAAACTACGTCCGCATATTTGGTCGGTAATTGAGCTCAGATTTGTAGTTATAAGCTCTGTGGATAGAAAGAGAGAGAGATAAGGCAGAGATATTGTCATAATGGTTTTTTTTTTTTCAATTTTATTAAATCTAGTTCTAGTCAACCGGAACGGCGAAGGTGCTGATTTTGAAAGATTGTAGTTGGTAAATGCTTTGACTGAAAAACAAAAAAAAAATGAAATCCTGTTTAACTTCATCTGCAATAAAAATGAATTATTGACTTAAAGGAGAAGCAAGTGAGATTCCTAATCTATAAATGTGTCACCAATGTTTTCATACTGTGTTTTATGACCAAAGATAGTCATATAACGAGCATTCAAATTAAAGCAGAGTTGTAAAAGATTGCAATCCTTTGGAAATACAATCTTTCGGGAATGCAATCTTTATGAAAGATTACATTCAATCAAACTGCGCATCCGAACTATGCTCAGCATTCTTTTATCTTAGAAATATTGCAATCGGCATTTTTTGCATCCTTTGAATTTCTATTGGATCCTTTTGGATTCTTTATTAAATGTTTTGTATTTTCTTATACACTCATGTATTTACCAAAATTTTAATTTTTAAATGCAAATAATTTAAAGAATGGGAAATAATACAATTAATTCAAATGATGCAAAAAATGTATGAGGTCCCAAAAGATTGCAATCATTTTATTGCAATCTTTTGAAGGATAAAAAGTGGGTGATGGCAATCTTTCTTTGGAAAAAAACTTGCCAAAACGATAGGGTTTCTTACATTAAGTCAAATTGTTTTTATAAAAATGCATATTGATGTAATTTTTTTGATGTCAAGTATTTTTGTGTGGTGTGTGGGGAAGAGAGGTAGGTAAAGCCGCCATCTTGAAAAATATGAAAATTTTGAATTTGATGAATAACTTCATACATATTTTTTTTCGGAGGAATGCATTCACAAGAATTTCATTCTTTCACAGCCGTGTCGCAAGAATATTGGAATTAATTACATTATTTATTAGAAACAAATAGAGCACATGAGTTTCAATGTGGATTAAATTACTTTTTCTAAAAGAAGCCGCATTAAATCTTATTTTTCTGGTCGAAAATTAAATCGAATCAAATACATTGAACATATCAATCTGTGTTTTATAGTATAAACACTATAACTCCATTCAAAAATTCCCTTTTACCACCATTTTATGCCAAATTGGATCCTAAACGAAGTGGCCAATTTTTTCCAATACACAAAAAATACAACTTCACAAATGTGGCAACCCTTAGGGCTATTTAAAAATTGGAATCTAAACATTTCTTTTAACATATTGTATGACTATTTCGGATTTCATTTTTAGGAACTATAGTTTCAACTAAAGTTTTTTTTTTTTAAATGCAAACAAATCCAATTTCGCTTCTATATAAACAATATATTTTTAGAAAAATATTACCTCTGAAAACTATTTAAAACAAAGGTCTGGTAAAGTTCAGGCAAGAGTATGATAACCGGGGCGCCGAGAAATGATAACGGATTTTTGTAGAACACGGCAATACAAGCATTTTTTACTATGGAAGGGGGGGTCTATCTCCCCCCGTTTAGGCGGTAGGGGCAATTTAAAAAATATGTACCTTAAATGGAAAAAAATGAATTAAAAAATAACGGTAATACTTAAAATTAAATACTATACGTTATTTTAAAGCCAACATTCTATTCTATTAGCCAGTTTTTGAATCAAGTCAAAACTATGCATAGTTTTTGAAAAATTTAATTTTAAACTCAAAATTTGAGTAAAAAAAAGTTAAAAAAAATTTTAAATTTCAATATTTCAAAACCATAAGTTTATAAATAATTTTTTAAATAATTTGTTGCTCTTATTAATTTTCAATCAAAAACTGAAAACTAGATGATTTTATGCCTTTTAGTTTTTGAGAAAATTGAAAATAACCACAAGTACTATTTTAATTTATTTATGTTTTTTTTTGCTTGAGTGGTCTTATTGTGACAGTAATAATGGTAGGTGCGAGTTTGGGTATATGCAACAGTGGGGTGTGTGCGAGTTTATATGTATGCAACAGAGGGGTCTGTATGGGGGGCATGTTGCCCCCCTGCAACCCCCCTGCTTGGGCCCACTGTAGGATTTGGGGTAGGTGCGAGGTTGGGTGTATGCCACACCGAGTTGTGTATGGGTGGTGCAACCCCCCTGCTTGGCCTCACTATAGGATATTGGATGCGTTCAAGATGGCGTGGGTGCTAGGTGCGGTGAATGCAAAGTTTCTTTTGATTTAAATGCAAAAGATTTAAGAAAAATTAATTTATCCTAGGTATATCTTAATCCATATTCGATTATTGCCATCAAAATAAGACTACGTAAATACTCAAGCAAGGCAAAAATAATTTAATTAAAATATTTTTTTTTTTTGATCAAAAATAAATTAAAGCAATGAATTCTACAAAAAAATAACAGTAGGTAATGTTAAAGTTTTGAAAAATTACACTTTAAACCTTATTTTTAACTTTTTTTTGCCCAAATTTTGAGTTTAAAACAATTTGTTTAAAAACTATGCATAGTTTTGACTTGATTTAAAAACTGGCTAATAGACAGAAGTGTTGGCTTTAAAAAAATGTATAAAACTTAGTTGTAAGTATTACCGTTATTTTTTAATTATTTGTTTTCCATTTAACGTACATATATTTTAAATTGCCGCTACCGCCTAAACGGGGGGAGATAGACCCCCCCTCCCATTGTTAAAATTGCTTGTATTGCCGTGTTCTACAAAAATCCGTTTTCATTTCTCGGCGCCCCGGTTATCATACTCTCCCCAAGTTCAGGGTGTCAAAATATAGGTCTGAGTCTTGATTTAAAAATACAATTATTTTTTATTTTTCTGAAAATATCTGCGGTATTTGTCTTCTCCAATAGAATAGTCTGTTGACTTAAATTCTACAGTTCATAATTTTTTTCATTTGATAAAAAACACATTTCTAGAAAACTGTCATCACTCCTTTCCTTTCGTTGGCAGCACTAATTTTTTTTTATTGTTGGCTTCACCTTGTTGGCTTAGATGACGCCGCCGCCGCACGACAATTGAAGTTTCTTATAGTACGTACTTGGCGGGCCAGAATTATCTACGGTAATTAAGCTATCGTAAGCTACCACTGTCGCCTGCAGGGCAGTATAAAGGCTGCCAGGCCTCGGACTTAAGGGGTCCATCTGGATGTAACCTTCACGGTTGCCTGGCTTCACCGGAAGCTTAATTCTGGTACCACGTGAGACAGGAGCCCCTGGGTCATATCCTTCTCCGGTGCCGTTTTGGCATCGGTCGGCTTGGCTCAGACTGTCTAATCAGGTAGGTCCCCTAGTAAGAGCATCGTGGTGGTTGTGGTTACCCAAATGCGGAAACATAGGTGATGCTTCGATTCTTCCTTCCATATAGAATCGTTGCATACAAGAGCTGTTAGATAGACCTCGCCCCCAGCAAGGGGTGTAGTTCATGCCTTACATGACTACAGAATTGCACTGGGTTAGTATTCGTGCTGCCCTGGGGTGTTGACCAGCACTTTTCTCTGGTTCTAATATTATCGGTAAGCCCACCGTGAAATTAATCTTAAACAGAAGGCGTTCACTTCAAACGTTCTTTCATATCTGTCGCCTGCATATTGTGAAAAAAGGCTTTAAATTCCATTTCTTTTTATAAATTCTATCTCATCAGATGTTTCAATTCCCCCTTCTTTCGAAACACTCAATTATGTATATTTAAATAAAAATCCAATAAAGTAGAAAGTACGGGGTACAATTATAAATGTTGATTATTATACTATACGAACCACTAATCTCTTAAGTACAACCCTCAACGTAAATCCTTCTGTTATTAAATAACAATTTGCTAGGGACAAGTATTATTATTTCAAAAATAAATGAATTTTAAATCTTTTCTAATTATCATACAAATTAAAAAAAAAAAAGCCACAAATTCTCTCTATAGTCGATTATAATCAAAATACCTATAATTACTTACATTTTTTGTTAATTCCCTTAATTAAAATTAAATAATTGAAAAGCCTCCGCATTAAACAAAACAATTTTGGAATAATTTCAATAATATTGACCATACCTATTTTAAAATTAAACAAAAATATTTCCTCTTCAGCACCCTCGAGTACAACAAAAAAATAAAATCCACATGGAATTGCTTAGTAATCCTAAATTTCAATCAAAAAGCTTTAATATTCTAGAACAGCTATTATAGGGAGTTGATGGCAGTACAAAAAAAAATTGAATAAGACCAAGAATAACAAATGGCATGCTAATGTTTTCAGAGTCAAGTCATGCATGCAGTACCGAGAGAGAGCACAATCCCGAATGATGGATTTTCGAATCTCAGAAATGAGCGATTTTCAACACCAAAAAAGTGCCAATTTAGGCTTTCGAATTCATCTGGTGAGAAATACATTTTTTTAGTACTTAAGCACTAAGCATCCAACAATCCACTAAGAATCAAACAATTAGTTGAAGCCATAACAATAAGGTTTATCGTGATCAAAAATTTCTCCGGAATCTCTCCCTTCTTCAAAATTTGGGAAATCGTGGTTGAAGTGACCCTAGAAATTTATTGAAATCGGGAAAAAATATTCTAGGCGAACTGGGTTGTCCTCAAGATATTTTACATCTGCCAACGTAGGTAGGTTTGCAGTCTTCTAGTGACAGTAGATGTGACTTTTCAATTGATGCACCATAAAAGCTTATAGAGTAAATTCTTCATATTTTGAAAGAAACTTTTGCTTTCCCGATTTTGTTGTTAATATCCCCCTCAGTTTCGTCATCGTTAGATAAAAAAAACTCCCTAACTATTGAACATTTTTTCTACTGCTTGTTCAGAAATATTTAACTTGAACAGATGAAGACATTCTAAGACTTAACCTTTTTGTTTTTGCGGTATTGATCCTTAGCCCAAGGTTTTCAGCTCTCTCGCTACCCTTGTTTTTATTTGTCGGAGATTAATGATCTCATGAGAGAGGAGAGGAATAAATCATCCACTTAGTTTAGGTGTTTGATTGCAGAATCCACTGAATTCCTCCATTTTCAGTCAACAAGTAAACATTCCTGCCTAATCCCACTTTGGATTTCAAACTTTTCTGACGATCTTCCTTTATGCAGATTGCTAAAATTGGATCCATCATTATGTAGCCTTGATAATAGCGATCGGTTTATCTGGGATGACCTCGCAAATCAAATAAATTCTCAATTGACACTGGTGAACATCTTTTCAAGGACGATGAACAACAGGTGAATTGGTGATCGATATTTAATGATCGATATTCGATGATGATCCGCAAAATCACACAGAAAAATCCAGTGTAGTCCAGTGACCTCGATGTGATCTTTTATTCACATCAGAACGATTCTTTCTAATAACTTGACTATTTTAGCAAACACGTGGATTCCTCTCTAGTTTTCCGCACCCAATAAGATGATATAGTTATGCAATACGTAGCATCTACTTCGTTTCTCCCTGCTGCCGGAGTAGATCCACTACGAGTTTTGAGGTGTTACCTTTGTTCGATCTTTTCCAAAGTTCGGTTGCGTGGCATTCGGGTATTTCCTTGAGATCTCAGAACTGCAGCCAATAAGATGTCTACACGTGGTGCACTTTAGCCGATGGCAAAAGATCTTCTCTTCGAGCTAACGCTGTAGGATTGTACACTCTATCCTGAAACCTGGCTTTCACGATCCTAAAACCAAAGGCAACCAAGAAATCGAGCTATTAAGACCAGTTTTGGAAAGGCTACCCAAAGCAGCCCGAGAGCTTCCAGAGCATTTCCAAAATAGAGTAGTACAGTATTCCGAGTTAGAAAAGTTTGGTGGTTGGGCTCGGGAAAGTTTAAGTCTCTAACATCTAAGATATCCAATTTGTATTTGATGAATTCTTTCCATAAGTTTAGTTTGAAGACCTTCACTTCCGTTGACGAGAAGCGTCCTTATATTGAAGAAACCAATCCCTGTCCGGCTACAATAACCCAAAATCGAGGCTAAATGTTGATTTCAGTAGCCGTCTCGATTTCAATTACGAGGGTTGCTAACTTCCGTTACCTATCCTAGAAGGCTAGGCCTATCACACTCTTAATTTTAGTGTTTTAACATATATAGGAGAAGTAAATAAAAGTGGAAAACCTCTTACCTAAAGTTAACACTACCTTGTTATTTTATTTTCAATGAGTGAATAATAGTTATCTAACTTTCCAATCTACCATCAGCTCCTTAAGTTCTTACATACATTTTTTTTTTAACAAAAATATAATCGAATCGAATTTCAATAAATGACTCCCTGAACAGGATACATCACTTATATAAGGTTTAAGAGCTGGACATATTTTTATAGTGCGCCCCCAATTGAACGAGAAAACACACAATGAGAGTGGCAGAAAGGCGTTTGTGATCTGCATACAAATTATTACCATGGCTCACTGCATTCACATAAATATTTTAACTACCTACATTTGTGTTTAGGCCAAAAACCGAAGAGCCTGAAGCTGATGGAGAGACAAATCAATGGAATAAGAATATTGTCATTTGCCAATAAATTCTAAACTGCAATGCAGTGTATACTTTATTGTAGGTGCATACTGCATATATATGCAATGAGGTTTATTGACTCTACAATATGGGTGTTAATTATTTATACATTTGAGGTAGAATTGGCCTTTTGCCTCGGTAGATACATACGTTTATTTACAATATCACATATGGAACACGTATGTTTTAGTTCCCATCATCGCAATGTCCTTTAATTTAAGCTTCTATATACTTATGGGTGTATGTTGCTATTTTTAGTTTGCAGCAGAAACAAATTTCAATATTCGACATCGGTGCTGTGCAGCAGTTAAACTTATCCGTTTAAGTACATTTATAATCGCTTATTGTTGTTGGTTTTGGTAGAAAACGTTGTATATTAATGAGCCACAAATGGTAATTATTACGTGCGGTCAAGTGGATGTAGTTAATACTTATATTGAATTGTTGGGAATTGATATCGAAATGAATTTATATCATAATGATGCTTGATGGAATGCTTACGTGTTATTATTTGTACAAGTTCGTTATTTAATATGACGTTTGGGTATTTAGCTTGTGTTATGCAATCAGTTTCTCATCAATGTAAATAAATCCTATATTATTAGATTGTATAAAATTCTGAAAGATTAGACGCTTTGTGTCATTCTAAGAGCTTGGATTTAGAGACTTGTAAGAAATACTACGTCCTTATTGCTGTTTTTCTTTATTAGTTCAGAGCAGAACCTGAACTTAAAAAAAAAAAAGAGGCTGGGTGCGACCCACACTGATAACTTCCCATTTGATCTTGAAAACTTTATATTTAGTTTTTTTTTCAAATAACCAAATTTTCTGCGAAACAAACTTTAGCTGTTAAATTAAGATTGAAAAGCATGGATTTTGAATAATGTAAGACTTGTACATATATTCCTCTTAATACAAAGTTTATAATTAAATTATAATATTATAAAAATAAGTTTATAATTAAATTATAATATTATAAAAATTATTTATTATTTCGGTTCCAGACATTTTAATTGAAAAATTTTTAAAATGAAATATTCTCATACATATAAATGATATGGTTTGGTTATTGAATCAAGGGTACTTCAATAATATATCTGCTCTAAAACTAGATATCATATTGTGCCTGTTTGTGTTTTTCCTTATAAAGATTTTCATTCCATTTTCATAATGTACAACATATCCTAAAACAATTTTAATTTATTATTTATAAGGCTGGTATTTGTTTGGTGTAGTTTTTAAACTTCGAAAAACAATATTTTCCAGTTATTAGTGGAATTTTCTTGGTTCTGTTTAAATTTTTGTTTAAAATATCAGTTAAATATTATGTCAAATATATACCCGCTGTAAAAATTTTTATTTTGTATAAAATTAAATACCTAATGGCAAAGTCAATATCATTGCTCGTTCTCAGGATATTCGAGTCGAAAAACCAATTTTACCACTTTTTAGTTTATTTTTTTTTATATTTTTGTCAAAAACTGTCAATTTGATAATTGTCAAAATTTAACCTTTCATAAAAAATTGTACTTTGTATAAAATAAAATATTTTAGAAGGCACAGTTGTTCGTTCTCTGAAATACAATTGTAACTACTTTTCTTTAGAATTTTTAACAGTTTTTGATTATTTGTTAAAAAACAGCCCATTCAATATTTATCAAAATTTTATCAGTTGCTAACAATTATGTTATGTAGAAAATAAAATAAACAAGAAGTCAATATCGTTACCCGTTTTTGAGAAATTGGAGTCGAAAGACAATTTATACCAATTTTTGGTAGAATTTTTTAATTTTTTTGTAAAAAAACTGCCCATTGAATATTTTTGAAATTTTCACCAGTAGTCAAAAACACCATTTTCCGGAAAAAAAATTATTTTAAAGTTAATATCGTTTTTCCATCTAAGGATATTCGAGTCATAAAAACTTTTTTTTTAGTTTTTTTTATTTGAAAAAATAACCGTAAATCGATTTTTTCCAAATTCATACTAAATTTGTATGACGTCATAATGTGTCGAATAAAATTTATTTCAAGTCAATAGCATTATTTGTTCGTGAGATACTGCTATAGTAAAAAACAACTAAGTGAATATTAATAAACGCCTTTTCAGCTTTTTTCGAAGTTATTATCTGTAATACAAAATTTATTTCAAGTCGATATCTCTACTCGTTCTTGAGATATCGACGACGAAAAATGGTACCAGAACGTACGTACGTACGAATGTACGAACGTACGAACGTACGTACACACGCACACACAGACATCTCTCTAAAAATGATTGATATAGGCTCTAGGGACCTTGAAACGTCGAGAAATGTCAAAGATTTCAATTTGACAAATCGGACCGATTACAATAACTCCCTATGGGAAGTTAAAAAGTGTTTTTGTTTACCTCAGAACGTTCAGCACTTCAATTTCGTGTTTCTTTTTTCGCTCTGAATATGTTCAGAGCACGTTCTTTGAGCTCAAAATAAAAGGCTAGAATAGACAGCGTTCAAAGTCTGCAAACCACACGGAAAGTGACAACTGTGAAGACAAATGAAACAGGTGACAACTAATGAAGTGTGCTATAAATCGGAACACTCAGAACAGAGCACGTTCAGTTCTGAAATGGTTCAGAGAATGCTCGGAAAATTCGGACTCTGTTCAGAGCTCTATTCTGATCTAATAAAAAAAAACCTCCATTAAAGTAGGAATGAGTTGGTTTCGCAAATTACGGAAATAGCGTTCACATTACAAATTTTGAAAATTTCGTTTGATTCTCATTGCTATTCTCTCTTTCTGTCTCATAGAGACATTTCAAATTATTGAGGCTGATTCACAATCGAATCCAAATTTATGTTTGGCTCAATGCGTTCACCTAATTTTCCGAGATAATTTCGTGCAAATTTGATTGATTTAACCTCATTTGGAAATGTGAAGTTGTATGGGAAAATAATTTTAGAGATAATTTGGAAATTTTAAAAGACATTACGTCATTTGGCGCAATGAAAACAGGCTATAAGTCTTTTCTTATACGCCTAAAATAAAGGTACAAAATTGCACTTTCAACTCATTTGAAAGAAATGACAACTTTTGTAACTTGTGCGGTTTCAGTGGTGTTTGCCAGAATCGGGCTGTAAGAATTATGCTCAGAAACTTAAACTATCAGAATTTAAACTAGCCGATCTAGGGGATGGGGTACTATAGGTGCTAAATTCCCCTTCCCCATTCTTAGAAAATACTAAATATCAAAAAAACGCCAGTATTTAAACGAGCATGTTTTTTTTTCCTAGCCCCAAATGAATTGACGAAAAAAGGGAGGCAAGCGTTAATCTGTTTATAGATGCTTATTACTCAACCCTAAGTTCCCTTGGGGGAAAAGAAACAAAGAAATGCGGTGGGGCTAGTTTTCCTTTTAAGCCCCAAGTAAATTGGAAGAACAATAAAGTATGGGTCTATTTAATTTATACAAATATGCGTGTTTTTGTCTAGTCACATATTCAGGGCCAACATTTCATGTAAGGTGGTTCCACCCCAAAGGAATTTGATGAAAAAAAAATAAATTCAAGCCTAAGCTGCTTGGGCTCGGCGAAGGTGACCATGAAGACCCAGGGCCTAAGTGACTTACAACTTCCAATTATTCCTATATACCGAGCCGCTACCGATACTCTTGGAAAATTTTTCAATTTCTCGCAAGAGGCAGAAACCCTTGAAAAAAAACATTTCTGCTCAAAAATAATTTGTATTCAAATACAATATGCATGTTTCCAAATTCATAAGTTGTGTATACGAATAACAAATAACTTGCCAAGGGAATTGTAATACGTTTTTTTTAAAAATATCAAATATCAAAGTTAACTCACAAAAATTTTTTGAATCATAACTCAGAAAACTTTATTTTTCTTAAGAAATTGACAATATTTATTTTTGAATTCATGATTTGAATCATTATTGTGGATTACGCAAAAAAAATAAACATTATAAAATTTGGAAATTTTTGACTACAGGACCTGACCTCGTGTATGGATTTTCATTATTTTTCGAAATATTGCCAAAATTACCAGGCAAAATTTACTTTTTTTTTAACTTATTTTTCACAGTACTAGTTTAACATACCGTATCATCTGGTAACCCCTTGACGTTAAGTTTCGGGACACAGAATAGACAAATTAATCATTAGATTCTCCGATATCTATGCCCAATTCCACGAAAACCCGTTATTTAGGTGAAAAGCAGAGACGAACAAAACATAATTGAAGATAATAATTCATCTAAACATTTCTGG
This sequence comes from Syrphus vitripennis, assembly GCA_958431115.1. Lineage (NCBI taxonomy): Eukaryota > Metazoa > Arthropoda > Insecta > Diptera > Syrphidae > Syrphus > Syrphus vitripennis. Next base: position 28,454,933 of record OY288110.1, read on the forward strand.
TATTGTTTGAGGCCGAGCATTAATTTTCTGCCAAGGTCGCATTTGAAAAAATGCTTATTTTTAAAATTTTCTTTGCTGTGCTTTTATTTCATGTCAGTACCTAATTTTTATTTTTTTCTTAAACACACGAATACAAGAATTCTATCATCACTGAAAACTTTATTTTTCGATTACCATACATCCGCAAATTGGAGCATAAATGAAGTAAGCTAAAACCGTTAAAATCATTTTTGAATAGCAGATGACTTTTATCAAAGTCATTTTCGTTAAATGTCAATGATCCTCAAGATACCGTTTCACCATGGTTAAACACACTCTTCCCTCCTTGCTCTTTACGTCGTCATCTCAACTGATTGCATCTTTAGACTTTAAATGTAAATACAAAATTCACAAAATGTCGTGCATGCAAATGTCATTTGCTAGTGTCAAGAAAGTAATACCATGTTGACATTTTGAACACAAAATGGTCGATTGCAGTGTGATGTTGATGATGATGATGATACACTGCTTACTACATGCAGAATGTTGCGCCTGCGTGTTTGTTTTAAAGAATTTTTCATGCCACAATCTGCACAATGTATCGGTTGGTTGTGGTCGGCTTTTTGCAAGGTCGCTCATAAGATAGAAAATCAAAATGGTTTGTGTGTGTCATTTTTGTTTTTGAACGAAAACAAAAGTAAAATATATTCTTTACGTCATTTAAAATTCAAACCCTTACATCATCGTCATTTTGCATTCAATTCACACATTGAGTCGCGACTATCGACTGAGAATTAGAATGACGCTTCGCCGGAGTCAAATTTGGTTCTTATATAGATTTTTTTTTATTTTTTGAATAAAGTATAATTATGGAATGACAGTTTGTGTATTGTTCGTATCTAAATATCAAAGAGCTCAACCGAGTAAAGAATAAAAATGCTGTGTTTTGCTTTGAATATCAATTTTTGTATAGCTATCGTTTTTTTTATTGATTTTTATTTTATTTGAATAACAAATATGGGATTGTTGAAAAATAAAATCAAAGATGATGATATTCGATAAAAATAGATAGTAGGTGATAATGACAATTATTTTTATTTATTTTGTCACTTTGCCAAAGTTATCACTTCACAAAGATATTTATTGTATTTGGATATTATTTATCTTTTTTTTTTTTGGAAATTTTAAAGTTCTAAGTAGTTGAAGATTCGTCATCAACATTCCAGTTAAAAAAAGATTGATTTTCTAAATCAACAATTGGATGATAATCACGCACGTTAATGTTCGTTTTATTATAACTCTAAATATAAGCTATCCTTAAGCTACATGGTATTGCCTGATATCAGCCTATTATAGTATACGGATATACAGGAGCAAAGCACGTACCCTTCTATTGTTTACCGATAGATAAATATGTACAAATGTATATAATGCTTAAAGAGCTTTGGTCGTTTAATGTTTGGCTGCGCCCAGATTACTACTTTGATGACCTTAAGTGCAAAATTAATTAACGTTTCTTAATGGTGGACTATATATACATAGATAGATATAACCTTCAGTGCTAGAATTGATGTTTTGTTACATTTATATAAAAAAGGGTGGAACCAGGAAACGTGTGTCCATATAATAATGACCGTTTATTTGGTGTGGCAAATGATTGGTAATCCTTTCTATTTTTTTTTTAATAATCTCTTTATTTTGAATGATTTTATGCCCATAAGCGCTTGGTCATTGAGTTGACCCTAGTGTATATTCATAACAGAAACTGATTGCACCAGACAAATAAGCACCATGACAAACTATCGATTACATAAGTTTTATTCATAAAGGAATAATAAATTAATAAATTGGAAACAAAATTGACAGGATACTTGAGAAATAATTTATTAGTAGGTAGGTACTATCACCAAAACTTGTTAGTAGGGTGTTTTTTTTTTATAAATTCGAAAAAAGAGGATGAGTTAAATTGAACTTAACCGTTGTAGTATTTGAATACTTTACGAACGATAAAAAACCAATTCCTTGACAATAATGGTGGGATCTTTAAATATCCCTTAATTTAGTAGATACATATTAGCGCCAAATCAATGGTTCTTAGTAGTGCTCTAAAGTAAAAATTAGTTCTCCAATAACTTTGGTAAAAAATAATATTCGTCTAAATTATTTATTATTATTGAAAGTATCCTTTAATAACTATTTCCTTTAGAAATAAAACAAGGACTCCTAAATTCCAACAATGATGATTTAAATAAATAAGTCCGAAGTTACCGAACAACAATTTATACCGTCAAGCTATTGGGTCTCTTCTCTATATAGCAACTGTTTCAAGACCAGATGTATCCTTAGCTGTTAATCTTTTGAGCAGACGTATACAATCTTCATCAAGTGAAAGTGACTGGAAAGCTGTAAAAAGAGTTATACGATATCTTAAGACTACTATTGAGAAATCTTTATGGCTCCAATCGAACGAAGAAAGAACGTTAGTATGCTATGTGGATGCAGACTGGGCTGGTGATTCAAAAGATAGAAAATCGACCAGTGGATACGTATTCCAATTCGCAGGAAGTAGCATAGCTTGGTCAAGTCGAAAACAGACCTCAGTAGCTATGTCATCAACCGAAGCGGAGTATGTAGCGGCATCACATGCAAGCCGAGAACTAATTTGGCTACGAAGACTCTTCACAGAAATGGAGGTTAATATTAATCAGCCCACAATTATATATGAAGACAATCAAGGATGCATTCGCCTTATTGAATCCGACAAGTATGGAGCTCGAACCAAACATATTGATATTTGCCACCATCATATAAGAGACCTACGGGAGAAGAAAATCATTCAACTAAAATACTGGCCATCAAATGAAATGAGAGCTGACATTTTGACAAAACCACTTGCTAAAGATATTTTTCTTAAACTTTCAAATTTATTAGGAATTCGAAAAGATGACCAATCTGGAGCGAGAGGGGGTGTTGAAAATGCGCATTCAGATTGTTCAGTACTTTAAATTATTTATAATTTGATTTTAGATTTTTGTTTCGAGTAAATTTTCTGAAAATGTTTTTGTGAAAATTAAATTATTTTTATTATTAAATCATCATTGTTGGAATTTAGGAGTCCTTGTTTTATTTCTAAAGGAAATATTTATTAAAGGATACTTTCAATAATTATCAAACAAAAAGTTTAATAATACCAGTATCAACCTATTTAAAAAAAAAATAAATAATTTTTTTCAACTTCGATCCTTTTGATTAGTTAAAAGATTTTTTGGTTTGAATTTATTAAAAGTTCAATTCTCAAAACTTTTTTCGGAGATTTAATGAAAAAAATATTCATTTGCGAAAACAAAACTGTCGTTTTAAAAATGGTGGTCTTAATTCGAAAATCTAAGAATGTAAGCTTCAATTACTAAAGCAAAAATATTTACCTGTTGGCACTAGAGCTATTGATTTCGACCGGGTGGGTACCCGTTCAGTGTACCGGGGAAATAAAAAAAATTGAGTTGGTTTTTTTGGTTATATCAACTTTCTTAAACAAAATGTATTGTTTTAAAAGTTTTGTGTATAGCTTTTTCTTCTAGGATCAACTCGACACCTTGCGGGTACCCGGTCATTGTACCGGGTACTCAGGTATCAACAGCTCTAGTTGGCATCACTGCAATGCAAGATTTTTTAAAAAATCCCTTTTCACAATAAAATAAATAAAAGAACAATAGAAGGGTAAATAATTCCATTTTGCTGCCATATGGCGGGTAATTTAAATTGAGTTATTTATGCTGCTGAAAAACTATTTTTTCTTACAGCTACTTTTTTTAAATACTGATGAGCAATTAAACTACCAGTTTTAGTCATAAAATTTTATTGATAAATGTTTTAGCATTTAAAAAAAAATTTTGTTTACTTCTGCCGACTACTTCAAAATAAAAAAAAATTGGATGTTATGGAAATCATAGAAAAATTAAATTTCATTACTTGAGCAGCAATCCCTCATATTTAGAAGTAAATTTTTATTTATGTTTTTTTTTTTAGATTTAAGGTAGTGTTTACAATTTCATCACATGGCCTAAATCTATTAAGATCTAATTTGCTATCATCAACAAACAGAGATAAAAAAGATATGTACCTACGTATGAATGAAATTGTTCACGTAAACATTAAAAAAAAAGAACCTAAGAGATAAAAAACGAAGAAAATATAGGCTGACAAATTTTCGAAAAATAAAATTACTAGAATCATTATATGAATAAACTCTATCAAATGAACTTGCCTTAAACAGTAACAGCTCATTTATAAAAATTTGCAGTTATTCTTTTTTGACACTTATTAATATCAGAATGCAGCCTTAAGTTTTTGTATGTCCCTCAAATTAGCAGACCAAGGTCAGCAGAACAAACTAGTTAGCAACTTCAGGGAAATTTTTTTAGAGTATCTACTTGAAACTTAATGTAAACATTGGTTTGCTGGGAAAACAACATTTTTTCGATGGAAATTTTTTCAAAAAATTTACAATACACATTTTTTTTCAGAAATTTTGACAAAATTTTTATGTACCGCAAGAAAGAAGTTTGTCAAAAAAAAAATGTTTGGTTTAGTAAGAAAATGATATTGAATTAACCTAATCATCATGAATGCATTCCATCAGTTTCTTTTTTGACGTTTGATGGACGCTTAGCTACAAAAAAATTTCTGAATCACTTGTGTTTTCGATATAGATTTTCATCAAAAACATATTTGTTCGAAAACCGGATTTTGGGTTTGCCTTTTATACGAATGAAAAGTGTGGTACTGTTAATCTCTTAGAATATAGAATCATTACTTAAAAGTCATTCAATTTCAAAAACCACAAAACTAAACATCAAAAAGTGTGAGCACTGATGCAACCACTTAAAAAGTAATTTTATAACTTTTTTTTTTATTGCCAATGATTTATTTCGGTAGGTACTCTTGTATGCGTACATATGTCAATTCGTTTGAAGTTCGCTTTTTAAGTTGGAAAAATAAAAAAAAAATCACCGAATCTTTTTTTTTTTTGTTTTGTTGTATAAATGGTTATGATCTCATCAGCCAGCGCATACATAGTTGTCATTTTATAAGATATTTTTCTGACAAAAAACAACCAACAGTATCTATAAGGGTGAGTTTGAAAGAATCCACATTTTGCTCATTTTATGGTTGAAACGTTGAGAGACAGCTGATAAAAATTAAATTGTACATTTTTATTTTATTTAGCTGAACTACATACAAATTTAGGTAGTAAATATGCATCTTGTACGTTATATACAATAGTAGGTTCATAATAATACGTAAAAAAATATTTAGTAAAAAGACAAAATCAGCTTAATTGTATCAACTATTGTATGTATGAGAACACAGGTGGAAGAATGAATTAAATAACTTCTAAAAGTTAATAAGCCCTGTCAGAACAGCAACTGCATTCGAAGAGTGAAGAGACTTTGATCCGATTTGGAGTAAATAGAAAATGTAAAGTGCAAAGTATGTTTTAAAACCGTATGACGAAAGTTCTAGAGAAAAGTGGACTGAGTCATTCTTTATTATGTATGTACGATGGCAACAAATTTTTATCAACGGTTCCACAAAGGTGATTAATTATATAGATGATAAACCTGACGTGGCTGTGTAGAGCACACAGGTTTTCTGAGTTTTTTTCAATATCTCACTTCCTCCGATAAGCGTAAAAATTCCAGCAATGAAATCGAACGTCTTAAAATGGCAGTGTACAATATGAGAGTAAATTGACGGCAACTGAAATGAAGGTGCTTCGCAGAGACAGCAGGAATGACAAAGTGTGATGAATTAAGAAGCAAGAAAATCCGTGGAAGCCTTCCCGTCAAAAATACCATCTTAGACAAAATACAGCACGGCCAACTTAGCTGGTACTACCATGTATAAAAAACCCTGAGAACCCAGTTCATAAGGTAATAGCTGACGAGACGTTCCATATCTACTTTGTACTAAGACAAAACTCGGTATTTGTGTCAATTTGAATTTCAGTCTTTATTTAAACTGTAAATTGAATCTCAGAATTGAAATACAGAATTTTGCTTTTTCAAAAATTTTAGATTTTAAAGTTTTAAAAATTCAGGATTTCGGAAACTGAATTAATCTGCTTATTTCTAGAATTTTATTTTCTTCTGTCTAACTAAGCTAGATACATTTTAAGATATAACCTAACTCAATATTAATAATATTCCTCTCTCTATTCGTTAAATGTATTATTCATTACAGAGATTAGAAATTATAGTTTTGTAACGTGATATAATTTAATTTGCAAAACTAAACCACAGGTCTTGTTTAATTTAATTCGAAATAAAATCGCATTCATTATTCGTTGTGAATTATTAATAAACTTAAGGCGGATCTTATTAAAAAATAAGAACTATATGCGTTTCCTATTGGTAATGTGGAAAACCTTCTGATTTCCAATATCCACCAATGAGATCAATTATTATGGGTTCGCAATAATCTATTGGAACATCCATGTGTCCCACTTTTCAGATCCTGAGAAAGTCCAGAAGATGAGGCTCTGAGATATTCCATAATTCGTTTACCCAGTGGTATTAAGGAATTTCAAATCAAAAATGGGGTACATAAGGCAAGGCTCTACACTGTCACCAACACTGTTTTTATTGGTGATTAGTGATGTACAGCATGCAGTTTTGTGGAAAAATACAATGGACTCTGCAATCATAGCTGTGCTACGAGGACGACGACGTATGCTATCATTCTCAAAGGATCATGGATTTCCATCAAATGACAACAAAGAGAGGAAAATTGAAATCCTTGGGCTAGATGAATACGGATGAATACGGAAAAAAACACAAAAGATCAGCCTTTGAACTTCCTTGTTCCTAGCCACGAGATCGAGGCTAGTCTCGTTTCGAGAAACGAGACTTGGAAAATTTCAATGTAAATATTAGACAGCCTCTAGAATAAAATGTTTGCTTCTCGTTTTTGTCACTAAATGGGACTAAATCGGTGAAATTCTGAATTGGTACCAAAGCTCGACGAGACCTAGTCATACGAGACTTCAAATTTGCGGTCGTGTCATGCGGCCAACACTTGACATCCTGCAAGAACAGGTCTGGGACTGGTTGACTCTATCATACGAAGACGGAAATAGCAGTGCATTGTTTTTTTTATCGCTAATGCGATATCCTTTTCCATCCAGAACATCCAATTATACAAGTGCACTTCCAAGCAATTACACTTTTAATGACCCCATCGGCTTAACATAAGCATTAACTTAAAAATCACAATAAAGTAAGGGACTTAGGATGCTTCCCTGCAACACACCAACATCCGCACGTGCATAGAATCCCGGACTAAGAGCAACCATAATGGTTTTTTCACAATTAATAAATACACTATGCAAATCTTTTGGGGTCCACATCTGGAGAATTCTTAGTATTATTAAGATAGAAATTTTAATTGCCCAGGAAACCAAGTTTTTTTGAGAAACCTGGTAAAACCTACATATTTGCACCAGCATCAGCATAAGTTTTTTTCTGCATTTATAATCTCTTACTATGAGTTGCATCAATTCTATTAATAGAAAGCACTCATGGTTCAATCTTTCTGGGATGTTGAAAATAATAATAACAATAAATACTAGAGTAATATTAGCTTCTAGTGGGTTTAAAGTTGTGCTACCACTAAGATAACAAACCTTACAAGTGGAGATTAATATTATTTTGAAGAGTAAAAAGGTCACATAACAGGAAATAATTTTATAAATAATAGATAATTTTGTATACAAAAACACTTTCTGGAAAACTGCCTATTACATGATGGCTATTCCTCGAAATCTTATAATTTAAATTATCTTTCTAAAGAAGTTCAATGCAGTGGAACCGGTTGTTCGAACCCAGAATCCATCACTGCTTCTTACTCATTTTATTCTTTAAAATTAAATTGTCTTCTTAGAAAAACACATCAAAAATATTGTGTTGGTCAAAGATCAGATGCGTCATTGAAAACCCGAGAATTTCCTGAATGCTATAAAGAATGTTAACTTTTTTTGGCGTCTCGCTGGTCACCGATTGCCACATTAGTCACCCACCTTCGCACATTCTTTTTGGTTATCAGCGACGTCGGCGTAGTGTGCTAATACTATCTCGGAAATGAATGCGTCTGGTATGCAAATTTCAGATACGGTTCTGAACAATCGAAAGTTCTCTCGAGTCTCTATATACCTAAATAAATAAATAATCATCAATGAGAGAGGAACGTGATGACTGATTATTTAGGTAAATCGTGTAGGAACGTTCATTGAACAAACAAACAAAAAAAATCCGTCTGGCCATCAAGCAACCACTTGTTGAAAAAAATAAAAAAACGTTCCGCCCGAACGCTGCTGCACTAGCTGGGTGTCTGTCAGAGTTGAATTGAAATTACAGCGCTACTATACGAGCAGTGCACTTCCAGAATACTCAGAATACTTGCTGGGCTGGCTGTCTTGCTGGCGCTTGTTTCAATGCTTTTTAATCAATAAAATCATAAAATTTGCATTCTATGAGTTCTGTCAATTGATGATGGTCAACAACTGCTGTCGCGTAATATTGTAATAAGCGCACATGTTTGACATGCTGTCAGACTGACAGATAACCAAGTAAGCTAACGCACGTAAAAGTTATGGCTGTGGAGAGACACAATCTAGGGAGTGTTAAATTACTAAATGAGGTGATCGCATTCAGAGGAGATTTGTCAAATAGTACATTCAACAAAATAATAGACGTAGTCAAAGTTGCAATAGAAATTAACATTTACATATGTGCGGCAGAGTGGGAGCATTGTCACAATAATCACATTGTTGTATCAATAGAAATATGAGACTGAGACAAAACAAATAAACAACAAAATATAGATCGTTGCGGACGAGGTCGAATTTTAGTGGTGGGTTTGTGCAATTTGTATTATGACACGTTTTTTTTTTTATTTTTAAATGACTAATTGCATAATTATGTTGGTAACGGAACATACAATAAATAGGACACATATGCGTTTAAGCAAATGCAATTTAGTTTAAATACCTACTTCAAACAATTTTAATTAAAGAATTTAAGATATTTTATTACAAAGATACAACATACTACAGGAAAAAAAATGTATCTAATTGATTTTTATGCGGCCTTCTCCTAGATTCGTACCACTAGCCTGACAGTCATAGAATTCTTCGCATAGAACTGCAGCAGCTGACTAATTCCACAGAGAGAAAAGATTCACATAAAATAAAATAAAAACATCTCAGAAGATGAGAAATTCTTATTAACAAAATAAAATTAGCGAGCGGAACATTTTTTTAGTTTGACATTTGGTTTCTTTATATTTTCGAAGTGTCAGTTCTTTTATTTTCTGAGTATTGAATCTGGGATTTTCCGATTCACTTTGTATCTGTGTCAATCATTTTTCTGTCTGTTCGTGAAGTTTGAATTTGTAAGGATTTAATTTTATTAAACAAAATTAAATTATTAAGTATTTCGTATTATTGATGCATTCTTCTCAAAATAATACGAACATCTTATTAAATATCAATAAGTTTTCCTTCATTAAATCAATCCGATTTTTCTGAAGAAATAATTGGAAAAACTATTTGTTGTGGTACTTTAAATCAATTGTCTAAAGGTTTATATTTCGTACTTTTGATGTTTTTAAAATCGGTAGCATTCTAGAAGGGGTAACCAACCAACTGTATTTTTAAAACTATACCTAAAATAGATTTCACGTAATTATTGATAGTTAATTTATTTGCAGTTAAGAAACAAAAACAATTGTTAGGGTAAAGTGGGGTAACACAGCACAAAGAGGATATACAGGGTAAGCATTAGATGCGAAAAAAATCAAGGGTGTGTTGGTTAGATTAAAATAAGAAGAACAAATCTATACGAGAGGGTGAATTACTCTACGAGGAGAAATTTTCTTTTCAAGTTAAAAAACCTAAACCTGATAAATCTTTTAATTTTTTATTATGTGTTTCGGTCGCGTTTTCAAAATTGCTCTTTTAATCTTTGTGCCATAAATTACCTAATATTTATGGAGATATTGATGTCAAATTGGGCCAAATCAAATTCGCAAAAACAAGTCTGATGATTACATTTGAATAACTAAAAAAAATTCAAAGAAAAAAATGTTTGATCTAAATGCGACCACCGTTCTCTAAATTTGTATCTGATTCTAGAATATCTCAGGTTTTCTTACACATCGCAAAAAAAAATATTAAAACAAAACGAAACTCAATTAATAATGCCAATTACAAAATTCGCAAAACTCGATTCGCAGTGTTGGTGTTATATTTTCTTCTCACGATAAATGAGCAGATGAGATGATTTAAGTTTAAAGTGTTTTACATTTCATCGAGTTTAGGGTGTATTTGAACCTACGCGATCTAGTTCGCTGGTAACTTTAATGCTATTCCATTAATTTTTTTTTTTTTTGATGACTGTATCACAGAAGTTATGTACATATGTATGTATATTCAAAAAAAAAAAATTCACACCGCGATCGCTTACGCCGCACCGGCAGCGCCTGACAGGACATTTTTTTTTATTAAACATATAATGGATGAAATTTTAAACTTGGGCTCTAAAATGAAAGCGCCAGTTTCCCTAAGATATTTTTTACCGATGCCCTTAAATTTTAGAATCATGTTTCAATGTTCGAAAAAAAATCAAAGAGAAATTTAGTGACGATCTTTTGGATGACACATACTAATTTGTAGAGACGAGTTTTTCTAATATGAGCGATTCTCATTTCCGCAAAATACAGCAATTTCGTTTTAAAAATTCAAATCTTTTTGAAAATAAATCTAAATTTGCAAAATAAAAACTAACCACGTCAAATGTCTGGAAAAGGGAAATCGCTAAAGAACATTCATCCTGCATCCTTTCTAGATTATTATTACTAACCATCACAATCAGTAGAATGCTACCTACTGCATCGAACGTCGCGTCGTACTTTACTTTGTTGTAAGGAGTCCAAAAATGTCTACCAAAGCCTTTAAAATATCACACTTTTACTATGCATATGACGTCCACCTAAAACTTGTGTCCTAGGTATCACAATAACTTCTATTGCATCACTTTCACACCAAGTTGATATTTTATCCTACGACAGTTTTGTTAGTTCTTTGGGAAGCTCATACCAAGTTGTTAATTTAAATGACCAAAAATCCCTATCATGTCATTTACAAAAAAATGGCCTCTCTGCTATTAAAATCACCACATAAAAGAACAAAACAACCCAATTAAGTATAAAGTTCAAAATGTTTACAAAAAAAAAAAGAATACAAAAGAAACAAAACTTGTGGTGTGTATACACATTTGATCACATTATAAAATAAACAACTTTAGCTTCATCTATGCATATATGTATGTTTGCACGTAATCTATTTTGTTTACATTTGATATCACAACTGGCAATCCAAACGATTTCATTATCAATTTAATTGCTATTAATAAAGAGGTGATTTAATCGTTTATCGATAATTTGCTACATAAATAGTCGTACAATCGTTTTTATGTGATTTTTCTCTTTTTTCACTCTGAGAGTACCTTATCTTTTATTTCCTTTTTTTTTCAAGTCATTTAAAACCTTATCTAGCCAAATGATAACTTTGACTGTTAACGGGTTCACGGTGTTTAAGTGATACATGCGTATGTGGTTACAGAGCTGTGAATATAAAATTGATTCTATGTAGGATTAATTAGGACAAGACTAAAAGGATTAACGAGTCACGTGGTCTTGTACTTGTAAATTTGAAGCAGCCATTAGATACAACGTAGGACTGTCCTGTCAATTAAAGTACTACAGGGCAAGTCTTGGATTCGAAAGAAAATTTAACTTGAGATATTAGTCGGACCTTACATTACGATGATAGAAAACACCAAAAAAAGTGGGTGCCGCAGTTCTGTCTGATGCCAACCTATCTTTCTGTATCTCGACCAACCGCATAAAACTTCATTCTTCAAACTTGGAATTTGAGGTTTTAAGCAAATTCCCTAAATACGGAGTTGATATCCTGCAATATTAACATTTTTTGTTCTTAAAATATTCAAAAAATCTTATGTATACATATACCTATATAGGTAAAACATAGTTTTTGAGAAAAACGCTCAGACTACGTTTTTGGCTGGATTTTCACGAGAAAGTCAACGTGACAAGACCTAAAAAGGTTTTTCCTGGTTTCGTCTAGTCTTATGAATTAAAAAAAAAAACATTAAACCTTGGTTTCCATTTAAGATGAAACAATCTTGAAATATTAGTTGAAAATCGTTTCAAAAAAGTTTAAACCGATAATAAAAACAGGTCACTTGGCAAAAAACAAAACCTTCTGAAAAATCAATTTTTATTTTTGTAACAGAAACTTTGCTAACCAGTGTAATTAATATCATAAAATGGCCTCGTTGTGTGACGACTGAATCACAATACTTTTTTCTATCTGAAATATGAAACAACAAATATAATAAACTTTTTCAAAACGTAACCAATAATGGATTTATAACTTATTTCTTTAACTAATATTTTTTCACAGTACTGTTCACAATACATTTGAATATTTTAATGATAATTTGACTAGAGGCACATTACGCCAACAGCTGTTATTTGTTTTTGGGGAATATCAAAACAAAATAAAAAAATATTTCAGCAAAAGTTTGATAACAAGCGTTTTTTTTTTGTTGGTCGAAATGCTATGCTTCATCTATCGTGAGTTAAATTAAAATAGAAGATGTGCGTAATTGCATATGTGCTTTAAGTTAAAGTTTTTTTTTTTAATTTTTTGCATCAGTTGCATCTATAATTTCTGGTCAAGAGCGTACAATTTAATAAAACAGGGGAATGCAACAAAATAATAATTGAAAAAAAAATTAATTGATCCTTGACTTAAAAAGAACCATGAAATTAAGATTGCAATTTGATTAAGTGCCTCGTATAGCTGTCAGTTAAAATTGACTTCTATATAAACAATAAAGTAATAATAAATAAGCAATTTTTGTCTTGCAAGTTAAAGACTGAATTATTTTCACAGCAGAAAAATATTTGTTTTGTTTCAAAAGTCTGAAATAATTAATTAAACTTTTACTAATGCGTTCTTACCTCTTCGAACTATAATATTAACGCTTGATAGAAGAGAAAAGAATGCATTGAAAAGCTTATACATTACTAGATACATACATTATTATCTAATATTCTAAATGTGGTGTCTTTTATGATACTTAGCATAGAAATGCTACAAAGTATTGTACATTTACATAATTAAATTCGGTTAATCTTCAAAAATTTAATTTTAATGGATTTTTTTCGAATTTTCTAGTTTCGATAGGGTAAACTGGCCAATAGTCTATTTTCTATGCAAAAAAATTATAAGGATTTAGTTTTGTTTGTAATCGATAAATAACACAAGCATGTACATTAGGGTGGCCCACCTTATAAGGTAAAAAAACATATAGATAATTAGATCCCTATCGTTGAGTGACTCATTTTTCTTTGATTCACTAGCAATATAGTTTTTTTTCTTTATTAACTTCCCATAGGGAGTTATTGTAATCGGTCCGATTTGTCAAATTGATATTTTTGGCATTTCTCGACGTTTCAAGGTCCCTAGAGCCTATATCAATCATTTAAAAAAAAATTTTGGTTGGGCTCAAATATTTCACGAACAAATAATGCTATTGACTTGAAATAAATTATTTTTTTCGACACATTATGACTTCATACAAATTTGATATGAATTTGGAAAAAAAATCAATATACCGTTATTTTTTTAAATCAAAAAAACTAAAAAAAAAATTTTATAACTCGAACACCTACCCTTAGATGGAAAAACGATATTAATTTTAAAATAATTTTATTTTACGAAAAATGTTGTTTTTGACTACTGGTCAAAAAAAATCAGTGGACAATTTTTTTACAAAAAATTAAAAACTACAAAAAATTCTACCAAAAATTGGTATAAATTGTCTTTCGGCTCAAATTTCTCAAAAACGGGTAACGATATTGACTTCTTGTTTATTTTATTTTCTACATAACATAATTGTTAGCAACTGATAAAATTTTGACAAATATTGAATGGGCAGTTTTTTAACAAAAAATCAAAAACTGTTAAAAATTCTAAAGAAAAGTAGTTACAATTGTATTTCAGCTCGAATATCCTGAGAACGAACAACGATTGTGCCTTCTAAAATATTTTATTCATACATGGTACAATTTTTTATGAAATTTTAAATTTTGACAAATATCTAATTGACAGTTTTTGACAAAAAATATAAAAAAAAAAATAAACTAAAAAGTGGTAAAGTTTTCAAGATAACAAATGGGAAGTTATCAGTGTGGGTCACACTCAGCCTCTTTTTTTACTTTTTATTAACAGTTCTAAGACCAATAAATCACTTACATGCCAATTCAAAGAAACAAAATCCACTTATTAATAACAAAACATAAATAACGGTTGTTTTTAAAAAGTTGTTGTGGTTATTTATAATTGGCATGATGAAAAAAATAGATCAGAACCAATTTCACTTAATTAATTGAAAAAAAAGCATGAAAAAAAAACATTATAGCTACAATAGCACCAAAGCAAAAACTTTGAGCTCACCCAGTTCCACTTGAGCTAAAAAGCTAAAATTCCATATATGTGTTTGTACATTCTCCAAATTTTTTGTTGGGGACCATCGAAAACTGAAAAAAAATAATTGGACCACCCTAATGTAAGGTATATACAGTATACACATGTATGTACATATAAATCGATAAAAAATTGATTTTTTTCAGGTTTTATTGAAAAAAAAAACCAAAACTATTGAAGCATTATTATGTTTTGAGAACAACACTTAAAAGCGTTAATTTATGCCATGAAACAAATTCATTCTGTCGATCTTTGTCTGCTATCTTGAAGAATATGGTTTAAAAGTTAAGAACTGAAAATGTTTTTAAAGCTAAGATATTGAAATAATGATGGATTACTTTAATCATGTCGATTGTACTATAATCCGCAATACATAACCCACATCCGCAGTGATAAGAACAAAGCAGCGATATCTGCAATAAAAGAGTAACTGAAGATCCAGTATTTCAGATTCCTTAATAAAATGAATATTTTTAGTTCTTCTTTCATGAAATTAAAGTTAAACCGCAGAGATTAGAGTTGATACAAGAAAGTTGGTGTGTCTTTTTTTTTGTTCGTTACTTTATTCTCCATAATAATAATTCTGAAAATATGAATCCTATGAAAAAATGTGTTGTGCAAAAAAAAGAAAAGATGAAATATTATATCAAAAAAGTGCTGACAAATATCTTCTACGATGAGCCGTTCTCGAGATAAGGATCAAAAAGCATTCTTTTCAAAATGGCAGCCAATCCACATTACACTTACACATGCGCCATTTTGTTTTGAAGTTTATCCATCTTTCCATTCTATTTTGCAAAACAAAATGCCTATACTTAGACAATCGCTTAATCAATGTTTAAAGAACCTATTTCTGGTGCTAAATAAGACATTCAATAAGACAAGAAAAAAATATGGTTTTTTAATATATTCGCCAAATTTGGACAAGTTTTATAAAGCCGCGAGTGTCGAGCATTGACTTTTTTTAGAGCAAACTTTTTTTAAAAAACATTCCAAAATATCAAAAAAAAGCCAGCGAAATATTCGCCACGAACACGAAGACAAAACGTCAAAACGTTGTTATTTTCGACGCTTGTCAACAGTTTTGCTTCGGCTTAGAAGATCTCTTAGGATTTCCCAAAACGAAGCGAAAAATTCGGTGACGACGACAAACCAAAAATAAAAATGACATCTACACGTTGTTGCTGTAATTGGTTTATCTTCATCACCTTATATTTTGCATTTGATATTTTCATTAAATTTGTTTGAAAGAAACGGTTCTTTACCAAATGAAATTCAAAAATACAAAACACTTAAATTGGTCATTATTTAATCCCATATCAGGTATGACGAGCACTTGAACAAATTGAAGTTAAGGAATGCTTGGTTATTAAATCAAATAAAGAACAATAATTTAATCTTATCAAAACAAAATTATAACTTTGCAATGACTTGCAATTGCAATGTTAATGCTTTGACGTTAAGTTTGTTTTTTTTTTGTTTGACTGAATATTTTCCTGCAGCTGAATACTCATCTGACTTAACCATAGCCTTTATAACTTTCAAATTCGTAAAGAAAAATGCGAGAGTTAAATATTTTGTGATATCACAAATGACTTACTCCAACCATTTGAAGGGATTTTAAATACTTAAGTCATTTAGTGACTGCAGTTAGGTCACGAAATAGATCCAAAAGTCTACGTGTAAACAAAGTACATGTACGAACAAGTTAAAGCACATGAATCACAGAAGAGTTTCCACTTAGACAAGGCTTGAACCAGGGAAGCGTAGTGAGTCCTTTGCTGTTTATAACAGTTCCTGATTGAGAATAACATGAGCGACTCACGAGTGAAATAGTTATTTTTTTGCTGACGATTGGACCTCCTGATTTAATTACACCAATTAATTTGAATAAAGCCAATTTTTTAAATTCATCTTTGTTTTTATTCAATTTCAAAATTCTATACCTCTAAAAAAAAAACACGATTTCGGAACATACTTTAAAAAAATATTCTCTGAATATCTCTAATTCTAAAACTTGGTTCACCAGCAGGTGAAACCGGACTTGTAAATAAAAACCTAATGTTTCGAGAACCGGTTATTTTCCAATAACTACCATTCCTAATAAATTATAAGCACAGACACAGGGAATGACAAATCACCTCAAGTCATTATCAATGCAAGAAAATTAACAAACATGACCCTTTCAAGTTCAAACATAATTATGATAGGTCTGTACATTATCTGTAAATCTACCGACACGACGTCATTCTAGAGGTTGTCTGCTTTCAAGGTGATATGACTGACCATTTTTCTGATTTTTTATACCTATTCCCCCATAAATTAATTAACCTATTACGAGAACATCGACATGGTTTATTTTATTTGTTTTCTTTTTTACAAACCATTTAACAAATTGCCTGCCGGCTCCAATTTACTTTAAAACAAATGGCGCCCAACACAAAATATTTATTTTTTTCTTCTTATTTACATAACAGAGTAAGTATGAGAATCTAGATTACAGTGCATTTTCAAATATTTAGGTATATTTATATTTTTTTTTGTTTCGAACATACCGATTCAGCAAATTCCTCGCGGGGTCTACGCGATATAGTAGCTCCAGTATCATCCTTAGTTGGCGACATTTCAAACTTCAATTTGTTTTTTTTATTCGGATATTAAAGACCAGTTATTATTATTATTATTATTATTTAAAAAAAAAATCAGTTCAAAGCGATAACCAAAATGAAACAAAAAAATACGAATTCGTTTTATATATTTTTACACTTGAGAATGCAAATTAAGCTAATTTAATGCAACACACAATTTGGTAAGGGACGCGCGCAATTCACTCACTAAAGTGGGGCTTTAAAAATATGAACAACAACAACAACAACAAAAAACCGAAAGAACAAGGTTAGAAATACTATTTTTAGAAATGTGTAATCACTGTTTAATTTCTTTTTATTTTTATTTACCAACCAATTGGTATAACATTCGTATATGAATATAGATATATATATAATTTTATCGTATCACAATATGTACCTATATTCCGGTATATATATGTAGGTATCAAACTGTTGTGTGGTCAAAGCGGTTTTATTTTTTCTCCTGATGTCGTCGAATGAGGAACGGGACGAAAGCGAAGCAGAACAATTTTTATAAAATACAAGAATCTACCTATTTCTAGAGTTGCAAGGCAAACCGGTAAAAGTAGGAAAGACTGGACGCGCTTGATCAACACTCAAGACTAAACACACAGTAGCACTGAAGTTGTAAACGGCAATTACACGTAAATATGGTGTAGGCTCGACGTCAATAATTTTAAGAATAAGAACTAACGGAAATCCAAAATCACACTTGCTGGATGACGATGATGATGATAATAATAATAGATATAGATAAGTTCATAAGGCAAAGGGTATTAAGAGAATGTAGTTTAAAACCAGGTAGGTATCACAATCAAAAAAAGACACAATAAAGCTATGTATGATTGGGAGCTATGTAGCTTTTATATTATGTTAGGCACAGTGTTGTTGGGAATGCAACAAAAATAACAAAACCGTTAACCGTCCACAAAACAAAACAATTAAATTGTATAAAGATAACAATAATTGCAATGAATCAAGTCCATTAAATAAATAATGAAAGACGAAACAAATAATAATAAAATAAAATCATAAGAAACACGCAACGGCTGAGAAAGATAATTCGTATCACGACACAGCGAGGAGAATTTTAACACCACCGTCACATCGATTGTACTGCTTCCGTAAAACTGACGAAAAAAAATTCTTTGGATATGTCAAAACCGGTGTAGGACTTTGCTTGCCGCTTGTTTTTTTTTTCTTTCTTTTTTTTTTATTTTACTTGTTTTATTTTTTTATTTGTTTTCGTCTTCTTTTATGTAGTTTATTTTATACTCGTGCCGTTGTTGTAGAGGCGCAGCACAGAGCAATATCAACATCAATACACAAGCAGAGAGGAGGCCCAGTGGAGAAGCAAGCAAGTCTACGCTCGTCGTCGTCGTCGCCCCAAGCTCCATTCCTCATGCCAATATGACCGTCGACGACGACCATACCATAGCATGGAGGCCTAGTGTACTCTTAACCATACATAATTCCAGTGCTGGACAAAATAATATAAGAAGTGTGTTGTTTTTGTGTGTGGAGCGAATTATAAAACGTCAAAGTGGCAAGAATCACAGAATATACAATTCGGGGATTGGGGCTTTTCCAGTTTAAAATTCCAGTTCCAGCAAGAGAATGGAGCATTATAAAACACATGGTAGAGCCGTAGAGCACAAAAGCTAGAGTTGTCGTTGAGAGGCAAATAATTACACCTAGAACTACAAGCTACAACACCAATAGCACCTATACACAATGGGGTGTTGAGGTGGTTTCGGGAGAGCTCAAACAGAAACAAATACTTCAGGAAAGATTATTATGGTTGCCGTATGTTCTATATCATTGCATTTTTTTCTTTGTCGACTACAAAACCGAACACCTTATGAAACGCAAACAAAAGGTGCTGGAATAGGCCGAAGGACATTGGACGAAAACAAAATATAAATACATACATAAGTGGGTTTTTCTGTCAACGAGGAATTGGTCAACAAATTTCATGATTGACAGCTTCAACAGTTAATTTTGGTAGATTAAAGGCCAGTTTGTTCAAGTCTGCAAATTTGACCTACCTACATGAAGTCTTCTTAATCCATTTTAAGAATCTTTATCCCAAGAAACAATTTTTGGTTTAAAAGAGGTTTATAAACCGATAAAATTATTATTACGGTAATTAGACTAGGGCTACTGAGGTTACAAACTGTTGCTTGAGAATAGTCAAGGCTTATGGAGATTTTTTCATTTTTTTGGATTTTGACAGACAAATAATAGACTTCCCAGTTTGTATGTCAGCTCTATTGTCAAACCTAATCTAGAAAAGTTTTTTTGTGGCACCACAGTTTATGTTTATGCTGGCATTTCCTTTTTTCTGACAATTTTTATAATTCAATTTTATTCGTTTCTTTAGAATTCAATACGGAATCAAATCAGAGATTTGAATCGACGCTCTAAACATAGATGATATTGAGGATATTCTAATAGATAAAGCAAGAGTTACGAGTACTTTGCAGCTCCTAGTCAATATCATAAAACTCTCTTATGATAATTTTGTGTTTTCTAAAACGCCTGCGGGATGTTTCTAATTGATGATCAATTCAATGGCTAATTACTGAAACATTTGGAAGCTTCAGGTAAACCTCTTCTGCAACGGTACTGTGGTGGCGGGCGTGACTTTCGTGATCCCTTTGTCCTTAATTTTGTATGTTTCATTTGTTAGGTTAATTTTGGAATATAGTAGCAATTTATTGGACTCATATAACGCTACTAAGTACTTGTCAACAGAAAAAAAATTCTGTTCAAAAGAGATACATATATGAAATAGTGTTTATGTTTTATTTCCATATAACCTAAGGCAGGACCCGAAAACGTCTTTTTAAACTCAATAATTAATGAGGAAAAAGAAATATCGGAAAGAATAAAATATTTTTTTAATTAAATTTTAAATGACATGTGTATGTATGTAAGTATACTTTCAGATTGCGTTACGATTTGTTTTGGAGAAAAAAATATTTTTTTTATATGAAGCACAAGTTTGGTATAATTATTGACCCAAGTACAAGTTTCAAAAACTTAAAATATTAAAGATCAATTCGGGACAGGGAATGTGAAGAAAGGGTTCAAAGCAAGAGTTTGCCAAAATTAAAAAAAAACATGCTCGGTTGCACCAATATTTAACAGATTTGTAAAATTTAAAATTAAGTTTTTCGTATGAAACAAACGTCTTTTTACGACTTAAAAGCCGGTCAAATTTTCAAAAGCTTTTGGTGCAACCAGCCAACAGTCTTTTAATTATTTCCCTCCAGTTTTGGTCAAATCTTCTTAAAATCTTGTATCTTGTTAAACCTCCAACTCGACTTATCGTCTTGAAAAATATTAACACAGGAATTAGTAAGATTCTGTTTTATTTAACATGATTTTTTCTAGAGTGTGTAAATTAACTAATCCCCATTTTTAAAAACATAAAATAATTAAATAAATATTTCAATCGTAAAACTTAAAACCACTCATTGGCAATCCTTCTCCTTCATACACTGACACATCACCCATGTGCTGCGCCACTTTTCTCTGGGAGTTGTGTTCTCCTCGCAATCATCCACGAAACCGGTCTTTTCATAATCCACCTCCTCACAAACACGAAATACTCGTTGAAAGCAGAGATGGCAGAAGTGCGATTTTTTTTGATTTACTACATTTTTTACGTCTGCTACATAAATGAGGTAGTTTATGTAGTTAAATGTAGTTAACGTAGTTAAATGTAGCAGACGTAGTTAAATGTAGCAGACGTAGCGCTAGACGTCAAAATGTAGTTTGAAATATTGAAAACTGTAAATTTAAAGAAAAAGAAACTGTCTTCGTCGTCACCGGCCGCTACTAGCTAGTCGTAGTCTCTATTATTTTTTTGAAATCTAACGTTTTATGTGAAGATAGCAAACGTAACAAATGTAGGTAGTAAATGAAACAAATCAGGCGTGTAGTTAACCCGATTAACTACGCGTAGTTAACCACGTAGATTACCTGACGTAAACTACTCTGCCATCTCTGGTTGAAAGCCATGGAAGTTGAATGATGTGGATGAGGAATGATAAAATAAAAATAAACAAAACAAAATATACAAAAAACTTCAAAGAAATATCCAACTAGATTCGAATAATTGGTTGGTTTTGTTTGATTTGGTTTGACGTTTATAAGAGGTTGGATTCTCTCTCACAAATACATACTAACTTCATTTAATTACAAACATTCTCCGTACTCTACATAATACTGCATGATATCAAATCGAAATTAATGAATCATATTAATTTTCAAGGCTTGCCGAGACTGGAATCAAAATCGACAATCATATGATAGCCATAGCAGTCAGATATACCTAAAGCAAAAGCACTAGAAATGTCAGCTGTCACGCTCGCTATCAGCCTTGCTGCAAGCACAAGAGAGTAATTTCTATTTTTAGAATTTTCTATTGGAGAATGCGTTTTAGCTGGAGTTCAACTTTAATTGCCTGGAAAAAGATGGGAGGTTGGTGTTTTTGTTTGTTTTGATTACGAGTACATTCCAATGGACTGGAAATGTCAGTCACATACTATTACAGCCGGCTTTACAGAATTTTACAACTTTGCGCGTCGTCGTTTTTTTTTTTGTTTACGTTCTTAGTTTTTTTTTGACAGAAAGCCCGGAAATACAAAAGCATTAATGAAGAAAACTTTTATTCGTATACAAAAGAGGCAGTAAAAAAGGATAAACTTTTATGACGAGTGTTAATTTCACAAAAATGGTAGACACCTATTCATTTAAAGGATAATACCATATCTTTAACATTATGTAGGTATCTACATACCTACCTTTGAAAATCACATTTAAAGATATTTTTTTTAAATTTAACGCCGTTGTTTTTAACACATACAGCGATGGCAAGAGTACGATAACTCAGGCGACAAGATATTAAACGGATTTTTTTAGAACAGTTAAAAATAAGCATTTTTGGCAAGAGTATGATAATCGGGGCGCCGAGCCAGTTTTTAAATCAAGTCAAAAATATGAATAGTTTTTGAAAAACTTAATTTTGAACTCAAAATTTGATTAAAAAAAGTTAAATAAAAATTTTAATTTCAATATTTCAAAACCATAAGTTTATAATTTTTTTTTTTAAATAATTTTTTGCTCTTATTAATTTTCAATCAAAAACTGAATTTACGCCTTTTAGTTTCTGAGAAAATTGAAAATAGCCACAACTACTATTTTAATTTAACTATGTTTTTTTTTTTACTTGAGTGGTCTTATTTTGATAGTAATAATGGTAGGTGCGAGTTTGGGTGTATGCAACAGTGGGGTGTGTATGAGGGGGCATACTGCCCCTCTGCAACCCCCATAGTGGGCCCAAGCAGCCACTATAGGATTTTGGGTTGGGTCAAAGGTGGGGCGGGTGCAAGGTGGGGTGCGTGCAAAGTTTTTTTTGCATTTAAAAAAACTGGATTTAACAAAAATTATATCTATTATATATATAAAAAACAATAGTAGATAATCTTAAAGTTTTGAAAAATTACTATTTTAAATATTTTTTAACTTTTTTGTCCAAATTTTGAGTTTAAACATTTTTTTTTCAAAAACTATGCATAGTTTTGACTTGATTTAAAAAGAAGCTAATAGACAAAAGTGTTGGCTTTAAAAAAATGGTCAAAACTTAGTTGTAAGTATTACCGTTATGTTTTAATTATTTTTTTTCCATTTAACGTACATATTTTTTAAATTGGCCTTACCGTCTAAACGGGTGGAGATAGACCTCCCCTCCCATAGTAAAAAATGCTTATTTTTGACCCTTATACAAGAAACCATTATCAATTTTTGGCACCAAAGTTATCGTACTCTCCCCCGGTTTTGATTAAAAAATTTTAATTACATATGTACATTGTATATAGAACCTATAGTACTATCATCAAATTTATATACAATGCATATGTATGTATACGTAAACACACGGAAAAAAAGTCATCAAAATCATTAAATCCGTTTTCGAAATATATAATTTAACGGTTATATGACAGGTAACGTTATTTTTGTTTCCTAAGAATTTAAATTAAATCGCCTCAGACGTTAAGGAAGTGTAGGCGAGGTACAGACCGCCAGAGATATCAAACGACATGAAAAACTACGGACCCATTTTTCGCCTTCTTTAGCGTTGTAATGTAAGGTCTGATTAATATCTACCTATAGAGTTCGATTTTTTTTTGGAATCCAAAACTTTTCTTATAGTACCAGTAAACAGTCAACTTAAATAGTTTTTTGTATAAAAGTATCTTGTCTGATGGTCTGCTCCTAGGAATTCAATTATTTATTGGATTGAAGAAACCTTGCCTGGCTCTCTCGCAAAATTTAAGGATTTTAACTCCCTTTTAAGTGGCACATTGCTTCGCCCACGCATCCTATCTTCTTGTGGTGCATTTTGACTTAATACTCTGGAGAATCTTCTAGTTTTCAATGTTTGGTTACCAACTTTTATGTGGATTCTTTTTGTGATCGAAACAAGATTTTTCAAAAACTATTTATTGAAATCACTTAATTCTAGGTGTAACCGTTATTTATGTGGGAGGAGGCATGCGACGTGTTTCCAATTTATGGCCCAGACTTCTTCTGAACAATTCTTTTTCTCAAAAAACCAGAATAAAGTTACCAGATTTTTATTCAGAATCATAACAAAAAGGTTTCACAACTACATTGGAAAATGGCATAACATTAACAACATCCAATAAAAACAATTAAATTAACGCAATAGTTATAAGTATATGTACAATGATAAAATAGTTCAAAGAATGTTATCCTTTGAATTTAGTCTGCAACAAACCAAAATAAGAAATTTATATAAAGCAAAGTCAATGTCGGATTTATTGTTTTTTTTTTCACGTGTGTTGAATTTGATTAAGTTCTAGAATCCATTTTAGCCCATCCCTTTTCGTGTATTTTACTACAAATTAAAATCTCTCAATGTCAGTAGGCTTGTTTTAAAAAAATCTAAACTAATCCAATCGTGTCAGCAAATTCCAAATGGATTAGCTTAAAGAGTTAAATCAATCCACTTCTAAATATCCCATCATCAGTCTTACTAAAAAGTATAAAAGCTAAAGCTTGAGAACTTAAATTTTCTGTTGGTGTAACTAATTGAAAGTGTAAATAGTAAAATCCTTATATCTACAAAGATATTCAAATAAAAAATCGGGTGGGATGAGTATTTTCGGCGATCCACTCCGGAATGTATCCTTTTTTCGGCCGGAAGCACGGTTAGTTAAAAAAAATATTCGGCTTGATTTCTTTGTAAAAAGGTTTAATTTATTTATTCTGTTTTTATTTTAAATAAAACGAACAAAAATGGTTTAAAACAAAAAAAAAACAATTGTTTGAAAATTTGTTTGATGTATAAAACAAGATTATAACATCAAAATAACTACAAAGCATACGGTGGAAAGGAATTCGGTGAAATTCATTTTCTGAAGTGCTAAATATGACCCCAAAAAGAGTTTAAAAATAAAAATCACAAGATTAATTTTTTGTAATTTTCAGTTGATTTTTTTTTTAATTAAAGAAAAATAAAATAAAATAAAATAAAATAAAATAAAATAAAATAAAATAAAATAAAATAAAATAAAATAAAATAAAATAAAATATGATTGCGAGTATTGGAACTATTTACATGTTTATTTGTTACAATATTAACTGACATTTAATAACTTATTTTTGTTTGTTCTGTATTTATTACGAAAATAATAATTTTGGAGGAATTTGCTGCAACTTCATTTTTTCAGCAGACGAATTCTTCAAACAGAATTGTCACATCATCCTCTTTCTTCCGAACTTTAAAATTAAACAAAAAACACGTTCAATTTTTTTTTTTAAATGGCGATATTGCATAATAATGTAGTACTCCTGTAATTAAGGTAAAAATTAATGTTCTGCCAACTTAAGTTCAAGTTAGTAAAATAATTTTCTAAAAATCGCAATTTTTTTTCTAAAAAAAAAATTAGTACGGTAAAAACCGCTCTAAAATTAATTCATTGAAACAATGAAATTGATATTTTTAATGCAAATTATGTTTAACTACCGTTTACATTTTTTTTAACAGATTTTCGCATTGAAATTTTTTCGAATTGAAAGACGTATTATTTAAGAATTATTGTCATTCTTTTTTTTAGAACATCATCTGAGCTTCGGCTGATAGGATGGAATGTACCACCGGAAGAACTTCAGCACATTCCCGATCACTGGTTAAAATACACCGAACCACCAGAATCTTTGAATTATCTTCTTGGATTGCTTTATATTTTTTTCTTTATAATGGCAACCACTGGAAACGGACTCGTCATATACGTTTTTTGCTCGTAAATATAAAAATTATTATTTTTTTTTCTCACATTTACTTTAACCACATATAACTAACAAAAAAAAATAATACATTTTTTCAGAGCGAAAAGTTTAAGAACTCCATCGAATATATTTGTCATAAACTTAGCGATATGCGATTTTTTTATGATGTCAAAAACTCCAGTCTTCATTTATAATTCATTTAATTGTGGTTTTGCGATGGGTCATACCGGATGCCAGATTTATTCGATAATTGGATCATACACGGGAATAGGAGCATCCTTGACGAATGCATTTATCGCTTATGATCGATATAATGTGATCACAAGACCTATGGAAGGCAAAACGACACAAATTAAAGCAATTTTGATAATAGTATTTATTTATTTGTATGCGACGCCATTTGTTGTTTTGCCAGCATCTCAATTTTGGGGAAGATTTGTACCAGGTTTGTATAATATTTTTTTTATTAATATTATTACTTAAAAATTATAACCATACTTAAGTTAAGTTAAATTAAAAAATCATCACTTGATTGTGCTATTTTTAAATGTGCTTCTACCAAACTGTACCTAAACGATTTTACACATTAAATGTTAAGATATGTTTTCTATCTGTATATCCATTAACTGTATAGTTTTTGGTTCCGCCGCATTATTAAGTGTACATATGAACGTACATAGATTTTTTTTTGTAATCAATATTGTTTTTAATATATTCCAATGAAAGTAGGCAAGTACAGCAGAAGATGCCATACAAATTTAATTAAAGTCCTCTTTTAATCCATCACCTCTCAAAATCAAAGCATAAGGTGAATGAATGTACAATGTCATTTGAATTAACAAATGTGTGCCTTAGTTACAGATTTGTTCAGTGACCAATATTTTATAAGAGCTATGGGACTCAGGCACACTAATAAAAGCACTTTTTAAAATAAAATAAGTTTGCGTAGTTGAAGACCAAAGTTTCAAAACTTATATTATACAGGGTCCATATTAAATTGAAATGTGACAAAAGGCTAGTTAGATTGGATAGATTTGTTTCTTAAAATCTCAAAACTTTGAAAAAAAAAAATACAATTTTTGTTTTCAATATTCAATGGCTCTTTTCAATTCGAAGCACATTTTGATAGAATTACGCAATTTACAACTTTTACGACGTTTACGACAACTTAATACATTTTTTTGAATACCCATATTTCAAAACTACTTGGTCAAACCATTTGATTTCCAAAAAATTAAAATAAGAATGGATTATTGGCACGAAGTTGTATAGGTGTTGCCATCGTTTTTTTTTAATATAAAGTTTTACATAGTATACATGTATATTGACCAGATTGAATTTTCAATTCGCAACTGAGCACGAACAGTTTGAAGGAGAAAAAAACTTTAACATAGAATTCGTTTGCATGTCTTGCTTCAAATATTCGAACTTTTTTGCAAAATTAATAAGAATAATCAAAATTGTAAGAAACAGAAGTTATGATTGGATCGGATGATTAAAAATTTGAAAAACAAAGATTTAAGTAACACGTAAATGTGCAGTGTGTTATGAGGTTTTGAATACTTTTTGCTTAACTCTTCATTTTCAGTTCGCAATTATTTTGAAAAAAATCAAGTTTGGCTTAAATATTGTGGGGGCACTGGGCCACAAGTTCGTTCGTTGCTCTACCTGCAGTATGTTCAGTCGCCGGGCAGGGGCAATTAAAAAAAAAATTTATTATAAGTCTTTTGTGGGTAAGGAATTTTCAAACAGGAATTTAATACTAACTAAAATGAATGGTAGATACTATAATTTTCAAAAAATGGGAAAAAATTGGCAAAATGTTTTTGACGTTATAAAAAATGCCAAAAAAACTTTAGTCAAAAATTCAATTTTTGAAAGAAAATAATGGCGAAAAAAGAAAATTGATTTAAAAAAAATTGTCAAAATTCTCAAAAATTTTGACAGAGAACACAGAGTCAGTTATACATTAGTCCATCGACCAATCAATTAATTTTAAGTACAAGAAATTAGTTTTTTTGAACTGTTAGATCACTTTTACTGACTAGTTCATCCCGAACTAGTTTTTTTATTTCTTTATTATAATATGAAAATATACCGATTTGAGCAGAAAGAAATTGAAACTCGAAAACACATTAGAACTAGCTTTGTCTTGAATTAATTCAAAAGAAGGTCTTGTAAGTAAAACGATTTGATTTAATATTAAAGTTAAGGATTAGTAGGTATATCAACCTAAAATGGAATAAATGGGAGAAGATAAATATTTTGTTATCGTAAACATTTTGAAAACCACGATTTTTATATTTTTTAACAATCAAAAACTAAAAATCTACTTTGTTTCTATCGATTTAATTATTTAGTAACTTTTCGATATGAGTTCTTAATTCGGTAAAAAATCGAATATAGAAATGTAGGATGTTTTTCTGTGTTTTTTATTCTTTTCCACTCTAAATATTTTTTTAAAAAGTTGAAATTTTCTGAACCCACAAAAAAGGATCACACGATCCTGGAAAAGAAAATGCATTTTGCCTGGAACAAATACTATAGCTACCAATTATTTTTGTCTTGCTTTATATTAAATTTGACAATTTAAATCACTATTACGACGATTATCATAGGATTTCATGATTCCCTCTTTCACTTCACTTCTATGGTTTGAAAAACAAAATTAATAAAATTTAATTCTAATTTCATTAAATAACGAACCACCAAAATTAATCGACAAAAAAAAAACTTTGGTAGGTACACTCTGGCGTCGACGCACTTTTTTATTTTACTGATTTTTTAACAAATTGTTCTCTCATTTTGTTTATTTGCGTTGCATTCCACTAAAACGTTACACTAAATTATCTTCAGTCTCAAGTTTGAAAAAAAATAACAGTAACACTCAAAGCACTTTTTTAAATCAACTTTAAAAATGTGTTCACTATAAATCTACAAAAACATAATCAAATTATGTTAAAGCAATATTCATCGCACTAAATAAAATGTATTCAAATATCTTCCCCTATGATGAGAAAGTTTTTCAATTAGAAATCATTCTATAAAAGCTTCCTGTTTCCAATAAAGCAAGACACTTGCAGTTGTTATATCTTGCCCTCGGGTGTCAAATAGTAAAGTAATCCTTGATGTGGGAGCAAAAGTTTTGCTGACAAATAGTTTTTTTTTTATAAAAAATGACTGATCATGGATATAGTTTCGATGACCCAAACCGAAATTTGTCATACTTCAAACCGGAAGCTAGGTAACTAAATAAAACTGAAAAAGTTAAGACTTTAAAATTATATATGTTGAATATTCCTTTGCTATACTAGAACGCTGTCGGAGCTTCGATACATTGGTTGGAATGTTCCACCAGACGATCTGCAGTACATTCCAGAGCATTGGCTCAAACATCCTGAGCCGGAAAAATCAATGCACTACCTGCTGGCCTTAGTGTACACACTTTTCATGGTAGCCTCATTGACTGGAAATGGTTTAGTTATTTGGGTTTTTATGAGGTATGCAAGTGCAAAATCTATTTTAAAAAACTCTTTCTGGAATTTGAATTTTCATTTTATTTCTCCATTTTTTTTTTAAGTGCTAAATCCCTGCGATCACCATCGAATATTTTTGTTGTGAATTTAGCTATTTTGGATTTTATAATGATGCTGAAATCACCTGTGTTTATATACAATTCGATTAATTTCGGATTTGCTCTGGGCAATGCTGGATGTCAGCTATTTGGTTTGTTTGGAGCATATGCTGGCATTGGAGCTAGCTTAACAAATGCATTTATAGCTTACGATCGACATAGTGTTATTACTCGACCGATGTCTGGCAGATTGTCGTTCACTAAAGCTTTGTGTTTTGTGGCGTTTATATGGATATACAGCACGCCGTGGGCATTGATGCCATTCTTTAAAGTATGGGGTCGATTTGTTCCAGGTTTGTAAAAATTTTATTAATATAATTATGCAGTGTCGAATCTACGTTGGTATAGAAGTAAGTCAAACTCTATCGAAATTTCTACATACCACGAGTACGCCATAATCTGAAGGTGTCTTTAGCCAAAAAAAAATAAGGAAATGATTTGTTTTTCTTTAGTGTTCTTTGAAAAGTGATCCTAATAAGATTCGAAATAAAAAAAATTCTAAAAATTCATATTTCTAGCTTTCAATTATTTTTTAGTAAATTTTAAAGTTACCACTACTATTTTATTGTTCATTAAAATGAAATTGGGTAAGAAATTTTGAAAAATAAGAAGAATTGAATCTATTCGTTTCCGAAATATGTTTTTTTATTTTTTTTCACACAAAATTTAAATTTTAATTTTTTTTTTTAATTCAGAAAAGAATTTTTTATAAATGATTTCCTGTCTGTAGATCCACCGACACTCTTTAGTACTCAGAGGATTCTCTTCAAAATTAGTTTTGGAGACCAAATTGAAATTTTTTAAAACAAAAACTTTTAACTTCACCTGTCAAAAACCGTTAAAACAATACTTATCTCGAAAATTTTTGTATTAGTTTTTGTAAAAAAAATTTTTGAAAAAAAAATCAAATTTTATTTTTAAAGCTCAATGTTTTGAAAACGGTTGGATACTTTTTTTAATTTTTTTTTTCTTGAGCATATGTACATATATTATTAAATACTAAGAACTTGTTTAAATGCGTACACCGCAACTATTTATTTCTAAAAAAAAAATTAAGAAAAGGTCTCTAATTGTTTTTGAATTTTTTTCAGAAATTCTTATTTTTTCCACACACCAGAAGGCATATTCAGTTTTGAGCTCAAAATTCAGTTTTGGATTATTTTAGCAATTCAAAAAATCAATTACATATGTATGTACATATTGTATATGATTTTCATATTTTTTCTCTAATTCTTGTTTTCGTATTTTTTGTTATTGGTTCCATAGCGTTTTAACGTAGTTACAAGTTCGTGTGATCCAGTAATGCATTTTATTATTTTTTCTTCGATTTTTTTTTCAAAAAAAAAGTTTAAAGTACGTTTCGATGAAAGAAATAATTCTCAAAAAATTTCCAAATAAATAAATGCTCGACAGCAAAAGTGTTTTATAAAACTGTCCTTTTTTTGTGTGATCATTAAATTTTGAAGTAACAATGATCAAGGGCTCACAGAGCCGAATAAAAAATCAGTTTTAAGATATGTAACTACGCCTCATAACCCTGGAAGGCTATGTTAAGAAAATTTTTCTTAGTCTAGAACAATAATTAATAATCTAAAGTTTTTTTTGTAATTTTTTTTTTAAGTATCCAGTTATTTTTCTTTTCATTGTGCTGAGTGCGATGTCAAAAAACGTTTTTATAAATGCATATAATAACTGCATTAAAAATGTTTTGAATAAGATAAACCTACCAAGTTTTAGCTTAAGACAACAACAGAAACAACAACAACATTCATCTTTAATTTTTATGCCGAAAATTGTTATGTTTCCATGGTTTGCTCAAAAGATGACGCAACGCTTTATGAAGTAATACAGTATCTTCTTCCACTCCTCCCTTCACTTCTTCAGTACATCATCTATGAAACCTTTCGAAAATTTTCCCTAATTTAAAATGATGTTCTCGTACGTATTTTTATTTAAATAACGTCACCACGATGATAGTAAATTTATTGATAAAAAAAGTTGCACATACGCCACAGTGTACCTTTCTCCAATAAGCTTATGGTAGGTCTTGGTATTGTTTTTTTTTATATAGAAAACGACAGACATACATACTACATATATCCAAGTGGACATTCAAAAAACTTTTTGTTTATTTTGTTGTTGCTGCTCTTGTTTATATAAAATAAAATACGTTATCTTCTCAGTATAAGATTAATTTCTATATAAATTTTAGACAGACGCCACCCTTAACATAGTTTTTTGTTTTTACCTCGTCAACTACTTTGAAATGTCAAGACCTTTTTTAATGCAAAATCTGCATTTGACAATACCAACCACAGATTACAAGTCACGCAATGATTTACTTTAAATTAAATCAAATCAACGCCATTAAAACAAAAAAAAAACTATAAAAGCCTTTGGTTAAATGAATTTCTATTGCAGTAGGTAATCAAAATTCTTTTCTGTTGGGAAACATCATGATTCCCATTTAAAATTTAAACTTAAAATTGTGTTATAATTCGAAATATGTTAATCGAACGACCCTACGGTCCGCATTGCAGCAATGATTCGGTTCCCAGAGCGGAAGCACGGTATTTGTCGATCATTATTTGTTAAAAGTGTCGGGTTTTCAATGATTGTTGTTTCAATTAAAGCACATCTGAGGTACGGTACCTAGGATGGAATGTTCCGCCAGAGGATTTGCAATACATTCCAGAACATTGGCTCACCCAGCCGGAGCCTGATTATTCAATGCACTATTTTCTGGCTCTGCTCTACTCCTTCTTAATGGTTGCTTCAATTTGTGGAAATGGTTGTGTTATATTTATTTTCTCAACGTTAGTTAAAGTAAGTGCAGTAACAAATTACATTTTATCATCAAATTTCTTCGTATTTCCAAACAGAGCTAAATCACTTCGAACTCCATCGAATCTATTTGTACTCAATTTGGCGGTATTTGATTTGATAATGATGATGAAAGCTCCAATTTTCATCTATAATTCAATACATCATGGATTTGCTTTGGGAAATACTTTTTGTCAGCTGTTTGCATCAGTTGGTTCGTATTCGGGAATAGGAGCTGGAATGACAAACGCATTCATTGGATACGATCGTTTTAATGTCATTACCAAACCTATGAATAGGTCGTTTACATTTACCAAAGCTTTAATTTGTAACATATTGATTTGGGTATATTGCACACCATGGGTTGTCCTACCAGTTACACGAATCTGGGGTAGATTTGTTCCAGGTAATTTATTAATTTTCTTATCAGATATTTTCTTAAAAAAGGTTAATTGTTGAAAATATGCTTTTAATGGGCATATAAAAGGACTCTCAAGTAAAAGACTCTCCAAACAAACCCACTGAGTATTAACACAACATTTCAAAAAAAATATTCTACATAATTTTCTTCTCCTTTTCTTCGCCTTCTTTCTTAATTGGAAACATAAAAAATTACCCCAGGGAAATTTTAACACACCTCCTAAATTAAAAAAAAAAGTATTTTCCTCCAAATGACACTAACTTCAAAATTGTGTAAAATTATACGTTTATTTATGAACCATGTTTTTTATACGCAATAATTTCATAATAATATCTGCGCTATATTTTCTGTTGTATTTTTTTGTTTAAATCTACAAATTAACTAAAATAGTGTAATTACAAATAAAAAGCATAAAAAAGTTAATGTTAAACCAACAAAAATAATAATAATAGTAATAATAACAGTAAACAACTTGTAGAGCTTAAACGAACTAACGTGTTCAAAAAGTGAAATTGAGAAAGCATATGAATTCTCAAGCATAAAAGTTGATCTTAAATGTGATCTCTTCACCTCTAAATTGTGCTTTAAAAAAAAATAAAAATTTTTATTACTTTTCGAGTTCAAGAGTTGAGGGTTATTTTATTTGTTGCTTGATCACATTTTTGTTTTCATTCAACAACAAATTGGTAATACATTTTAGAATGTTACTTTGTTCTTTTTTATTTACCTAAAATAATTATCATCATTATTGTTAATTTTGAGCAAATTTCGATAAAAATCAAGACAGCTAGCAGCTCGTTTAACACACACAATATTGCGCTGCTCTTTTTTATTTTTACCAAGAAAAAAAAATACACATTTTAATCAACAAAAAAAAATAGTTACATAAAAAAAAACTTATAAACTATAGATCTTATAATAAACTAATCAGAAAATCAATCTGCTTGTGTAATGACGTAAAAATGAATAATAATAATCATAGTATTGTGGGAGTAGATGTAATGTTTTTTGTTTCTTTTCTTTTATGGTTTAATGTACAAATGTTTGGCGACAGCTACGGCATCCGTTGTCGGCTTTTAGACAATTGAGATGGTAACGTTGATACCGAGATTACCATTGTCGGCAAATAGCTGTGCGATTGAAGTGTCAAATACCAGACAATCCGAATTGTGTATTGCACTAGCGACACCTTCATGAATTGACCTTGGCATCGCTTCCCACGTCAGTCGACGACGATTCCCATTCAATTCCAGCCGATAAACGAAGTTTTCGGCTTCTTTGCGAGATCCAATTAGCTGGACAATGGCAAAGAACTGCTGATGCCCATCGTACTTTTCTTGTTTTTCCAGTACAAGCATAAAATGATGACCGAAACAAGATTGCATCATGACCCAGTCGACGGCACCGGGCAGGTTGATGTCTGTTGCCAGGAACACAATGTCTTCGCCCTGCAGGGTGGTAATACTCTTGTGCGACATCATCAGGTGTTGCATGACTAGATCGAGGGGTCCTTGCCATTTGCACGAAGCTCCCGGACAGGGGCATAGATATGGGCGACACTCGCACGTTTCCTCGTGTTCTGTCTTTTCTGTGTAGATCAGTGATGCTGTGCATCCGTAGCTGGAGTGTTTGCATGGGAATTTGACATTCGAAGCGACCTTCTCCATAGCCAGATTTCTGATGTTGGCCAAAGGGCCACGGCATGTGGGACAGCATGTGAGCTTCGACCGACATGAGACACAAACCAAATGTCCACTGGAACACTGCAAGATGGGTGGCAAAACATAATCAAAACACACTGGACACTCGAAGAGAGATGTTAGATCAGCCGACATCCCTCCATCGCCACCGCCAGCTGAGGATAGCGACGAACTCGAGGAGGAGGATGTGTTGGTGGCATCGCGACGCTTGGGATTGATTTTATTGGACATTATGCGACACACGCACCAGATCAATTCACGAAAATGAAACAATCAGCTTGTTAACATATAACTAGAAATACCTAGGGCTGTTCTTCAGCTGAAACATATAGTAGAAACAATGGGGCGAAGTTGTTTTCGCTGTTGCAGTGCATAAGAACCAACAACACAAGATACTGTGGGATACGGTCTAATGATTCCTTCTCCACTCCTTAATTTGTATATGCATTGATTTCACGCACTTTCTGCAATAAGGAAAAAGGAAGGTAGAATTTTTAATAACTTGAAATTAATGTGCATTTTCTCACCTCGAAACCAAGACGCAGCGAGTTTTTTGCTTCTATAATTTTGTTTTTTTTTCTATCTGTCGAATGTCATCTGTTTTTCGTTTTTTTTTTTTTTTTGGGACGGTTCAAAGCAGACACAAATTACAAATGATAACAACAACAAAAACGAGTGGGGTTACTGTTCAATATTCAATGCTGCTACTGCTAGAGCGCAGAGTGCAAATTATTTTTTCCCTTGTTGGTTTTTTTTTTGTATTTTGGGCGATGCACTGTTTTTTTCTTTTTGTTAGAAACACAAAGATATTGGACAAAATTCTAGGAAAAACACACTCAGTAAAAATGTATTATGTTGGAGATGAAGGAAATCAATAGATATGAATTATTAAACAAATGTAATTACACATAAATTGATAAACAAAAAAGTGTGTTATAATTACGCTGATCCACCATTTATAAATTACTAAGACTTGCACTCAAGTTGAGTGAACTTAGAGTGACATTTAATATATTATAGGGATGGGACTTTTGAGAATTGTGAATGTAGTAGATTTTTGCGGGTTTCGTTTTATTGGTCGCGTTCAGGTGACTGTTGAATCTGAGACCGGTTGTGAGAGCATTTTCGGAATTCGGAATTGGACTGTTCGTGAGTTTGTCTGGCTTTTTTCTTTCTAATTTTTAGTATTTCCAAGTAAGTTTATTTTGTGTTAAGCCCGTGTGGTAATTTGGTGAATTACGATAAAAGGGTGTCATTATATATGAGCTGATTTCGTTTGACAGTTCATTGTTGTTTTCTCTTTCTTTCTGAGGTAGCCTTATGAATTTGAAATTTCTTTATGAGACAGAAAAAGAAGACAATAATTCTTTCAAAAGAAATTAGTTCATTTGTAATGAGAAGAGTTTTTCTCTAATTGAAATTACCTCATTTGGGCTGTAATGAAAACGTATTACATATTTCACTTAATTAAGTTTTTGTTTTGTATCTAGGTATTTATCACATCTTTATATTTATTAATGCTTTTTTCTGTTCACAGAGGGCTACTTGACTTCCTGTTCATTCGATTATCTCACGGACAACTTTGATACACGTCTTTTTGTTGGAACCATATTTTTCTGCAGTTTTTGCATGCCAACTGCGATGATTCTTTATTACTACAGTCAAATTGTGGGACATGTTTTTCATCATGAAAAAACACTGCGTGAGCAAGCCAAGAAAATGAATGTTGATTCACTCCGATCGAATGTTGACAAAAACAAAGATACTGCTGAAATACGAATCGCTAAGGCAGCTATTACTATATGTTTCTTATTCTTTGTGTCTTGGACACCGTACGGTGTTATGTCTCTAATCGGGGCATTCGGAGATAAAAGTCTTCTAACTCCCGGAGTCACAATGATACCAGCCTGTACATGCAAAATGGTTGCGTGTATCGATCCATATGTGTATGCAATAAGTCATCCAAAATACAGGTTGGAGCTGCAAAAGCGCCTTCCTTGGTTGGCCATCAACGAAAAGGCTCCAGAGACGGCTAGTGCTGCATCGACAGGAACAACACAAGAGAATCAAACAACCACAGCGTAGAGATGGAATTGATTATTTTTTATTGCATTCTTCGAGTATTTATTAGTGAACCTATTATAATAACAAACCTTAAAGTTAGATTAGTTTTTTAAATTAGACTTATAAATTTTGAATTGAAATGTTGCTGAACTTTGGCTTAACCGATACGATACTGACCTTAATGACGAATCTAGCTAACGTACCTGACCGAAAAGAATTATCTGAATTTTGTAACTACTAAGCATGTTTGATACGATAAAACATGCTTACTTTAACTAAACTTGCGTTATTTATTATTTGTAGTGTTTTTTTTTTTTGAAAAGAAAATATAGAACAATTTTTGCAAACTATTGAATACCGATTTGTTTTAATTGTACCTTTGGGCTCAAATTGATAGCAATATGCGTTTTCCGTTAGAGGTATCACGTATTTAATGTTCCACTTCTGGCGAAAAGTAAGTAAAAGTATTTAAGTCGTTAGTTTTCAAAATTTATACCAGAAATAATGTTTTAAAAATTAGGGGCTAGTTGTACAAAAAAAGTGGCTTTAAGATAAATTTATGAACGTTTATTACTCAAAAATGTCTCCCTCATTCGATTGTGATCCAGCCCCATAAATTTGAAATTTCGCTTTGTGAAATTACCTCATTTCGGATCTATTGCGAACGTGGTATAAGGGTAAACATATAAGGCGTATATACATAAGTATATAGCTTAAAACTACGTTCTTTAGAGCCGAAATGAGCTAATTTCGCAAATTACGAAAAAAAGCGTTCACATAACAAATGAGGTAATTTCATCTGACAGCACTTTCTTCTCTCTCTCTCATAAAAGAATTTCAAATTTTTGAGGCTGGTTCACAATCCAATCCTAATTTATGTTTGACTGGATGCGATCACCTAATTGCAGAAATAACTTCGTGCAAATGTTGAAATTTTCTAACTTGAGAATGTGAATTTGTATGTGAAATGAGGAAACTAGAGAGCTAATTTGGAAGTTTTGAAAAAAATTACCTCATTCGGCCTAATGAAAACAGGCTAAAAGTTACCTACAAATTTTCTGTACTTACCTACAATTTTCCTTTGTCTTGCATTCCCTTAACCGTCTGAAATAGAAAATAGAATCAAGCAGCATTCTTTCTTCTTTTCCGGTGAATTACAGTCATTCTGAATGCCAATAGAACCCTTTCAGAAGATTTTACCGCATTCCGAATGCTTCTAGACTACCAATCGAAAGAGCCCAAAACGGGCTTTTCGCTGAAAATCAATTAAATTTTCTCAATATTGCAGAAAGTGGTGGTTACCTTCTGAAGTATTGAAACCAATTGTGAACTTCCCCCATTTACGATTGTCGACAAACCACTTTCAGAAAATGAAATCTAAGAAACCTATTTCAAAAAATCTGAATTGAGTGAATTATTTGGTTGAAGTATTTTTTTTTTAATTTATTTTTTGATAGTTTGATAGTGCAAGAAAACACATAATGCCCCTCTCAAGTGTATTCTGCACATCTCAGAAACTGTTTTTCAGAAAATGGTACCACAAAATTTATTTAAGGCATTTCTATATCGATGATAACCAAATTAAGCAACAAAAGAGAAAAGATCAAAGAAAAAATCAGAAATTCAAAAAATTCAAGCCAAAGTGAAATTAAAATTACACGTTGTGAAAACGAGCTTCGAATTCTAAAAAACCGCTTAGGATAGGACAGCCATTTTCTTCGTCACAGAAAAAAAAAAAAACATGTGAATATATACATAGGAATAGTTATGAATTTCATTTGATATAATTTAAGCTATTTTTACAGCTCTGTGTCTCGAATCTTATACATACATATTTTTTTTTTTTTATTTTTGTTTATACAAATTTATTTTGTACGACTTGTTGGTCAATGTTTGCTTTTGATGGCATTATGTATCTTGATAATTGCTCGGTAGTCATTATATGATAAAAGACCTTTCTGTGATTTATTTTGCACTCGCGATAATTTCTCCATGAAACCAGCATTCGAACTGGCCAGTTGCATACATTCGTCAATGTACTTTAGCGCTTCCCGCGACCAAAACATTGAACCAGCTTTGCTGTTCAAAATCGGTCTGCCGCCTTTCTCCTCATTGCCTGTTTCGTCGATTTCGGTCAACAGATTAGCACATTTCGCTTCCCATTCCACATTAACTGCCTTGATTTTTTCAGCAACATATGATTGATTGACTTCCTTTTGGTTCGCCGTTGCTTGTTGATTTGATGGATTGCTTAACGGTTTTTGTTTATCCAATGGTACATTTTTTGGACGTTTCTTTTCGGAAACTGGGGTTTTGGGAGATTTTTTTGTAATTCTCATTGAGAGTGGATTTGGAACTAGTTTTGCTGGACTTTGTGTTTTTTCTAGACCAGCAACAACACTCAACGTATTTACATCTGCTGCCTTGTCCATTCTATCTTTTTGCACTTTTGTTAGACTTGTATCCAGCACCTTTTTGCCTAGCAAACGAGGATCGATATTTATATTCTGAAATCTATTCTTGATCTGCATATGATTATAGGCCGTAACTAATTCTGAGTATTTCTCGTGACGATGTGAAGAAAAAATAAGTCTCCAATGTGAATCTATTTCATCACGAACCTCATCGCTAACTGCTTCGTCCTTCCATTCATTAATTAAAACTCGCAAGTGCGACAGCAAATGATCCAAATGTACAGATCCATTTAGAAGACCGGCCTGTCCAATTAAAATCATATTCAACAAGCGTCTTGTCTTCTCAGCTGACTTCCAGCCAGTTTTGGTTTGTTGTTTTTCTTGGTAAGTTAATCGCTTGAAAAGTTCATTGGGATTACCCAAATTCGTTAGCAACTGATTTAGATTCTCTCGAAGAAATCTTATCAAAACTTCCGTCTTTCGGGGAACTTTTTGTGATTTTTCCAACTGATTTCGATTCATTTTTTCCGACAGTTCCCGGAATTTGTGCAAAAGTTCTATATGAAATTTATCTTGATTACACCGAAGGCCATATATTATAAGAATATGACCGACCGACGTCCATTCAAGTCTAGCTTTAATGTCAAATGATTTTGACTTTTCAATTAAAAATGAATTACCATCTGGAGAGAGTAGGAACTTGCTGTGAAATGTGGTCAAATATATTTTGGCCTCGCAAGGAAGATCGGGTAATTCGTTGGTGTTTCCATCCTCTTCATCTGATTGATTGGACACGAATTTCTTTGAGATACCCGCACTTATCAATTGCTCAGGTTCTTCTTCTTCAATATCTTCATCATCGAATATAGGTATAAAATCAGGCAAGGGACCCATTTCTCGGGCATTCGGTGGATTGCTCTGCTGTTCGTTTGGTTCGAAGTGTTCTGAGAAACTGTAATTGGAATCTGAATCAACAATATCCACTGCTTCTGTATTTTTTTTACACAAAGTTCCTGGTGAAGTCGAAGTAGGTGTTTTGAATTTATTTGCGACGTTCCTGTCACCTGAATTTGAAGAGGATTTATTTTTTTGGGGAATAATATCTTCCCGAGAAGTTTGGACGATACCCTTTGAAGTACTGGGTTCAATTGAGTAAGTGTCTTCTTCGTCAATGTTTAATGGCTCGCTAACCGCAGGTTGTTCTTTTGAGGGAGACTCCTCATCACCTTTATTTGTTTGTTCTTCAACATCAACATCGATTGGTTGTTCACTATCATTTTGTTTTCTTGACGAAGGCTTTGCGGGAGATTTCTCAAGGGCCGCCTTAGCAAACGGATTCACAACATATTCCTTCAGTTCATTGTTCAATTTCTTTTGCTTGGCAGCTGATCCAGTGTCTTCCTGTTGCTCGATTCTTCGTTTTCTAGTAAGAAGATATTCCATTCCAACGGCCAAGAGAAAACGTCCGTAGTATTGTTTTCGTGACTTGTTTTCCGCCAATTCAAAACTTATATCTTCATCGGGCTTATACATCAAGTTATATCCTATACCAGAACGAATTGTTTTTATTGATATATCGTCATAGGATTTCTGATGGGATTTTATTTCACTAACAAACATAGGATACTCAGAGAATTGTATAGAACTCCTACAATGTTCCGCCAAATGCCCGCGCAATCCACAAATGCAGCAAAGTTTTTTATTTTTATATTCGACTTTATTGTTTGGATATTGATTTGGTTTTGTCTGAAAATAACAAATACAAATTTATCATAAACCATCGAGAAAAAAGCCTAACTATACAAACTTACAGTGGAGTGATAACGACGCCATTTATCAGGACAGAGGTTCAAGTTATGCCCTCGCATTTTACAAATTGGACAAATCAAGCGATTCTGATAGTTGCAGGCATTACAACTTTTTGTATACATTCGAGTTTTGTTGCCACACTAAAGATAAAAATAATTAAAACTATTAAGTTACAATTAAATATAAATCTTAACAAACCCTCAAGCATATAGTATTTGGACAACGTGGCTCGCTGTGACCTTGTTCTCCACACATATAACACACCGGAAGTTTTCTAGGCCTCGGACATTTAGATCGAATGTGTCCAAACTCACAACAATTCATACACTTCTGATGTGAATATTTTCTATATTTTGGGAAACGATCATCTGTATAGATCTTCCAAAGTGTTTTTGTTGCTGCAAACGCAAGAAATAAATATAATATTAGGGGGGGGGGGGATAATATTAATTAATACTCACGTTTCATTTGAGCGCACACAGCTTTGACGCTAAAACGTTCTCCCTTCCACGAATCGTTGTAAAACTTACGCATCTCTTCACTCCAACCAATTCCCCCACCTCCTTGAATTTTTGTACCCTCACTATACACAACATTATAAACAGGGTCACCTGTTTCTTTTTGCATCTTCAATTTTCGGTGAGATGGTCTATTAGTTATGGAGGCTGGCAATGGGGAAACCAATTCAACCGACTCATCCGTATCATTATTCGAATCGACAATATCAGGACTCTTTTTTTTATCCATATTATCTATTTTCGAGAAGATATGATTTAATTTAACAAGACTATCATGCGGTATGGCATCATTGGCTTCTTCATTGTGGGCAATCACTGGTTCGGGAATAACAGTTTTTGTCCTTTTGGTGGTGGTTTTTTCAGATGCACGATTTTTATTCAAAACACTTTCGGCTATTGAACGCGCTGTAATGGATTCTATTTCTTCATCGTCGCTATCATTTTCAGTTGGAAGCACAGTTGACGGTGGTGCTCCCTGAGCTAGTGTGTTCAAATTGGCAATAAATTCATTGTCGGACATGTTGACCACCTTCTCATTATGGATATCAGATGATATCATAGTTTCAACGGCTTCGCCATATGCAATATAAGGGATTTTGGTTAACTGAACTTCATGAGTTCTTTGGCAGTCGGAATCATTGTCAGGTTCCGAATCCGTAGTATCAATATCGATTTCTTTATTTCCACTCGACGTTCGGCGCTTTCTTAGACGTTTTGTCTTTTGAGTAATAACAATTTCTTCAACGTCATCGGAACTGCAACTTTCTTGTTCCAAATTAACTACCACTGATGGCTTAGCCCTCTTTGATCCCTTAGAGTAAACACTATCTTGTATATCAGATTCACTTTCATAAACATCCAATGCTCTAAATTCACTCTGTGTTACTATATAGTCCGAAGAAGTTTTTGCTGATCCACTTTCTGTTGGTTTAGCAAAAGAATGAGGAGCTTCTATTTCTGTAGACTTTTCTGGAGTCTCCATTAAACTATCAACATCAATTTCCAACATTAGCAAATCTTCATCATCTGCCTTTTCGCTCTCTTCGAGCAGGCGCGATCGATCATGGTGTCCAATAAAATCATCAGATATTACCGAGCAGGGGCTTGTACATCTTGAAGTATTTTCTTTCGCTGCAATTGCCTCAGGCTTAACAAAACTTTCAACTTTTGTTTCTTTTTCTTTATTTACAGGTTCAGCAGTTTCTTCATCAGAACTAGTGTCTATACTAACAATTTCAGGCGAAGGTACTGACACTTCAATGACATCATCATTGTCCGATTCTGAGAGTAATTCAATAGTTCGAACACCTTGATTTTTTTTCATCTTAGCTTTGGCAGCTTTAGCTTTCTGCTTTTTGCCATCATATTTGAGTGCATTGGCTAGTTTATTTTGTTGTCTACCAAATAATCCTTTGTTGGTTTCTTTAATTTCTAATCTTTTGAACTGATCTGTAGGCTTTGTATTTTTGCCTCGTGGCTGTGTTGTGCTTCCTTTTTTTTTTGGGTCATTCCCGGAAGCAAATGGATTGACCCTCAAATTTGACAAGTTTTTTACTGGCGGCTGAAACGTCTTGTCAATCGTTTCGACCGGTTTATCTCTTATTTCACCTAAATACACATGTGCACACAACATAATATTGTTGTAAAATTTGTTGTTGTTGTTTTAAAATAAATGGCTTAAAATTATTTTTTTAATTTTTACAGCGTTTTCCAAAATAGAAAGAAATGGTACAGGCATTTATGTTATTTTATAAATACGTATGAATACAGAATCCTAAATGCATAAATTTCAAATTTCTCCATAATTGATTAGAAATAAACTTATTTAAAACTAGGTAAGGAGAAAAAAATAGCACTTAGTTAAGCCTTAAGCGTTAAATTATCGTAAAAACAAGTATCTCTTCTAAAACTTCTTTTTTGTGGTCTTTTGCTAAGTTTTTCCCCACATGTTAACTAAAAATCGGTACACGCTTTAAATAAAATAATTTGAATTGAAAAATAAGAACAAAGTATACCTATAATATAAATTGGATATTTACAATTTTTAAAATGAGTTACGGCGTTAATTGCTGAAATATATGAGTCAGAAGACTTTACTAATAAAAACTGCAGATTACATTCGAAATGACCAAAAAGACTTGCTTATGGTGACGAAACGCATTTCTCTTCTCGCTAGCTGGAAACAAATTAACCACAAGTAGAGATTTCTCAGAAACTGATGGAAGAAAATGTTTAAAGTGTTTTGAAGACAGAACAATACATTCTTTCAGATTGCATTAACTTTTATTTTTTGTAACTACATATAGGTTTTAGCTTTTTTAAGAAAAACTTATTTGAAGAAAAACAACCTAAATATCTCAAAAATCTAAAGTGATGGAGCAATTTTGGATTGCACCAAAAACCTTTGCAAAAATGTAGTTATTCTCAAATATCAATGTGACATCAAAAAAATTATGTGAAACCTTTTTTTTAAATTTACGAAAGAAAAAGTGTTCGAACTTTATTTATTTATTAGTAATTTATGTATATACTCAATCCTCATGTATTGGGCTTTTTAGTGTTATAAACTGTTGGGATTATCATGGATTGAACTTAAGCCACTGTCAAAAACTAGCCTTCATTGTAGATTTTTTTTCACATTTTTGAACTTTTAGGTTAGTAGGCTCCAAAACATGATGTCTTTGAGAAATACTGAGTGCTAGTGTGAACTCATCAAAAAACCTTCGGAATAGCGTTTGGATCTAGAAAAATACTACACCAGCGTTATGTTCGGCCTTATAAAAATATATAAATAAATCTTATTTTTTAATTTTCAACCATTGCTGTGCGTGTTATGACATGTCAGGAATGAAGAAGACCAACAACTCAAAATGTGTTTTTGAATTCAAAAGGCTAAGGTGAGAGACATTCTATTTCTAGCAAGAGATATTCTTAAAGAAGCACATAGATATAAAGTCTTACAAATTCAAAACCTCATAATGAAATTAAGATAAATCTCTTAGGCATTGAGTTCATTTGGATGATTCTAAGAGTTCAGCTCAAACATCAACGAAAATCATTTTTACAATTTGGAAAACGCTGATTTACATAATAATCGATTAACAATGAGTAACTTAATAAAACTTACCGCTTTTAGTTGAACCACTTTGTTTTTCTTTGTTCAATTGCTCCTCATCGGCTGTCAGTGTTTTTGGTCTTGGAGGAACAGGGTTCCGGTTATTACGAAAGTTTAGTTTTTCATTCCAATACCGTCCTCGTGTTTTGTCAATAGATGTGTTGATAACACTGTTTGTCGTTACCTGTCTCACTGGCAAGACTTCCTCGTAGGCGGTAGATGCATCAATATCACCACCAGAAGGCTCATGGTGAATTTGTGCATAAAGCCGTGCCT
This sequence comes from Syrphus vitripennis, assembly GCA_958431115.1. Taxonomy (NCBI): domain Eukaryota; kingdom Metazoa; phylum Arthropoda; class Insecta; order Diptera; family Syrphidae; genus Syrphus; species Syrphus vitripennis. The sequence continues at coordinate 28,499,276 of OY288110.1, forward strand.
CCAGTTCGTTCAAATCTTCTTCATTTTCCATATCAACCTAGTTCAAGTGTAGAAGGCATTTTGTATTAGAAATTTTTGGTTTATTATTTTTTTTACCTCATCCATATTTTTATTAAGGAAATATTTATCGATAATAAATTATATTTTGATTGCAAAATCCAAAACAAAAGGGCACGAGGAAACAACGAGCCATTTAGAAAATTGAGAAATGAGAACTCGAAAAAAAATGTCGACACTCAAGCATTGAGGATGTGTTCAAAGAGTAGGTTTTGCAAATTGTGGAAGGTAAGATATTGTCAAAGATATTTAAAGTCAGGGGTGTTATCTGTGTCGTTTGTCAAAAATCAATGAAAAATAACTTCCCGATCGGTCAAGTTGAAACAAAATATTGCAAAGAAGTAATATGAATCACTTTTTCTCTTTTTTTTCGTTCTTAGAACACTAAATTTCAGTTTTACTTTTCACTAATCTTTATCCGATTGCTTCCAGCAGCATCCGTTTATTATGGTTAGAGTTGAATTAACTTTTCTTTAAGCACACTGTATTCATAGTACTTAGTAAACTCAACAAGACTGTTTTCTTCAATAACATATTCTTTTAGAGCTAATGCTTACTAAACGCTGTTTTCATATACTTATGATCGTTTGTACCAATTTTTAACAGGCTTTTAAGTTTCAAGGTGACGTATTTTGTGTGCAACAAACTTAAAGGCCTGTTAAAATGTTTTTAAAAGCGTTTGGTGCAACCGGCCATTAGTGGAGTATACGCTCCAATGTTTAATGAACCACCCAAGCAACAATTTGTAGTAGCCAAATCACCGCGGTTATAATTTTATCGGTTAATAAACCTCTTTTTAAACAAAAAATAGTTTTTGGGTAGCACTGGAAAACATAAATAGTATTGGAACATAAGCGGCCATTTGTTCCACACTTCAGAAAACACAGGCACACTCTTGTCAAAATCAAAATTAGTTGCCGGCCACGTAATTTGTTACATTCCTTATTTGTTTCCTTAAAACAAAAAAAAAAAACAATTAAATAAAAGTAAATTATAAATCAAAACAATTTCTATAACTTAAATTGATTTTCACCTTTTTCAATAGAATGGAATCTATGATCCGATATGTCTCTCCAATCAACCCAGCTGTATTTCCTCATCTAGCTACAGTTCTTTTGGCTATAGGAACATTTTTCACTGCATGGTTCTTTGTATTTGAAGTCTCACGCCCCAGGAACTCCCAAAAAGAATCTACCATCTTCAAAGAGCTCTTGATAAGTTTGTTTGCCTCGATTTTTCTTGGATTTGGTGTAGTTTTTCTTCTTTTATCTGTTGGAATATACGTATGAATAGAGACAAATAATATCCCTTAGAATTTAAAATATAATAATTACTTCAATGTATGAAGGACAAGATAAAAAGTAAAATAAAATTAATAAAAGAATTTTAACCTTATTTGCTTTATTTCTGGATAAAATATATATAAAAATAAGGAGTAAATTAATAATTAATAATATGCACATTATGTGAAAGGTAAAATTACGTTCTTCGATTTGAAAACTTGAAACACATTATTTGATCTTTTTTTTTTATTTATTATTAATTATAATATGGTGTTTGATTTGTTCTTTTTCTGATTAAAAAAATCTTTTCAGATAAATAGTAACTGATATTAAATACTTTAAAATATAATGTTTAATTTATGTTTCAACTCTCAAACTATCAACAGACAACATTTTCCTCGACAATAATTATTTCTGGGACTTGCTTCTTCTTTAGCCCGCAAGACCGGCCTTCTGTCGACACTTCTGCATTATAGCACGCAGCATAAATTGTTTGCGGGACAACTGACGGACATGCTTTAAAAAGGCTTCCAAGTCAATAACTCCGCTACGCAAGGCTTCTCCTAAGTAGTAAATGGCATCTTCTGTGGCTGCTTCTTCAGCATACGCATTGAGTAATCTTGAAACAACAACAACAAAATATGGTTCAGTCAGTTAAATATATGTACTTTTTTTAATTTAAACTCACTGTTTGTATAATGGAGCTGTGGTCACAACAGCTTCATCAACATCAATTCCCTCGGATTGCTCAAGTGATTCCAAAGCTTTTTCCAATTCTTGTTCTTTGTCACGTAGAATGAGAACATTTTTCCTTAGTTCGGTCTATTTTTACCCAAACATAATATTTATACTTATTACAAATTAAATAATTATTCTTAAATATTACCTGCTCTCTTTGCAAACGTCCTATTATTGCTTCGATTTTGGAAGTTCCTTCGACAAGCTCTTGCTTTGTGCGATTGAGAGTTTCAATTTCAGCTTGACACTGATTTACTTTTTCTTGAACTCTTCGTCTTAGTTTATCTTCAACGGCACTTATGAGGGATGCTTTTATATGTTCTTCAGTAATGGTACCAGTTTGACTTGGATTTCCCGGATTCTAAAGATAAATTTTATACATTTTTTTAGTGACCAATAGATTTATTTAGTTTGGACCCGGAGTTAAATTTTTATCTCAAAAGGACAGATCAGTACTTGAAGGACAATTTGATTTGGTTTAACTTTTTTTTTGTCTTTTCTTCTTTTTTTAACAGAATTTACTAACGAAAGGACGTGTTGAAAACAACCACGGCAGATCTTGTGGAACAATATATTTTTGTTTTTAATCAAAAAAATGCCGTCTGTAGAAAACCCTGATAAACTTGCATTTGTTTTAGAATTATGAAATTGGTAGACTCGCCATATTTGTCTTTGAATTGCAAAGGAATAATCAAACCTTTGAGTTTTTACATTCAGGGGATGGTTTCCGGGCACTTTATTGCTCTGCTACATATAAAATACTGCCTCGTAAAAATTTATTCTAACGCCCTATTCTGCTATCCGATCCGATCGAATCTTTCGATTCACTTGAATATTTCACTTAATTGTTCACTCTTTATTTTCAAAAGTCTTCTACCTTTTGAGTTCAAAGATTAGCCAATATGTATTTTTAAGATTCTTAAGAGAATCTAGTTCTTAAAATTTATTTTTGATCGAAATTTATATGCTTTTTGAAACAATCCGTTTTTACCGTCGGATAGCAGAATACAAATATTCCCGTGAACGTTTAACAGAATAGGGCTGTAAAAGAATTGTCGGGTTTTTCTTCTATAAAAAGCATACAACCAAACAAATGCTTCGAAGTGCATAAATAGTAGCCAAAAATCATTACTTAAAATAAAAGAAAACCGAAAAAATATTCAAAATTGTTTAAAAAAAATAATGATTTGAAAGTTGAAGAATATGAATTTGTTTAAAAAAGAATAATTTCAACCTCTCAAACAAAATTGAAGGGTGCATTTAACAGATTTATCAAAAGTTTCACTTTTCAGTGCTTTAATAAGTATTAAAATTTACTTGTATGAAAAAAGAAAAAAAATCGCTCTTAATTGTGATTGTCATCAATTTGGAAATAATAAATGCTGAAAGGAGAATGGGGATTTTGGTCTACCTAGCGTCCACGACTGAAATATACATCGCTGAAAAGCTAAGTCTTAATGCATCAATCATGGGGTTTAGACAAAATATTGCAACAAAGATTACAATTAGAGCAAAAATTAATTGCAATAGTGTTCCATCCAAATGACAGTATTGGTCACTTTCGATGAACTGAATTAATCCCAAAATAAATGATCTTTTATACCAATGGCCAATAATTACGAATATTGTCATGGTTGCCGAATAATACGCTTAGCAACATGAAAATTCTACTTTTTTTTATTTGATTTAACGAATTAAATGAATGAGTATAGTTGTGAGTTAAGATTCCACAAACGACATATAGTACGTTTGAGAACTTAGTTCAAGAGCTTCATTTTTGAATATGGGTTCACGCAGTATATTAAAAAAAATTTCTTTATTCGATTTTGTAGTGTTTTACTTATTTTTTTGGTCGCTAATTTAAGCCATCTCCCATTGTTTAGGACAAAAAAAATAATGGTACGTTGGTACACTTTATGGTACCTAATCATTTTCATAGGTATCGTTTCTGGACGCCAGGTGGACTAGATCCCATATGTTTTTGAATATTCTCTTTTATTTTATTAATATTCAAAAAGCCAAATAAAATAATAGAAAATAAAATAATAAAAAACAACCAATAATATCATGCTATTTCTTTTCTCAAGGCAAACAACGGAAGTTGTTTTAATGATTAGTATCTTAAAAATCTATTTTTAAAATCGAAACCCCAAAATTACTTTTTTCGTTGTATATAGAAACGCTTTTGCTATCGCTAATTATGGAAACATGCTATAAGATTAAATGGAATATTTCATTGGTGGATAAGAAGATACATTCCAGCAGTAGAATACTAATGAGAAGCAAAAACAAAAAACGACGATAATAGAATAAACAATTAAAATCTTTTCTTTTTACTAGTTTTGCAAAATAAACATATTTTAATGTCGTCATGCTTATTATTTATAATATTTAGCCCATTAAAATCAACGATTAAACCTACTCCGCAAAGAAAAAAAAAACTAAGTCGACAAATACACACTTTGAATAAGTTTTTTTTTTTTTATTTTTCAAGAGCCGTTTCCAATGTGATAAAGGCAAAATTAGTAAATTCATTTGCAAAAAAAGAAACGTAAAGCTGGCAAAAATTAATAACTTATCGCATATCATGAATCTTAGTCTATTTATATTAATGCAGATTTACATTATACATAATTCACAAGTTATTATTCAAACTTATTGTGATTGTCATATTTGTATGTTTGTATGTTGATATTTTTATCAATGATGGAATTAACAAGCCAGTTGAATACATTTTTGACCATTCAATATGATGAAGCTCGTTCTGAATATGAAAACAATTATTGATGATTTTCAATGAAAGTACGATTCATTTATAAAACTTGAAAATGACAAAATTCAATTTTTATCAACCACAAAATGATAATTGAAACCCGGAATAGAGATGATCGAAAAGATAATATGTATGTAAAAAAATGACTATCTTTTCTTTAAATCTTGTTAGTGCTAATAATGAAACTATATATTTTAACCTAGGGCAAAAAAGGTCATCAAAACAACATGCATACGCATAGAAGAGCTCAGCTGATAAAAGTTTAAGATACAAATGGCTTTGCAGTAAAGGTAGATCAAAGTTGGGGCGGTAGATTTTTTTTTTAATTCACAATAAGCTGAAAGATTTAATTTTAGAATCGACGACAGATAAAAAAACGACACAAGAGGCTTATTTTTTTATCAGCCCTTGTGCGATTTTCTAATGAATTTGTACACATCAAATCGGGTGGCAACAGTCCACTATAATTTGAACTTTTTCAGATAACTTAGGTAATTATCGACGGATGTCATGAACTCCATGAAGATCACAACTTTACTACTGATTTATGATTTAGAATTATCATCATTCTAATATCTAATATAAATAAATAAGGCAGTAAGTTGGAGTGGGTAAAGATCGAAAAAAAAATGATAGTTAAAAAAAGTAAACTTACATAACCCGAACCATAGCCAGGAACTTGCGGAAAATTCATATACGGAGGATAACCAGCCGCACCTCCACCAGATGGACCAGGAGCAGGCCCTTGTCCTGTTGCAGCAGAATTTGGCATATACGGAGGATACTGGCCAAAGTTGTTATTTGGAAATGAAGGAAAGGTACTTCCACCCCCACCTCCAGCTGGGTACGGCAAGAAAGAGTTTGCATTATTCGGTCCTCCAGGCTGCGGCATAAATGCTTTATTTTAAAGAAAAAGAAACTTAGTCGGATTCTATTAAATTCAAAATAAGAGATAATTCCCTACAAGATGTTGGATAAGGTGTTACTTGCCCTTTTGGCTTGGAATACACAGGTGGTTGGTCACCAAATGTTACTATCATTACTTGTATCAAACCCAGAAGATCTGAAGATTGCTACGAAACAAACAAAAACTATTAAATAATCTTATTCAATGCTTTTAAACAACAAAAAAAAATTATATCTACCGGTTGCCAATCATGCAAATATGGAAGATAAATCTTGCCATTGTGGTCAACATACATTGAAACCTTAATTTGCATTGTTGGAGTTGGTTTGACAAAACACATTGGAGCATTTTGGGGATGAGTATCGGTCAGCCAAATACATATCGGAATGTGATAAACGTTACCTAAAACCACAAAATATTTATTTTTAAGTTGGTCACTTCAATTGATAAATTAGAAGAAATTACTTTTATAAACGACTGGTATGGTTCCCTGTAAATTGAATAGTTCCTTTTGTGTCCCATCATTGAAAACTTGAACATGAAAATTATTGAAGTGAATGTTAATTAATATAAACTATTCATTAAATTATATAAATACTTACCAAACTTTTGAAGATGATGTGTAAGACTTCGGTAATTGTTGAGTACATCAATCACATCTTTTTTTGTTGTGCTTATGTTCTTGTACTGTTCAAAAATAATTTATTTTCAAGAAATAATAATTAGGTACTTTTACATTTGAAGCTTTGTTAAAAGAAATGAAGTTTCAATTACCTTTGATAGTTGTTTAAGAACAATAGACTCTTCAGTAGATGGAAACATTATGAAAATTATCAATTTCTTTTAATATTTATCAAACAATTTCGAGTGAATTTATTATAAATAAAATCAAAATAAAAATTTTCCTCTGTCTTTCATCACCTTCAACACAATCCACAAAAGTGACAGCCTGACAGCGGGAGTGATGAGTAATTTTAATGCTTTCAAATTTTAAGTTGGCACTACCATAATCGAAATCATATATTAATCTACTACATTTATCATTCACGTTCATTTTTGAGTAGGTATTTCTTGAAATGGTAAACCGTTATTTTGAACGTATGCCCGCGTTCTAATAAATGTCGATTATCCAAAATGTTTATTAGGCTGAATTTTACAATCTGTAACAAGCAAAAAGTAATTCTTTAATTATTGACATTTTTTTATTAGTAAACTGGAAGTGATTTTTAATTAAAGTGTAATTCATATGAGCCGCAACCTGCGTCCTCGAATAATTATTTTAAAGTTATTTCTAAAGCAATTATCAACTTATTCTTATTTTAATTGTTTAATTAAGATAGTAAATGGTCGTATTTACAAATTTAAATAAAAAACTATTTTAATTTACGAAGCTTAGCTAATTCAGCGTTCCACCAACGGGTGGTTCTTCGTGATTGTTTTAGTTGTATCTGGGGGATAGCAACATTGGCTGCAGATCTAATAGCCTTTAAGATAGTTGCTGCTTCTTTGTTTGTGTTTGATGTTGAAAGTTTATCTGACAAGTTTCGGGTGACTTGGTTTTGAAAAACAAGCCAATTTGCTGAATCAGTTTTAAACTTACATAGGATTAGAAATAACATGTCTTTGATATGGGCGAGATTTATAGTTGTTGTCAAAATCGGGAAATGATCACTATTGTGAAGGTTCAGGAGAAAAGCAGGTAATGTCATTGTGGGTCAGAGAACCGGGTGTAGAAAATGAGTAGGTAAACCGTCGTTCAGAATTAAGATATTAGAGTCTAAGAGGAAATTTTCGAAAGTTCTTCCTCTGTGGTTTGTAGTGGGTGAACCCCATTCCATATTCCATTAGTTAACGTCTCCCGCTGAATTGACTTGAAGAAATAGTTGATTTAGTATGTTATCTAAGTCGTTTTTAGTAATGAATGTAAAAAGAGGCTTTATATATTTTTATTGGGCCGGATATTTTTATGGCGGAACAGGCAATGTCTGAATTAATAGGTAATTCTGTCGTATCTGAAGGAAGGTTGTTGAAATAGCTTTTGTATGTTTTAAGAGGGGTAGGGGTTGCGTTACAGGAAAAGTAAGTTTCATGTATGCATACAACTGGAGATTTGTATTCTTTTAGGAGGATGTTAAGCTCATCGTAATTGTTTACGCAACCTTTCAGATTCCATTGTAGAATCTTAAGTTTAGCTTTATCCTGAACTTCTGCACTGTATTACTAGAGGAAAACTGTGTAAAGTTGTTTTGATTGGGGTTTTGAGGTATGATGCTAGGATCAGAAGGCATAGGAGTAGGAAGAGTCAAAAGAGTATTGTTTGTTATGTTTGTATAGTCTATTGAGTTAGGTGGTGGATTTAAATCAGTTGGCGATTTTATGTTATTAGTGATATCATAACCCCGCTGTCCGACAGCGGAGGTGCTCGGACAACAATTATTATTGTTGTTAGCTCGCGGGGGGAGTTGAAGAAATCTTTCGAAGTTCGTAATTCTTTTGGTTTTTTTTTTGGGGGGGGGGAGGCGTTTGGTAAGTGAGTTAAGGGGCATTTCCGGGGAAAGCCCAAGAATTTTAATAGATATGCTAAATATGGAACTGTTCCTTCTGCAAAAAATAACAGTGAAGTTCCACAAAATAGTTTCTATAAATCGCTACTATTTACGAGGAAAAACATGTTCAGATTTTGTATCACAAAATCAAACAAAATTTTAAAGAAATCAGATTCTAGGGACTCGGGCACGCCCTTGAATCTATTCCCATTCAATTTTGACCTTAGGATGGGTATATAAATATATACATATATGGAACTAAAAACACTATACCACCGAATGTTAAACTACACGTATAAGGTATGTAAAAGTAAAGAGTTTGGTTTTAGACGTTAAGAATTTAATTAAAGTAAGAAAAAGATATTGAAAATCGTAGACCAGAGAGAGACGAAGTAATCGCAACAAGTGCTAGTCGGAGACTGTTTTTAAATCCTAAACTATCAAAATCGCTTTTGTTGGATAGAAATATATATTTTATTAAACAGTACTTTTAAAAACCTTGATATATGTACTCCTATTCTCAATACCAGAATCGATTTTTAAAATAGGAAAATACAAATCCACTATTGAACAATCCGCCACACTCTCTATAATTGGTCCCCTGTGTATGTGAAGGTATGTATATTTTGTGACAAATTACTTTAAATGCTTTGCAGAGTTTATTTTTTTATTAGAAACGTATGACACATTTTACATTAAAGAATAAAACATATTCATATATAGTTAATGAGTTAAGAATTTATAACAAAATATATATATAGATCTCTTTGATTTGATTTGAGATTAAAAATTTTTTTTGTAAATCCTAAATTACAGCATATCAAATACAAAATAAAGATTTACATAATATATTACATAAAACAATTTTAAAATTAGTATAATAACAAAATAAAACAAGCATTATATTTATATAAAATTCTAAAGTATTCGTTTAGTTAATGAGTCAACACCCATGCATAAAATTACTCTTTAATTTCCATTTTCTGCATCTTCGATTTCTTGTGTTTCCATTAGATGACGTTCTTTTAAACGAGCACATTTTGGACAAATCATATTTTTACGTGTCATACAAACACGATGGTAAATTGATTTACATTTATCACATATAACGCATCCATCGTCAAATGGATAAATTACCTCGTCATTGCTACATATCTCACAGATATATGCTTTGGCTGTACAATGAGTACAGTATCTAATATGTTTGTCAAAGATATTATAAATTTTGCTTAAAAATTCATATAGTACACTTGATTCGACTTGTTGTAAGTCTTTAAATGAATAAAAATCAGATGATTGCACTAGGTGCCGTCTGCAACCTGAAATGAAGTTTAAAATTAATGAATTTTTTTTTTAGCAAATTATACTAATTTACCTATTTGATTGTCCAGTAATTTCTCTTCTATAGCTACCCGGCATTCTAGTAAATATTTTCTCATATAACACAAATTTTCACGTAATTTTTTGATTGAACTTAACTTTTGCAAAAACACAAATAGCTTCGGATTGGCCTCTTCCAGTTTTACTACAGGCTTATCGAGAAAAAGATTTATCTCTTGAAGTGAAGCTCGGCATACTTTTTGTTGCTGAAAGTCCCAGTTATGAATTATTCTTGCTGGAATTACAGACACATCATTCCAATGACAACTGGGACAGAAGTAAAGTCCAGTATAGTCACATAGTCGCGGTTCTACCCAATTATTTTCTATAAAAGAATATAAAATGTATTTACTTAAAAGAAAACTAATATTTTAAAGGTATTTTTTGGAAGGAAAACTGTTTTTTCAAATTTGGATTGAGGATCCTATTTACTAATTAAAGATGATTTAAATTGTATGTTTATGCAACAATTTTTAGGACAGTCGTTCGCTACATACGTTTACAACTTTACTGATCTAAATAAATCACATCCTAGAATTATTATCTCAAGATGCTTGAATTTTTTTGATGCCCTTTCTATTGAGTCAAATAAACAAATTCTTACTTGAATTTGAGTGTTCAAAACAGATTTGAGTAATTAATTGATAAGGAGGTCATACATGTTATCTAGTTATTTTAAGGAAACTAAATGATTCTGAATTTTCGTTTTTATATTTAAGATTTTTGTTGCGTATTCAAATTTTACAATAATTTTATCTGATAGGAAAGAACTAATATCACCCTTAGATTTGAAGCAATAAAATAAAGAATACAAATACTTCTCTAGTTAGGTACTTGAAATATTTAAATAAGTACCATGGTTTTTTGATGAACCCTTTCCCCAGCATTGCATTGCTTCTGTTATATCTAATTAAAATGATCATAACAAACAATATATAAAATTTAACTTAAAATCTCCATCATTCAAAATGACTTACTAAAATTTAGTGCCGCCTGACATTCGGCGCATTTATAGCCTTGAGCTGCCAGACCTATTTCGGGACATATATCAGCAATGGGATATTTACGCTCTGATACCACAACATGAGCACAAACTCTCAATATATCATTTATACATTTGCTATGAACAGTGTACTTGCAGTCATTGCAGATATACGAAGACTGTACGACACTCCAAATTATTCCAGTACAATGGTCACAATAGGAACGTGCGTTTTGCAAATTGCGACCTACATTTCGTACACTAAAATGATGTCCAATTACAGTCTTGGATGACGGTCCAGATTCATTGGGATCTTCTTCGGCATTTTTTAATTCTTGGAGTTCATAACGCAATTCGACTAGATGACGAACCAACCACTTACGTTCATCGCTTATTTCGTCAGTATTGAGAATTAGTTCTTTGCACGTGTTAATGGCTTGCTCTAGGTTTGATATGGTCGCGTCCGAATTGAATACTAATCTCCATTGTTCTTTGATTAGAGAAGCTGGTATTGTCAAGGTCTTATCTGATGAAGATTCGTCTGAATGTGATGATGAAGGTGTGGTGGATAGATTCATGTAAGATGAAGTGCTTTCACTCAGGAAATTTGTGACTGCTCCTGGAATGCTTGCGATGCTTTCACGTAACGAATTCATTATTTATTGACATAGTAAACACTTTATTGACAATTTGTTTTTAACTATTTTATTTACAAAATACACACAAGTTGGTTCGTTGATGTTTTGTTTTGTAACTAAAAAAATGCAAGTGGTGACTTTTGATCACTTGGAAGTGACAGAGACAGTGTTTTAGGACAGGATGTGTTCGTAAGGTAAGTTGAATTTCATGAAATGTCAAAATGATGGACTTGTTCGTGCTATAGAGGTTTTTAAAATTCTTTGATATAAGCTCATGCACGTACATAGAAATAAATTAAAACTTAGTTAAATAAAAAGCAGTACTTTTGTAGCTGAAATAGTTCTATATTTTCTTAGGCTCAAGCAAATAAAATTGTTAAGCTTAACCTCAACTAACCGCTGCTGAATTTGAACCTAAAGTTCACTTGCGCACGTAATCAAATCGTGGTTTATTTGTATTTTCCAAATTCGAAAGCAAAGTCTTAGATTTTGGTGATTTCAGTTTAGTGGAGACGCCATTGGATATGTTGTTGGGGATTTGTGTGAATGTTGGTGTGTGTATGTTGAATTCTTTTTCTTCTTTTATTTATTTATATGAATTTTAGAGAAATTCTCTCACTGATTTGACAGGTTTTACACATTTAATTTAAAAAAAATCCCAAACAGGCCTAGCAAGTAATGCAAGTAAACAGAGCGAATTGTTGCAACATGACTTTGACATGTGCATGTGTCAATTTTTCTTCTAGCAACATTTTGCTGTCAAAATATTTTATTTCCTAAACACGTGTACTTCAAAATATAAATCTTTTCATTAAAGTTGTGCAAAAACTTAGAAAATAAATTATGAATAAAAACAAGAATAATCTTTTCGATGATTCCGAAGAAAGTGACAAAGATACTCAATTTAATACAAATGCTGACTATGCCAAATCTTACAATAAATTTCGTCAAAAAGAGTTATTAAAAAAGTGTAAGAAGCGAACAAAAATAAATAAATTTAATTTTTTTGTTCCAAAATAATTTAAACTATAATTTAGATAAAGACCGTGGAAATGATGTTTCCGAATCGGATTCATCAAGTGAGAGCGATTCCTCCGAAGACAATGAAATAATTGATTCCAAATTTGATCAGGAATTCTTTAAAACACTTTCATCCTTGAAGAGCAAAGATCCAACTATATACGATAAGAATACAAGATTCTTTGATGGAGTCGAACTTGAAGTTGGTCAAAATAAGAAGCAAGCATCTGCAAAACCTGTTACTTTAAAAGATTATGAACGTAAAATTATTTTAGAAAATAATGGCAAATTTGAAGATGGTAATTTTTTTGTTTGTAATGCATGGCAAAACTATTATATTCATTTACTTTAATCTAGATTCGGAAAATGAAAATCAAGAATACGAAGAAAATGAAAGGGCGGAATCTCCAACATATGTAGAAGAACAACGCAAGCTTAAAGATGAATTCAGGAAAGTCATCAATGCGGAGAACTCAGATGATGAAGAGTTTGGTGGAATTTTCAAAAAAAGAGTCAAATCCAAAGAAGAAAAGGTTCGTGTAGTTAACATCAATTAATAATTTTGACTTGCCAGTTTGGATTGATTCCATAAACTTTTTAATATGATATTCTTGAGCATCCATGAATTTTCCATTGCTTAATTTCTTGAGCATATTAGTTTTGAGTATCTTCCAAGCATAACCCTAGGACAAAGTTCTAAAAGATAGTTATCTTTTGTGAATGAAAATCTTTAGTGAATTCATTAAAAACACCTTTCAATTTATTTTGAGACATCAGTTTCCAATTTAAAAAAATTTAATTAATTTTACCCAAAAAAGATTGCAATAATTCTATACTAACAAACAAATCGGAATTTATTCGAACTGTGTGAAAAATAAATAATTTTGAAAATTCTTTGCAAAATTGAAAAATAAATCCAACCACAAATCATTCTTCCATTCCAAGCCTGAATTGTATGAGCAATAAAATCCAAACCAAAAAAATTTGGGAAAAATTAAACATTCCCATTATTCGATTCAAACTTTTTAAACAAATATTTTTGGCAAAGTGCACGGATTCTTAATACAGCAAAAAAAAGTATCTTTTTTATACTTTTTCCAACCAATATTGACTGCTATTGTAAAAATCTATAGTCGCACAAATAACATTGAAATTGGTGTTTTGTTCATCTATTTCACATTTGATATCATGTGATTATTTATTTACAAAGGATAAAGAAGAAGTTGATTTTACTAAATGGCTGGCTGGAAAAAAGGACGATGTAGAAGAGGAAATTAAACAATCTCTTGGCCCCCTTAAAAACTATTGGTCAAATGCAAAACTTCCTCAAAGGGAAAAATTCCTTCGAGATTATATTCTAAATCAAGGGTAAGAACAAACTGTTTACTTGATTTAAAAGAATCTAAAATTTATTTTTGTGTATTATAGTTATGCTGAAACAAACTTTGCTGATATTCCAACCTATGAAGAAATTGTTGGAGAAGATGAAAATCTTTCCGAAGACGAAGTGGAGCTTGAAAAACAAGAAGAATTCGAACACAAATACAATTTTCGTTTCGAAGAACCCGATGCAGAATTTATCAAACGTTATCCACGTACAATTGAACAATCGGTTCGTAAACAAGATGATACACGAAAGCAAAAGCGTCAAGAAATAAAAGAACGTAAAGAGCGTGAGAAACAACAAAAAATGCAAGAACTCGAAATGGTTAAAGCAATGAAGCGAAAGGAAATCGAAGAGAAAATAATGAAACTAAAAGAAGTTACTGGAAATGACGAGTTGGGATTCAAAGATGAAGAGCTCGAGGATGAATTTGATCCAGATGCTCATGATAGACGCATGCAAGAATTGTTCAATGATGATTATTATCAAGTGGATGCCGATGATGAAAAGCCCGAGTGTCCCGATATTGACGAATTGAAAGTAGAAGATTGGGATAATTATGATCCAAAAAAGGATAATTATGGAGATGACTACGAACCCCATTGCGAAGATGAGGATTTCAATATGGACTGTGATTATGACCCGAACTCAAAGGAAGTTATGCAACAGGAACTTATTGAAAATACACGGGATAAAAGAAAGAAACGAAAAAGAAATCGCTTTGCTGAAGTCATCAAAGCGGAAAAACCCGTCTTCAATCCAGATGATGAAAAAACTTATGGAGAATACATTGATGAGTACTACAAGTTGGACTGTGAGGATATTATTGGTGATTTGCCATGCCGATTTAAATACACCGAGACTGTGCCTAATGATTTTGGACTAACAATCGAAGAGGTATAATTTTTTTTTTTTTAATAAATTTTATTTTATATTTTCGTTTTTACTTTTTGTTTTGCAAAGATTCTGTTGGCAAAAAATAAAGAGCTAAATCAATGGGCAAGTTTAAAGAAGACCGTGCAAATTCGTCCTGACAAGTTGGAAAAACAAGAACAGAGACTATATAAAATGAAGGCAAACAATGAAGCCCTAAAACGAAAAATATTTAAAAGTCTTTATGGCGAAGGGTAAGGTTTTATTGAAAAAATACGAAAGCAAACATGTACTAATTCAAAACATTCAAATTAGATCCGACGACGAAGAAGCTGAGGAGGACAACCAACCAACAACAAGTCAATCGCAAACCAAACGTAAAGCTGCCGAAACAATAACTTCGTCGAATTCTAAAATAAGAAAATCTCACGAAGAACCAGTAGAAAACAAAAATGATGAAAATCCTTCTGTTGACCCATCAGAAGATCAAACAAAAAATGAACCAAAAGTTGAAGCAGGTCCTTCATCAAATTCTGACGATGAAAAACAGAAAAAGAAAAAGAAGAAGAAAAAAAAGAACAAAAAGGTTACCCAAGTTGAAGAACAGAAATCCACAAATAAAGAACAAGTGACAAATAAAATTGTTCAAAAAGTAGAAGTTAAAACGAAAAAGCCCACTAATAATCCATTTAACAATAAAAAGGATCATAGAAACCATATCAACAATAAACCTAATGCAGTTAACAGTGCAAATAAAACCACCAATCAAAATAAATTCAATAAAGGTAATTCCAATCAGCAAAAAACCGTTGATAATAGCACGTCCTCACAGATTACAGATGACCGTCTAAAAGCCTATGGAATCAATCCAAAGAAATTCCATAAAAAACAGAAATTTTTTAATAAATCTGCGTAGTTGGAATTCATTGTATAGTATATATTTAAAAATGTTTTTTAAATAAATAAAAACATATACAAACATGGATCTATTATAATTCGTCTATATCCTTTTTAAGAGGATTAAGAGGTATTTTGTCTGAATTCCGAATAAACAAGTCTTGCATTGGTAAAAAAATTATTTAAAGATTTTCAACAAACTTATTTTGAAGAATAAAAGAGAACAAAATTTCTCGCAATTCTGTCTAAATGCTATTATTTTAAAGCAAAACATAAGAGACCATAAACATTTGTTTTAAAAATCTCAAATCTTGTATTTGTTGAAAACTGCTGAACATAATATTTGTCTTTATATCTTGATTAATACGGGATTTACATGTCTGTGCATCATGCACTCGTATGTCTCCTGGGTTTTATATTTTCATTCGGATGAGAGTTAGGTAGATTATAAAAAAGTATATACGTATATATGCCTAAAAATCGAATGTGAGGTTCTTCTCTCTATCTAAAAAATATGATTTTATTTATTTGGTTACCCTTGTTATTTGGACAAAACAAATGCAGATGCAAATAAATCCAGCTTCAAAAACTTCAAAAAATCTGCGTTCAGAAGACATTATGATTTTGATTTAAGTGTTCATCCCTTTCTTCAAATTTACAAAGGAAGATAAACCCAATTTTAATTTTAAAAAAGTACCAATTTGTATTAAAATAATAATTGCCGGGCCCTAACACTTTGTTTCCTTTTTTTGGATTGTCGGTAAGCTAGTTCGACACAATCTGTCAAAATAAAAAAATAATTTTTCTGTGCTACGAGAAACTCAATATTTTCTATTTTCTTAAAAAAATTAAAAACATTTCATCAAAACAAACATATTTAATTATTTATTAAATATGTCGGAGACTGAAGTAGCTGCAACCGAAAAGGAAACGACCACGAATGATAAAGACACCTCAAAAGGCAAATTTATAAGATACAAATTAATAAGAATGGAATGGCAAATAGTTATTTATTAAACAACTATTCTATTTTGTTTATAGTTTGTATTTTATTAAACGCAACTGGAAACGTGCCAATTATCAAGAAACGCAAATGGATGGTTGATACAAATAAAACAGTCAGCTCAATAATGCAGTTCTTTCACAAACATTTAAAAATGGATCCACAAGAACAACTCGTAAACATACGCCTCAAAAGTTTTGTCAATCCCACTTTTAAAAAAATCTTTTCTTATAGTTTCTATATGTTAACCAGACATTCGCTCCTTCTCCTGACCAATTCATCAAAAATCTGTACGAGTGTCATGGCACAAATGGAAAGCTTGTCCTCTACTATTGCAAGAATCAGGCCTGGGGCTAAGTATCATAAAACGCATTTATCAATGTAAAAACAAAAGAACACATTTTTAGTCATATTTCACTGAATATAACGATTTCATGTTTATTTCTATAATAACTGTATTATACTATTTCAATAGAAATTATATAAAGCCACGGTGTTTTATTTGCTTAATTGTCACCCCGGAGAGATTCCAAATGATCAGCGGCTTCCTTTGAAATCCTGTGGTACTTGGCGATTGCCGGGCGATAGTAGTAGGCTTTATAATCATTGCGTTCGGACATTTTAGCACGAATATCCTTTTCAAGTTGCCTAGGAAGATAATTAATTAATAAGTTGAATTTGGGATTTAACAATTATTGAAGCTCACCTTATTTGGGCTTTTTCATTCTCTTCGTAGAGATGATGGCACATCTTTTCGTATTCCTGCTGGGGCGATGGAAAGATGTAACGCGCAATGAAACGGGAAATTGGATGCTGAAATGAAAATAGATAAATATACCAACCACAACCAACGGCTAGATTTTAAAATCATTATTTTACCTTTTGAGTTTCATAGTACTTTGGAGTATAGCCCTCGGGGATTTCAGTTAAAGTGGCAGGTCCAACAAATATATTGGCATACAATATGACCGCCGTCATTGGGATTAGACCAAGCATAACATAAAAGTGAAGCATATCCTTGAACTTGTGCCATTGAAATCTAGATGATGTGATTTGAAATTTATGTCCATGACCACTCATTTGACGAAATTGATTTTGGATAGCTGCAAAAAGATTGTTTTGGTTATGAGTGGGACATGTTGCGTAACGCTATTTTAAATAGTACCATATTTAGCTACCGGGGAATTCAAGAGGCTGTGATATTGTGAGAGGGTCCCAGCGGATCGCACGAGGCTGCTAAACACGACCATTGTTTAATTATACAATTTAATGTTAATGACTGGAATCCCTGCTTCTAAAAAATATGATCAAAAGCAAGTTGGATTATCGCTAGACAAGAATTTTTTGACAATTCAATGTACTCACGGATAAATTGGTAATACAGTTTAATGTCAAATTTGACAGTCTTAAGTAATGCCAAAAATTTTATTAAAAAGATTTCCCCTAAGGTCGACCTTTCACTACATTGCACCACTATAGTACTATCATGGCGAGTTTTTTTTAGGGTTGCGCTGACCCTTGTGGTGGCGCTGCAAAATGTGAGGTGTAAAATTCGATTTTGGGAGTCTTTAAGTGTCGGAAATTGGTGGTAGGAGCAAGAGGAGACTATTTTTTGGATTATTGCATCCAAAAAATATCAATAAATATCTATTAAAACCTCAATAAGCTCTCCGCAAAAAAAAAAGAGTAAGAGTACTTTAGATGTCGCCCCATTCGACTTCCACCATGAGAGTACTATAGTTTTTATATACCAAGAAATAGCTAATACTATCTCGTGTGGGTTATCACATATCAAAGAGTGGATAGAAAATCGTTATTTTTCTTGCATACTGTGACCTTTTTTACTTGAGTAAATTTTTCCATTATTCCTGTTTTTGAAAATGAAACATCATTCATTGTTGTTTAATAACTCTTATGTACATTGTACGTAATATAACATTTTCCTGTCTGTGTTTTTCTTCGTTTTTGTCACATTTCCTTCGCTCATTTTCATCCATCCACTTTATATTTTATCTTTCTTTAAATGCCTAACCATAATAGAGGTCAGTAATTCAATTTCATTATAGAGCGGTATTTGACAGCTATGGCAGCAACGACGTGACGGTCTTCGTGTAAAAAGAAAAGTAATTAATAAGTCAACAAATAAAATTCATATATTCGCATTTGCTTTCAGCTATTCTTCATAAGTGATTATTTATTAATCCACCACACATTGAAAATTTGAAAAATTGATTTTTTGTTTGGATATATTTGAGACTATTTCACAGTACGAGTAATTTTTTTCAGTACTTTTTTTACAGCTGTCTAATAATCCGCAATTATAAAGATAAAACAACGCCCCTTATAGAAGTCTTAAGTACTACGATGTATTAGGGATACGAACGAGCACTCCATAACTATATATACTCAAACTATGTTATTGAAAAAGATGTCAAACAGACCTGAGGTTTCCCATTTGAATTAAGATTTTTTTATCGTTTTGATATATCATCACTGGTTGAGGCTTGTTGTTCATTGTTCATTATTCATTTTCCAATTTGCCGTTGAAGGCGTTCATTCATGATTTATCATTTCGATTTCGTCAAAATACAAAAAGAAAAACAACAGTAAAGTAAAAAATGTACGTGGTCCGCAGATAAAATTCTTTTTTATTTACAATTCCATTTTAAATGCAAAGACCAGTTACATATTTGTTAAATATTGAAATTGTAGTTTTTATTTATCTGAATTAAAATTTTACTATAAGCTTATTGAAAAAAACAAGAAGAAATTTTGGTTGAAAAACTAGGTGTGTTGTTCGCTGAAAATTTTCTTAAAACCACAAACAGATAATAAATATTATTTATTTTTAATCTCATGTTAAGTAAATTTCTATGATTTTAAATAAATATAAAAGAATAATTTAACATCTGACTCAAAAAAAAAAATAAGAATACAAAACAGTAGCTTTTCATGTAAATGTCCCTGAAGTCTCTATATGCCCTTATGCGTCTTTTCCGTAACCTTTGTGTTGTTTTGTCTGCTTGCTAAAAAAATAAAATGACGTCAATCGAAAATGCATCTATCCACACATTGTTTTGTCTGTTTTTTTTTTTGTCTATTCGATTGTACAAAAATGATAATGTGTGCACCTAAGTGTAATTAACAAATTTTTAATATTTTTTTTTCTTTCAGTTAAACTAAACTTATTGCATAAAGAAAGAAAAGATTTCATTTATTGTATGAAAGTCAAATAGCTGCAATGAATTCAACCGGAACGGCTGCCTTAGGGTCAGCATCAAAATTGCCAGGTGAGTTTCCTTTGGTTTTATTTGCCAAATCAACAAAGATAACACTTTCTACTAATAAATCTAATGAAACGTAATGTAATCAAAGATGTAAGAAGGAAATTGTATTATGTAAAAATTAATTTTTAATATCAAAATAAGTATACCTACATTTGTACGTACCTATCCAATGGGTTTTAAAAATGATAATAGACGATATGAAAAATCAGAGAGGAAGATTTCTTGTACAACACAGAGCTTATTGTTAAAACAAACAGAAAACAAAAGTGACTTTGAAAAGAGATATTTTTCTTTTTTTCATGCAGACTTATTAGGCTGTTGCGGCTGACTTTAAACCTATTAGTTGGGTGTGGTTCATATGCTGGTAGAAAGATGGGTCTGTATTTCTTCAAAGATCTGGTCTGCCCCAAAGTAGCGACCACGGCGAGGTCATTTAACCTTATTCCTTCTCTCAATTGTAACCAAAATCTCGATATTTTACTTTAAACTTTGGACTGTTTGCACTAGAAACTTGATCAGTGATATAACAAAAGTCGAATACGTCATAGATTCTCAAGTGTGCATGCAATGCCGATTATGTTTTAAGAATTGGAAGTCGAATAGTAAAAATTTTCGAACGCTTTATCCACAAACAGAACTTCACAATTAGTTACAATTTTAAAAGGAAGTTCTTTTGTATGACTAGGATAAATTTATTTAAATCATTTTAATTGAATCATTCACCCATATTTTTTTGTGAGGAGTAATTTCTAATTACTCAGAAAATCCCAACTAAAACGAAACATAACTGTATCAAAACTTCTTTCTCAGAAAACAAAACTTATTCTTAGGAGTCCAATTTCTGTATTCTGACTCAACTAAAAGCTTTATATCGAGCATTAAAATATGAAAAGTCTAAATTTAAAAATGATTGAGTTTCCTGTTGAAAGTCAAGAAATTAGAAAAAAAATCGTTATTCTTTTCATCTTTCAATTTAACCATTTTTCGTACATACATTATATGCACAAGCACATGGTTATCTAAATGATAAAAAGTTTTCAAAAACATAGTAACATAGACGATGTTTAAAATTGTATACCTACTTAAATGTAGAATGATTTGCATAAGCGTAAGGTGTGAAAAAAGGCCGGAGAAAAACTTATTCTTTTTTTAAAACTTAAAACAATTTTTGTATAATCAAAATCTAAAAACATTATTTGCTTAGGGCATTTAATCCACAGTGGGTTAAATTTGCATTTTGATAACTATGGATTCTTTCTTATTTTAAATTAAGAGTTTATGACAACCAACGAGCGTGTGTTTACTTTTTTTGTACCTTGATATAAAAAAATATTTTACAATAAGAAAGCTTTGGTATTAATTTTGTAAAAGAGTTCTCTCTCATTTACAGTTAATCACAAATATACTGAAAAATGTAATTTTTAAGGTTTTGTTTTACAATTTTAGAATATAAAAATTTTGCTAGTTACCAAAAAGTTATTTCATAAACTAGAGACTTGAACAGTTCTATTTAAAATAATTTTGAACTCAGAATTTGGAAAGAAAAAAAGAATCGGAAACAAATTTTGTTGACAAATTTATCCGAGAAAATGCAAAATAATTTTAATTTTTAATATACATAATGTATAGTTATATACTACTTTTATTTTGAAATCTTTGCAAGACAATTATAAAACAAACAAAAAAATACTCCAAAAAGAAGTGTTGATCTTGCTCTCAAGAACGTCGCAAATTCTTGGGAGGGTATTGCCAGAATATGAAATCAAAATAGTAAATTTACCTGAACTTGTGAGGTATCAGTGAGGTCTGCGTGAATCTGACTGTTTAATTTTATTGCCACCTAAAACATACTTGCAAAATTTAAATTGCACCAGAAAATTTATGTTTGAATTAACTTTTTTAAGGTCCACCGATAAACTCACTCATTGAAAACTCAGATGAACCACTTCCAAGTCTGTCAGATCTTCATGATTTTGAACCTAAGTTAGAGTTCGATGACACCGAGCTTACACAATCTCCTATACCTCGTAAGTTCAAAGTTTAATACAATATACGATTTATTAAAATTATTAATTTCTTTTTCAGAAGATGTGATGGTAGATGACTTTGTTTTAGCTGGTAAAAGTTCAAAAATCAATAAAACCTTTTTGTTCTGAAATTAATCATGTTGTATTTTTGCTTTTAAGCTGGAGAAGAACCCGAAGAAATTGAAATAGAAAATCCCCTTGAGGACAACGATTTCGAAGATCAACTCCAAGAGGTTTGCCTTAAAATATCTCGCATCTCATTTTACGAGTAGCTTATGTTTGTTTCTCATTTCAGCAATCAGAAAGTTTTACTACACATAATTCAAAATGTGATTTTCTTGGTACAGACAAACAAGGTCAACATATATTTGGCATTTATGCATCACGTTTTCCTGAGAAGAATCAAATGGAGAAATTCATTCGGTACTCATTATATTGAATTTTGATTTATTTTTTTTGTTTTATCTTGTAAAATTTATAAATATATATATTTTTTTAAAGGGAACTTATAAAGGAAATTGAACCATACGTCGAAAATGATTACATTCTAGTATACTTCCATCAAGGACTTAAAGATGAGAATAAACCTTCTACGCAATTACTATGGAATTCATATAAAGAACTTGACAGAAATTTTAGAAAAAATCTTAAAAATCTTTATGTCGTTCATCCAACATGGCTTATTCGAATAATTTATAATTGCTTTCGTCCATTTATAAGTAACAAATTCAGCAAAAAGCTTGTATACATTTCCTCGCTTGACGAACTAAGACAAGCATTAGGTCTAACCAAGCTTAAATTGCCAGATAGTATTTGTGAATTTGATGATAGACTTTATTCGAATCGTCGGACAACGCCCACTAGTGTCACGGATGGTTCTGTGGCCAAAACAACCCAGTTCGGTGTTTCATTGAAGTTTATCACACAGAATAGCCCGTGTTTGAATTCGATTCCACCGATTGTTCGAAAATGTGTTGATTCACTTTCAATGACAGGTGTTATAGATACAGAAGGAATTTTTAGAAGATCAAGCAACTATAATGAGATAAATAGCCTTAAGGTAAGAGTGAATCGTGGTGAAGAGGTTGATTTGAAGGACGTGAATGTGCATGTTATAGCTGGGTTACTTAAATCATTTCTGAGAGATCTCAGTGAGCCATTGTTAACTTATGAACTCTATGAAAACATCACAAGTTTTTCAGGTATGTGTGTAAGATACAGTTTGTTTTAAAGCGTTTAATAATTATACTTTTTTTTTGTAATAGATTGGCCAAAGGAGGCACGATCACGAAATGTAACACAACTTATCAGGGAAAAGTTGCCTGAAGAGAATTATGAGCTCTTCAAATATTTAGTGGAGTTCTTGGTGAAGGTTAGAAATTTGAAATGAAATACTTAAGTTCAATTTCCAACAATCAATATATTTTTTTACATGATATCTTCAGGTAATGGACTGCAAGGATCTTAATAAGATGACTTCCTCTAATCTGGCAATCGTTTTTGGGCCCAATCTTATATGGTCAAAACATGCACAAATGTCATTAGAGGAAATTAGTCCAATTAATGCATTCGTAGACTTTGTACTGCAAAATCACAAAGATATCTACTTGGTTGATATAAACAAAAAGGCGTCGCCAATAGATTAACCTAGGCTTTTATAATTAATTTACATTCTGTTTTTTCTTCATATTTTTATTCTAATTTCTTTTTATTTATATTAATCTTTTTTTGTTGTCTCTTTTTTATTTTATTATTTTTTTTATATCTACCAAAGAGAAATATTTTACAAAGTTTGCACATTTCAATTTTGGGAATTACAATTTATTAAAGGCGAACAATCCGTTTTGGGTTTAAGGGAATAAAAGATTAAACAAAAAAAAACAATTGCACACAAAGTTTTTCTCAAATATACACCGAAATTTCATCAAATCAGATTATATGCATTACAACTTTTAAAGTTGGAAATAGTATCGAAGAAAATATTCCTTTTTTTTTATTAACATCACACATCGTACATGTAAAACTTCTTCTCAACATGTGACGTGAGTTTCTTTTTTATTTACACTACTGAACTGTTAACAAAATACCGATTTTTTAAGAAAACTAATTATATATTTTAACAATGCTGAAAGAGCACAACGTTTTACTAAAATATATTAAAAAAAAGTTGTAACAATCCAAAAGTAATTTTTTTCCAAAGTATGTTTCTTTTTACACAAATATACGATTGTATCAAAAAATATATAAAATAAATACTTCCTAAAGACATTTAAAGTAAGAAATAACTCGTAAAACAATATTCAAATAAAATATTTGTTAGTTAAAAAAAAATGGTATTTTATTTAAAGTTGTTTTTATTAGATTGATGAATGGATGGAAGAATATGGACTTATAATGGGTTTCAGTGTGGAATCTGAATCAGAACTAAGATTTTTCAAATCACGTCATTTTTTCAGATATTCTCTTTTGAAAATAAAAACACTGGATATGAGTTGTTATTATGAGAAAGAATGGCTCTGCTTTCCAGGTACTTTAAATATTTTCCTCCCTTTCTATCTGAAAGATTTTTTACTTAGAAGTCATAATTTCAGCATACCAACCTTAGGTAACTAATTGTTTTTTCTTATATTATTCAAGTATGTACAGCTAGGTTCTACATTTCACTTTCACGCGAAATGAAATCGAAATCGATCGAAAATAAAATTCGGTGTTCTACAATTCGATTTTATCGATTTCAATTCCGAATTTATCGAAATTGAAATAAAGTGAAATTTTAGTGTTCCACATTTCGATTTTATCGTTTTGCAAGCGATTTCAAAACGATCTTGTTCATTGGATGTGAAATTGTTAAACAAGAGAGACGCGATTAAAAAAACGATTTTTAAATGAAACTTGATAAGTTTATTGCACTTAAAACATATTTAAAACAGGGGTAAACACAAAAATACTGTACAAGAAGCCATTATTATCAACTTTATGGAGCGGCACAAAGATCTCGCTAGAGGATATATGAAAGGAGATCGGGTTGTCGCGGAAGCTTTATGGGACGGATTAAAAACAGAGCTCAACAGCCATGGTCCACCGCAGAAGGACGCGACTGGTTGGAGAAAAGTAAATAATAATAAAAAATTACCAACATTAAAAAAAGTCATGATTTACATTTTTTATTGAAGGTTTGGACAGACTGGAAGGGATTAGATACATCTCGCAGCCTTCGTCTTTTTATTTTTTCTTGTGCGTACTTATTTCTTTCAGTCTGCAAAATCAAAACTATTAACGCAGAACTCATTATACGAACTTACTTTTACTTTTATATTTTTAAACGCGCGAACAATATAAAAATTTTTACAAGAAAACGATTTGCCAAAATAAAAATACTTCAATAATATCCCAAATGACAGCTGACATTTGATGAAACCGCTGGTTTCAATTTCACGAAAAGTGATTTCGAAAAAAATTCGGAGTTACCAAATCGCTCGAAATGCAGAACACTGAAAACGAATTCACTCGATTTACATTTTCGATTTCGGTTTCATTTCACTCGATTTCTGGAACCTAGCTGGTAGTTCCTTATTTATCTTGTTTTGTTGTTCTATAAATTACATTCTCTTATAAGTTCACTGCGATGTTTAACAGTTAAAGAGCAGTATTTTACCAATGAGGTCCAGTTTCCGTCGCCATTAAGAGTGTTAACCATGTGCTGAGTGCTCTTGAACCAAAATATAACAAACAGAATTCCTTGAATACAGGACTTATTCCAAGAAAGTGGACCAATATTTGGTTCGGATGAGAATGACAGTCTTCCTGAAAGTATATACTTCCTTCAGTGTAGTTGATGGCAGTACAGTACTGTACTTATTAAGTTAAATAAAAATTCAGATTGTAATTCCTATGTCAGAAAGATGGCGTCATTTCGTACTAAACTCAATAACTTACTGTTGCAGTTGACCCCAGCAGTAGATATTTTCGTAAAAAGATCAAATCGTTTTCAAAAAATAAAACTGTTATCTTCAAACATTTAAGACAGTCTTGCGATATATAATCAAATCTTACTGAAAGTGTTATTTACTTTCTCAAGGCCGACTTTAACATGATTTGCTATTTACTAACTGCACTCTTCTCTAGTTATTTTTAGCTGAATGTTTAAAGAAAAAAAAAAACATTCTAAAATAAAAATTAAAATAATTTTCCTTTTTTCCCCTTTTTAAAAGGTTATCCCCCTTCGCTTACAGTTATCTGAGAACACTGGGCTGGTTATACATATTTGATGACCTCTTCAGTAAACGGACGGAACTTGGTTATAAAAGACCAAAATGACAGTTTTATTCTCCGTTTCGAAGGCCTATTTATTAAAAAAAAAAAGCGCCAATTGAGCGGACCGATATCTGAAGAAGAGTTTTTTTTCTCTACAGTAAACGGTTTCCTAAATTTAAACAATATAAATTTCTTTTTCCTTGTTGTTCTTTATTTTTAAATAATAGAAAAAGAAAAATATTTCCATATTATTTTATTAAAATACAAATTGGAAAAATTATCTGCTTCCAAACTTCTGTTTTAAATTGTAATGTTTTTCAGCTTGCGATTAAGGTCCTCAAATTTCAAGATTTTCCTTATGAAGAAGTCACCGTATCTATGCGAAACTTTGGTATCCGCAATATGAATCATGTCATTATCAATATAGAAGTCCAGCTGTAAATAAAAGCCATACTATGCATATAAATTTGAATTTAAAACAAAACTATTGACTTACTTCAGAACCAGATTGGAAATTTCCTTCCAGACCACTTGAACCCTTTGTCCAAACCAAATTCCTCATTTTATGTTTGAAACACAACAAACGAATAAGAAGTGTCTTGATTTCTTCATCGGTCTTAGCATCAATAAATGACGCCAATTTTTTCAATGGTAATGTGGTGTACAATTTCAAATAAGACCTTGTTGTTGGAACGTCTTTCTGTTGACGCACTTCATCCATAAACACTTGCAATTGATGTTCCATTGGATCCTTGACGTAATCCTCCAAGGGTGCATCGGCTGCTGGTGGACATGGGCTGACAAATCGTGGACAGGCAAAAAGGAAGAACATTTTGAAGGCCTCCAAGTCACCACATTGCATCTTGTACATATTGTCTTGATAGTTCTTTTCCCTCAAAACTTGCTGAATAGACTCGTCAATGCATTGTGGATGCAAAACCAAGCAAATAGCCAAAAGATGGTACATTTGTTCGGCTTGCTTATTAATTTGATCATTCTGATATGAACGAGTGCTGTACAACTGCTTTGTGCGCTGGATATACAAGAGAATATCCGAGAATGTTCGAATAGCATCAGCATAGCGACGCATCATCATGTAAGCGAATCCAACGTAATAAGATGTGGATATTTGACATGCTGGTATGTGCGAATATTGAGATTTTTTGTGAATCTCAATTGGCTCAAGTACTTTAATAGCCTGGTAGTAGTCTCCGAGCAATGAATGCACGCGGAGAAGTCCAACCAGCGAAAAGTAACCCAACATCTTGTAGAAGGAATGTTCTCCAAATTCGCCAGCAACAGTTTGCGGATCATTTCCTTGAGAAATTGCCAACAATTGCTTTTTAATGTTTGAGATGTCTACAAGAGAATGAAGGACATTCAAAATGCACAGAATGCTCCAAACGTTGTTGTGTTGGACGCAAAGTTGTTGAATTTCTTCCTGACTCTTGTCTGTCAAACGGGCTCTGCAAAAAAAAAAAAATACAATTTATTCATTGTAGCAATATTTTTATGACATGCAAAATTATAAAACCGATGTTTATAAGGAACCGAATACAGCTTTTAGTCCAAGTAAAATAGGATGTTTAAAACAAAAAGAAAATACTACTATCATGAAATTTGTCCAAAGTGTTTGATTTACCAAGATACTAAAGAGTCAAGAGTCTATAAAAATAATTCGCATGGGAGGATACTTTTTTCGAAATGTGTGCAAAAAAAAAAAAACTGTTACAAAAAACCTACATTCATAATGTTTATTGTCAAATAAGTAAGCAATATGTATTTGTGAGTATTAAGGTACTACCGTTGTACAGAAGTTTTTGAAAAAAGCTGAAGACTAGTTTACTATATTTAAGCTTGCTGAGCGCTGTAATTAGTACAAGAATAGCAAAGGCTTTTTCTCTTTTCAAAATAAATATCCTTCCATGCAAAATATTTGTATAGACCTTTCATCATTCTTATGAGATACCATTGACAAGTTTTTTGGTAATTTTCTCAACTTTTGCCATTTTCCCCCAAAAAAAAACACCTATTACAATAGATATTTATCTAGTCTTCTGATTATTGATTTTTATGAGAAATAAACCGTTGATGTATTTTGGCAATTATTAGCAGGCGGATTGCGAAACCTTCTTATGTATCTGTGAAAATATAAGTCCTAGGACCTTTTAGTTTTCAGCGATTGACTTTAAAATTAATAAGAGAATGAACAAAAATTGAACTTAATAAAGTAAATTTTTTGAATAAAAAAAAAACGGTACACGCTACATGCACTAGCTTTTTGTCAAACCTTCTGTAAATCATTTGTATATTCAAATAAACTAGCAGGAAGTTCTGGCATGTAGCGTATGGAAAAAATTGAAGTTTTTAACTAACTACATACCTATAAGCAGTAATTTCGAGCAAAATGTTTCGCTATTAGAAGTTAGTGTTCATCTTATAGGTATCTTATTTTTGGCGAAACTCACAAAAGCATTAAAAATTTCTGGTGAACAAAATTTAGAAATTTTGTCAAATTGAAACTTATAATAAGGCTTAATGTGGGAATTGAAATTAAATTCTAATACTATCAAATTAATCTAACCTAACTCTGTTTTACATCGAAAGGGTGGGTCATATTTGCCGCTTAACTCTATATTGATTTTGCAATAACCTAATTCCAAAACACGGCGACATTAAATCCCGTCAGTAAAATTTGAACAACTTTAATTTTGAACCTTCTCTTCCAATTCAAATTTATCAATACATATTTTATGCCTAGTTAGGTACTTAAGTTTTTTTTTTAAAGCAGATTTTGAGATATAAATTTATGTTTACCTATATTGAGCAAAGTTCTGGAATTGATAAACGAATTCATCAACCAATTCCCAAAGCCAAATGTCGGGCAATTCAAGCAATACTGGGCTAGGCGATGAGATAATTAAATTGAAGAAATCGCAGTAGTTGAAGAATGAATTGATGCGTTGCTCCAATTTCGGTCCACCAGGAATGCGGGCGTGGATATGGCGATAGTACAATTCTTTGTACAAAATCAAGAAAACTTTATCGTGTTCAACCAAAGATGATACTTCTTGCTCATCGGGCCAAGCACTCTTATCGAAATGGTGGTCACTAATTTGGGGGAAGGTATTCTCGTACATGTTCTGGATGTCGAAGATGACTCCTTCCTTGATGGCCTGGCAAAAATTGATCAAGAAACATTTGACATTTTCCGGCATCTGCTTGGAATAGTAATTGCGTTCATATTCCATATCCAATTGTGGATCACCGGTGTGTCCATAATCATCGTAGATATCCTAATTGAAATGAAATTTGAATAAATATTTTTTTTTGTTCAACAAAATTCTTCTTTTTTTTTTTTGTTAAACACTGCGAATCACTGAAGTTTGGTTATGTTGCACTCTCACAATTGTTGAGTGCTTAATAGTTTATTTATTAATGTTTTTATAGAAAATATAAGTTAGTTGATATACCTGATTATTGTATTCGTCACCACTGTACATGATTTTTAAATTTAATTATTACTTTTTATTAAAAAATGTAAAATTTGCCAGCAAGTTGACAGAAACACGCCAGCAGCAGAATAATCCACAGAATAAAAGAGAAAGAGAGAGTAAATTAAAATAATTTAGAAAGAAATGACTATATAAATAAGTTATGTTTGTTTTGAACAAAAAGATGGAGATTATTTAGAGATGAGTGTTCATTTTTAAAAAGCTATCGATAGATTGCTCTAATTTTTTGGTCACTTGAGGATCTCTAAACTTGAAGCCAATTAGTCGCTGGCGTCGAGGAAATAACAATAACAACGCGTTGTGGTTTATGAAAACAATTCTCTTTTTTGTCTTTTATTTGACGCTGGTGACTGTTTCATTTCATTTTGGTAGAACCTTTGCCCTACATGAGCAAGAAAACAATACGTAGTTGTTGTATTAGAAGAGCTAAACTAGCTCACTCAGTTTAAGACTAGTTTGTCCACACAGGGTTATCTTTACTCAATAATAATTCAAACCCTTAAATACTTGATTGTGCATTAAAATTTAAAATTTTGATAATACAATCCGTAGTTTCAATCTTTAATAATAGATTTAACTAATCTGCCTTTTTTAATGAATTACCCAAATTAAAATTTTGGTTCCGACTTCCAAGTTAAAGACCTGAACTACGAAGGAAAACGGCTATTAAAATTCAATCGAACAAAACCGTTGATGAGTTTTGGTATCACTTTTCTCAACAACATGCCAAAAACCAAATGACATTTCATTTTTTTTTTACCTAAAAACCAGAAAGGAACTCAGCTAGTCAGTTTATTAAAGTAATTTTTTGCATTTTATTTATTGTTAATATCTTTAACTTACTTTTAAATAATAAAATTTGAAAATAATACTCAGCAGATTATTCTTCAATGGATTGCCAACATCACATTTTCTAATATCCACTTGTTACATTCAATCTTAGATTATTTGCGACCTTTGACACCATCACCAAACCAAAATATTCATCTTCTCCAACTTTCTCCTCATAACACTCATAACAATTAGCAATGGCTACAAAAAGAAAACCAATTCGACCTGTGTCTGTCAATACGAATATGAATTTTCGACCTGGCGGTCCAGATGTGTCCAGGTCAGAAGCTAAAGGTACACGACCTACCGCTCCTCCAACGACAATTAAGGAAATCATCGTTACCACAATAATGTATGTCTGCAAGAGGACTATCTTCTTCGATACCAACCTCAAAGTAGCTCTCTATCTGGGAAGTCTGTTTGTGATCTCATTAATTGGAGATTTTATACCTTATCCCAGAACGTATTTCTCCCGCTCGGACAATCTATTTAATGTTTACTTCGTGAAAATCGGCTGGGGATGGACATTGCTATTAAGTCTACCATTTGTGGTGATGACCTCAATAGTACTTTGTTGTGGTGACAGAAAGAAGATGCTTACAAATCACTTACCTCGCATTGCAATCGCTACGTTCTTTTGGTTCTTCTGGACAAAATTGTTTAATGTAATTGAGACATCTTATGGCAGGTGCACTGCTAGAGGATTTGATAGCAAATCGAGCTGTTTGAGAGCTGGCCATTTATGGAATGGATTTGACATCTCAGGGCATGCATTTATACTTATTCACTCGAGTTTAGTTCTAATCGAAGAGGCAAGACCAATTGTAAAATGGGAATCGATTAAGGAGCATCTACGAAATGAATTGCACAATCGCAGTGTAGCGGAGCGGTCAAGTACGAATCCACTGAGGAATCTCAGTGATGAACAAGTAAAAATGCTCAATTTCTTGTATGAGCGATTGACTCCTGCTATTCGAACTCTATTCATTGGCATTGCAGCGTTGCAGCTACTCTGGGACATTATGTTAGTTGGAACCATGTTATACTACCATAAGATGATAGAAAAGGTTGTTAGTGGAATTATTGCAATATTAACATGGTACTTTACCTATCGGTTCTGGTATCCATCGAGTTTACTGCCTGACCCGGCTGGAAGTGGATGCTTTTTCTATCAACGAGAACGTAACGACACTTTTGTGTATAAGAGAGCTCCAAGTTTGACACCAACAACGCCAACACAGCGTACAGCTACTGCTTCTGGTCAAGTGCCTATGTTCATGGGTTTGCCTATTTATGCAAATGTTCGGGCAAATCAGGCTGCTTCTGCTACGCCGAACACATCAAATGTATCATCAGAATTTCTTTAATGAAAGTTTTTTTTTATATTATTAGATACTACTTGATGTTTTTTTTTTTATTTATTTTTGGTGAGATTTGTTTGGTTGTTCGGTAAATTTGTTTTTTGTTAAAATGTTTCTTTCTCTCTTTAAAACTTTTATCTTGTCATTTAAACTTGTCTTCATTATTTGTGTCGCTAATTATAATAGTAATGTATTTCCACCGATTTTATTTTAAATATTTTTTGAAATAATTTTTTTAAAAATTAGGTAAATTATAAAAAAAAATAGCCAAGTTTTATTTGCAGTTTTTTAATTTTACATTTGTTCTCTAAAAAAAAATAAGTTATTTACCTGCTTTAGCTCGAAATATCATTTAAAGTTAGATTGGAATTGCATACATCACTATTATAATGACTGACTCATTAATCCTTTTGTTGCGATCAACCCACAAATGTATTTAGTTCAGTATGGTGTTCAATAAACTGTTTTTTGTTAATTATTTTTGTTTGTTTTTATTTATTAAATGTTTAGATGTTGTTAGATTTTGATATAACAGAGAAATAAATATATGCATTATTATGTTTTAATATATAACTAAAAGAAAAAAGTATTTCGATGGTTGTCCAAACGAAAATCGAAAATGTCAAAATATCAACAAAAAATAACTAGAATTTCTAAAATATCGAGACTTATTTATGAAAGTTAATAGTTGAAAATTTGGTCATATCCAAGTTTAGGAAATGACCTGAGGATATACACTTTTAAAGATATAAGCAATTATCTTAAACACATACGTACAAGCAATTAAAAATATAAAGGAATTTATGTATATGGATTTAAATTCGTATCCTTTCTGTAAATATTCATTTTATGATTTTATAAGAACTTTGTATATCCGAAATATCTTGTCCAAATTAAGATCAAAAAGATTTTAGAATGATACTCGTAGTTTAACGAGTTTTTTAAGTTAACAAAATAAAAAAGTTTTTAATAATTTCAAACGTATATACATAATATACGTAATATCTAGCTGAATAATTGAGCTTACAGAGATTATTTCTAAAACATGACATGTCCAAAATAGTTTTTGATTTGTATCTTTTTTATCTATCAGCTCGAAAATTGAACGCCAAATTGTGTTCTATATAGTAAATAACACCTTCTTAAAAAATCATGTTTTCTCCACTTGAAAAAAATCGAACTCGAACTAGTGAACTCCGCAATTTGGTCTGTCTGTCCATAACTCGACCTACAACCTAAGCTACTGAAGCGAATTTCTTCAAACTTGGCCGGAATCAATCTAAAATAAAGGTACCTGCCATTTAAGCGTTGCGATAAACCATATGGCCCTAACGATTTTGATGAAATTTTCTGTGTTGTAAGTAATTAAAATTGTTGAGTTAACAAATATTTTTCAAACCGTTATAAACGGTCTGTTTTCGACTTTCTCATACATTTTTTGACAGAATGCGATTTTTGTATAAACTCAGACCGCAACATAATCAAACGTATTTTTATTATTTTTATAAAAAAAGCTTAAAAAAAACTCTTGAAAAGTGAACTAATTTAATTGTCATGCTCATTTTCGTAATCAGTGCATAAAAATCAAGAAGAAAATCTAAGTATGATTCATAAATAGTTTTAAATTATAAGGGAGAAAGGCTGGAAAATAATTTTGTTAACAAAATTTTTTTTTTAATAACTGCACCCTTGAACTGCATAAGATTGAATTGCGATTTTCTATGTATAGGATGCTTATTAGAGAAATTAAGGTTACCTAAGAAGGGGGTTTCTGTTATTTTTGCAGAGCGTACAAATTTTGCTACTTAATTTATATTAGTTGAATTATGAAATCTTTCTGCTTTAAAACTTGTTAAAGGAGACGTGCATAAGTCTTAAAAGCTTATTAAATTAAAAGTACCTATACCGATAACAAAAATTAATAAATCTTTCGCCTCAAGATAGTAATGACATCTAAAGATACCCTCCAAGAATAAATGTATGAGGCAACCTCATGTCTTTTCCAATTTACTGATAATTAAGTTTTTCTATATTTGTTCAAGCATGAATTGATATCTGGTAAAGCTATAAAATCACATTTAAAACTTCAAAAGCTGGAGAGGTTTTACTCCCAAACTTAGGTATATACACAAATATAGGTTGGTTAGATACACACATAATGTAACTCAAATTCTCACAATCAAATGTTAGCCAGATATCTTTTGACTTCCAACTCCAACGCTCATCTATCAATCTCACGCAAGTTAAGCTCATTTAAACTTAATCTCGGTAAACAGAGTCAATTGCATGCAGTGGTTGTATTTACCTATCTAATATACTTCCGGACGGTTTGCAGTAGGCATGTGACACGGTTTTTTTTTCTTAAGAACTTCATTTGAAAATTGCAGTGAAAATATAATGAGTGAAGATAAAACTTTGAACATCGGCTGTGTAGAGTTCAAGGAGCCTGTTTTACCACAAGGACTCGTCTTTTATTTTCATCCGAAAAATTTTCATTCACAAAAAGTATGTGGAAACTTTAAATTAAATTTTCTTATCATGTGACATAAAAAAAAATCTACATTCACTGGAGCATTAAGATTTACCTCTCCAAAAAATATACATAAGTTAGAAATATTATATATGTAATATAGGTATGTGTAACTTTTAAGGTTTTCGCGGTTGTATGGACAAAGGTATTTAACAAATATGCAATTTGAAGCGAAACGTTCGAGGTGAGTTCTAAACTCATATCTAAACATTCAAATAATTCGGCTAATCCAGAAAATATTTGTTAAATACATACAAATTATTATTGTTTGTTGTAAGCATTTGCAGGGCCAGAAAATGTATCTATAACTCACATACACAAATACACGTGCCACTTGTTGTCGTTTTGTATTACAATTATTATTAATTTATCTAAACTTTTAAAAATAATTGTATGGAAAGATGCGGGTATTTTTGTTTATTTTATTTTTGTGATGTAATTTTTTAAATAAACAAAAGTTGCGGTCGACAGTTTTATTTTTCTTGATGTTGTGCATTTTACAAAAATCGATTATTATTAATTATTTGAAATAATAATAATACAAAAAAAAATATTTTTATTTTATTCTCCTTCTATTTTAACTGACGCACGGTTAGGTGGTCATAGTCTAGAGGCTCTGGAAGACTGGGATCAAAACTCTCCCACATCACTGTTTCACACTAAGGCTTCACTTGTAAGGCAATTTAATAAAGGTGCCTATTTGTTTGATCCATGGGTTTTTTGCGCCTGCCTTTCTTCCGTGTTGGAACGTGAGTCATTGGCATTTTTTTACATGAAAGTATTTTGTGGAAGGCTTCCTTGGATTTTCTCGCTTCTTATTGACCGCGTTCAAGTGGTAGGCCGAAAGGATATCTTTTGCACATGAGTTGGTGGTCAGCAGCTGTTCAAAAATCAGCTGAATTTTGGATTTTAGATACCGAGGGTGACGAAGAAAAATACCAAGGCATTAAAAAATTAGCATTTCAAATCCAATAATAGCTAAACCCAGAAAATTCTTAGGGCTAAGCTTGTTAGCGGAAAGAGAAGGACTTAGTTTTATGCACATTATCGATATCTTGTGTGGAAACTCCATTTGTCTTCTTTTATGGCGTCCTTAAACCCATAAACTGTAGTTTTCGAGGTCAATAAATTTTGTTGTAACGGTTTTCACAGAACCGTTATTTTTTCAGGACTATAAGCCGATTAAGTTTTTTTTAAATCAATAATTCAATAAGCCAATAGTACCTAGTCTTCTACTTAGTTGATTAATTTGAATGAACATGAAGTAAAAGTATGATTGACTGAAGTTATGGCCATTCTGTTACAAGCACCGGTATTTAACCTTTCTCTTATTGAAATCTTACATTGCCATTGAATTTTCGGTAGAAAAGTATTTATTTTCTGAATATGTTAAGATGATCAGTCTGAGATATGAGTGTACAAATCCTTTATAAAATTATTTCTGATAAACGAGCAAAAATGTCTTCTTTAACCCAATTTTTTAAAACATTTCCCAAACTACGCCAAGGCTTTCCAAATGCAGATTAGAACACTTTTAGGAGAAGTAAACAAGAAATATGAACATGAACATTGATGGGCATCAATTTAAAAGGCAAAATACCAAGCGAAAATACTATTCAAAAATCAAAGGGATACTTATAATGTTTAACTGATACCGGGGGAATTTATAAGAAGGTCCCTCTCTCCCCTAGAATTGTACATTAATAATGTCTTTAAAAGATAATTGATACTTTTTTGAATTTCAGATAAAATTAACAAATGAGTAAGGAAAATGAAATAATATTACCCAGCTTTGACATCATTTTATTTAATAAGACTGTGTAATACATATTTACAGACGATTAAATGCTTACGACAATATTCTTATTGAAATAAAAATATTTAAGAAATGAGTAACTTTTTTCTTGTGTTATACGTTTTATGTACATATTATGTAACATAATACACAGTCATAAATTATGCATCCAATAAAATTAAAGTAAGAGAAATCAGATGAATATTTTATTTCGAAATTTATAATTTAGTCGATCCTGCGTTTCTATGCGTGCTAAGTCAGCGTATTTTTTTTTTCAATTTAAAAAAAAGTTTAATACTATGAGTGCTTCTACACAAGATCGCATATTCAAAGAGCCTAAGTTATCACCAGGACTTAACCTTTTTTATCATCCATATAACTTTGCTTCTCTAAAAGTATGTTGTATTTTATTCAATTATATTTGAATAGTTATTTTGGCTTTGACGATGAATTCTGTGTTTTTAATACTAAAACTTGTTTATGAGAATATGAACGTAAAGTTATCGCAGTGAAAATATCTTTTTGTAAAAAGTAACAAAACCAGTGATTGGTGAATTATTTATTGATAATCTTTTTGTTTTGTTGTTGTCTACAGATCGATATTTGTAGTGCGCTATAGCTGTACTTTTACCAATGAAAAACTTTTCATTTTTTTACTTCAAATACAAATTACGTTCACAAACAAATGCAAGAATTTTGTTTTTAAATCACAAGTTAAAAAAGTGCTTATATGCTTTAGTGTATCCACTGTGAACTCGTATTTGTGTTTCGACTTTACATGCGGCAAGCAAACTGAATTGTTTACCAGTATCTACAACAAAAATGAATTGTAGAGTTAAATAAAGTTGCTTGTAGAAAATTCAACTTAAAATTGGAAAAAATATGTGGTAAAAAACAAGAACAATTAACTAAACGTTAGGTCTGATCAAAATTTTGAGGTCTATTTTTTTTTCGAATCCCAATCTTGCCTCATATAACGATGACCATTTGTTCCGTAGGTAAAAAAGGAAAAGTCTTTCACTAACGTTAAAAAGTTTAAGAAAAAAATGATTTGTCAGCAAAAAGTTTTGTACTATATGTAAAAGCAAAATGTTTTTAATCCAAAAATTAATTCAATGATTTTGATGTGACAAAAACTGGATTAATGTTTGCTTTACATGAATCAAAAAGTACTGAAAAAAAATTGTAGAAGTGGATGGAAGATCTTCAAAATTGGTACAAATATTAAGTACATATATTAATAAATAAAATAAAATGTAATTGTTTCATATTTTTCTGCAGATACTCCCTATAAAAATATACCACACGTGAGTACTAAGTTTGAAAATTTTCCATCCAATTTTACACTTTGTTTAGAAATATAGAGTAAATGCACTATATTTTTTATTAATTATGTGTACCTACTAATAACTTCTAGGACGAAAGAAAACATTACTTTTCAAAGTAAGGATCAAGTTCCTAAAGTTCAAAATTTATTTCAAAAAATTTAATAAAATCTACAATTCATGCCAACAGTGATGATTAATTTTTTTTAAAAGAAAATACATGTGGTATTTTTTAGGCTTCCGAGTTTTATTTATGTAAAAAAGAAAAATTTTAAGTTTTTAATTATATTTTCAGGTCTTGTTTATATTAAACGAAAAAAACATCGACTTTACATCTTATGTACTCGATCTTGCCAATGGAGAACAATATTCATCGTGGTTTCTCAACAAAAATCCCAAAGGTGATGTTCCGGTCCTTCAAGATGATGCATTAGTAGTTCCAAACTCACAAAGCATTATTAATTATTTAGAAGGCAAATATAAAGGAGGTACACATAGAATTCGCATTATATTTCATTAAAATTTGTAACATTTTTTTTTTTTTTTTTTGATTTTAGAAAAACATCCTTCTCTAATACCGACTGATAAAAAATCAAATGAGTACACTAAGTCAGTGATGTACGAAGAAATGCTAAGCAAACTACCGATTGGAGCTTTAAGTTTAGGTTCATTGGTACACGAAAATCTAAATTTAAACCCAAAGCCTCCATTTGTTGGTCTCGTTCGACAATCTTGTATTGGTAAATATTAGAAAAAAAAAAGTTTTTTTTAATTCAATTTAATTAAACGTTTTATTTTTAAAAAGCAAACAATGAAAAAGTATACGAAATCTTAAAAAAATCTGCCAACGAAGCTTCGTATTATCAAAAAAATGAATTGTTGGCTAAACTTAGTCGACAAGACAGACGTAAAAAATTGGTTTATTCGAGGGAGCAATTTCAAATGGTTCTTGATAACTTCGAAGAAGTATTGAAACGATTTGATAAAGAACTAGAAGACGGGCCCGAAAGAGAATGGCTATTATCGTCAAAGTTTTATGCAGTTGATGTAAGCTTGGGATTATTACTGCAGCGGCTTTACAGTTTGGGCTTTGAAGATTACTTTTGGGAAAATGGAAAGTTGCCAAAAATTAGTCAATACTTTGCACGTTTTCAAGAAAGACCTGTTTTCAAAAAATTGATACCAACAAATGTTGGCGTATTAACAAATATGTGGTTGAATACTCCTACTCAATATAAACTTGGAGCTGGTGCTATTGGAATGGCAATATTTGCTGCTATTGTTCACAAGTAAATTATTATATAAAATTAATAGGTCTTGAATAATATGAAACCTAAAATAAACATAAGTACATGTGGTTTTCGTTTTGTTTAAAGTGTGTAATTTTCTCATAAAAATAAAAAAAATTATTTCATTTAACTCAATTTTATTCAATTGTTTTTTTTTTTATTTATTCAAATAACTCCAGAAAATAAACTAAATCTTATGCAACACTCTTCTATCTTCTTCATTTACAATTTTTCGATAAGATCTTAAAAGAAAGATGTTATTAGAAAAAATAAAAAAAATTAAATTATATACATAGTTGGGTGGGGCTTATTTTATCAATGTCGGAATTTTTTTAATGCCAGGGCCTAACATTTGTCAAGGATAATAAATAAAAATCTGTGCAAAATTTCATTGAAATCGGTTAACGTTAATACGTGCCACCGAGCACTTGAAAGGAGATGACGCACTTTTGGGCCATAAGCGTACAGGGACAAGAGTGGTACCAAAAAAAAAGTAATTACTTGTAAATCAAAACTGTGAAGTTTTAGGAAAATCGTAGGTGGGGATTTCAAGATTTTCACGTTTGAAGTTCATTGGTCAGATGCACTTTTTGTGCATATATCATAGAAACCGTTAGACACATGCATATGTTTTTGGTATCAAATTAAAGGTGTGTTTTCAACCTTTCAAATGGCGTTTAAATCATGAGACTACGACTTCACCTAACGGTGAAAAAAGATATGATGTCACTTAAGATTTTTCCGAAATTACTGATTTAAAACAAAAAAAAAATAGTTTCAAAGCTTAATTTTTGAATATTTCAAAAACTAAAAATCGTAGGCTCATGATTTAAACGCCATTTGAAAGGTTGAAAACACACTTTTCATTTGATACCAAAAACATATTCATATATATGTATGATATAAATAAAAAATTAATTATAATTAATTTTTTGTCATCATGGGGATGCAAACTAACGTTTTGGCTAGGTTTCATGAATACGCAATTTAGACAATTTTTCGGTTTTTTTTGCAACTTCAAAAATTCACAGTAAATCAACCCACCACGGGTGAGCCTGCACTCCTGCAGCAGTCGGTTTCCTGCTTGTCAAGCATCCAAATTGCACAAAAAACATAAGATCATGAGTCCGCAAATCTTACAATTTTTAGTGTCGCCAGCTCCTAGACTATATGTCTATAAAAGCATACACATTATGTGTTGAATTATTTTTTTTTCTTAAATTTACTGAAGGGTCCACACAGAATACCTGGCCTAAAAGAGTTCTACCCTCATGCCTTAGCTAAGCATATTTGGTCCGTGCCATGAATTAAAGGTTCACATTTGTATTTTAAGTCAAATTATTGTTTTACACTCAGAATGAAAAACGATGTCATCGCAGAGGAGCAAGTACGTGCGACTCAGTCATGCTTTTTATTTTTACGCAATAAACAAAAAATCACCATTGATGACGTCAAATAATGGTGCGCAGTTCTATTTCTTTAGTTCTTTTCTTATGTTTGCTTTCCACATTGAAAAAAATTCTGTGACGTAGAATTCATCAAAGATGACTGACTACTGAGCCAAGTCCGCAAATAAGTAAAATAAATTCCAGAGCAACAGATATTCATTTCCGATGAACATTTTCCTATGAGAAATGAATTAAATTGTTTATTATTTGTTTAATATTTGATTTAAATAAATAGGTACTCAAAACAACCACAAGCACAGTAAACAACAAGCTAAATGGATTTAAACGTTTGTAGGTATTGAATGCTACTTTTTGGGTTTAAAGTTTGATTAGCAAAAAGCCAAGGCATAACAAAAAAAATCTTGTAAAAAATGAAACGACTTCAAGGAAAAGTTGCAATTGTCACCGCTTCAACTGATGGGTAACAATTAATAAAACAGTGAAAATTTGTTTTCTTAAAAATTTGAAAATCTATATTTTTTTTAGAATTGGATTCTCGATAGCTAAACGCTTGGCCGAAGACGGGGCAAATGTTGTGGTTAGCAGTCGTAAACAGAGCAATGTTGATTCAGCTGTTGATAAGCTCAGAAAACTTAACCTGGAAGTTCTAGGAGTCAAATGTCATGTAGGCCTTTCAGAAGAAAGAAAGATTTTGTTCGATGAAACTATAAAAAAGTATGGCAAACTTAATATTTTGGTCTCAAATGCTGCTACGAATCCAACTGTTGGGGGAGTTTTAGATTGTGAGGAGTCCGTATGGGATAAAATATTTGATGTGAATGTTAAGTCATCATACCTTTTGGCTAAAGAAT
This sequence comes from Syrphus vitripennis, assembly GCA_958431115.1. Classification (NCBI taxonomy): domain Eukaryota; kingdom Metazoa; phylum Arthropoda; class Insecta; order Diptera; family Syrphidae; genus Syrphus; species Syrphus vitripennis. The sequence continues at coordinate 28,540,231 of OY288110.1, forward strand.
CTCTACCTTTTTTAAAAAAGTCCAAAGGTTCTAGTATTGTGTTTGTTTCATCAATTGCCGGCTACGATCCTTTTGGAGTAAGTATGATTGATTTTGATTTGACCAAATTTAATTTTTGTATAGTTGCTAGGTGCTTATTCTGTAAGCAAGACTGCGCTTATTGGTTTGACAAAAGCAGCAGCCAAAGATTTAGCCATTGAAGGGATTCGTGTGAATTGTATAGCTCCAGGAATTATAAGAACAAAATTTTCAAAACCGGTAAGATATGGTAGTAATGTGTAGGTACTTCAGAGTCAATTTTGTTATTTAATTTTTTTTTTTTTCAAGCTCTATGAGAGTGAATCTGCAAATGAAGAAGCATTATCAAGAATTCCATTGGGAAGGTTGGGAGATCCCGATGAAATCGCAGGTGTTGCATCGTTTCTGGTTTCTGATGACGCTAGTTACATCACAGGAGAGGCAATTGTTGCTTCTGGGGGAATGACATCAAGGTTGTAAGAAAAATATACGTTGCGTTGGTTGCAAAGGTGGTGGAAAATAAAATGTATTTTGATACAAGATTGAAAAAGTTAATTTCAATTGCTTTTTTGAATCCAAAGTTAGGAGGAATTTTAGATTTTGATAATATGATGGGATAAAATATTAAGTCATCATTTCAGTCGGCCAAAAAATCTCAGCACATAATATTAAACAAAATAAACAAATTTGTATTGTTTATAATGACAAATATTTACAGTTGCAAGGTGCTTCCTCTGTTACCAATACTGCCCTTATTGGTTATACAAAAGCAGCAGGGCGATCAGTCTATTCATTTCAATTTTAAAGCACCAAGAGTTAGCTATTCGAACAGTTTTCAAACCCGGTAAAATGGTATATACGCTTACTTCAGTTTCACTCTTGTTATTTAAATTACCTTCAAACTATATGATCTATGGGAAACAATTACTGCTACAGGATAGAAAAGAACCTTGTTTTCAGAAGTATCCGAAAATAAAAGATTTCATAAATGATTTAAGGCGTTCAGATTTCTTTATATAAGTATATAATTCCAATAAAAAACAACATCAAAAAGTAACAAGCAAAAAAAAACCAAAAATAAATTAAGTAGATCTTAGCTTAGCTAACTGAGAAGCAATGTCTTTCTCAGATATTTTATTTGATTCAAGTTCTTCGCCTGCCGATGGAATGTTTGCCATCTTTCCAGATATTTCGATTCCAATTTCATCGAGCACCTTGTTAACAACAGCATTACTTTCATCTTCATCACCTGATTCGGTCAGCATATCATCCAAAGTATCGTTTATCATTTCATCAGTCATTTCCATTTTCATATTGGCCTGCTGGAAATTTCGCATGCTAGCTGCTATCGCCTCTGGTCGCATAACTTTGTTCATTTCGACCATGGTCTTTGAAGTTGCACTCATAGCACCGGCCAGAGCAATATTTGAACCGATTGCTTTGTTTTGGAAGCCAACTGAGGTGATTTTACTATTAGCAGCAAATGTACGACTTTTTTGCTTCCTTATTTCGATCAACTGTTTTGCTAGAATTTTACAAACATCATTGTTTCCAGCTTGGGCATTTTTGCGAATCTCAAGTTCCAGCTTTTTCTCTTCGTCTTCTAGTTTACGTCGCTCTCTATCGATTTCTCGACCAGCTTTACGTAGATTTCGATCATTTTCACGCTGTTGCTCCTTTACCGTGGGTTGTTTTCCAAAAAAATTGTTGAACATTATTTCTAATTTTATAACACGCACAGTTTTTACTGTTTTTATTTAACTACAGCCTCTTGTGATGATTCATATTTTTTGTAATAAACGAAAAATGATATCAGACGTCATTTATTTGTCAACAAAAAAAATATGGCCGTTTTTTGGACAGCTGATTTTGATTACTCTATAAGACTACAGAGCCCTCAAAAAGTATTGATACAGCTGCAATATAAAGGCCTTATTTTTTCGCCCTCGATTAATTTCTTCCGTTTCCTATTTTTGGGAGCTCCTTAACTCAAAAAATCCTCCCTCATTAGATCGTTAAAATATCCCTAGTTGTGCACACATTTATAATATACATACATATATATTAGTTACATATATTATTGCTAATTTATGAGCATGCGATGGAGGCTTAAAAGAAGTAAGCAGCGGGCCCAAAAAATAAGTCTTTTTTTATTTTAATCAATCGAGAAAAACTACTCAATGCAATGAATTTTAGTTTTCGTCCACCGAATTCCTCTTTCGTACCTAGAGCCGATGATGATGATTATGATGATAAAAATAAAATAAGTGGCAAGAGTACGATAACTCAGGCGACAAGATATAACGGATATCTTTAGAACAGTTAAAAACAAGTACTTTTTACTATGGGAGGGGGGTCTATCTTCCCCCGTTGAGGCGGGAGGGGCATTAAAAAAAATATTACTTAAAATGGAAAAAATAGTTAAAAAATTATGGTAATACTTACAAATAAGTATTATACGTTTTTTTAAAGCCAACATTCTGTTCTATTAGCCAGTTTTTAGATCAAGTCAAAACTATGCATGGTTTTTGAAAAATTTAATTTTAAACTCAAAATTTGAGTAAAAATAAGTTAAAAAAAAATTTCATTTTCAAAACCATAAATAATAAATAATAATAATAAATAATTTTTTTTTAATAATTTGTAATTATGCCTTTTAGTTTTTGAGAAAATTGAAAATAACCACAACTACTATTTTAATTTAATTATTTTTTTTTTTTGCTTGAGTGGTCTTATTTTGATAGTAATAATGGTGGGTGCGAATTTGGGTGTATGCAACAGTGGGGTGTGTATGGGGGCCATGTCTGGGCCCACTATAGGATTTGGGGTGGGTGCAAGGTGGGATGGGTGCAAGGTGGGGTGCATGCAAAGTTTCTTTTGCATTTAAATAAGCTGGATTTAAGAAATTTATCCTAGTTATATCTTAATCCATATTCCATTATTACTATCAAAATAAGGCTACGTAAATACTCAAGCAAGGAAAAAATAATTTAATTAAAATATTTTTTAGGTAATTTTCAATTTTCTCAAGAACTTGAAGACAAAATCATCTAGCTTTTAGTTTTTGATCAAAAACAAATGAGAGCAATGAATTCTAAAAAAAAAAACAATAGTAAATAATCTTAGTTTTGAAAAATTACACTTTAAACCATTTTTTTAACTATTTTTTGCCCAAATTTTGAGCTTAAAACAATTCTTTTCAAAAACTGTTGAAAATGCGCATTCAGATTGTTCAGTACTTTAAATTATTTATACTTTGATTTTAGATTTTTGTTTCGAGTAAATTTTCTTAAAATGTTTTTGTGAAAATTAAATTATTTTTATTATTAAATCATCATTGTTAGAATTTAGAAGTCCTTTTTTTATTTCTAAAGGAAATATTTATTAAAGGATACTTTCAATAAAAACTATGCATAGTTTATACTTGATTTAAAAACAAGCTAATAGACAAAAGTGTTGGCTTTAAAAAAAATTTATAAAACTTGGTTGTAAGTATTACCGTTATTTTTTTTCCATTTAACGTATTATTTTTTTTTAAATTACCCCTACCGCCTAAACGGGGGGAGATAGACCCCCCTCCCATAGTAAAAAAATGCTTGTTTTTAACTGTTCTTTACGAATCCGTCATTAAACTTTGTCGCCTGAGTTATCGTACTCTCCCCAAATAAAGAACTTTATAATAAAGTATATAAAACATTTACTTCGATTTCACTTGCATTTAGCACCCTTTCCGTGCCCTTGAAAAAAAGTAATTATGATTGCAAATATAAGTAAATAGGTATAACACATACATAAAATAATATAATTTTATTATCAAATAAGATGTTTAGACAAGGGTCTATTTTCGGATGCAAAAATTTATCGTTTTCAAATGTTGACCAACTTATAAACTTGACGCCAACATCGAAGATCACAAATCTATCCCAAAGCAGTCGAACATTCTATTCGCTATTCATTTTTGATCCTAAGGCTTAAGTAGGATCACTGCAATCTACAAAACTCAAAAAGTAGTTCTTTGAAATACAAAAAGTACATAATTATGGTTTATTTATTGTATTACATTTATTTTTATCTAAACTATCTAGCCGACCATATTCCTCTTCCGGCCACGTCTTCTTACTTCTTGAAACCTGGATATAACTGCCTGACCTGCCTGCACATCCTGCATTTGTTTTTGGTACGATGTTAAAATAATTTCAAACAGCTTAGGTTGCTGACTGTGTGTGCTGAGTAGAGCTCTCTCCAACACGTACAAATCAACGCCCTTATCCTCCGGACTCTGACTATATTGACTCAATCCAAAATCTATAAGAATCAATTCATACTCACTGAAATCATCTGCTTTCGGATCAACCAATATGTTGGAAGTTGTTAAATCTCCATGAATAATGTTATTGCTATGAATTTTGCTTAGGATAGCTGCTATTGCTTCACACAACTCTGAAAGCTTTGTCTCGGCTTCAACGATGGATTTTGATGTGACAATTTGCTTTATAAATTCCTTACATGTTATAGCCTTATCAAAGTACTGCATGTAGATTTTTTTCGTATTGTGATCGACTTGAAGAACCTTTGGTGCGAGAACACCAGCTGCAAGACAGCGTGTAATGGCATTATTTTCGGCTTTTATACGTTGTTTAGTAATTTGGGTATCCAAGTCTGGATGGCGATATTTTTTGGTAAATCTTTCTTTTATGATGCATTTCTCATTGTTAAGTTTTCCAATGTATACGCGGGCTTCGGCTCCTTGGGTTAAAAGTTCTTCAGTTTCCATTTCTGTAGATGATGATGATCCCAAGTCCCAACTGCTGAAATCTTCATTCAACAATATTAAAGATATGTCAAATTGAGCAATAGTTGACAATTCAACTGATGTCACTGCCAGGTTAGCATACTTCGTTTAAGGGGTTGGTAACATATCTTACGATATTAGAAGCTATTGCGAAAAAAAACCGGGGAAATTTTATCGTTTAACATTGCAACGTAAACAATTCTCGACAGATTCCGTCGGAATTTATTGGTATCGGGAATTAACTTTTGTTGACATCTTTTAGTCAAAAGTAGCAAAAAGTGCAAAGTGAGATTGAGATACTTGTATGTGAAAAGTTTCTGGCAAAGTGTGTTTGATTTATCATTTCAGATTGATTTAACAGATCAAACAGCTTTTCCGCCACTGATATCTCTAGCGCATATTTCTATTTTTCACTTTTTACCATCTTTGGCAGAAAATAGTTGAATGTAGTTAAGGCTTTAGGCATGAGTTCATATTATGAGTTTTGCTTCAGGGAAATTTATTCCCTATAATAGGACCCTGTTTATATTCGAAAACCTGATGATCAAAAGTCCGGAAGTTAAGTTTTTGAAATACAGGCTTAACTACATTGAACTACTTTTCGCCAAAATAAAAAAAAAACAAGCGCTAAATAATTCCGGGTGACGAAACGCTGTCAGATGCGTTAAATCAATCTGAAATAATAGATCAAACAAAACTTGCTGTATATTTTTAACACACAGGCATCTCCGTCTCAATTTAGGCTGGTATTCACTGAGCACTCTTAGGTTTAATAGCCTTTTGCCACGAAAATGTCGTCTCCCATTAGCTCACGAAAGAGACATTTTTATGAACTAATGAGGATTTTAAAGGAGAGTTAAAGTTGATAGCGCTCGGTGAATACCTCACTTTTCCACTTAACTGCATAGGTAGCCTTCAACAGCTTCCGTCTTCTACAGTTTGTATTTAAACTAGTCTAGTTTTCATACAAATTTGACAGATTTAAGCAGTTTAACGCGTTTGAGTCGCATGAATACCCTTATGTTTCATTGATCGTATGATATTATTGCACCAAATGCATTTTTACTTCTCCAACTTCGCCCACAAAAATTCGCGACTGAAATCTCCATGTGACTTCTTATTTTTCCTATTAAACATTAACGTAGCTCTTCAGGAGAGCGTTTTTTTGACTTAAAAGTGGCGGTTTGCTGGTTTTCGGCCAAACATAAACAATATGCATTTGATGGCTTTTAAACATTGATTCAACAGAGTTTAAAAATATAGTAGTAGTGTGAACACAATAAAACCCAATTTTAGACATATTAATAAACAGTAAATTAAAATAACACATAAATTATAGGGCAAATAAGCCTAAAATACTTTTAAAAGAATTGATCTGTAGGATAAAATCACTTTTTTTTCTCAAAATCTAAGAGATAAATTGAGGCAATCGAAAAAGCATGGCCAAAAATATAACTCAGGTAATTTTTAAGTTAAAATGGCCTGTAGAACAAATAAGAACTCACGTATTTGAATAATATTAAAATAGACATAATTTAGCTCCTAGAAACATACCTGATACTGATGACTTGTCAGTTGTTTAAATCCAGTATAAGTTGTAATATACAAAAAAAATAACAACAAAATCATGTTCCAATATAGTTTTATTAATTACTTCATTCATATCTATTAACTAATAAAATTATATATGTATTACCCTACTCGAATAATGAATAAACTCCCTCGTTTGTGTTATCTTTGTTTTTAGTATATTACTTTTTGTTTATTAAATACTTTTTAAGATTTTATATAACTTATTTTCCAATCAGCCAATTTAATATTTTCGACTGTGGTATTATAAGAAATAAAATGGAACATCATACTGATTAAGTTGAAAGGATCAATAAAGTATACCGAAACAAAAGGTTTCACTTAAAAAAAAAAATGATAAAAATTTTAAAAAGAAAAGAAAATCTCCACACAAATTTAAAGATTCATAAGAATAAAAGCGTTTTGCAAATAACTTGAAGGTGGTGTTGTTGTTTTTGTTTGTTCATCTATTTTTTTTTTTTTTTGTTATAAGTTATTACAAATATTTTGTTATAAATAAGTGTTTTGTTTTGTTTGTTTCATTCAAGGAAAAAAGTTCAATAAAGCGATGTACACGCTTTTAGTTTGTATGTGAAAACATTTTTTATTTTGTATTTAATTTGCAGATTTAAAACTTGTTCGTTTTATTTTGTATTTAGAATTTGTTTTATTTTTTATTGTTTTTTTTTTTATTTATTATATGATTTATTCTTTAAAAATTATTAAATTACCATTACGCGAAGAATTCCTTATTCTTTGTTAACATAATATTTGAATAATAGAAAATCTCATTTTTCGGCTCGTGGTTAAATTGATTTCTTAGAAACCGTGCACCTTTAGCTGATCGGGTTTTGCCAGTCCGGATTTTGTCAACCACTGGCAGATGTTTTCTCTTTGATCGCCCTGGAGCTGGAGAACTTCACCGTATTCTGGATGTTCAATGACAGTGCCGTTGCATGCGAATTCCTGCAAATTATAAAGAACATATCAAGATATAAATTGAACAACAAAAAGAAAAATGTATACATAAATAACACAACTTACCTTCTTACATGCTCGCACGATTTTTTTCAGGTCATATTCTGATGAAAGCCCTTGAACTGTTGTTAGTGTCTTACGACCATTTCTTTGCTGAATTCTTATGTGTACAAGCCCGTCTTGTACATCATCATCAGCACCCTTGATTGCATCAGCAAAGGGGTCTGTAAAATTGAAAAGATAAAATTGATTAATTTTGAATTTGATTTTTGGCTTCTTGTGGTTCTTATTTTTTTGTTTTCCCGCGATGTTATATTTTATTATTATTTTTATTGTAAACGTTCTGTTCTATTTGCTGTTTTATAAAAATAGTTTTCATGTTTCATTAAATTTATAATTTTTGGTATTTGTGTTCCTTAAATTAAAACAAGACTTAGTAATTATTTGGAGTTTCAAGCAGTATTGTGAACAAAAATATTTTGGTTCTCCAAAATCTTTATGGTAATTTTAAAAATATAAACAGTTGATCCTACCTTCTTTGTGAACGTTTTGGAATAAAAATAAAATATACGAAATTAAATGACCTCAGCCAGCTTTAAACAGCTTGTATTAAGTTATGCTACTCTTTAAAAGACAGAAATTATAGTTATGCCTTTTCGACTTTATCGATTGCACTAGTTGGTAGTCGTTCAATTCTTCAAATTTTTGAGAAATCGAGATTTCAGTGCTAAAATTAATTACTGCCTGGGTGTTACATTTTGTTTTATCTCACAACATTCATAAGAGGGCAGTCTTGGTTATAATTTTGAATTTCTGACCATAAATCGAAACAACAAGGTATTACTGTTTGTTCGTCGTCAGTGAACGTTCCATTTTGATTTGGGAGAACCTTTTTACGGTACAGAAGGCTTCACCTCATAGACACTAGTCTTTGACGAAACGGCTTTAGAGAAAGAAAACAATTTCAGTATGGTTAAATTTACTTTAAATTGTTAAGATTTTTTTAATCCATAGGGTTTATGTTTTAATATTAACTACAACCGTCTTCATTTCTCTTCCAATGGGTGAGTATTGCCAGTGGTTTCCATCTTTAAAGCTAAGGGAAGTCGCGAAAAAAAAATCATATAAGATGTCTTTGTTTAATGGTCGTAAGACCATCTATAGCACCACTTAAAAAGGTTGATCATGGGCGGGTTCGGCTGATGCAACAATTCAAGGCAAAGGTACATGTCTGAATATTAGGCAATGTTAATTAAAATAAATCCTAATCTCTTAACGCGCAGCATATCCCATTCAAATAAACCATGTTAAGATGTAGGATAAATGGGAAGATACTGATAGATTTCTGTAAATAGGTCATGTTTTTCTTTTATTCTACCTGAATACATAATGTACCTATGTACATAAATCTATGTAGATGGAATTTTTTCTTTCATTGATCGTCAAAATGCCAAACTTCTTGCCTAAAAATTGTTATTTTGAGGACCATGCATAATTTTGATGTCATCGATTTGACAATTTTGTTTCAATTTAATGACGTCACAAGAAAAGGCCAGAAGTTTTTGAGGCCATGACAATGAACTGTGGACAATACCGGACCCATTGATTATAATAATCAAGTGCATTTTGAAAAAAATTATTTATTTATTTAATTTTCACAAGGAATTGTAGGTATGTGATATTTTGTATTTGTAATGCAATCCAATTAAAAGGAAATTTTTAAAAAAAATTATATTTATTGGTCAAACACACACAGCAAAAACGGCAGCCATTTTAATTCACTCATTTGATTTATGGCGAAGTAGGCAAAAAATTGTATTTAAATCGGAGGAAATAATTATTTTATATTATTCACAAGTTCTTACCAAATGTGTTTAAATTCTGGATGGACATACGATAAATAAATTAACCACGTCCAAAAAATAAAACTTCGCAATGGAATTTGTTGGAAAGTGTTTTCAATTGAACTCGTGTCGAGAGATGAGAAAATACGGAAAACTTTTCTGTAATGAAATGACAAGACACCACACCACACGACAAGCAATTACGTGTACGTTAACGTAACGTGAAGTAAAAGTGTCGTGGTAAAACGAAATGGCGTGTTTTTTGACAGTTGTGGGCAGAGTTCGAAAACGTAACTTTAAACAATTTGATCTGGTACAAATTAATAAGCTTATGGCCTATCATTTAGGCTGGTATTCACCGAAGGCTCATAACTTAAGAAGCTAATAGACCTATCCATAAAATGGATAAGAATAGTTTCGACTACTCTTAAGATTACGAAAGCTGTCTTCGCAAGTTTGTGCGAAAATTTAACGAACTGTCATTTAAAGTTTTGTCAAAAACTAAGCTTATGGCTTATCATTTAGGCTGGTATTCACCGAACGCTCATAACTTAAGAAGCTAATAGACCTATCCATAAAATGGATAAGAATAGTTTCGACTACTCTTAAGATTACGAAAGCTGTCTTCGCAAGTTTTTTCGAAAATTTAACAAACTGTCATTTAAAGTTTTGTCGTCATTGTTTTTTTTTTCTATATTCTTTTTCATTCAGTGAAAAGAAAATGCTTTTATAAAAATTAAATAATAAATAAATAAATGTATTAAAATGAAGTGCCAAACCTGGCAATGACAATAGATTATAAAATCCTTAGTAAAATTTATCTTTCTAGGAAATCTGTATGAAAGATATATCTGCGTACTTGGCTTCATTAAATAATAAAACCAAATTTCCGGCCTAGTATACAGATCCGGCTAAATTTTAACTCCCATATATATGTTTGATAAATATTTCAACGACTTAGTCAAAATGACACAAGTTAAAAACATTGTCGAATACAATGACATAAATTATTTATTATTCTATGCGAACACCAAAAAGTCGTAGTAAACGTGCCAAATTTGTATGGAAATTTGACAAGTTTACCGTGTTTACGAGGACTTTTAACCGTTGCATTAATACCTCTAATGTATTTCTCATTGGCCTCGTTCACAAAGTTATCCTAAAGCAATCCAGATTGGTTTGTGTTGTTGTAAGTCTTGAGAAAAAACAGCTGATTATAAACAGCGGCTGTTTTTTCTCAAGAGATTACAACAACACAAACCAATCTGGATTGCTTTAGGATAACTTTGTGAACGAGGCCATTGGCCATTGCCAATTAATTTAATTGATTTAAGTTTATAGAAGAAAAATAAAAAGAAACGCGTTCACTTACTTAGGTTTTTCATGAAATACAAATAAATAAATAAAATAAATAAATTACTGAAATGGACATTTATTTTTTGTATTACACTTACATATTATACATATTTAGTAAGTGGAAATAAATTAACACGCATTGATATTTTACAATAAATTAAGATATAAAAAAACATAAAACTAAAAAATTGTCATTCTGGATAATCCCATTTAGTACACTCTAGTCTTTTATATAAAGATCTGAACCGTTAGTTAAACACAATTTAGACACAAAAGTATTATTTTTAACTTAAGGACTTCAATACGTTTTTCTTCTTTTTTCTGTAATAGTTTGCTTTAAATAAACCAGTGCTAAGAAAAAATAATTTTCAAATCATTTTGTAGTCATCCACTGGATATAAGTAACAAATAAAAATAAACAAAATACATAGTATTGTACGAGTAATCCAAGGATAGGAAAAACGAGATTCATAAGAGAACACACAATTGTTAACACTAACATGAAAAGAAATGATTAAACAAACTTATGTTCTTTCACATAAAAGGAGGTAAAGGGCGAGTCCTGCGTTCGATCAAATAAGTTAATGTCGTTACAAAAGAAATGGAAAAAAAAAACAATAAAACACCTGTTTTCTGGCGTACAAGAGATTAATCTGCATGTAAACAAAATCACATTAAATGCATTTGTTGTAGCGCTTTTTATTTATCGCTGTCATGTTGCCCTCCAGCTTGACGGTATTCGAAAGCCTTTTAAATTCTTGATAGCTGTTGCAGCAGATTGCAAGGCCAAATAGCCTCGATTCTCTCCTTGATCAGCTGAAATGGATACGAAATCCAATTAAGTACAGTTTGTGCAATTATGCCCATCGGTTCCGGATACTGGTGAGTTAATAGCGCCAGCAGAGCTGTGAATGAACACAGACCAGCGGTAAACAAAATGAAGAATGGCAGTTCCTTCTTGGGATACACCGACACTTCATGGAACGTTGGTAGGAGTTCACGATCTGCACACTCGGTGCATGTTGGATACGGATAGAAGAGGTGGCCTCGTTCAAGCGGGTAAGGCAGCATTCGAAATGTCCCCTCCCATGTACAATGTAGTAAGTTGAGAGCCCCATCGACATTCTTCCAATGTTTTAGATGAAAAAACGCATAAGCGAGTGCTTCTGAATCACCACGTTTGAGTATATGCTCTGGCGGAAGAATGAGTGGCTTGGTCTCTAGCAGATACTTGGGAACATGTGGATTAAATTCCACAGCTCTGTGAATCGCTTCAACGGCACTCATTTCAGCCGGGCTGAGGCCACGTTTCGATGCAATGTCCGGCGAGAATTTATCGGCCACAGCTCTGGCCTTGAGGAGTGCTGCTGTGTAACAAATTGCCGCCGACTTTGGCAACGAAATGTCATCGTATTTAGCTAGCACCGCCTGACAGTCTGCGTACGCTTGCATTTCCAGTAGAGTTTCGATTAAGTTCTCATGGATATTCAAGACATTCATGATAGATGGAATTTCCTTGGTGAGATCACGAAACATTTTTGATGCTTCTTTAAGTTTGCCCAATTTTCGGGCGCACATTGCCAGGCGGCGTTTTATGTAGATCAAAACGTTTGTGTCACGACGATGCATTCCCTCGGCTATGGCGCCCTGATGCTGTGTTGCTTGCGACTTTCTATAATTTGTTTCAGCTACTTTAAGTGCTGTTTTAAGAATTTTTTCTGCCTCAAGAATTGTTGTGGCTTCCTCTTCAGCAAGAAGAATATATGCTGGCGCACATTCTGTATTTAATTCTAATGCACTATGTGCTGCTTTTATTCGTACTACAGGATTTCGTTCTCGCCAAGCTGTTTGCATGATTTCGTACTCAGCTTTACCAGCATCACCTAAAAAAAATTTGTTTGTTATGAGATCGGTACCAAATTCAAAATTCGAATGAATTTTTAGATATATTTATTAGTAGGGCCCTAAAGGATCTAAACCTTGTATTTTGACCAGGCTTATAGATCATTTAATAGGATTGATTTTAAGAAATGTTGCCACTATGGCAACCATGTAGAAGGACTGAAGAGCGCATTACCAACCTGCTAGAAAAGGGTTTTAAATAGTCTACCTTCCATTTCAACCTGACGAGTTAAGTTTTTGTATACTAAGGTAACTTGCCGCGGAGGCAACACTTTCAGATTCGAAGAACCCCCTCCCAAATAATATACCACATACGGAAATCCCATTCTAGCAGGGAGTTAACTCACCTCCCTCCCATTCTATATGGTTGCTACACTTCTTAAAATCTTATAAGTGTACTGAAGTTCATGGTTTAACTTCCCCACTATATGCAGTTATTTTTCTGTTTTGAGAATATCATTGAGGCTGTTTACTGAACAAAAGATAGCTGACAATTCTCATCTCCAACCTTATCAGCGGTGACCACCAAATGCCTAATCAGTGAAATGAATGTTACATTATCCCAATCTGCAAAAAGAAGAGCATGCCACGAAATGGCGATAGCTACCGTTCAATCAAACTGATTTCACACACCATTAAGAACGTTGAGCGGTTATTGGAGCCGTTTGCTGGCTTGTTTCGGGTAAGTCAAGGACTGGTATGAGCTTGTCACAACCAATAAGATGACCTACAGGAATAACAGAAAAAGTTAATGTGCACCAGGAAAGCTTCCTGAGTCCTTTGCTTTTTATAACATTCATTGGCTTTCTGTTTCCAGATAAAGTGATGTACTCGAAAGTAAATCAATTATTATTTGCTGACGAAATAACTTATTTTGATTCACCACTTTTGAGCACTAGGCGTATATTTTGAGACTTTAGAGCGCCCCTTGGTCCTTTAACATGTTTTAGTTTTTTTTGGTACTACGGACTAATCAAGTCTTGGATTGTCTAGGTGGTTTGTTACTGTGAACATTCAAATTGTGTTTTGTTCTGAGACCAATATTCTTTTGTATCTTAATTTTCTTATGATGGCGGTTAGGTGGCAGTAATCTTTAAAGCTACGTGTAGTAGAGATTGGTGAAAAATGACTTTTAGTGCTCCTGTAAAACAAGTTCTATAGATACATTTCAAACCAAAGTGATTCGTGATTATGAGAAAAGAAGTACATATATGTATGTAAGTGAAATGATTGAAGCACGCGATTTAAATGCCAAAGGAATTCCAATCCGAGAATCGGAAGCATTCATCAGTTGATAAAATGGCAAGGCGATAAAATAAAAAATTATGTAAAATACATAAATGGAAAACTAGATCGGTACAAACCTTCACATGTAAAAAATGTTTGATGATCCTGTGCACTAAGATTCATATCATAATAAGTCAGTGGCTCTTTATTTGTTGTCCAATAAAATCTCTGGTATTCAGCTCCACGAAATAGATTCAAAGGATTGCGCCAAACTTTACACTCTGGCATTTGTTGTCCTCCATTAGTACCATTTGTCTCAGACTGATTGTCACTTCCATTTATCCAAGGACTAATGTGGTTAATCGAAACTTGTTCTGAAAACCAAAAATTAAAAATGTTTTCAGCAAAAATAATAATAAGTTTTAATAAATCATACCAATAAATGATGTACCATATTTGCGAAAATACCACCATTCAAATATAAGGATTAAACCAGATATCAAACTGGAAGTACCGGTGAGTGCAACATAAAATTTCGGAGTGAGTGTACTCAAAAACATCGAGGAATCCCACATCTTTCTTTTTATTTGACTTCGTCTAACAATTCATACATGAACATCTATGAAACAAAATTTGCTTTATTCTTAACTTTATTTTTGAGATTTGATTTCTTGGAGTTTGTACATTAATTTGTGCTGCTTTTAACACATTAAAATTAATCTTTTTTAGTGAAAAAATAAATTAGAAATATTTTTTTTTAATAATTCGCAAAGAAGTTTGACTTTTTGATTCTGACAGAGTGACAGGCAGCAAAAGTTTTATGTTGTGAAGTTGTAGTCATTTCAAGAAATGAGCACAAATTGAGCAAATTGGGGAAAAAATAAGATCGTAAATTAAGAGCGGCCTGCACTGCGTATGGGAAATTTGTTGTTTATAATAATTTCACACTAGGTCTGTTTGGCATCTTTTTTTCAATAAAATACGAAATGAAACACAATTTCTCAAATATGTATGTAGAAACTACCAAAATTTAATTAACGTATTCAACCTCCACACACCAACATAATATGCATACTAAAATTTTAAATATAAACATAAAACAACTTCGTTCTAAAACAACTTCCTTAAATTTATTAAGTTAATGTTTAAAAGTACTTTGTAAGTAGCGCAATCATACGCGTCCGCTTCGTATCTCATCAGGATATATCATGCCTATATGAGAACCATCTCTCTCTCATTCTCCATTCGTCCTCTCGGTGTTGCCGTGGCGTTACAAACATTACAGATCCAAACTGATTTTCGTATTTTCACAATACACTTTTTATTCACAGAAATATTTGTGGTAAACTTTTAAAATTGTAGCAATTTCTAAAAATTTTTACGAATTTCTATAATTTCGTAGAAAATTTCACGTTAACACACACCTTTCATAAATTAAACAGCAAATCCGCCGATTTTAGCCAAGTACGCAGTTTAGTTAAATTTAATTTTTCTAAGGCCGGTATTTACCAAGTGCTTTTTAGAGATACTTCAGAACAACATGAAGAGGCTGTATTCTCGAATCCCGTTTTCCGGAGTCAAATGTCTTTATGTTTTTGATAAAAACATATCACGAGTTAACTTAAGTTAGAACAATATCTGGCCCCTATGGAACACGATCCTTGTAATGCTCTTTCTATCCTCAGATCCAGAAGAATTAAAAAAAATTATTTGTGCCAAAAATAAAGCGATCACTTCTTTCCAATTTTCCCAAACTAGGTGAGAGACCCAGAGGTAAAGATCATACTTAAATAAAATAAAAACGCACTTTTATTTTTTCCAGTTTTTTTAATTAATTTTAGTAATAATGCTTTGTTTGTTTTATGATTATATTATTTATACACAACATCAAGTAAATAAATTTGTTGCATAAGGATGCATTACCTTGTAAACAAACAAACAATTGAAAGTAAACCTATAACTTATTCCAAAATTTTTTAATTATTCAATTTTTTTGAATTTAACGAAAAGAAAATTAGTTTCTTCTATTAACAGTCGAGGGGTTTTGTTTAGTCTCGTCTCTTGTTCTGCCTCTGCCTTTCTTCCTGAAATTTTAAAAACAAAACAAAAATCAATTTTATTTTCTTTCTCAAATTTGTTTGGTTACCTACCTTTTGTGTGAGAATGATCAAGAGTTTCCTGAACATACTGATTAAGTCGAAGAACAGATCAAGCGAATGTTGAATGCAGTCCTTGTTGCCCATACGACATTTTTCAATTATCATTTGTGTATCGAAGAGGACAAAGGCAGCCATTGCAGCAAGTCCGACGTAAAGGTGAAACTGAAGCCAAGCAGAGAAAAATTTAAGTATTTAAGTATTATACATGATTTTAAGTTTACATAACTACGACATACCTGTGATACTATGTACGACCTCATAAAGATGTTCAGAATACTCATCAAAGCCATGGTATTCAAAACACTGACCAGCAAACCACCGAGGAATATATATTTTCCTTGCTCAGCCAAGAGTGCAGCTAACGATAGTGTTAAGAAGGTTATAACTGTTCCACTTAGTGCCGTAACAATAATGGCTGGATTCAAGTGCACAACGTATTCGAGCAGAGGTCCAAGTGCTTGTCCTGAGCAAAGACCAAAACCAAGAAGCATTGCCAAACGTGGGTAGAAATTCTTTCCATTGTCTTTTATGAAGTGAAGACACAAAACCAAAACGAAGGAGGCCAAAGCTCCCAAGATGCCAGTATCGAGAATTCCAGTGAGGAATAATACGGCTCCGGCAGCAGATGCAGCTGTTGTTGCGCCAAGGCATAAATAAACTCTCATCAAATGATGACGAACCTCTGGCTCACTAAAATAAAAATTTTAAGAGCAAAATCGAGAACATTTAATTAAATTTTAAAAGAAGTGACTTAAGGTACTAGGAACTGATACAGAACTGATACATATTTAAGAATCATGAAATATTGTTTTCATACAAAAAAATCCCTGTTTAAACAAAAAAAAAAATCTCAAGTATTCAAATACAACGGTAAAACTTAAAATGTCATGCTTTAACTAATAGTACAGGGTGTCAACACAGTACGCGGTAGAATACTTTTTCTCAGAAATACTTCTTCTTCATCTACATTCTAGGATGGATCCCCTAAAGCGCAAAACAGATTGAACCAGTACCAGCAACAACGGCTGCCATTATTTTAGAACCAATGTATTTCAATTGTTGAACACAAATAGACCCGCAACAGCAACGTCAACAGCGCCGTTTGGCCAAATTTCTAAATTTGCTGTTTCTGGTCTATTGTTGTCAAATTTTGCACTGTCAGAGGTACCACAAAAAATATGAAAACAAATGAACGGGGGTGCTGGTGGTAATGTGTTCGAAAATTTTTTGCTGGCGCTGTTGCTGGTTCAATCTGTTTCGCGCATAATGTTTTCCTCAGCAATCCATAATTCTACCCGACTTAATTCCTCGGGGCCACAATGGTGTCACTGATAAGTGATATGTAAGTCTCTGAAAATTAAAAGAAGGAACACTCTCTTCTGAAAAATAAATTTTTTAGTTAACTTTTTTCTAATTTCATTATTTCCTTAAAAGTAGGTTCTTTTGAAATCTTCAAAGCATTCACTCGATTTATGAATATACTCAGCATTACAGCAAGAAAAAATAAACATCCGGAGATAAGGAGTAACTTAAATGTCAAGCCATGCTATTTTGCCATTGCAATTGTGGACTTGTTTGCAAAAGCATTACATTGATGAATTTTTCTCAACCATCGTCAAATTGTAAAAACGTGTCATGATAGTAAGCAGTAAGCTTGTTAACCTTTTTTCAAGGTAATCTATATGAATGACAACTCCTCCCAATAAATTTGCGGTACCATCTTGTTTGCCGATAAAAAAAAACTTTGAAAATTCCACTTATTAGACTGTTTTTTTAATCTCTGGTGAGTTTTGATGTGCCTATGTTATAAATCGGTGGGAAAACTCACTTCGATTACGTTTGAAGATGACCAAACATTTCTCTGAAATGTTCCCTTTTTATGGATCGAAATTCGAAAGCATATGGTGCATCTAAATATCTTACGGCAAGCTTTATGATATACAACTGTGCAAAATTGGAAGTACCGAGCTATGTGAAAACACGTAAAAAGAAGTTCCCTCTTCATCATTCGCAGATCGATAACCATCAAATCATGGTTTTTATAGACAATATCCGTTGTGCCGACTTCAATGGGTTAGAAAGTTGTAAATTGTCCCAGTTTGTTTCTTTTAAGTTTCGATAGTTTTTTTTTTTTGAAATCCTGATTTTTTCTATTTTGTTAAAAATTTGTCGATTGCTTCTATATAAAACCGTTATTATAGCAAAACTTTAAAACGGATCAAATAAAAATTTCAGGATCTTCATTTGAAATATCCTCTATATCCTGATTCTGGAATTGCAACCCTCGAACTTATTATAAATAACAAGGAATAAGGTTAATACAACTTTCTTTAATATCCCATGTTGTAGATGGATTGTTGCTTGACCCATCAAGTGTTAAAATCCAAGAAAATATCAACTTGAATTTTTAGGGTTTCTGTATTTGATACCTACTTGATAATCAATAAGAAACTTGTTTATAAACTTGAGGAATGTTCTGCTCTTACCTATATAAATAATAATCACACCTCTAGAAGTAGTTGATAAGACAAAAATCAAAAATATGATAAGTATTACCCATGTACATATACTATGATGATGACTTGTTGAAATACTAGATCTGATTCGCATAACAACATACAGGTACTTAGTTAATTAATGTCTCAGACAACTCATTTGAACAAGAGAATCTAAAATTTATTATACTCGGTAGGTAGCTAGTATATTTGAGAGCAAAATTAGAGAAATTTTGTTGAACATTCTATGCCCCAAACTGACCAATTTTATAACCACCACTTTTTGACCCTTCTTTGTATGGAGGTCATAGCTACTGTTTGGAATACCTATCAATTTTTTTTTGATAAAATTAGGTGTAACATTTTCTTAAATCACAATCGTAAAACTGTAGACATAACAAAACAAATATAAAAAAAGTCAGCCGATTAGTTAGTCTATAAATATATCACAAAAGGCCACGTCAGATGCATAATTAAGAATAATAAAGAAAATTTCGAAAAAAATAAGTGTAAACAAGGCTGATGAAACTGAACCCGTTTAAAAATTATTATTGACGAAATATGTATAGTTTGTATAGGTACCCAAGTTTTTCGTAAATTGTTTTTAAATTAATCATAAGAAGAATCGAGAAGAACGTGTAAAAAATTTAAATTTAATTATAATTTAACTTTTTTGCAGTTCCTATGTATGTATGCTTAAATATAGGTTTCATTTCACGATATTATATGCAATTAAACTTTATCCATTTCAATGACTTGTATTATCTATCCCAAATACAATATCAATGTTTAATATAAACTAAAACGATTACTTACAATTTACGTCCTAAACTTTGCGTAAAACGCTCAAAAGTTTGGAATGCAGAAGCAGTCGACATATTTGTTGAATTATTTTTTCTGATGAAATTAAATGTTTTTATATTTTAAATTTTATTTATTGTATAAAATAATTTTAAACGAGTCGAAATAAATTAAATAATGTTCTCAATTTGGAAGAGATTAAAAATTTATTTTTTGTTTTGTTTTCTGCTTGCTCACTTGTAAAGTTTTCTTTGAAAAATGAAATTAATCAAATTTGGGTACAAAAGGCACACTAAAAAAGTAGGGGTGATGTGGTGATGTTGATTTTTATGTGGTAAAAGTGGTGAGATTTCCGTGTTTACAAAAAACACACGTCAGTTATTGAAAGCATTCAGTGCAATAATCGACAATTAAGTTTTATCCCCAGATGCCAGATTTAAAAAAAAACCGTTGATAACTTTGATAGAAAAATGTTTGGAATTTAAGTAGTTACTCGTAAATTAGAACAATTTCAGTTTTTTTACGGTTTTTATTTTCTAGAAATAATAACATTTCAACCCACCAGACACCACCATCTTACAATTTAAATCTTAGTAATTCAAACTAAAAAACAGCAAAATAATGAAGTCCAATAGAAAATTGCATGTAAAATTCAAATTCGGGAAGATCGTTACCTTGTTTTCCTGTTTCCATTTACATAAACGAGACTACTGTGGTACATGATTGATCTTTTTGTCTTCTTTTCCTTTAAATTATTTGTTGTGCTTTTCTGCAAGTCCCAATACATTTTCTGTGTAAAAAGTGACATGTTAAATAGAACAAAAATTATGTCTGTATAGACTTTTGCTAACTTTAGATATTTATCTGCAGTTAGTTGTGTCCCAATGGATACGGAATCTATACCACCACCGATCCTTTATGTCATTTTCAATATTGGCAATCCGGAATTGGTTTTAGATTCGGAATCCCAATTGAACAGTTTTTTTTTTCGATTCTGAAATAGGTTGGTATTAGTATTTCAAGCAATCACTTCACAGTCCACACATTTTGTAAATTAAAAAATATGACATTTACCAAGTGTGACATTTAAATTTTTGAATGTGTGAGTGATTCTGTTTTTGCTTCTGATTTCAAATGCAGAAGAGAAATTTTCTTTTTTTTAGAATCAGAACTGTCATTTTTGCCCAATTGAACGCATTCAGAATGCTTTTTTCTGCTTCCAGATTGCCAATTGAAAACGATATTATATACAACAAATCCTGTCAGACACAACAAATTATGTATACCATTTGAATACTGCAAAAGTGTTGCCAGGCACTATCGCGATACGACAGCAAGTATTCACCGAGCGTTCATAACTTTATGAAAAACTTCCTAGCATGACCTAATGATGGGTTTTTTTTTTGAGCTATGAGAGTTGGTTGAATACCAGCCCATTTTTTTTTTGTTCGAAACGATTTTTGTTTTTCAAATTATTAACGTTATTAAGGCTGGCATTCACCGAGTGCTCATAGCTCCCTAATTAGCTCATGAAAATTTCCCTGGCCTTCTCTTCGCAGTGTAGATTTACACGACGCAGACATTTTTCCTAAGATCCCGATATTGCTTTAACCCTAAATTCCCCGAGAATAACGAAATCAGAAAATTTACTTCGCTGCAATCGGGTTTGGGTCCCTATAAGCTTCACCTTAATAGTACTTGTATTAATCTATCCCTGGACACCCAGACCAATAACCGCAACCCATCTGATTTTATTTGGACTGAATCGAGAGACAAATTCCTAAACGCAAAATTTGCAAAGCAAATGAAAAACCAAAGCAAGTGAAGTGCGCAAGATGTTTTTGACATTTTTGCACAACACACAACACAGCAGTGCAGCATTAGAACAAATGTTTTTTTTTATATTGTAACAAGACGGGTTTTTTGTTGTTGCGCTGGCACTGGCACTTCTTAAGTGATTGCATTTTTTAGTTATTATTTTAATAATAGAGGATTTTTATTGAATAAAATAAAATAAATAAAAATTCATTTGTGTTAAAATGGGAAGTTTAATAGATTTTTATTTTTTTATTGGGGTAAGATAGCGGGTTATTCTATTTCAGTTTATTACACACGCGTTCAAGATCGGATCCAGATTGTACCAGGACGGGCTGATATTCACCGAGCACTGAGTTTAAGAGCCACTTAACTTAAAATATCCACCCTCATTATTCAAGGGTATTTTTTAGTCAAGAGATCTCGGTGAATAAATAACTCAGTTGGCTTTTGGGAAGTTGGATTATATTGGGCCCTATCATCGTATCCGATCGGAGAAATCTCCGATCGGAACGTTTATTTTGTTCATGGTATCCGTATCGGAATAACGAAATAGACGCATACCAACGCCTCTAGTTGACATGTGTCTAATTCATAAATTCCATTTTATTTGTTTGCGGAACTTTTTTCACAACAATTTTGCTGTCGGAGACAATCGGAACCTAAGCATCGCATGTATTTCACACGCGTTGCTCGGATTTTGACATTTAATCGCTAGGCATCGCATGAATTCGAGACACGTTACTTCGATTTTAAAAGTTTCAACGCATATTTCAATTTATTTCGTAGGACTGTCCGATTTATCAATCGAAACAGCTACCATGATACAAAATTCGTACATTTCGTAGAAATCGGAGAAAGTTTCGTTCCGATCGGATACGATGATAGGGCCCATTATGGCCCCTATTATGACTCGCGAGTCGAACGTTCGTCTTAAGTCGAACGATTTAGCGAATTACTCTAAAAGTGAGCTTCAACATTCGCCTTTCAAAGTCACATAGAATCGCAGTTCGACTGATTTTGACAGATAAAGGCGAACATTCGCTAAAGATAATTGAATGACTTTTCAATTCGCCAAATTTTTTGACGTTTGAGGCGAATGTTATTAGGTGAGTCGCAAACGGTAATGCCAAAAAGTCACATTCGACACATTTTTCGCGCGACTCGCGAGTCATAATAGGGGCCTATGATTGAAGAAGATTTTAACCTTCATAAACACATCCTCGAAAAATGCACCTATCGGTTTTTAGTAAAGATGCATTTTAATATGTTTAAGAGGAGTTTATCAAACCGAAACAAGATATACCATACTTTGTCTAGATACAAGAACATTTAAAATGTAGTTGAATTTGAATTGAAAATTAAAAAAAAATATATAAAAATTTTAAATGTTGTAAATGTAATACAATTTTCAACTTGGTGCCACCACTTCTCTCCAAGACGGACCACCTTTAATCATAGGGGTTACAAGATTGAGAAGGTTTGAAAGAAGCAGTGATCGGTATAACCTTTTTTTTTTTAAATTTTTTAAATTGTTGGAGAAACTAATAATTACAAAAAAAATCCAATTACATATTAGAAAGACCAGTAATTAGAGAGAAATATAATTCATTATTGGAACAAACAGTAAAAAGTATATTAATCATTAGAAAAATTAGTAAAATTTTAAAAACAATCAGTGGCATTTTCTAGTTTTTTAAAAAAATAATAACTTTTAAAAACGTTTTCTAATTATAACAGAAAAACGCGAATTTTTGTGAATAATTAGGAGAAACTGTGGGGCTAATTATTTATTTAAAAGCAATTCGTAACTTTGATTTTAGTAATTACTCGTTTTTGTGATAATTATTAATAACTTTATGGCTATTTACCGGTTTTTAGAGTAACAACTTATTTGTGTGATAGTTGATAACTAGTAATAATTTAATTACTAATTACTGGTTTAAAGAATAACTATGAATTTGTTCCAACTAATTACTTATTTCTGTGATAGTTCGCAGAATATCGATATTACGGGTTATTCAGACTAGTTAATGGAAAAAGATAATTTTTTGCCGATCACATGAAAGAAGTAATCTTCTAATTACTAGATCCAGGTTATAAAGATTCAATTCTCTACTCGAACGGATTGTATATAGTATTTATTAGTCAGATTATTAACGCTAACAAAACTTTTGAATCACTTTTTGCAAGAAATTGTTTATTTATTCTTAAAAAATGTTATAAGATCGAAATATGTCATGTTTTGAGTATTTATTTTGTCTCTGCCAGTTTCTTACGAATGTAAAAACAAAGAAATAATTTAAACTAAAATCTTTTCTTTAAATAAAACTACAAACCATTTAAGTAATATAAAAAATTCATTTAAAAATAAATTGTTTCGAATAGTGTTAAAATTATTGACGTTTTTTTCTTTGAAAGTTAGTTTAAAATAAAAGCACTATTTATTAAACGCCAAATTTCTAAACGCAAACGCTTATCACGTAGTTGATAAATACAGAAAACGAGAATGAAACCCAATTTCATAATGATATTAAATTTATATACATAATTTCAATTTTTCTTAAAAGCATTTTTCATTACCGAAAAGAAAGTATGCCAAGTTTTGCGTTTAAGAATTTGGCCAGAGTTTAGACCTCAAAATTAATGATTTTTTTTATTTTTACAGTTCATATTTTTGCTGGTCATATCTTTATTACTTTTTAGTCAGCCCTATCTCTAAAGAAATTTACTGGAAGCTCTCTGATGGTATGATAGACAATTTTTAATTAAAAATATAATGTTTCTGTATATTAAATTCCAAAATGCTTAAAACAAGTTTGTATTTTTGTTCACTTTTTTGGATTAACTTGAAGAGTTTCTGTGGAAAATGTATCTTTAAGTTTGCGATAGGGCTGAGATTAATGTGACTTATAAATTATTTTTATTTTTTTTGTTTTTATCAATACTTTTTTTTTAAATTCAGTTTAAACATTCATTTAATAAAAGAAAAAAAAACATTTTTTTAATAAAAATATAACAAAATCATTTAAATTTATATAATTTTAAATATTTAACATCAATATGTTTATTACTTACCACTTTTTTTTAATTATTAAACGTATTC
The DNA here is from genome assembly GCA_958431115.1 of Syrphus vitripennis. Taxonomy (NCBI): domain Eukaryota; kingdom Metazoa; phylum Arthropoda; class Insecta; order Diptera; family Syrphidae; genus Syrphus; species Syrphus vitripennis. Next base: position 28,564,293 of record OY288110.1, read on the forward strand.
TTTTTATCAAATTACACTTTCTTAATTGTAATCAACAAATTTTGTTGTACGCATTACAAATTTCGATGTCATTTTCGCTTATTGTTATAAACTAAAATTTAAATTTTATATTAAATGAATTCAAAAATTATAACTAAATGTTAAAAAAGTCAACGTAGTTATGAAATTTTTATATTAGTTTTAATATATGTCGGTTCTTGAGATTTTAAGGCCCAATTATAGCTGGGCCATCTTTTACACTCATAAAAAACAATCCTGAATACAACCGACGTAGACTCCTTCAGATCAAACATTTTTCATTCATTGTAGATAAATTGGTTACACTAATGAAAATATTAACAAAAATTGTTTTTAATTATTAGTCTTGTTACATCAATGTATTCAACTTGGTACGTAGTCGTGTTGAATCTTAATTTATATCAATTGCTCTTGTGTTTCTCAATATTAGATGACCTTTAGTGTTTATTATTTTTTCAACATCTTAAAGATGTACAAAAGTAACAAAATTTGTAAATTAATAAAGAGTAAAATAAAATTGTAGATATACAAAAGTTAAAGGGCTTTCTGGAATAACATGGTAAGCAACACTTATTATAATGTCTTACCTTTTTTAAACGTTAACAAAAAGTTTGAATTTCTCTACCAACTTCAACCAATTATGTGGCTTATTATGCTATTCCAATAAATGCTTTTACTTAACAAAGTATAAAAAAATTATTTAGAATATATTATAATATTTTTGTTTTGGTTTAATATAAACCTTTTCAAAACTGATAAGAATATTGTAATATTTAAACTAGAACGAAATTCGTTTTGGTTTTCAATTAGAAATTTAAGCTTTAAAACAATGTTTCTTATTCAAATGAGAAACTGGTGAAAAAAGCGGATATGAGCATAATAATGTTTTTTGTTTAATTTACAACATTTTTGAGTTCTTAAAGTTTAATAAATTATTATCATTAAAAACTAGGTCTATAAAAATAACCATAATATGTCAATTTTCCTGATCACATCCATTTTTTGTTCACTAGCTCTTTGAACACGACAGATAATTAACTATATATGTATGTACATATATTCACTTTCAAACAAATGCTTTTATTCAATTTCCTTCCAATTAGTTTTTTTTTTTTTAATATTCCCTCTTTATTTGTTTTTGAAATTCTCAGAGCATCTGTTTGTGTATTGATGGGAAATACACGATTATTTGAAACACCTTTACTTTACTAAACTATTACGCCACAAAAAAAGACAAAGGCTGAACAGAATATATTGTAAGCAAAAAACTTACAGCTTATGCAACAAATAAGTAAAGAGAATGGTTTTGTTTTGAATCCTATTATAACGGTTTCCGTTTCATCAAAATGACTTGGCAATAGGACAATTGATGTTTAAAAAACTGTCACTACTAAAGTCGTAATAGGGGTTAATATATGTATGTACGGCCTCGGATTATAAGAGATTTGAAATGGGATGCAGGGGACCCAAATCGTTCCTTACATAGGTATAAATATTACTTTAATATTAATATTTATTCAAGGCGTTAGACATAAATATCAACACAACAAATTAGCTTGTTAATGTCTCAATCTACGGAGATATTCTTTTGACGAGTTTGACATGAATAAAATTCAAATATTTATGTGCATATTTGACAATTCAGGAAGTGTTGCAGAAATGTTTTCTGCTTTTGCAACACACATACATTCGCATATCAAAAATCGGTTTGTAAGGTCAATGGAATGATTTTGTCAGCATTATAATGAAGTGTAATGTATCAAGTGCAAGTATGTACTTCCAGGAACTCAATAAAGAAAGGTTAATAAACATTAATTGATTGAAAGCTATATTTCTCAATGAAAATTCTTTTTAAATGTCCAGAATCGCAAAACATTTTCTTATTCCTATCTCTAACACCTGTCCACAACTGAAAGGTATTGGATTCGACTAGACTCAAAATTTATAGCAATCATATTACATAATTGTTTAAAAATAAATTGTGCCAACAGTTAAAATACAAGGCGAGTTTTGTCGATTAACCGCAAACTATGAGAGATAATCTTATTTCTTTTCAATTTTATATACATAGGCACATTCGTAAAACTTCTATTTTTTGCAACTTTTCTGTCTTCCCATACATTTTTTGCCAACAAAAATACCGTTTTGTCACAAGTTTAATTTTTTTTTCTTACTTTACTGGGCTCAGGGCTATGTTTTCAACAAAAAACATCTATTCATATCTAAGGCATTGGAGTTTCGGTGTAAATATAACTGCAAGAAGCAGTTTGGATTCGCTTTTCTTTTTTTTCAACCACAGACAGTTAAAAATTACTTAATTACCAACTTCGCGCCTGCAGCTCGATTGTATTCATTCTAATGATATAACATGAGTTTTGACGTTTACTACTAAGCCGCGCGTTCTTTAATGGATGACTTTTGTGCCTTTCAACACACAACTGCAAAGCCCAAGTTATCCATTACAGCGTGCGTTCAATCATTTGTTTCGCATTAACGATACGGTTTTTTAAATTTTACTATAAAATTCTTGCTAAACTAACTAATCCCTCAACTTAAGCTTTGTTTCATAGAAGCAAATATACAATTTTAATTCGATAAACCACTCTTACAAAAATATATCGTAATAAAAAAAAAAAAAAAACGCAGAAAAGGTCTTACAATTTTGTTTTTGTTAAAGGATCTATCTGCACTTCTACCAAAATATTCTAGAAATTGTGTTAGTAAATTTATGCATGCTTATCCTAACCAAATACCTGTTTAATATAGAAGAAATCTATTACTCTACGTATGTAAATATGTAATTTTTTATATGTTTTGTTTAAACTATTCTCTACTTAAATTATATCAATAATTAATAAGAAATAAATATATACATTATGTATGTATGTATTTTTATCACAGATTTATCACAGATTTATCACAGACAATTTACACAAAAGTCCTAAATTTATAAAGATCTTACTACAAGTTATTTTGTATAAACAATTTTCGATCGAGTGAATATGAGCGAAGTCTTTTAAGCTTTTTTTTTTAAGTGAACTAACAATTGATTCACACATTAGAGGGCAACAAACATAAAGAAATGCTCAAGATATTTTAGAATTATTAAATATTATGTAGTATGTTTAAAGGAAAAAAATAAACAACTATTAAAATAAATATAAATCACAAAATAAATATTGATAAAATAATTTTAAAAATTACATTATTTTTGTTCCTTAATGATCGACACAGTGACCGTGGTTTTTTTTTTTTAAGTTATAGTTGTTCCTTATTTAAAATAAAACCAAAGATACAAAATGTACTTAATCGAAAAGAAAAGTAGCTTGATGTAATGAAAAATGAGTTTTTGTGTACACAAAAATATACAATAATTCATAAATGAATATACATAGTAAAAGGCGATGACACAATTATAATATCGTGCCAGAAATGAATGAGTGAATGCTAAAACATGTTTTATAACAATGAACTGAATACACATTTTGTATTCGGTTCAATTTCAATTAACTATGTTATTCTAAAAAAATGGGAAACGGTATTGTATGATTACATAAAAATAGGCTGGTTCGATTCGTATACAAGCAAAAAGGTAAGCTGTGAACATTTAATTGCTCATTTTTTTTAACATAAAATAAAAAAATAAATAAATATAAAATAATAAATGTAAAGAAGAAATTATTTTCACAAATAAGACAATACAGTGTTTTTTTTCTTTTTTTCTTTTTTGTTGGAATAAACATTTAATATATATTTTATTTAAGAAATTCAATACATTCTTCTTATGAGGGCGGTGTTGGTGTCCCCATCTTGTTAGCTCTTTTAGATGTGTTAGATTCGAGTTGGTTCTTCGGCTTTTCTCTTTCGCCGATAGCTGTAATTTTATTTCTTCCTCATATTTTTCTTTGTTTTTCCTGTTGTTGGTGAAGATACTCGATCTGAAGAATGCCGCTTAGATGAAATATAGACTTTAGAACTACTGTTTTGTTGATATTGAATAATTAATTGTCTTATAGTACAAACTTCTTGCCATTGCATTTTGATTGGAGCATTGGTCTTTTGTTCACTTTTAAATAATCTTAATAGGGATTCCATGGTAAATAGTAAAATCATGTAATTGATGTTTTATGCTGAATTATTGATGTTCGGTTTTTAATGGATTACAAGTTTTAAGTTTTACGGGTCTAGTGACGAGATCGATGCTCTTCGCGACGATCTCGCTCGCGTTCACGGTCACGGTCGCGATCACGGTCACGCTCACGATCGCGTTCACGATCTCTGTCACGATCTGAAGATCTATACCTTTCTTCATAGTAGCTCCGCTTAGATGGTGGGTCACTTACCACCTCTACAACGGGTTCCGGTGACTTGCGGGGTCTTGCTGATCTGCTAGAACTAAAATTTAATATTGTATATTCTTTTTGAGCTGAAATATGTCAGTCTGTTTTGAATCACTTACCTGTCGTCTCTGTAATGATCTGCCGTTGCACGCTCACGTTCTCTACTTCTTGAACGTTCGCGGTAGCTTCTAAAAACAATAATTTAATCATTCAATCTTTAGGTTTGATTTAGTTGAAAACTTACGCTGCTTCTCGATCTCTTTCCCTCTCTCTTTCTCTAGATCGTTCGCGATATCGAGATGATGATCGCTCACGTCTTGGCCTTGATCTATGAGTTCTTTCCCTGGAGCGTGATCTTTCTCTGCGATTATAGCTCTTGGTTTCGATGCCGTGGAGTGTGTCCTGCAGAGAACTTATCAATATCTTACAGCGTTCGTCATGAGCAACTTTCGATTGCTTAATCAGCGAAATTGCAGTGACAAGAGTTTCAATTGCACTGGAATATTCACCTGCTGCAGCATCTGATACCGCTCTGAAAGTTAGTTTTAAATATTATCCCAACTTTATTAAATTAATTAAAACAAAAATATACCTTGCAATAGCTGAGCTACTAACAGTTCTATTTCTTCCCATTATTTCTTCAAACTCAACTTCATTCAATTGAGGAACAATGGCTTGTTCCGGGAATGGTCCAGCTGGTTTGGCCTGTGCACCGGGCCATGGACCCCGCGGTGCACCCTGTTGAGCAAAGTGTGGAGGACCTTGATGAGGCATAGCCATCCCCGGTTGCGGTCCTGGTGGACCGTGTGGTCCACCCATGGGTGGTCCGCCAGCATGTTGTGGTGGTCCACCACCTTGATTGAAGAACGCTGGATTAACATGAGGGGCTGGTCCGCCATGAGGAGGACCTCCAGGCCCTCCCATCTGCGGTGGTGGTGGTCCACGAGGCGGTCCTTGCATATGGGGAGGTCCTTGTGGGGGTCCAGGGGGACCTTGTGGTGGAAAACCACCATGCATGGGAGGTCTACTCCAATCCGGTCGGGGTCCACGTGGAGGCATGCCTCCTGGCGGTCCCTGGAACTAAACATTTGGAAAAAGAACAAAAATGAATATCATACTGAAACTAATGTTCACTCTATAATAAGACTGATATTTAGTGTGTCCCACTACATTGGTCCATTAAACATTGGTAACTAGATTTGATAAATTGGTTTCAAAATGGATTTATTTATCTTCATAGGAATTTGCAAGGAACAAATTGTTTCTTGAAAATACATACATATGTATGTACATATATAGTTTCAGATGAAACAGTATATCCAGCGCAATGGATGGTGTCCGCTAATACACAAAGGGTTTCCGTCAAATTGCCATATATCGGCAAGATATTTTATTTTTCTGAGCACTGATAATTTATTTCAGTGGTATTTGGTATAAACATAATAATTTCATAAAACATCCTTTTTTAAGTGTAATGGGCTGGCCATTTTGACAATATGTATTGAATTGAAAATAATGGATACCATTATGTTATTTTCAAAAAATCATTTTTATCTTAAGTTTATATTTTTTTAGCTTAATTTTTCTACATAACAGAAGAGTGTGGATCATATTGAAATAACGCTTTTTTAAGTTTTTTAACTTTTTTCAGTTCTATTTAAAGAATTTTAGATTATTTTTTTGGGCTATCTTATTCTTTAACACAGAGATAAATTCTTAAATATCCTAGATTATTGCAATCGGTTAAAATAAATATTTGTGTTTTTTTTACTTCGAACTAAAAAACACTGTTTTTTATTTGATTTGTTTTTGTAAGAATTGTTGTTTTCATAACTTCAGAAACATTTTTTGAATTATCTAAGTCGAATGCAAAAAAAAAGAACTATTTTACGGTTTTCTTTAGTTAATTCCAACAGTAATGCTTAATATCTACTTGAGTTTATAGATTTTTAAAATATTTTTTATTTATGTTCCACATTTTAAATTTAATATTTCTTTTCATTTAGCATTAAATGTCCTGATTTTATTATTTTAAATTCACAACTTCGATCAATTTGATTTTGATTACCCTTGCAACAAGGAAGCTTTCAAGATTATTTTTTAATCTGACGCGTAGGGGAAAATAACCTGATTGTGTAATTTGATCGTCTAGTAATTGGCCAGTTTATATTTCTAAGATCTCAGAGATCTTCGTATTCTCAGAAATATAAACAAAAATTCTCATACAAATTTCTCAATTCTACTGTCAAAACTCTGAGAATGAAAATTTTTGGATTCGATTTCTCAATTTTACAAAGTGATAGCTTTGACTTTTGAAAATAATTTAATTTTATTTGCTTTTGTATTTTTAAAAGGCGTCACAACAACAATTTTTATTTCTTTGAGAATTGTTGTTTATATTTCTTTCTCAATCTCTGTCATTTTCACTGAGAATATTCTCAGAGATCTTAGAAATATAAACTGGCCAAATGGGTATTGTGAATGAAAAACTATATGTTGTAAATTATCAGCCTTTGACAGATTGATTTTTTAAACTGTTGTTTATTAATTTCGTGAGGTACTTCAATTTTTATTATTATTTTGTTTATATGCAACTTAATTAAAAATTAAATCGAAACGTGGAAGTGAAGAAGTGAAGTGAAGTAAGACGATATGATGAACACGTCGATGGACGCGTCAAATAAAACTCTGGTATCACATTAAGGTTTCACAGACAAACGTCATATTTAGATAAAAAAAACAGACAAATACAAAAAAGTTAAAGTAAAAGGCCTAGTTCTCTTATAGTTTATAAGAAAATCATTAATTCACGTCATTGAATTGTATACCAGCTTACAATTCTGAGCCCAAAGATCGTATTAAATAGCCTCTGTAACTAATTTTCGAGAAACAAGATTCAGTCCATAGCAAACAAAATTATTTGTGATTTCGTGCATCATAAAAACGTGCTTATTATTATTTTTTTTTGTTTACCGCCAATGACAACTTTTTTTCAATAAAACGAAACCCAATTTAAGTTCGCAAATACCATTTTGACTTATTGTATTACGAAAATGTGGTCGACAATGAGCACCTGAATTATGGATAGTTGTCGATCGCAATCGATATTGAGCGATTAATGATGGAAATCGTTAATGTCGATTGCGAGCGCTATATACCGATATATTTATTTTTTCACAACATAGCGGTCAAAACAAAACAAAAAAACGATATAACTAGAGTTAAAATGAAAAAATCATTCACGAAAAAAAAATTTTTTGATGTTGACTGGATCATTCTTTTGCGAAAATTACTTCCAGAGTTTATTTATTATATGCCTTGGGCTCAGAATCGTAAGTTGGTAATTGATGATTTTCTAACGACTTAAGTTTTGCACCGATTTGGAAAAGTAAGTAGTAAGGGCTTACATTGATAACTAAAAAAAAGTAAACAAACGAAAAAACAAATATGTAAATGAAAAAAAAACTAGTTTTTCTTCAACAATAACCAATGTACTAGTTGATAGAGTTACACAATACCGATCGAGAAATCGATCGCTGTGATGCGAGCGATCGCTGATCGACAACTAGAATAGGGCACAATAATACTTTATTGCATGACAGCTTGCCAGAATATTTGTTCAAATCAGGCTCATTCTATAGAGAATCTCCTTTTAAAACAAACTTTTAACCTTTAAAGCACGTCATTAATAGTTCTTCTTCTTCTACTTTGAAGTGAATAGTGAACATTCTTTTAAAGAACTACTATTGAAAAATAAATATACCTATACCTATTCTTACTATCAACTGTTGGTTAAGCGAACTACATATATAAGAATATCGTAAATTTACTTTCAACTAAAGATATAACTTTAAACAAATAGATTCTTCACTGGTGAAATTTGATTGGTTAACGTAAGAAAGCATTTTCATGCCTTCCTTATATTTACTAATTACTCCAAACCGATCAAATCGTTCACATTCAATCTTACGTACAATGGCGCTCGTTACAATTTCGATTAATATGCTTCTCGATTCAGTATAGAATATTGGACACAATTTTGTTCCTTAGTAGACTTAAATACGAGGAGATAGCAATCTTGATGGAGAACCGAACAAGAGAAAATTTTTAGGCATTTTATCAGTCACTATGTCACATCTGACCTTGATTGTGCTTCAACTCGGATAAGAATGTATTCACCATCCAAGAAAGATTTTGGCTTTTGTTGACTGACAGCGCAAAGCATTGGCGATATAAATTTTAAGTTATATTTTAATAGGCCGTTTCTTTGTGGTATCAGGTATCTTTATATTGATTTTTACTTGTGCCGCAGAATTTAGATCGGATTTGATTGATTTTAAGTATTTAGTAATAAATATACACATGTGGCAATACATTGAGTTATACATTTTTAGCCATGTGTTTTAATGTACGTCGCCACTTGTTCAATAGATTTCAAGAGGTCCAAGTAGGAAAAGTTGCATATACTTGAAAATTGGGGAATTTTTAATAACTCAATGCCAAGGCAAATCTTGACGATTGTGAAAAAAATTGTTGGTCGCACAAAATATGAAATTGTTCATAAAGTTCTAATTTCGCAATTTCAGCCATTATTTTGAAACGAGGTATTTCTTTCTTTGTATTATAGGGTTTGATTTTTGTTTTTCGTTGTAATTTTTATTTTATTTAGCTTAAAATGATAAAATACATTTTTTTATCATTAAAAGTACTTTTACTATTTTCGTAAAAATCTCATGAAATATAAATTGAGCAGTTTTTTCGTACTGTATAAACCAACATTTTAATTTTTTTCCTTAATTTGACATACAAATTAAAAAAAAAAGGTTGGCGTATACGTACGGTTCAATCTTTTAAAAAAAGTATTGTTAAAAAGTTAGTAATGAAAATATTTGAGTACCAAATGTTCGATTAATATCATTTCTATCTATAAGGATCAATGGCTATACATATTTTTTTTCTTTGAAAATTTTAACGATATTCTAATATATAAAATTCTCATGTCGCGGTGTTTGTGGTTAAACTCCTCCGAAACGGCTTTACCGATTCTCATGAAATTTTGTGTGCATATTGGGTAGGTCTGAGAATCGGACAACATCTATTTTTCATCCCCCTAAATGTTAAGGGTAATCCACCACTAGATAAATCAGTTATCCCCACTAGATGTCTACCTGGGTCACCTCTCATCATCGTAGCAGTGACGTATACGTATTATTTTAATTTTTCTGTGCAAAATAAATAGTTTTAAATCAAAACGAAAGCGTGTACGAGTTTGTTTCATTATTGTGAAAGGTAAGCCAAATAATAACTAGCTGACCCGGCAAACGTTGTTTTGCCATGTATATTATTTGTAGGAAACATTTTTTTAGTTAAATAAAAAACTAAAACTATCAGCAACGCAGACATCGACATTGACAATCGTTGGGTGGTACCATATTCACCTCTTCTCAGCAAAACATTCAATGCTCATATTAATGTTGAGTCATGCAGTTCGGTTAAGAGTATCAAATTAATGTATTTGCAAATATGTTAATAAAGGAAGTGATATGGCTGTGTTTAGAATTGAAAATACTAATGTCAATGCTCCTCCGTTGAATGAAAAAGATGAAATTACGAATTACCAAATTGGCCGATATATCAGTTCCAATGAAGCTGTCTGGCTTATTTTTGGTTTCCAAATTCATGAAAGAGATCCAGCAGTTACCCATTTAGCTGTCCATCTTGAAAACGGCCAGCGTATATATTTCACGGACGACACAGCGCTGCTCTATTCTGAAGTTCCGCGATATTTTACATAGGCTCAATCGAAAAAATGGATGCCCCGCAAGAAAGGGACACCAGACCAGTTGATGCGTGTCCCGGTTTATTTAAATCAAATAATTTGGGACGTGTATATACAGTCAATCCAAGGCAGACTGAGTGTTTTTATCTGCAACTGCTGTTGGTTAATGTCACCGGACCATTGTCATTTCAAGATATACGAAAGGTAGATGGACAACAGTATCCAACGTATAAAGATGCATGCCTTGCACTAGGCTTACTAGAAGATGACAATCAATGGGACAGTATGCTTGCTGAAGCAGCGTTATATGCACAGGAACACAAATTCGTCTATTATTTGCTATAGTATTGACTACATGTCAGTGAATCATTGATTGCTATCGAGGATCTTTGCATTGCTATTGCGAATTTACCAATCAGTCATTTCGGTATGAGTTCACTTATAGTAGATAATTATTTTTATTGAACTAAAAAAATGTTTCCTACAAATAATATACATAATGGCAAAACCGTCTGCTTTGTTTGTGTTAAAGTCATAACGTTAGACCAAAAAAAACAAAAAATGTGGTTTACCAAAGAGCACTTCAATGAAACGGATAATTTGCGGACACGTATAACTCATCTTCATCTTTTAATCCCCAAACATGTTACAAAAAAACGAAGCCATCTGGTGGCGAAACGGAGTTCGCTGGGTTTGCTAGTAACATATATATTTTTTGAATGGGAAATGATTACACTTACATCACAGGACAGCATGAGATATAAATACAGTCAACTTTGTTTTATCCGGCTTAAATTTACCGGTTAGCATTAAAAACTTAATTAAAATTTAACTACAACCAAATTAAATTAACTACAGCTAAATTAATAACAATAATTATAACTATTCTAAAATCATTAGTTTACCATTTGGGGTCTTTGTTGATGAGGTGGACCATTCATAGGGCCTGGTCTTGGTCCATTTGGACGTGGACCATTCCACTGACCTTGATTAGGATAACGAGGCGGCCCTTGCATTTGATTTTGGGGTCCCATTGGTCCTCCTTGGTGCATTGGCGGTGGCTATAGATAATGGATAATATTTAACATAATATTTTAGAACAATCAAATATTCATTTTTTTAAAATTAGATTGAGAATACAATAAATTTATAATTTTTTTGAAGTATTATTATAAAATTTTGATTTAGGAATTGAAATATTTCTGTGGTATTCATGCAAAAAAAGTGTATAACAACTTTTACTATTATAATAATTATTAAAGAATTATAAACATTATGTTAAATAAGTGCAAATTCTAACTAATTCTAATTAATAACAAAGACATTGAAAAAGAAATTTTTCTTGTAAACAAATTTAATTAATTTTGTTTTTAATTCAATCACAAATTATCTACATAAACTTAAAAAATACAAAGTTTTTTTTAGGTACATATGTATGTATGTCTTTATCTGGCTCAGTCGATTGTTTTCGATTCTAATAAATCAAATTACTTTCTATGCTTCTTTGTATCGTCTAAACTCAAATGAAACAGGTTACATGCTAGAATCTCTGGCATTTGACATTTTTGGGAGCAACAACATGTTGCAAACATTCTTTCTATTTACAAAAATATTATATGGCCGCACATTCTCATAACACCTCCGAATTTTCTTGTGGGTTAATCGAAGAAAAACAAAAATGAATGTTATAAATGACATACAACAAACAAAGGAGATTGAAAACTGAAAGAAGTTATATAATTAAAGAGATTTAAATAAAATAATCATTAAAATATTAATTACAAAATTGTTTTACTGCAAGTTAAAAAGAAACATAAAAAATGTATAAACAAAAAACACTCCATATTCGTTTAACATCAATTCTTTATAATATTTTTGTAAAATTGTTTATTTAAAAATCTTAAATCGAATTACATGAGCCAATAGGAATAATTGCTTATTACAAGTATATTTTTGGGTTTTCTTAATTAATTATCTAAAGTATGTGTATAAAAATCATAAAGAACCAGATTATAAATTCTGTTGTTATTTACATTAATCGGAGTTGAGGAATAAGTTTTTTTTTAAGTGCGGTTTTGTTAAAGCCACACCATCTTTAACGACACAGGAACATTCTAGTTATTGTTTGTTTAGTTTTAACTAAGTCAAATTCTTAAAGTTAAGAAACAATCAAATTGCATGGCTACAGCTAAATACATAAGTATATGATTTTTCTTTCAATTATTTATTTTCAGAATATTTTCAAACATAGTCTTCTTGAATGGAAGTAATTAATTTTCTTTTCTCTTTAAAATATATTAATTCAAAACATATGATCAAACAAATTTTGAAATGTATTGTTTAGTTTATTGATTATATTAGGTATATAAATAGTTATGATTGTGCTATCTTTTCTGAAGTAATTTTCAAAATGTGATTATTTTAATATGTCTTGAACACTGGGGCTGGTATTCAACAAACGCTCCTATTTTTAAAAGACTTTTAACTCAAACAATCCTCCCTTATTAGGTAATACAAATTTCATTTTCATGAAATAATAAGGGAGGATATTTTGAGTTAAGATGCTCTTCAACTGCATTATTTCATATGTATGTTCCTATAAATCTATATTTTTTTGTTAATAAGCGATGAAAAAACGGCATCTTAGGCAAAAATTTGCCTCTATTTTATTTAAAAGTGAACAAAAATAGTAAACAGAGTAAATTTAAAGATCTCATTATGTAATACATACGTTCAGCACGGTAGCTAAACTAGGAACGATAGGTCTTCCGATTTATTAAAGGTACACAAATACAGGAATCACATACTCCTCAAATGCTCAAAAGGAACCACAAAAATTGGAAGATCGACTTCAGAAGTGGTAATTATCTATGAAGGAGGTGCCACTTCCTGGTTAAGCCAACGTCAAATTATGGTTTCAACAACAGAAGCTAAAATAGTAGCAGCTAGACATCAAAAGAAATAATTTGGATTACCAGATTATTTAAGGGAATTATCAACACCTGTTCTTAAACTAGACAATACGACAATATAGCAGTGATGTTAGGTCAAAATCCTGAAATCCATCGACGAACAAAGCATATATGTAGTACTTAAAAATTTCTTTGTTCCAGAATAGGTAAATGAAGGCCAACTATGTTTTGAGCAAACATCAACAGAAAATCAAATTGCTGATATTCTGATAAAATCATTACCAAGGCAGCGGTTAAAAATTCTTTGCAATAAGAAGGGATTGTTATAATTTTTTGTTTTGTTATTTGGTTTTTGTTTAAATAATTATATTTATTTTTCAATGTAAACAAGGAAAACTGTTGAAGTTGTTAATATGAAAATAATAGATAGATATCAGTTTAATATTTTTTCAAGTCTAAATTAAATAAATTGTTCTCCTAGCTTAAATGTGATAATGGTGTTTTCCTTTATTCTGGAATATAAAACTAAAAATTAAATAGGACAGCGCTCATAACATTGGATAAATAAGTATATTTACTAAGTTGTTTGGTGATGGTGCCACGCTTTCTTCTCAAGTTTCATGAAGATATCATTTTTTGTGACAGGTATTTGCCACATTTCAACCATCTCAAACTTTTTAAAAAATGTCCTTTCATCAATGACATTTGTATGGGATCTAATGTTTTTTGACTCATATGAATTATTAACTTTTGAATTACTAACTTTTAATGTTAATACAGTCATCTTTATATTCAAATGTATATAACTTTTTTTTTTGCCATCAGCAACAATCGGAAAACAAGAATATGCACTGACACCCTTTCTGCACTTAACGCGGTAAGAAATATAAACAACAACTCTCCACCCATACGATGCATAAAAGATACACTCATAGCAAACAAGGACAGACTGAAACTTTTATTGATACCTGGACACGCCGGTACCAAAGGCAATGAATTTGGCGATCAAACCGCCAAAATGCAGCCAAGGAACCACTCTTAATGTCCTTCATACCAAAAAGACATATCAAATATGGTTTAAAAAAAAAAAACACTTTTTAATAGAAAGAGGGAACCAATGGACAACGTACACCAACATCAATCCAGAAGCTCAAGAGGCAATCCACCCAACAAATTGCTCAACATTCATGATTCGGAATTTTCTACGTCTCCGAATGGGAAACTCAAACATCACCCATAGTCACATTTTCGAAAATAAAGATCCTCCAACATGTTACTTCCGCAACAAAGAAGTTCTCACCATCCATCATCATCTACTCTTCAACAGCAACTGAATTAAAAATCTTCTAAATACCTTCATTAAACACAAATCATAACAATCCGAAGAAAATATAAAACTAATACATAAATTATTAAAAACATTAAGGCCCATTTGCTGATACAGAACATAAATATATATCTTCCACATAAACTCTAATGTGACAGTTTGCGCAGAGGAAAAAGTAGAACATGAGCGCTTAGGTTGAACATAAATATTTAAGATTCGTTACAGCAAATGGCCCTAATTCAGATAAACTTATTTAATCTCTCATCTTGCTTAAATTCTTCCTATTTATTTATATTTTTAGCTGATAGTAGTGGTAGCTAAAGCTGTTTTGTGTAAAATAATAATAATAATAATAAAGTTTTCGTTTAATTTGATTCATTCAAAACTACTTGCAATTTAGGTTTTACAAGATATATAAATACAAGAAACGTCTTCCCCCTCAAAAAAAAAAAAAAAACTTTTCTATGCAAATTCCATGAAGAGTCAAAAGATTATAAATCTTTTGATTCTTGAATCTATTGGAAATCAAACACATTCACCAAGTTTCATGATGGTCCTTTTTTTTACTATTTTACTTGTACTAATTAGAATGTTTTTCGTTGTAATTATCTCTGATATCTCTGACGCACTACTGTCTTCCAGAGTCCCAGAATTAACACTCCTCAAGGAGTTGACTATTTCCTCTATATTTTTTGAACAATTTTTTTTACTATTCCAGTGTGAACTAAAAATTAAGTTAATACAAATTTGAGCAGTAGGTCGTTCTGCATGGATTTTCTACCAAAGAACTGGTTTTTGAGTTTCTTGTAGTTCAATTGATTCGCAGTTAGCTAACTCTGATTTAGTTTACCACTGAGAAACTATGCTTTAAACAACACATTCATCAGGTATGGGTATTCAAAAACTCTTGCCTTAGAGAAGTTATGTGCCATAAAACTATTATATTACATTTAAGGTTAAAATACTACAAAGAAAATAATCATAAAAGAAGGACTAAAATGCTTATGAAAGAACTAAGTTAAAAGATTTCAGTGAAAACAAACTAATAGGGTTGGGTACCAATAAAACCAAATTTGAAAACAGAATAATAAGACTCACCTGCATCCTGGGTGGACCTTGATTAGGGCCTGGAGGACCTTGCATATTTTGAGGCATATGCTGAGGACGAAACTGACCGGGTGGCATATTAGGGTTCATCATACGGGGTTGGTGACCAGGTGGTGCGCCCTGGGCCGGATGTTGAGGCATACCTCCCATATTAGGGATTGGACCACGCGGGCCATTTTGTTGTGGAGGTACCGGCCGAGTTTTTTGTTGGCTCTCAAACTGATTGAGTGCCTGTTTTGTTGGGTATGTCACCACTGGCACTTGCCCGTGCAGTTCTTTTTTGGACAGGCGCTCCATAACTATGCGCATGCTGTTCTCTGAGCCCAGTGAAATCACACAGAATCCCTTCGATTGACCATTGGCACGGTTTTCAAAGAATTTCACTTCTTGGAAATCCGCCACACCAATGTCACGCATTGTATTTGAAATGTCTTGGTCAGTTGTCCACTAAATGCCGAAAAATTTACTCATTAATACGTTTTCCATCAAAAAAGTTTTCTAACACTTGCACTTACCCATGTCAAATTTCCTATATAAAGTTGAAAACGTCGTCCCATATGATTTGGAGTAAGGCTACCACTCTGATGGTAAACTCCATTGGATGTAGCACCCGAATTATCATCAGCTTGCGATGAGGCAACGGAGGAGCCATCCACGACGGCTACATTATCATTTGGTACGCTGATATCATCGTACAAATCTACACCTTCCGCATTAAAATCATCCTACAAATAAAATTGTGTCTTTATAGTGGAATTGATCAAAGGGTTTTGAAAATGTTTTTTACTTGAGGTTGACTACTAAAGTCTTTTTCATCTAAATCATCGGCATACAAATCGATAACCACGCCGTCAGCCATTTTCATTTGGAAATTTTTTCCTCTTCACAAAAACGCCACAACTGCTTCGGTCGGTCACCGGCAAATTGAATTTAATAAACTTTAGGTTTTATTCACTTTGTATTTAATAGATGAAAATAATCATTGTTTAATTGAAATTTGTATTATTAATAACTACTTTTTCATAATCAGAAATATGAATGAATTTACTAAAACTTGAAATTTTAAAGTTTCTTTTTTTCTGTGAAAGAAGTAGAGGACACTTTTGCATTTATCTATCTGTTCTGTGCTGTGCACTCTGCCCAGCGAAATGAAAATAGCGAAATGGCTGGAGTTGGCAAACATTTGTCAGAGTGCGAAAGAGATAAATGCATAGGAATTAAGCGGCCTTTACATTTCTTGTGTTCGAGTATAGTACGTTCCTTCTCATGATCCTAGGGCTGTTTATAGGGTTCAAGAGAGTATTTGTGCCTCCGTTCTTTAACTTTCCGAATCTACCACGTTTACAAGTAGAATTGAAAGCTCGAGTTGGATTAAGGTCGAATTTTCGACCCAGGTTTTTCTTCATTTAAGTTGAGTACTCCAGTTAGAGTTTAGTTGAACTTGAAAGTATGTAGAGATGACAGCTGCTGGTGTCTCAAACAAAACAAAAACGATAGGGGTATTCATGCAACGGTGGAAAACTCGGATAAACCTCGGAAACCATATTGACACTTGGTAAGTTGAGTTCCACGCCCCCTGAAAGTCAGCATACGAATTGGAGATAGATTTTTTTCGATTTGACGTTCAATGCACTTCCCATAAGAAAAAACCCAGAAAAGGGCTCGAAATATTATAATTTTACTAATAGAATTTATATGAATGGGTATTAATATTATTTATACCCCGTTCATATGAATTCTATTATTAAAATTAATGTTTTTCGAACCCTTTTTTGTTTTTTTCTTATGGGAAATACATTGAACAACAAATCGAAAAAAAATGTATCTCCAATTCAGGGTTCACGCGTTGACTACCAGGTGCTGTGGTACCAAGTGCCAATAATTTTATCTCCGCAGAAACGAGCTGTCAAAATTTGTATGGGAAAAATATTCTGCAAACCAGATAAATTTATCTCACAGAATTGATGCAGAAAGCGAAGAAATAAAACTCATAAAGTTTCGAGAAGTAATTTATGACGTTTAGTTGTGACAGCTGATTATTTCTCACATTTATGCAAGAATTTTTATGGGGTGCTCATGCAAACATCAAGCGGAAAATTATGTCTTTCTGCAAATCGGAAATTCGTTTCTCGATGTGAGAAGTTACAGAACGATGGCTTGTTCATCGCATTTCCTGTGCTCGGAACACACAGAATATATGTGGGTATATTGAAAGTGGTATTTTCCGAAATTTTTTCAAAATCATGATGCATTCGATACCTTTATTTCACCGATTCACTTTCGTAGGAGCGGTCGATGAGCGCTCTTGCTATCGATGGCGAAAGTTAACGAAAGCCACCTAATAGCAATAATGGGCGCGTTATATACATTCCTCGTGTTCGCTTCGTTTTTTACGACCACTTCAGCTGACGTTCAACGATTATAGTTCTACCTTAAAGCTTCAACTTCCAAAAGTACAAAAGTGAAAAAAATGTGTGTCCTTTTTTCAATCTTCTACAAAATAATTCTCTTATTTCCAGTTACCAAAAGTAAAAACTAAAATTTTTTTAACTTTTACTTTTCGCGAAAAGTGAAGAACCACTACATAAAAACAAGAAGTTAAGAAAGTGATTAATAGATGTCACTTTATGTGGTGAGAATCGAATACTCAAATTGCAGAGATGGCACTAATTTAATTCAATTTTAATGCTTTTTCTCAGAACTAGATGTCACTGGCATATGCGTGTATTTCTCACTTTTTTAATTTTCGAGAAAAGTAAATTGAATGTAGCTTAAGCCTTTAAGAGGTTGCTTTGTATATGAAAACTATAGTACTATCATGGCGAGTTTTTTTTAGGGTTGCAAAGGTCCTGGTGGTGGCGCTGCAAAACTTGAGGTGTAAAATCCGATTTGCGGAGTCTTTAAGCGTCGAAAATTGGTGGTAGGGGCAAGAGTAGACTATTTTTTGGATTATTGCATCCAAAAAATAATAATAAATATCATTTAAAACCTCCATAAGCTCTCCGCAAAAAAAAAAGAGTAAGGGTTGCATAGGTAAATTAGATGTCGCCCCATTCGACTTCCACCATGATAGTACTATAGTCTTCATATACAAAGGAGGTTGTCTGTATCATATGTATTTTTTTACTTTTGCACATTTTTCTACTTTTTGCGAAAAGTATAAATGAGCCTTTGAAGTTCGATTTTTTTAAATTTAATTTTTTAATTCGGAAAGTGGGATTATATAAAACTTAGGGATAATAATTTGAACGAAATCTATCAACATTTTGTTTATCACCCATTTATCAATCTATTTAAACTTCCAAATTAATTTCAATGATTAATTAGTAATTAAATTAAAAAATTGTTTGAAATTTATTGTTATTTCAGAGTTCCATAAGCTTTAGACAATAATGACGTCATAATCTATCATATGGATGATATCTCCGTACTCAATGAAGATCTAAAAATGAAACCCCCAATAACATCAATTCAAATTTAAATTTCCAAATGAGGTAATTTAAACCAAATTTGCACGAAATAATGGAACACATTTTTAGATGTTAGTAACTATACTATACTATGGATAGCTTTCCCAAGAAAACATGTTTAGTGTAATTTTTTAAAATTTTTTTTTGAATGAAAAATAGGTACGTTTAATATTCAAATTGATCTCGCTGAAAAAGCATCTCCAATGTTTTTCTTTTTTGATTTTGACTTTTGATTTTCTTGTTTTATTTCCGTTTTGTATTCTTTCTTTCGTGCTCGGCGAATTTGTTAAAGATTTGAATTTTATGTTCCAAAAAGTATATAAGCAAACAGTTCGAATTGTGATGCATTTACGAACTCGTATCCGGTTCCACAAGCATTTCTTCTAGAACCTTCCAAACATCGAGACTCGCTAGAAACTTTTTCAAACCAATAAAAAATTTATCAATCAATTGCACATTAGTGAAAAGAAGCGTGGTTCGTATAGAAGTGCCGGCCGCAATTTGACTGTAAATTCTCAATTTTTGTATTGTTTCACAAAGTTATAAAAAAACTAAACTTGCAAAGGTAATGTTATACTGAAATTAGTAAAATAAAAGCAATTTAATAAAGTAGTTAATTTATGATGCTAATAATAATTTTACAAAATTTCAGATGCCAGAAGAAGCAGAGACTTTTGCCTTCCAGGCTGAGATTGCTCAGCTTATGTCCCTGATCATCAACACGTTCTACTCGAACAAAGAAATCTTTCTTCGTGAATTGGTTTCCAACTCGTCTGATGCTCTCGACAAAATCCGCTATGAGTCCTTAACAGACCCAACCAAATTGGACAGCGGCAAGGAATTGTTCATCAAATTGATTCCCAACAAGGCCGCTGGCACATTGACCATCATCGATACTGGTATCGGTATGACCAAGGCTGATTTGGTAAACAACTTGGGTACCATCGCCAAGTCTGGTACTAAGGCCTTCATGGAAGCCCTTCAAGCTGGTGCCGATATTAGTATGATTGGTCAATTCGGTGTTGGTTTCTATTCGGCATATCTTATTGCCGACAAAGTCACCGTCACCTCTAAACACAACGACGACGAACAATACATCTGGGAGTCGTCTGCTGGTGGTTCATTTACCGTCCGTCAAGACAACACTGAACCCCTGGGACGTGGTACCAAGATCGTTTTGCACATCAAGGAAGACCAAACTGAGTACTTGGAGGAGAGCAAGATCAAGGAAATCGTCACCAAACATTCCCAATTCATTGGTTATCCCATCAAATTGCTGATTGAAAAAACACGTGATGAAGAAGTCAGCGATGACGAAGCTGCCGATGAGTCAGAGGAAAAGAAAGACGATAAGAAGGAAGATGAACCTAAACTCGAAGATGTTGGTGAGGATGAGGACGCTGACAAGGATAAGAAGAAAAAGAAGAAGATCCAAGTCAAGTACACTGAAGATGAGGAATTGAACAAGACAAAGCCCATCTGGACAAGAAATCCCGATGATATCTCCCAGGAGGAATACGGCGAGTTCTACAAATCTTTGACCAACGATTGGGAAGATCATTTAGCCGTCAAACATTTTTCTGTTGAAGGTAAGTTGTATTTTTATTTTTTAAACATATTTACTTAAATGTTTCTTGAGTTATGTTTTTATAAATTCTTTATAACTCCCCTCGCCCTTATGTGACCAACACTTTTACTGTATAATTTTAATAGACATTCTTTGTTTTTTGTAAATTGCATGATTTTTTTCCTTGAGAGAACTTTAATATTGAGAATTTATGAATAGAAAAAATTTGATACGCAATCAAATATTAAAATGACGCATTTTTAGTAAGAATAAGTTACTAACATTCTAAATGATAAAAATGATAAAGCAAAATTAATTGGAATGATAATTTGGTTAAATTTTTAGCATAAACATTCTTTAAAATGTTCAATCCATATTATATGATATTTTTAAGATTGCATTATTATTTTTAATCGCTGAAGACAGGATGTATAGGCTTTTGTTTCATTTCAATGTGAGGTTTAACATTTGAGTTTGATTTGATTACGGAATTTGAAAAAAATCTATTGTATTGAAAAAAATCTATTGAGAAATAAAAAATGTGACTTAGGCAATTATTTCGAAGCACATTATTGGCAACCAATTAAAAAAAATCAATTGGCCAGTTTATATTTCTAAGATCTCTGAAAATATTCTCAGTGAAAATGACAGAGATTGAGAAAGAAATACATATAAACAACAATTCTCAAAGAAATAAAAATTGTTGTTGTGACGCCTTTTAAAAATACAAAAGCAAATAAAATTAAATTATTTTCAAAAGTCAAAGCTATCACTTTGTAAAATTGAGAAATCGAATCCAAAAATTTTCATTCTCAGAGTTTTGACAGTAGAATTGAGAAATTTGTATGAGAATTTTTGTTTATATTTCTGCGAATACGAAGATCTCAGAGATCTTAGAAATATAAACTGGCCAATTGAGAAATCGAATCCAAAAATTTTCATTCTCAGAGTTTTGACAGTAGAATTGAGAAATTTGTATGAGAATTTTTGTTTATATTTCTGAGAATACGAAGATCTCTGAGATCTTAGAAATATAAACTGGCCAAATACATTAAGCCTTGAAAATTTGTTTAATAAATATATTGGCAAATTCCTAAACGAAGACTTTCAGACATTGAGCTAAGCATACGTTTGAAAATACAGAAACCAAAATCCCTGATAAGCAGTGCAGTGTTTCAAAATAATTATAGAAATTCTGTTTAAAGCCCACTCACTAACTTATTATCAAATTTATTAACTCGTGCGAACTGGCGAAATCGGACATATTCATATTGATTACAGAATCCTCAAAAATTAATAAGTAGAGCCGTGTTCTCGATTCATCGACGAATGAATTGATTGGAAAGAAAGCACTGCGAATCTAAATTTGCACAAACTCCACGTGATTATTTGTTTTCATCAATAAGTGTACTCGTCAATTATCAGTATTAGTCATTTTTGTTGTAAGTCTGATAAGCTTGGAAAAATAGTTTTAGTAGTTTGAAGCAAATTAAAGATATCTATTGAAAAGGCTCCAACGATTTGAGCTTTGAATTGGTATGTGAATTGTTTATCTGCATTTGGTTTGCGATTTGTTTTGTTGATTCAGTATCTTAATAGTATATTCAGCAGAAGCTTTGCTGAAGAATTCGTCTAATAACAACTCAATAGTTCTAATTAATTGGATATAAATTATTTGTCATTTATTTCGAGGACAATTTTCTAAAACTTCATATTTCTTTGCAGGTCAATTGGAATTCCGTGCTCTTCTGTTTGTGCCACGTCGTGTGCCCTTCGATCTTTTCGACAACCAAAAGAAGAAGAACAACATCAAACTGTATGTGCGTCGTGTGTTCATCATGGACAACTGTGAGGATCTCATTCCATCTTATCTGAACTTCATGAAGGGTGTTGTCGACTCAGAGGATTTGCCACTGAATATTTCTCGTGAAATGCTGCAACAAAACAAGGTTCTTAAGGTTATCCGTAAGAACTTGGTTAAGAAATGCATGGAATTGTTTGAGGAACTCACCGAAGACAAGGAAAACTACAAGAAATTCTATGAACAGTTCAGCAAAAATTTGAAATTGGGCGTCCACGAAGACAACAACAGCCGTGCTAAGCTTTCTGATTTATTGCGTTATCAGACATCAGCTTCGGGCGAGGAAGCTTGCTCTTTGGCCGACTATGTCAGTCGCATGAAGGAGAACCAAAAGCACATCTACTTTATCACTGGTGAATCACAAGACCAAGTTAGTAATTCTGCTTTTGTTGAACGTGTCAAGAAACGTGGATTCGAGGTCGTCTACATGACTGAACCAATCGATGAGTATGTTATCCAACACCTGAAGGAATACAAGGGCAAACAGTTGGTTTCAGTAACCAAGGAGGGCTTGGAATTGCCAGAAGATGAGGAGGAGAAGAAGAAGCGCGAAGAAGACAAAGCCAAGTTCGAGAATTTGTGCAAGGTTATGAAGTCGATCTTGGACAACAAAGTTGAAAAGGTGGTCGTATCAAACCGTCTTGTTGAGTCACCTTGTTGTATTGTAACATCTCAGTTCGGTTGGTCAGCCAACATGGAGCGTATCATGAAGGCACAAGCTCTGCGTGATTCCTCCACCATGGGATACATGGCTGGCAAGAAACATTTGGAAATCAATCCAGACCATCCAATTGTCGATACACTCCGTCTTAAGGCCGATGCCGATAAAAACGACAAAGCCGTCAAGGACTTGGTCATCCTTCTCTTCGAGACATCCCTCCTATCATCTGGTTTCTCACTTGACAGCCCACAAGTTCACGCTTCAAGAATATACCGCATGATCAAACTTGGTCTTGGTATCGATGACGATGAGCCAATGGCTACAGAAGAACCAACTGCCGCCGCAGCAGGTGACGCACCACCACTTGTGGAGGATTCTGAAGATGCTTCTCACATGGAGGAGGTAGATTAAACAACTCGTATGAACAAAAATTCCAACCGAGCGCTTGCTGCACAATAGTATATTCCATACACATAAAAGAAATTACACATACAAAATTCATATTAGGAAACCCCACCACTTGGCAATGCTGCGTTATAGTGGCATCGAAGCCTCCACTGCATTTTTTGAAAACTTAGAAATTAGGCTTTTTTTTAAAGTGTTAATTCTCCTTTTTTTAATATAAATTGGTGTGAAATAAAGTTCTAGGCTTTATAGAAATTTTAATTTGTTTAATATTGGATTATTAAAGAATAAGAAATAGATAATTTAAGGGGATTCGATTTTAACTGACAAAATTATAGTTGTCTTCTGTTGAGCATTCACAATTGGCACGTTGTTTGGTTTTATTTACATAGCTCGATTTTTTGGTGTTAAAGTATTGGATTTCGAGTCACAACCGATATGTATTTTTGCCTGAGGATATCGAAGATAACTTTTCCTAATTTCGCCATTTGGATTTCGCAAACATTTATGAGTAGGGTTCCAGTGCCAGAAGAATCGGTCCCTTAATAACGACTGACAAGGTAGGTACCTATATAGGTTTGGGTGTTTTCATAAACGTTCACCTGCCTTAGAGGTGTTCAAAAAGTTTGATCGAACAAACACATTGCAGAAGATTAGGAACTTGATGCTTATTAAAAAAAAAAAAAAAAAAAACCGTTACATACCTATTATGTATACTAAAAGTTCGTGATAAATTTTGTATTCTTCTTTAGGAAGGTAGCGATTGTTCCAAAAACCATAAAACATAAAACATACATAATTGAATTTCAATATCTATGTACATATATCTTTAAATTCGAAAAATAAAAAATTGAAAAGATAAAATCACAAATTTAATGCCACATTTGTAGGGACCTGAAGCTTTGTATATGAAAACTATAGTACTATCATGGTGGAAGTTGAATGGGGCGACATCTAATTTACCTATGCAACCCTTACTCTTTTTTTTTTTGCGGAGAGCTTATGGAGGTTTTAAATGATATTTATTGATATTTTTTGGATGCAATAATCCAAAAAATAGTCTACTCTTGCCCCTACCACCAATTTTCGACGCTTAAAGACTCCCAAAATCGAATTTTACACCTCACATTTTGCAGCGCCACCACCAGGACCTCTGCAACCCTAAAAAAAACTCGCCATGATAGTACTATAGTTTTTATATACAAAGCCTGAAGGCACGAAATTTTGGTAACCTTGTATTTCGATCTAACTGGCTGAGCATTCAGTACACTTACAGGGCTGTATTATGTAAAACGATGAAACATTATTGTTTTTTCTACTCCTTTCTCTATCATATTAGTGGAGTAAAATAGTGACAGCTGTCGTCAAAACGATATCGTTTGTTCGTTTTCGTTTTGCGTAACAAGGGCTGAGTTCATAATTGCAACATTGAATGCACATGCCATGCACAAAATATTTATTGAAACATACATGAACAGAAAAACTGCTGCATGTATGCGACAGCTTTGCGTTGCCAAAAAAAGGTTCATAAATGTCAGTTGACAGTAATCAAAGAAATCAAGATGACAGCAATTAAAATTATAACTCTTGGAAGAAGTATAAGAAAAATGAACAAAATCAAAAAAAAAAGGATGATTCTTTTGATTAAAAAGAACTGGAACTCAAGGCATATCCCAAAAACAAAAAATGAAACGGAAACGGATTTCATTTCCCTTAAAACTTTTCCCCAGAGAACACATTTTTTTTGCGGCCAGCTATGAACTCTGACTCCATTGCCAAACGAATTGTTATAAGAAGCTTGGTGTCAGCAACCGACCAGAATTTTTGCTCACTTTCATTCCTAAAACATTATAAATAATATATTTTAACTTTATAACAGAAAACCCCACAGCAAAATTTCGCAAAATACGAGTACATATATGTATAAAATATTGTATTATTTTACTCACATATTTTGTTCAGCCATTATGCTGCACCCTGCACGTGCGCAACAAACAAAATTCACTGCAAACTTGATCGCATATCAGCTATCAGCCTGCTTTTATGCTGTGATGCAAAGATAATGCAGTGTATTTACATTTATGAAGGCAAATCTTGCATGAATGCAGCATTTTTACATTTATGAAGTCAGCCAAGACCCCAAAACATGTCGTAAGGTTACTTTTCGGGTGGTATGGCAACACTAGAAATACGGGAGAAAGGGGTAATTATAACTCAACAGCATATTTTGGGAAATGATTCGTGGGCAATCTCTAGCTGTGATGTTCAGTGTTGAGAACTCAGTGGTCAGACCCGTCAAAATTCAAACCAGTTGTTTTTTTTTTTTAGAATTTTTATTAAAAACTCAGATCGTACCTATGTAAATAGATATTATTTTTAATAGATTTTGTGATGGCAAAGTCTTTGGCAACGATAAAGGAAAGGCAACAACACAGTTCGGATTCTTAAAAGTGACTGACTTTATTACATACCTAGATACTTTTAGGTATTTTATATGAACAGTTGTTATGGTATGAGCGCATGTGTGCGTGATGTGTGATGCATATAGTATGCGTTTATGTTTTGTATACGTGTATTTGTGACAGATTTGTTATTTAAGTTTTGCCCACACCAATGGGAAACAGTCGGATACAACGGTCAAACACCAATAACAAGATGTTCTAAAGGTCGTCGCATCGGTTTGGGTTGGCCTTTATTTAATACATAACGAAATCTATGGAAAAATATACGATACAACAGTATACGCCTTTTCAAGTTTAAGCTATTAGAGGTCTGCATGAATACATTCATTTGCCTTCTCTGACCAAGCACAGTACTTCAGTGTATTCTGTTCGTTGCATTCATAGAAAATAATTTACACTGAAAATGAATACACTATTCTTGAAAACAAACACTGCACACGATTCGATCCCTTTATAACAGAACGAATACAGTATTTGGTTTCTATCCTAGGCTTGAATGCTTGAATCAAATAGAACAGAACAAGCCTAACATATTATAAACACATCGAATACACCGAATGTACCGAGTATAAAATCAAATACACTAGTTTTTTTTCTCTTCTAAGCTTTACTTCTCAAATGGTAGTTGGTCGCAGCGACGAACTGGGAAAAAATTTCTAATTCAATTCTAGTGTATTTATAATTTAAACTTATTTTATGATTGTGAGGCTTGTATGGCACGTAAAATTACAAATGAGATATCAAAAAATAGGATTTTTTACACAGATGCGATATATGAAAAAATTAACACACTACATTCAAACAGTAAAGAGTTGTGTGGTAATCGATTCTATGCAAATAACGGTACTTGGTGATTTTTTATAATTTTAATTCTTTTTTTATTATTTTTTACAGAATAAATTACATGTTGTGTCAAAATTTCAGATTTTTATGTCAACACGTTTAGAAAATATTAAAAAAAAAAACTTGAAAAAAAAAGTTAGAAAATTCAAAACGTTTAGCTTAATAACTTCGCTTAACGGTAACATAGAGTTTTGAAATTTTTACCAAAAAATTAGAATTCCGCATTTTATGAGCTGTTAGAATTTCAGATTTTTCGTATAGCTAAGAAAATAAAAAAAAAAATAAAAAACAACACAAAAATTAATGAATACATTTACAAATATACAAATTCAAAGTACATTGTATATTAATTTGTTGTATTTGATTCGGTGTATTCGATGTGTTCGATATAAACTCGCTATATTCGATGCATTTGAGACAAAAATCAAATGGTGTATTCGTTTCAAGTAAATACACGATTCTATTGTTTTGGTTTGAGTTGATGATTCATTTGTTCTGTTTTGAAAGATGTGAATGCAGTGAATAGTGTATTTGAAAAAAAATATAGAACGGCTTGGAAGTGGTTTCAAGCCATTCGTTGCAGATGTTTAATATACATATTATATATGTATGTATATTTACAATATATATGTATGTATATGGCTTAAAAATATATACATATTTTATTTATTTATTAAATTTATAAAGGAAATAGATAATTGAATTTTGTTTAAAGCCCATCCTCTATTTTTAACAAATATCAGCAAATATCAACCGGACATTAGCTAGATATAAATAACCACGCTCATTAATTTTATTTGATGTTTTTTTATTGACTTTTTATACCTACCTATATTGATATTGTTCAGTGTTAAAGTCTGATAATAAGAACGCCTAAATAGGACAGGCTTGAGGTGAGCTAAAAATATCAAACAAGAGTTTGGAAAACGGCCCATGTTATGGAGTTTTTCATTGGTAAAAATAATAATTTTTTTTTATTTAAATCTATCAAAGAGCTGATATAGGGTTTCATTGGACAGAAGTAGTTGATTATTTTTTTGATTGTGTATATCAATTTTGCAGATCTAATTTTTTTGAGAGATTCACCCCTCCATGCACTAACACTAAAACAATTTGTATCTGTCAGTTTGATTAAAATGGTTTGTGATTTGTTTATTTCAATTATTCGAAATGATGAGGCTTCTATTTCACAAGGAAAAAAAAAAAACACCGTGTAAAAGATTTCGTCAAGGGTGTAATAAATAATTACTTTGAAAAGTCTAAATTTGAACAAGTAAATTTATTTGTATTTTTTTTTTATTCTGCTTTAAATTGTTGTTAAACACTTTTCAAATGAAAAAAAAAATTGAAAGCAGATTTGACAGCTACACAGTCATGAAAAAAACCAATTTTCTTTAAGAAATCTTTATCTACCAATGAAAAACCCCATTAGTAATGTAAAAAATTATTCTTCATCAACTTTTCTCTTAATTTAATTGAGTTTTTGAGTAGTTCGTATGACTGTTCTTCAATATCAAAGTTTTAACATAATCAACATAATCTTTTAAGTTAATACTTTGATATTGAAGAACAGTCATGCAAATGAATAGTGGCCATGGTCAGTTCTTAATTATCTCAAAGCACCACGCTTCTGGCGTTTGTCGTAAATTTTAAAACTCAAATAACAGTCATGCGGATTGAATATATTAAGATGTAATGCCTTTGGCTTCCGAAAATAAAGTTTATTTGAATATATGTTACTTGAACAGAGTTTAAATTAGAATGAAAAATATTTTTAATAAAAGTGATTACTGATAACGATAAGAAACAGATTGCTTGATTTTCAACAGAATAAGAATAAAGATTTGCAGAACCAATATCGAATTAAGTTTAAGTTTACCGCAATTTTTTATACTTACTTTGATAAGCCATACGAAATTATATAATTTAAGACCACAAAAAATTACTCATCTTTTTTTTATTTAACAATTCGACGGCAAAAAATTAGATAAGGGGACCGATCACACATCGTTATGTTCCTGGATTGGAAAATGGAAATGACAAATTCGAAAGAAAGAAGGGTTAATAATAAAATATTTATAAATTGAATACTACTTGAAAGAAATTTTATGTAAACAATTTTTGAAGGCATACATAAATGTTCATGTTACTTCCTTTTGGCCTTAATATGCTACTTTTTCCCTATACAAAATATCGATAGCACATTCTTAATTAAGTATAGTTTGAGATGGGGCTAGTTCAACTGGTGGAAGGAGAACTTTCTTTTGGTTTAATTCGCGTTCTGACCGGTGAAGTGAACCCAACATCCAATGACCAGTCCGAAGTAACAATTTTTCGAATTCGCACTATATTCTTCAGTAGAGCTTCAAGCTTTCAAAGAAATCTGTAGTAGCCAAGGTATATCACGAATCGTCCTGAATAAAAGACCACCTTAAAGACAAAAGGGCATATTCATAGTCATCTGACAAATTGTTTCTTTGCCTCTTCTAACCTAACCTGGAGTTTATGTTATTCATAGACAATTTAGACCCGGGTCCAAAAGATAAACTGGAGCTCAAATTTTATGGAACATTTTTCACAGTACAAAAATGATTTTCGATGGAGTTGTGTTCTGTGCTACTGATTGTTCTTAATCCATGTGTAAGGTTTGCCGACTGGAAATGAAGGAATTCTTTGGATTCTGCAATCATGACGCATCGTATGGTGTGATAAACGTATACTCTGTTTAAAGTTTGCCCAGACCAATGCGAAACATTCGGATACATCGATGGGGATATACCAAAAAAATAAAAATCGTTTACAAAAGTATTTTTAGTAATTTTCTATTTTCTCAAAAACTAGAAGTCATAAAATAATCTAATTTTCAGTGTTGATTAAAAATTAATAAGAGCACCGAATTTTATGAAAAAAAATTATATCGAATCTTATGGTTTTGAGATATTACACAGTTACGTCCCAGACGTCACCCCAAACCACTAACCCATTATTCCCCACACGTCCCTCCACCTAACGGCACTCACAATAAACCACAGCGGAATCGCACGCCATTTTCGCTTACTTTGCTTATAGTACCAACTATGGGCTGTAAAAAACTCGAACTCACCGACTTTCAGTGAAAGATAAGATTGCTAGTATAGCTAGGTAGTATTTTAGTTCGAGTCACAGCTTAGCTTATATTTATCAGGAATTAAAAAATTCCAATCCAACGACGACTATTTAAGCTCTTACAGTAAGAATATGATTTCATTCGATACAAAACCTTCAGTTTGAACAAGTGAAAATGAAATTACCTCTATTCGTTTGCTTGATATTTTATCTTGCCATTATGTTCATGGTACATAGTGTTGATGCAAGACCATCAATAATGCTGACAAGAAAACGTTGTCCGTTTGTTGATTCATTTGGAAATTGTGTTAAGGTAAATTTGATTTTCTTATTCAATACATTTATTTTAAGATGACTGTTCTTATTTTACAGCTGGCACTAAGGAAGCAATTTAAAGCCTTGAGACCTTCACTACGATAGAATGATTCTCCATCGAATAAGAAAAAGATGTGCAGGTTTGCCCGTAATTTAGTGTGCAGAAAAGTGAACCTAATTTTTTTTTTTAAATTTTATTTTGTTTGTATCTATTGTTAATAAAAAAAATTGATGCAGTAGTTTATTGTTTGAATATTAACACAAAGACGCATTTGTACTTAGAAAAAAACAGCTATCACTTTTATTTTATTATTATTATTTCATTTGTGCTACAAGCTTTTATCGCTCTATTCAAAAACAATCGCAATCGGGAAGAATACTGATTGCGCATATTATGTGCAACCAGTTCAGTTTTTTTAAATTAAGTAAGAGGTCGGTAATTCAATTTCTCAAGTACTACAATGTGTTGGGATACGAACGGGCACTCCATATTATACATATGACTAAAAGTAATACGCCTATAGTAGCACTTTCGACCATTGAATAAGAAGTACAGGAAGAGGCATATCGAGAAAAAAGTGAAGTAGTTTTCATAATTGTGTGAGTTACACAAACACAAATGCATTGGCACAGGGTTGGAGTGAAGGTAGACGGCTATTTGCTGGGGCGCCGAAAGGAATATTTTGCTAAATTTTTTTTTGGGTGGTTTAGTAAAAATATGTGTAGCTAGAAGTACTGGAATATGATTTCCATTTTCTCAGAAGTACTTATTCACATACAAAGGAGAATAGCTATTACTGTAAGCCTTAAAAGAAAAAAAACTTTTTTAATTTGGTTAAATTTATTCGATCAAATAAATAATTGAATGAGTTTTTTTTTGATTTATTTCTGGCTGGATTATAATATCGAATAAAGTACACTTGAAGTAATAAAATTAAACTTACCACTTACAGGAACCTGAAAATTTTAAATGGATAAATGAAAATATAGTTTTTAGTTTTATGTATAATTTTAATGAAAAAAAAAACTATCACAGATATTTTCCTTAGTCAAATGCATAATTTGAAATCACAATTTATTTAATACATAGATAGTTACATTCCTCTGAAGTGAACTGTTTTTGTCAATTTAGTTCTAAGTTCAACTCAAGAATTTTCATCCACTTTGGTGCTTTCCATTCATCTTTCGGAAATCTTGAAAATTGTTAAAGTAGTAGAGCTTTTTTTACTTAATTAAAATCATCACAACTGGACACAAATACTTCTTGACGAAGATACAAAACCGACACGATAGACATGGACAATCGCAGCAATATTGAAAATACGTAGTATATTTCCAAAACTAAACCGCGGAAAAATAACTGCACTACGGGCGCTTAACGTTTCTTAGCGCCTTGCCATCACCAACAAAAACCTATCCGTCCCTGTACTAAAATTTCTAATTTGACATTACAAGCTCATTTGTGCAACATGATTAAAGTATATTTTTATTTTGAACAATATTACTATTTTTATCTTAAAATACCATGAAATAACAATATAAAAGTATTCTAAGATAACGTATTTACCAAAATAACATCACTTTAAGTTACTATTTGTGGAATATGAGCCAAGACTTACTTGTGAAATGAAAACTTTTTGTTTTTCCAGTTATACAAGTTTTTACAACTTTTCACGCAGCACCTCATTTTGATTTATATTTTAATAATAATATGATTTAATTTTCAACACAAATTGGTTTTTATTTCACTTTTTTATTAGTTTTGTAGTACGTTTTTCACTTTTTTAAAATCTTTCTACTTCACAACACTAACTCTCAGCAATGCAAAATGACAGATAGGGTTCACTTTTTTTTTTTTTTTTTAATTTTAATACTTCACTCACGTACACTGTATATGTGCCAAAAGCCTCTTCCTCTATTTCTTATTCAATTGGTCAGTTTATATTTCTAAGATCTCTGAAAATATTCTCAGTGAAAATGACAGAGATTGAGAAAGAAATATAAACAACAATTCTCAAAGAAATAAAAATTGTTGTTGTGACGCCTTTTAAAAATACAAAAGCAAATAAAATTAAATTATTTTCAAAAGTCAAAGCTATCACTTTGTAAAATTGAGAAATCGAATCCAAAAATTTTCATTCTCAGAGTTTTGACAGTAGAATTGAGAAATTTGTATGAGAATTTTTGTTTATATTTCTGAGAATACGAAGATCTCTGAGATCTTAGAAATATAAACTGGCCAAATGCTTTCGACAGCACTGAAGTTGTCAAATATTTGAAGTTTAGGAACGTCATGTTGTGGCATTTCACCTGTAAAACTAAAGATTGTTTTTGTGCTCTAATGAAAAAATGTTTTAATAATTATAAATAATAAAATATATTATCTGTGCAGTCAGATTAAATCTATGAGCAATTTCTTATTCTTTAAACAAATAATCCGAACAATGTCGAAGAGCAAAAGTAAGAAAACCACAGTGGTTCTTCCCCCAGGTGCAACGAAAACAATCACCAGCAGCGATCCCATTCAAATGGATAAAGCTGGAAATATTTGCATTAAGATTCTGGCTAAACCAGGAGCAAAACAAAATAACATCACTGACATAACAAGTGAAGGAGTTGGCGTTCAAATATCTGCACCACCTTCAGAAGGTGAAGCAAATGCTGAATTAGTTAAATACTTATCGAAAGTTCTCAGTCTACGTAAAAGTGATGTTAGTCTGGATAAAGGATCCCGATCTAGGAATAAAATAATTCTTATTAGTAAAGGAGTGACGACACCGGAGGCAATAGTTGAACTTTTAAAAAAGGAATCTCAAACATAGCAGCGCAGATAGAAATAATTTAATTCGTCTAAATTATTGTTAAAACTTTTAAACTACCTATATAAACTAAAGAATTGATGGCTTATTTTTAAACAAAAGATCGTTATTTCAGCTCTCCTTTTTAGGGTTACTAGGTACTCCATGGAATACAAATTTTTCTGGCATTTGTTTACTGCTCCATTCGTGTCTGGAACATTTCTATTGCATAGTGTAGTTACCTTAAACACGAGAGCTAAAATGAATATATTTTCTTTATAAATAAGGCTGTTGTTTCATACATTATTTCCTTTGAATGTATTTATCTGTATGTATTTAATAAATTGAGCAATTAATAAAGTAAAGTTTTATAAGAATACTATTATATTGGTTTTGGCATTGTAAATCAGGCAAGCACGGGTCAATTTTAAAATTTTAACGATTTTTTTTTAAATTTTTCCTAAAATCTCATACCTGAGTGACAAAGTTCTGTTAAAATATTCATTACAATGGAATTGATTGATGTTATGTACTTTTACATTCTTCTCTCCGGTGAACGGCATAGATGTTCTAAAAATCATAAAATATTGAACAGAAATACAATTTTAATTTCATTAATATCGGTAAAGCTGTGAAATCCAATCAAATGTTTAGATAATTAAAAAAAAAAATCAACATTCACGTGAACCAAAATAAACGGAAACCAAAATATTTATGGCTGGATGCTAGATATAAGTTGGGCCAATTTGTTAACAGCTGATCATCTTGAAGACTCTTACGAAAATGATACAATGGCGTTAGTGCGATAGGGTATCTAAGATACTTTTGCATGGAAGTTGCTGGTCAGCAGCTATTCAAAAACCAGCTTACTGTGTATATAGAGGTATCCTTTACTGGATCAAATTCAAACCATAAATGGGGTAATTTAATCAAAAACCAGCTGTTGCAACAATAATTCAAAGCAAAATTATTGAAAAAATTGTATACAATCAATTACAAAAGTACTTAGAATCCGTTAATCTAATATCGTGTTATCAATCCGGTTTTAGAAAAAATCATGTGTGAATCCCTTCTTAATCTAATCATCACTTATTGGAAAATTGACATACATTACAAGTTATAGTGGCTGTATTTTTAGACTTAAAACGAGCTTTCGAAACAGTGGACAGATTAATTCTAATTGAATCTAATATCTATGGTGTAAGAAATATAGAACTCCAATGGTTATCTCCAATCATATCTCGAAAATAGAACACAAAAAACTAAATTAAACAAAAATATTTCAAACCCTATTTCTTTTCTTCATGGTGTCACAAGGATTTTTACTGGGAGTATTGCTGTTTTTGATTTATATCAACGATATGGAGAATGCGGTCCGTCCGTTTTTCAAAAATTGTGTTTATTGCTGATGATGCCCTATTATTTATATCTGGTAGTAATATTGATGGGTGTGTTGATAAAATTAATTCAGATTTACAAAATTTGCAAGAATGGTTTGACAGAAACATGTTAAAATTAAATGCAAACAAAACTAAAGAAAATCATGGTTGTACAATAGAAACATTAATGTTAACAAACTGATTATTGAAAATGTAAGCAAAATAAAATATTTGGGAGTTGTAATTGACGAAAATTTAAACCTTGATGCTCATGTTAAGTATATTTGTAAAAAGATATCTAAATAAATTTACTTTTTGAGTAGAATCAGAAATAAAATGTCAACAAAAACATCAATTAATGTATATAATACTATGATAAAGTCTCACTTTGAATATTGTTTAAAATTTTTGTTTATGTGTAACAATCAAATGATGAATAGATTTGAAAAACTTCAGAATAGAGCTATTAGAATTATCTTAAAATGTAATGAATTGACGCCAATAAGAGAAAAGTTACTAAAGTTATCTTGGATGGGTGTGAACCAAAGAATTATGTATAATGCCATAGTGTTCGTATTTAAAATTAAGTTTAATACCTATATTGAAAAATTATTTAAAGGAATATATAATTTATGTAAGAGAAGCACAACCTTTTGCCTTGCACAACGCTGATAATTTTCGGTTGCCAAGGTACCATATTTCATGGAAAGCGAAGAATAATAACACGATGCTATGATTGGCAAGGTGTTTCTTTTATGGTTTCGTCACCAAATGTTTGGCATTGCTTTGGAAGAGCCTTAATTCATGATTATTCAAACTTGAAAATTCTCCAATATGTATTTGTAGAGCCAGTTGCGAAATAACCTTGAAGCAGATGTAAATCTAAACTAGCTTACCGAATTCGGAAGACCTAAAGTGCTGTATGACGATTTAAATATTTCAGCAACTGGAGCTGAGCTAAAGTTTTGAGAGAATCCAAAGTAGGTATGAGTTCTTAATCATGGATACATTAATTTTTTATTGGCATTTAACCAGAAATTTGGAAATTTATCTTAGAAAGTTAACCCAATTTAAACAAACTGGTCCTAAGTTACATTTACGTAAGTACAGACAAGTAGGTAAAAAGAATCATGGCCTATAGATAAAAATTTGAGTGGTTATCAATAAATTCTATTCATGACGCATTAATCTTGCTGTTTTATGTAGAAAGAACATTCTTAATAGAGTAAGATCCCAGGGCCCCCAGACGTTACTTATTTTTGAAGTAACGAATTTTACGGTATAGACACTCTTCCATGTGTTTAATAGTGAGTGTGTACTAACTAGTTTGACTAGGCGGCCCGTTCACAAGTAGCAGGTAGAAAAGGTAGACAAAAACATAACTTACTTTTGTTAAATTCGAAGTGCTGTTTTTTATATATGTCACATAGAATATTATTAAAAATAAATATTTCATATTGACAGACGGTTTCTGTGGGCGGTAATTCCTGCCAGACGCTTGAAACCTCATAAAAAAATTACCGAACTTTTGTTATATTCGAAGTCTTCTGCTTTATATATGATGTATGGGGGGCTATTTTAATACCTTTTGTGTACAGCCAGACCAATCCGAAGGGCCAAACATTCTCCCAGACACAATTAAAATTTTTATTAAGCTCCCCGAAACAATTAATTTTTTTGCCTACAAAGGGTTTGTTTTCAACAACAAATTATTGAGTTAAATGACAATTTATTATTATTATATTAATACAAAATTATAGAAATGCAGTTAAAATATGATCTTCTTCCATTATTATTTAACTAAGTCTTAATCTTCATAGTTAGCTTCATATGAGTTTCGACTTTCATCTTCGAACCAATCCTGGATTTCAATATTCAAAAAAAATATTGAAGGTATGAACTGCTGTGCATATAAAAAATGAATTTGATGTGAACTTAACATACCTGATTCATTTTCGAGTAATTCACTGACAAGACTTGGTAACTGATCGCCATCGAACCAGTAAAATTGATATTGGTTCTCATCCAATGTCCACCCATTATTCTCTGGACTAAAATCAGGTAAATTTTGTGTATGTGCATTATTCCATATACTTGCGATGTAGTTTGCTTGACAGAATTGTTGGAATAGTTCACTTTTACAGGGTGGTAAATTACATGAATCAAAGTTTCTCACGCTTTTCCTGTTAAATTCTTCACTCACGTCAGATACTGTGTAAGTATTAATGAAAAGTTGAAGTCTGGCAGCATCCACACCCGGGAACATTGTAAACATCGCAAATAAATTTTTGTAATACATCGAATACTTTTTGTTTTGTGTCATAATCCTTAAATAATTCTTCTTCACCGAATTGGAGAAACGCTTGTTAATATTCTACATTTTTTTTTTCAATATATTGAAAGGTCTTTGTTTTCCTCGCTTGAAGAAAGCAGGGTTATAGTCACACCCTGTGAAAGCATGAAATCCTGGCAAACTTCTACATAGAATTGATCCCAGATTGCTCATAGATTTTTGTTATTTCTACATATGTATCTTTGCTTATTTCCAACACCAGTTAATATTCAAACGTGTGAAGTATCATGTTTCATATAATGCATATTTCCTAGCATTATTGCTGCAACGTCAGTATCAGAACATTTAACTACAATGTTTGCCTGAGTATTAATGTTACACTGTTACAATGTCAGCTTCTTCGTGCTGTGGACACGATAATTCTTCATTTATATTAGCTTCTATCATATTATTATTGACAATAAAAGAATGATATTGCCTGAAATTAACATTAAACTGCTTATTACCAATAAATGGTATCATCTCATTACTTGCTGAGTGCAGAATAAAAAAAGTCGAAAAGTGCTTCTTTAAACCGTGAGTCTTTTAATTCTTTAGCAAAATCAGCAGGTCGAACTTGATCAGGTCCGGTTATGGTAAAATCAAGTTGTGTACATTCATGTCGTAGTAATCTCTCATAATTTTTGATGGAGGGTGTAAAATACTGATCAAAATTACTTCATATGTACTTGCATTTAATTGTGTTACCATTTGTAACATTTTCTTGGAAATATTTCCAAAGGTTTAAGGCACACTTTTCATTGTATGAAGTAGAAAAAAACCTTCAATAATTAATACATCAATGTATAATGATGTATTAATGATTTCACTTTAGTTGAAAAACGCAATAATGACCGAAGCACAACACACACTTAACAACTAAACACCTCATAACTACTAGAGTAGTTCTGAAAACATAATATATTGCTCTCGCTCACGCTCAAGCGCTTGCATAATGCCCCTACACTCGCACTTACAGCGGAACTTTGATTGTGTCTGGGAGAATGTTTGGCCCTTCGGATTGGTCTGGCTGTATACAAAAGGTATTAAAATAGCCCCCCATACATCATATATAAAGCAGAAGACTTCGAATATAACAAAAGTTCGGTAATTTTTTTATGAGGTTTCAAGCGTCTGGCAGGAATTACCGCCCACAGAAACCGTCTGTCAATATGAAATATTTATTTTTAATAATATTCTATGTGACATATATAAAAAACAGCACTTCGAATTTAACAAAAGTAAGTTATGTTTTTGTCTACCTTTTCTACCTGCTACCTGTGAACGGGCCGCCTAGTCAAACTAGTTAGTACACACTCACTATTAAACACATGGAAGAGTGTCTATACCGTAAAATTCGTTACTTCAAAAATAAGTTACGTCTGGGGGCCCTGGGATCTTAGACTATAAGAATAATTGTGATGAATACAGAAGCCTCTTGTAGAATTAAAATTCTTCCTCATACAAAAAAAAAACGCTTCTGGATCTGTAATGTAGAAGGTTTCTCAAGGATTAATCTCTAAAATTCTCCAAGTGTGCACATGAATCATTCAACTTTCTGCTCATTAATATGGAAATACTGCTTGAAAATTATTCTGATGAATCTGATGAACCCACATCCAAGAATGGCAGTTTTGATAAGAGAAGATGCATCTGAAGTTCATATTATTTAACTTATGTACATATGTATATCAACCGCAATCCAGAAGGCTCCTGGATCTGGTTACTGGAAACTGGATGACCAAGCATTAATATATATGTACATACATAAATACACTACATTATTTGTCTACGGTACATTATGAATCATTAATGTTTCTCTGAGCTAACATTTCTGACGAAATAATTATTAATTTTGATAAGAAATCCATTAATGGAAGTAGATAATTCGAGAAATTTTAATCAAATTCATGAATTACGTACCATGTATCCAATCCAAATACAATAACCACAGAAGGAAGGAA
Organism: Syrphus vitripennis; assembly: GCA_958431115.1. Taxonomy (NCBI): domain Eukaryota; kingdom Metazoa; phylum Arthropoda; class Insecta; order Diptera; family Syrphidae; genus Syrphus; species Syrphus vitripennis. The sequence continues at coordinate 28,602,938 of OY288110.1, forward strand.
AAACATGGAAACAGCTAAAAAGTTCTCGAAAATGAGTAGGAGTACAAACAAAATATAAACAAACAAATAAAATGTCAAATTTTGACATTTCGTGGCATTAAGCGTTCCTTGTCAGAGCAAAACTAACAAACATTTATTAAAACATCAAATGAATATTAAATTCAAATAAAGCTAAAAACATGCAGATAAAACAATTATTAATAGTATTAAATAATATTATAATTTTTCAAACTATTCTAAACTTCAAAATGTTAGTTTTCAATGAGTTTGTACGTTTTAAATGGCATTTAATTGAACACAATTAAAATATACATTACCAAAAGTTGTTTTTGCTAAAATCTGAAACGCTCATTTAAGTTCCACACAAAAATATGTAGGTTTGAGGGGCTCTGGTGAGTAGTATTAGTCAAGCTGTGTGTTGTTTAAGTTATTTAACTAAATTTTTAATTATTTTTGTATGAAAAACAATAAATTATGAATCAAGATATTGTTATTTTATTGTGTACTTGTTATAATATAACAAATTTACCAAAAATTAATTCACTATAATGAAACAACTAGAAAATAACATAGAATCCACATACGAAAACAAACGGAAGTTGAGGTAGTACGTTCTAGAAAGGTCAGGAAAATTCGGGAAATCTCATATAACGAATAAAAACGGGCGAACTACCACCCCGCTTCATCAGTTTACAAAGAAAAGCCTTCAAGTGAAGAACTACACAAAGCGAAGAAGCTACTCTCAGTGTACCAGTGTTTATTGGTTTTAATTATTATTGTGTGTAATTTTGAATAAAAATCAATTTAAAGTTTGCAGAAAATAAAACTAAATTCAAGGTAAGTTTGTGCTAAGAAGAAAAAGTGCATTACAAAAAAAGAAAAAAAACTTGGTCCTTATACTAATTTTTTTGTTTTATTGAAATTTACAGATGCCTGAACAAGAATGTGAGACTTTTGCTTTCCAAGCTGAAATTGCTCAGCTTATGTCCTTGATCATCAACACGTTCTACTCGAACAAGGAAATCTTTTTGCGAGAATTGATTTCAAACTCATCTGATGCGCTCGATAAGATTCGTTATGAGTCTCTCACCGACCCAACCAAACTGGACAGTGGCAAGGAATTGCAAATTAAGTTGATTCCCAATAAGGCCGCCGGAACATTGACCATCATCGATACAGGTATTGGCATGACAAAAGCTGATTTGGTGAACAACTTGGGTACCATCGCAAAGTCTGGTACTAAGGCGTTCATGGAAGCTCTCCAAGCTGGTGCTGATATTAGTATGATTGGACAATTTGGTGTTGGCTTCTACTCAGCCTACTTGGTGGCCGATAAAGTGACTGTCACCTCGAAGCACAACGACGATGAACAATACGTTTGGGAGTCGGCTGCTGGTGGTTCGTTTACCGTTCGTCAGGATAGCGCAGAGCCTCTGGGACGTGGTACAAAGATTGTTTTGTACATCAAGGAGGACCAGACTGATTACTTGGAGGAGAGTAAGATCAAGGAGATCGTCAACAAACATTCCCAGTTCATTGGCTATCCAATTAAATTGCTAGTCGAGAAGGAACGCGATCAGGAAGTTAGTGATGACGAGGGCGATAAGGACGATGAGGAGAAGAAGAAAGAAATGGAGACTGATGAGCCCAAGATTGAGGATGTCGGTGAGGATGAGGATGCTGACAAGGAGGCCGATAAGAAAAAGAAAAAGACTGTTAAAGTTAAGTACACAGAAGATGAAGAATTGAACAAGACAAAACCCATTTGGACCAGAAATCCCGATGATATCTCCCAGGAGGAGTATGGTGAGTTCTACAAATCTCTGACCAATGACTGGGAAGACCATTTGGCTGTAAAACATTTCTCTGTGGAGGGTCAGCTGGAATTCCGTGCCCTGCTTTTTATTCCACGACGTGTTCCATTTGATCTCTTCGAGAACCAGAAGAAGCGCAACAACATTAAATTGTATGTGCGTCGTGTGTTCATCATGGACAACTGTAATGATCTCATTCCCGAGTACTTGAACTTTATGAAAGGTGTTGTGGACTCCGAAGATTTGCCATTGAATATTTCTCGTGAAATGCTCCAACAGAACAAGGTTCTCAAGGTTATTCGCAAGAACTTAGTCAAGAAGTGTATGGAACTCTTTGAAGAGTTGAGCGAGGACAAAGAAAACTACAAGAAATTCTATGATCAGTTTAGCAAGAATCTGAAATTGGGTGTCCATGAAGACAGCAACAACCGTGCTAAAATTGCCGATTTTCTGCGATTCCATACATCAGCGTCTGGAGATGATTATTGTTCGCTGGCCGATTATGTTAGCCGCATGAAGGAGAACCAGAAACATATCTACTTCATTACCGGCGAGTCCAAGGATCAAGTGAGCAACTCGGCCTTTGTGGAGCGTGTTAAGAAACGCGGGTTCGAGGTTGTCTACATGACTGAACCAATCGATGAGTATGTTATCCAGCATCTGAAGGAATACAAGGGCAAACAATTGGTTTCAGTAACCAAGGAGGGCTTGGAATTGCCAGAAGACGATGAGGAGAAGAAAAAGCGTGAAGAAGATAAGGCCAAGTTCGAGAATCTGTGCAAAGTCATGAAATCAATTTTGGACAACAAAGTCGAGAAAGTGGTGATATCAAATCGTTTGGTTGAGTCTCCTTGTTGCATTGTCACATCTCAATTTGGTTGGTCAGCCAACATGGAGCGTATCATGAAGGCTCAAGCTCTACGAGATTCATCCACCATGGGATATATGGCTGGTAAGAAGCACCTGGAAATCAACCCCGATCACGCTATCATTGAAACTCTGCGCCAGAAGGCAGATGCTGATAAGAACGACAAGGCCGTCAAGGACTTGGTCATTCTACTCTTCGAGACATCTCTGTTGTCATCTGGTTTCTCATTAGACAGTCCACAAGTTCACGCTTCAAGAATCTACCGTATGATCAAACTTGGTCTTGGTCTCGACGAAGAAGAACCAATGGCTACCGAAGACGTCCAGAGTGCCGGTGATGCACCACCACTCGTCAATGACATAGAAGATGCCTCTCACATGGAAGAGGTCGATTAAAAAGTTTCTCCGCTGTTGATAGTAATTTATTTAAACTTAATTTAAGATAGGTAATTTTAACAAAATAATTTTATCAACGATTCCATTTTGAATTTTTTTGTTTGTGTCTCCATGTTGTGTGATATTTTATTTATATGATTAAAACAAGTTTTTATTGCTTATAATAACACATAATTGATTTTATATGTATTTAAATATTTTAAAATTATTTTTGTGTTAACATAAATAATAAAAACTTGTTTTAATAATATAAATATTCAATTTTGCTTTATTACCGCGTTATAGCGGCAGATGTGATTACGATTATGGAGAAGACTTTTTTCAGTTTAAAATAAAATTTATCTTGAAATGCAGAAGAGAAATATGTATTTTTATTTTTGTTTATACTTTGGAGAGTTACGACAGTTAAATAAAAAAAATGTTAAATGAAAAAAGAATTTTGTATTTGTAGTTAGTGTTAGGGTATTGGCTCTACTGGTGGGTATGGAAAATTTCGTTGAAATTTTTAAGTCTCGTTTTAAAGGCAAGGCAAAAAAAGTAAAAAATGAAACATAAAAGCAATTAGACTTGCAATGCCCATAGTTCAAGTATCCAACTATGTAATTCAATTTTACAATAAAGTTCGAATTCGCAAATTAACTGAAAAAAAAAACACTGATAATTGGAGATTATGTGGCGAAGAGTCGAATAGGCCAAATGTTGGTCCTTTCGAATAGATGCGAAAGTAGCATATAGGTAGAGTTACGCCCCGACTCATTGCAAGATTTGAAAATGTTAAGTTTAAAAAACATGAAAAAACAAATGCAAGGAATCGAACACTTGGTTTGGAAAATCCAAGATTATTTTGTACAGGAAAAAGGAACTTTAACGTCCAAAGAGGACAGCTATAGGTTTTTCAAAAACATTCCTTTTTGTATCGATTATCACTTATAGTTTCAAACTTTGAGACTATGATGAGTTGCCTAGTGTGCAGAGAGCAAAGCGAAGAGGAACCATCGCTGTATTGGGAATCTATGTTTAAAGAGCGTTTTTGTATGGAGAAGACCTAAGTTTAGCATATTTTGAGCATGTTAAGGAATTTAACAGTTTATTCGAATTGGGTCTGAATTCTGAAATCTGCTATCGTTACATTTGGTTTTAAATTTGCTCTTTGGCCCACCATAATATTAAGTTTAGATTTGAAAGTAAAGTGCTTTAAATTTTTTTCATATCAGAATATAGGGCTAAAGTATACAGCAAACTTTTGGCTTGGAGGTATGTATAATCAAAATTAAAAAAAAAAAAAACAGATTTTGGTTTGAAAATGTAACAAATAAATGATATTAGGAAGTCGGAACAAAAATCTCTTCTATCAGAGTTTACATGTATATTTTAGTAGTCCAAACCAAAATCTGTATAATCGCCGTTTTAAACCTTCCGCCTAAAGCACCGACGACAAACTAAAATCCTGCCAGACGATTGATTTAAAAATCAAGACCCTAGCAACTCAACATATGTACCTGTCCCCGGTATTTCCAAACTAAGAATTAGCTGTCTGCTATTATAGTGGCCTACTATAAATTGACCGAGCTGAATTGGATGGTGTGGCTCGTCTAACCCAACTAATTGTGTAATTTGGATCTGCTGAGCAATTTGGATTTTTAGAAAATCAGAAATCCACGAGTCAAACCGGCAACGATAGCAAAGCCAAGCAATCTTCATGTTAAATACAACAATAATTATGTCCATAATGAACTTTATCTGGAGTTAACTTTTCTCCTGATAGATACGATGCTGCTAGAACTGCATAAGATCCAGTTTGTACACAGTGGGTAAAGTTTCAGATCCAACTTATGCTTTAAGTAAATAACTCTTATTAACCGAAATCAGGTGATTACCTTAATCCACGATTAACAGCTCCAACGATAGATTATCCGATAAATTACTTTGCTTGCAATTAAATTTATTTAAATTTATTTGCAAGCTATTCACACCAAATCGGATTTTAGAGATTGAAATTTAATCCGGTTTGATTAATCTGACATAACATATAAAAATTGGATTAATGTCGTTTTCAATTGGCATCTGGAAGCAGAAAAAACCATTCTGAATGCGTTCAATTGGGCAAAAGTGACAGTTCTGATTCTAAAAAAAGAGAATTTCTCTTCTGGATTTGAAATCAGAAGCAAAAACAGAATCACTCATACATTCAAAGATTTAAATATCACACTTGATAAATGTCATATTTTTTTAAATTTACAAATTGTGTGAACTGTGAAGTGATTGCTTGAAGTACTAATACAGTCACACCAAACTTCAAATTTTTCAGAATAAAAAAAAACTGTTCAATTGGGATTCCGAATCTAAAACCAATTCCGGATTGCCAATTGAAAACGACATAAATGAGTGCACTTGGATAAAATACGACTGGATAAATGTTTGAATATTGATTAAACTACTGAATAATATGAAAGTCAAACTAAGCCCACTGTCAACCAACTAGCTCTCAAAGTGTCAACATTAGCCGTTTTTTTATTATAATATTTCATACATATTTGACAGAAAAATTAGAGATTTCATGGAAATCGTAAATTTCCAACGAGTTCCAAAAAAAAGCAAAATTATTCATAATACTGATTTATTTTATTGATCTGGATAACTGTTTGCCATATCACGCCCTCACTGTGCTACACTTGGGCATTGTTTGAGCAAATGATTGTGGGCATTAAACGACCATCTGTCAAAAAATTCATAAACACCGAAAACTAGCATGTTTGTTTTTACTAAACATTTATTTTTCGATTTCGCAAAGGAAAAACTAGAAAAAATGTTAAAAAGTTAAAGATATAACATACTTTATTCATGATAGTTAAGAATTTGCTGAAAAATTCAAAAGGTTTTTCTGGAAATGGTGTCAACCAGAGGCCCAAAGCATAAATTCACCGAAGGCGAAAAAGTTTTATGCTACGAACCAGATCCAACAAAAGCAAAAGTTCTTTACGACTCAAAGGTGTGTGTACAAAAATTATATTCATTTTACGTAGCTACTTCTTGGTGATGTTTTGTTGTCTGTTTCGTTTGTGTGTCGCGCTGCCAGCAGTGTCCGTCGGTCTTTGGCGGTTTTTCTTTTTTTTTTTTCTGCCGTCTGCCTTTTGTCTCTCCTGTCTCTTCCATCCTGACACGCACTTGTTTTCTATATTCTACGAAAGAAAATGAAATAATAAGAAGAAAAATATATATAACCTTGCTTCTGCACTCGTGATTATAATCTTCTGTATTTTGCCGGTTTTAGGTTTTGGGTACGTACGAAACGAAAGACAAGCGTGGCAGGAAACTCACCCAATATAAAATCCATTTCCAAGGATGGAGTTCGTCATGGGATCGAAAAGTGAACTCTGATTTTGTTCTCAAGGACACCGAAGAAAATCGCCAATTGCAAAAAGACTTGGCCGAGAGGGCCCAATTACAATTGTGAGTACATTGACCCCTGGGTTGTAGATTATATTTATTTTTAAAACACTTTCACTCTTCTTTTTTGTATTCTGTTGCGATTTTTGTATTTTCCTTCTTATTTTTGTTACCGGATTTACATTTAACTCGTTATGCAGAGGTGCATATTTGTATAGAAAAGAGCGCAAGAAGCGTGCACGCAAAGGAGACGAATCGGATAGCTCGCCAAAAACTCGTCATCGTGGCTCATCGGAGGATAATTTTAGTTCCAGTAGTACATTGGAAAAACATGAAGGTGATTTTCTAATGAGGGACGGTAAGTAGTGAAAATTAATCATATTTGCATAATACTACCACCACCTGATTGGTTTATTCCTTTTTTGTGTTTTCTTTTTTAAGAGTGTGAAACAGAATCTTGCAGTAGTTCCGTCGAGAGCTTCCATGACGATGAGCGTGTACTGCTTAAAGTGAGTGAGCGATTGAAGCAATATCTTGAGTATGATTACGAAATGACAGTGCGACACGGCAAACAGCACATCCTGCCAGCTCGTATTCCGGTATTGGGCATTTTGGAAAACTTTGTTAAACAGAGTGCAGTTAAGTTGGTATTTTCTGCATCACAAAATGAGAGCTCAAGGAGGCGTAACACAAATCTGCGACCGGATAAAAAGGAACGAGAATTTGAGAAGATTGTCAATACGTAAGTTTGGTGGGATATGGAGTTATAAAGATTAGAGATGATGTTCTATAACTATTTGGTTTATTTTCAATCTACAACATTATCATTACAGAGTTTCCATTCTGAAAGAAGTTGCTGATGGATTACGTATTTATTTCGATTTTACACTGGCTGACAATCTTCTATACAAAGAAGAGAAAGAATATGCAATATCATTACTTTCTGAGGAAAATTTAAAGAATTTTTCATACGTTCCCTCGCCTGGGCTTTCACCAGATTTCCTATCTCCTAAACCAGACTATGACTCACCTGTGGCTGTAGAAAGTTCTGAGTCACAACCTTCATTAGATGCGACTACAACTACTTCCGAGGATCCACAAAAAAGAAAATTACGTTCTCATCGTAGTGAGGATTGTGAAGCGGTGCTGGAAAACTGTCTATCAAGGTAAATTAGCCGAAGTCATAAAACAAGCCACTGGAATTTACAGAATTCGTCCTCAGTTGGTCTTTTATATTCTTACAAAATATGGAAAAAATTGTTATTAAAAAAAATGCCTGGCCCGTTTCGGTGGTTACAAAGATTTTTAACCGCTCTTTGTGTGTACTGTATAGCTCACGCAATTTCGTCAAAAATCAGCCTGACAAGCTTTGCGGGTTTCAATAAATTTTTAGACAGAATAGTATGTGTAAAACCGAAATTTGACAAAATTGCGAACTGCATTATTTAATAAAATGTTTCTAATTTTTACCAATGTTGTCAAAATGTACTAACCTTAAACGTCTTGAAATTTGACTTAATGTAAACACCGTTTTTAAGGGGCTAATTCCGTCTGTTATATCTTTATTCAAATTTGCAGTCATTTAAAATTTCCATTATTTGTGTAAACTATTTTGATTCGTGATAAATTTTTCTTTTCTTAGTATTGCTAGTACAAGCTCAGGCGGTTCGACACCATTACAAGCGACTGCTGCTACTTCTAGTTTAAGTTACATTAAATCATTGCAACCGATGGCTTTGAGTATACCACCACAAGCTAAAGACTTTCTGCAAAAAGTTCTTTCTTGGCAAATATTACCTTCTAATGCTGATCCGGCGCCATCTATGATCTTTGGAGCAACACATTTAGCTCGCCTCATTGGTATAGTATTTTTTTATTATATGTCATTCCATATGAAAACGTCACACATTTTTGATCTTTTCCAAACTTTGTGCGAAACATCTTTAATTTTAAAGGTGGAAATTCAGGACTATTCCCCCGCTTGTTCGCATTGAAAACTTTTTTTTTTTTTATTTTAATGGTTTTTAAAAATTGTTTTTCAAAGTTAAAATTTAAATCTTAAGTATTAATATTTTTTACTACAATAGTCAATGCTCTTAATTATACAAATACTGAAAATCAGGAGGCCGTATGACGTATTATTCTTTAGTACGTATAAAAAAGTACAGAAGTTCCTTAAAAAAAAAAAATAGTACCATCATGATACTTAGGGAAATTTTTCATTTATTATATTTAGCTTGAAAGGGTGTTAAGAGGGGAAGGCATCCTTAAATAAAAATGGCTATAACGCATTACATACTAGCCGTATGGACTTAGGTTTGCATAATTCATATGCAAAGGTTTTTTCAAGGTAAAATTATCCGATTGCTACACCACGACCCCCTCTTTTCGCCCACACTTCCATTAGGGTGTGTAATCTAATATGCCCAAAAGTTGTAATAACCTCAGGTTTAAAAATATGTAAGCAAAGTTAAAAATAGCTTTCGCTTTTTTTTTAATCTAAGTTAGAAATATACAATATATTTATTAAAGAGTAAATTTAATTCTTTATTTACTTTTATTTCAAGACCATCTGTTTCTGAGAGTTTGATTTTAAACTGACACAAATATTGAATATTGGAAAGAAAGTTTGAATATTTTGGTACATAAAAATCAAATTGAAGACCTTAAAATAATTTCCACAAGCTTAAATAAAATCAAAATCACTGACGACCCACTTTTTTAATTTAATTAATTTTTTTAAGACATTTTCACATGGAAAGACTCTTATATTAAAAATAATTAAATTTTTATAAAATTTATTTTTCAGTAAAACTACCTGAATTTTTAAATGCAACCACAATTACTGAAGAAAAGCTTAAATTATTATTACAGCATTTGGATTCATTTGTTCAGTAAGTACAAAATATGTTTCTTCAGTTTGAGTATTTTTGTTTTTGTTTTTAGAAATTTGTTAAGGAACAAATCAGCAATATAAAAAAAAAAAACAAATTAGGTCAATATTCAATATTCAATATAGAATATTTTCCAAAAAATTGACTGGACCTTTTCAAAATCGAATTCAGAGATGATTTATTTATGTATTTGAGTTTTAAGTAATAACATTAAAATATGTTTCAGGTTATGACCTAAATATTTAACCATTAATGGTTAGAAATCTAAAAAATTCAAACGCAACATGCTGCCTCTATATTAATTCAAAATAGCTTTTAATGTCGGCGGTGCTTTGTGCATAGAAATTGGCATTTCATTTCGAAGATTATCTCAAAAATTCAAGATATGAAACAAAATTTCCAGGGAATACAAAATTTTCTAGGGACAAATAACATCTGCAGCCGAATTGACTAAGATGCTTTGTGATTAGTGAAAACCCCGAGGCTTGTCAAAGTTTTATGGGCTAAACCTTTCGAACCTCACAAGTAGAGTTTAGATCAAAACAGTAGTTGGTCAAAGAAAAAGAAAAAGAAAAAGTAAAAGAAGGAGACAACATTTCGAGGGAAACAGAATTCAAAATTCCCCTCGAGATAGCCGTTAGGTTCTATTGACCCGTAAAAAAAATGATTCCTGTTTTAGGTTGCGCAGGTTGTTTTGTCAAAGAATGAAAAATTGGAAAAAAGCTATAACGACGTTGTGGGTATATTCGTCGTGCTTTAAACATTTTTTTGTTTCTGTTTTAAGTCGTAGGTATCAATTTGGTTCGTGTTGGAGAAATTTACAAATTTACCTAGTTTCAGTATAAGTGGACTTAACAGATATTTTTTAAATATGTGTTTAAATGCCTCTAAACACGAAAATGTTATTTTAAAAAGTTATGTGACTCTGAGAAAAGGAAAATGTTTTTACAGCAGGAGTAAATCTATTTTTGAAGGTAAAATAAAAGTGGAAAAAATCTGCAACATTAAAATGTTAATGTTCAGCACAATCGGCCCTATCGAGGTAACCGTCGAGCGGAATTCTCTCCGAAATTCTACGAATCGTAGACATTTTGCTTTGACGTAGTTCTCCGATCAGCTGATCGGAAATTCTTTCCGACGAAAATAAACGCATGCTATTTGCATGCGATGGATGTGCTTCAAATCGCTCTTTTTTTTAATATTTTCTCCGAAGTCCTCCAAAAAGTTCTTGGCGCGGAAGTTTTTCTTTTTTCCGATGACAGCTACTTTGAACCGAAATGGAATCTCCGACGAAGGATGCTACTGAGAAAGTTCCGCTCCGACGGTTACCTCGATAGGGCCGAATTTTTCCTACAGAAACTAGATTAAACTGTTTTCTGTTATCCTATAATAAGAATGTAGCTTATTTTAGTAAGTGCTGTATTGCATTAACTAAGAATCCAACTATTGTTGTTTTATATAATCGTATATTGGCTAATCTAAACGTATTTACTGTGATAAAAAAAAAGTAATATAAAAACCAAGTGTAAACAGTGTTTCTCATATTCATCTGCAATCAAAACCAAGAAACAACACAAGAATCAAGATTAACTAGAAGCTCTGATTGAAACGAAAATTCAATAAAACACATCCATACTTTTAAATTACTTACAGTTACTTGGAATCCCGTAAAGAATGGTTTGGTGAGCACAATTACTTTAAGGATCCCAAAATTGAAATTGAAAAATCTTCCGACGACCAAAAGCTGGATGAACCCCCTGCTACAAAAATCTAATAATAATTCAAACAACAAGCTATTTTATATTTTTACTAAGGAAACTTCCTTTGTCTATATTTTTTTTATTAATATTTTAAAGCTTTTTTTTTTAATTTTCTAAATAACAATTTTTTTGTTTATGTATAAAAAATAATGAAATAAATTATTATATTTTTTAATTTTTTTATTCAATGTATAGTTAGTGAAAGTTCTAATCGATTTATAATTATTTTAAATTACTCATATTTTGTTTCGGAAATTATTATTATTATTAAATAAGTTTAAAGTAAGTATAGTAATTAATTATAAATTATTATGGCTTGATTTATTCCAGTTTTTGAGAATATAATAATTATGATAATATAATTTGTTAAGTCTTGATTTGATCACTTAAAATTAAGGAAAAATAAAACAGTTAATTAGATTAAAAATTTTGAATATCAGTTATTTATACAGAAAAGTTAAAATTTTAAAAATAAAAATAAACAATAATTTTGTTCGGAAAAAAAAATAAAAATTATGTTAAGCAAAAAAGAATGTTAAATAAAAAAAAAATAAAAAGTATTATACATTCGACATACGCCATTAAGGCATATTTTGTTTTATTTTATTTTTGTTATCAATTCTTTATCCTTGCTTCTTGCAGCACTTCTTAACTTCTCTATCGTGTTCGTCGGCACCTATTTTATTTTGATTTATTTTTTATATTTAACTTATGTAATAATAAATTATTCTAAAATTTAATTTTTGTGAATGTCATTTGGTATTTTGTGTGTGTGTTTTGCAATTAATTATACAATGAATACATTTAAATATAACTTGTTATAAGTTTAAAAAGTTTTTTCTTTTTTTTTAATATTGTGTGGTTTTTAATTTTTTTTTCAATTGTTTATTTAAATTAATAACATTTAACAAGCAGGATACAACAATTTAACACTTTTGTATGCTTTTCTTAAAATACAGCTAAACAGCAAAGGAAACAGCACACAATTTTGGTTATTGTCCTGCTTAACTTACAGTGCGAGAAATTCGATTTGTGGACGGTTTTTAATTTATACGGACAGTTTTGTTTCTGTTTTGTTTTTAATTAAATTTGATTTGAGACGGAAAGTTAACTATCGTTTCGTAAAAAGTTAGTTTATTTTGTTTTGTGACATATAATAACAATATATTTTAAAGATTGATGAAGAAATGAGTTTTGATTCCTTTGTGCTATTCAATAATACTATGTTTTTTTTTGTTTTTTAGTTTCTCAGTTTATCTCTAAAATACACGTATTTTTTAATTATTGTATTATTGATTTTTGTTTTTAGTTTTTGTTTTATAAAGAATGTATAAAAAATATTATTTGTTTAAATTTTACACATTTTTCTTGTATACTAGGCCTGGACTTTTCCATGAGTTTTAACTTTTAAATTAATGTTTGTTTACAAGTGAAACTTAATAAGAGGTTAAGTGGGATGCAATTAACCTGAGAAAATGGAGTTTCCTTTCAGATCGAAAGGTAAGTCAACATTTATACGTATAAGTTTGACAAAGAAAAAATAAAAGTAAACGGAAGTTTTTGTTATAGGTAATATAATAATTTCAAATGTTCCTTCTCTTTTTTTTGAATAATCCCATAATTCTAAAGTTGAATCACTCCTTTTTACCAGGCTTGTTGTTAAGTTTCACTCAGTAAATTAAAGACCACATAATTATTTTAAGGTGTTTCTTTAAGACCTTGAACTAGACACAACAACTACTTCCCCCTTGTGTCGCCCTGAAGGCGTTTTGTAGCACTCGAAGTTGTTGGTCGCATAAATCCACTAACACGTGATGTACCACCACCAATTGCTGATCGAGTTGGACTTCTTTGTCTATTAATCAATGAGGGCGTACTACTACTTATATTTGTAACTGAAGCTTTAACTAGCATAGCACTGCGGGAGGAAGAAACTTTTGGGGTAGTTGAGGAGGCAGGAGAATTGTTGGATAGGTTTTCTCTTAGACCGCTACTACCCAAATTCGAAGAACTTGCTCTTGTCGCTGAAGGCTTCCTAATTGTTGCACCAATACTCGATCCACTCGAACTACTGCGACTGGCCGATATTTTGGGATTTCTGGATGAATGGGGATGGGCGAGTGGTCTTTTACTCGGTGATGATTCAACAGAATTCGTTAGGAGTGGTTTGACTGGCATGCGTCTAACGGTATTTGTTGAAGTACCACTATTTAGTGATGATCGTGAACTGCGAAGGCTGGTTCTCGAACTGCTACGTTCTACGTCTTTTTTGTTAGGCGATGAATTGGTTGAATCGCTTTTTCGCAGGGAATTTGCTCGACGTATTGCAGCTGTTGCGGCAGCAGAAGTGGGCTTCGATGGCAGTTTCAGGGTGTTTGTTAATTTATTGGGGTTCGTTCTTAACACCCGAGCCATATGCATGCTTTGTTTGTTTCGTTCTAAAATTTGGGGATTCATTCTTGTCTTTGAGACGTTGGTGGTGGCGGCAGGTTCGCGACTAGGGTTATGGCTGCTGTTTGTTTTATTTGCAGTTGTGACTGATTCTTTTTTGGAGCGACCTTGAGAACGAGTTGACTGCTTTGTGACAGCTTCATTGACATCGTTACACGATGAAGTGCTCTCTTTTCCGTGTGACGGCGTATCCGAGACTAGACTTTGGGTTTCTTCGAATCCTTCGTCATTCAGCTCATGACTATTTGCAGAAACTTTTATGACAGTAGTAGTTGTTGGGGCAGGTTTTTCAGTAGTTATAATTTCTCTTGGTGGACTCCAGATGCGTTCGGGCTCACCTATTGGTGATTTAAGATTTCGGATAGCTTCGCGTACATCTTCTTGATTTATCGAACTAATATGGCGGCCAACTTTTTCTAATTTGGCAATGGTTTTTCCACAAACAATAGGTTTTTGTATTTGTGATGGATCTTCGAGTTTCTTGGTTTCGGCTTCATTTGGATTGATGCTTTGGTTCTTGATTTTATCCTTATAAGAATTTTCACAAGAAGTTGCTGGGGGGAATATTTCTTCTGTTCCGCTACTGTAATCCGTAGGTCGTTTATAACGACACGTTCTTCTTGCGGGTGAGAATCTATTAAAGTGACCAATTGGTTCTTCATTATCAACCAACTGATCTACACATAAACTGTTATCAACACCACTGCCATCGCATTCTGTCGTCGTGGAATTTACCGTAACAACAGTCGGAGCATAGAGTGGCCGCCTCAAGGAGGAATTTTGTAAGCTGCGTCTCACAACTGGTGGAGTTTCGATGTTATCAGAATCAATTTCTTTGCGGCTATATTTGTCATCGTGCCGATCACGTATAGTTGAAAATCTATTTATTGCTGCAGGACTTTCAACAGTTGATTGTTGTTGATTCTTATAAATGGGCGGGTCGTTATTTTTAATGTCCAGGATCAATGGTGGCAATTGCTTAGCATCACTACAATTTGGTGTAGATGGTTTGCATTTTGCTGCTTCACTGTCATGAATTTCAGATGGACGACGTGCATAGATACGAAGATGATCTGTTGGTGGGAGTTCTCCTAGAATTTGTATTAATGACTTGCGATTCTCTTTGTCAGTTTCTTTTTTGAGCATCTCATCTTCGGACCTGTTCGAAAAATTGAGTTTTGGTTTTTTCGATGACGATATGTCGCGGGCGTTGTTATTGTCTGAAAATCAAATTAGTTTGATATGAAAAGTTTGACCAACAATTTAAGTCCTTACCTTCAATAGCCTGCATTGTTCTGGCAATATCTGTGTTCTCTAGTGCTTTGGATGGATTCCAAGTAGTATCTCCACCGTTAGCAATAAGTGTGATCTTCTCCTCTGGCAAGGGATCCAATTTATTTCGTTCGCTTTCTGAAATTTTCAAATACATTATCTTTTTATCAAAATTTAAAAAAAAAATTAATACGGTATACCTGAATCGTTTTCAAGCGAACGCCGGCCATTACTCATCAGTGACCGTTTGCGATTAACTTCGTCCTTTTGTATCTCATCTTTTGCATTTGACTGCAACCATGATTCAACAGTTTGTATTTTTTCGCGTGATATTCTAAAATTATCATGAATAAAGTTTTATTAGTAAAAAAAATAATTAGATTAAAAAAATGTTTTTGAATAATTACCTTGGTTTATTATCAACACTGGCTGCCGCTGGTGGAGGCTTGATTTCAGTCATTGGTGATGGTGAATTGGCTCTTTCACGGTCGGCGCTACAATAATCGAAATTCAATAGATCCGGACGTTTTTTACCCGCATTTCCTGATCTCGCAGTCCTGGCCCATGAACGATCTGCATTTAAAATCATATTAATATTTTTAATTCACAGACAATTTCTTGTATTTATGTAAATAAAACACTGAATTTGAATCTGTTAAAATAAACTATTTAAAATTTAGTTAGTACTATTTACTACAAACTAAATTAATTAATCGTCTTCTAAACACAACTATTCTACAACTTCTAGTGTTTACATGAAATTTCTTACGTTTTATTTTTTTTTATTTTGTTGTAAATTATGAAAAATTTATTTTTAAATCTACAATTGCAATAAATCAAAATCGTCCAAATGCAATTTTATGAATAAATATCGCAAAAAATTTACCCAAACTTCCGTATGCAGAGGCTTTTCTTTCTCTACTACCATTGTCTTGTAAAGAAACTTTTAAGAATGTCATCAAATCATCATCTGCATCCATAAGTCGACTTTTGCTGCGTCTTCGTAAGCTGCCGTTTGGTGTTATATCCGGTGAGATTCCATCATCGCGGAATGTATTGACATCAGTGCCGGTGTTAAAAGATCCTATTCTTCGTCGATTAAATGCAGGACTTGATCGCGAATCGTAATATGGATCGAGGAGTAGGGGTTTTTCTGGATCAGAAGTTGGAGTTCCACAGTTTATTGCTGAAAATTTAAGGATAAAGAAAAGTTTTTCTTATCATTCTGTGAAACTTGTTTTTAAAATGAAAATGCACACTTTTATTTACATCGAACGTTCAATTAAAGAGAATAGTTTTAATGCACATGTTAACAAGATGATTAAGAATCTGAGTTAGGGTCGAAATACGTATGTAAAAAATTTTATGCCAAAATACTGCACGTCAAGATTCTGTATAGCAAAATTCTGGTTGGTCAAAAAACTGTACATCAAAATTTTGTAAAAATGACTTCTTAACAAAAAACTATTCAGATAATAAAAATGTTAATTGATGGTTTGGTCTGTTCAATGAAATAAAAACTAAACTAAAATGAGTATTCCAACAAAAACCTTTCATTGTAAACAGTTTTGGTCCAAATCATTCTTTCTTTGAGTTCAATAGTTTTGGAGTTATGATACAATTTGTGTTTTCCAATATGGTGGACTTCGCCAGTTTGTAAAGCGTCCCAAAAACTTTGACTTTAGCTTTTCTAATATAATACTTCTCTTTCAGGAATGAAAAATTTTGCTAAATTGAATTTGTTTTCCTTGAAGAAGTCTATCTTGACTGTTTGGTACGAGCTCGAGCATATTAAAACTTTAAAGAAGATACCTAAATAAATTCTTACCTTTAGCTCTCCTTGCATTTTGCTCCTCTCTTTGTTTTTTCCGCAATATAGCTAATTCCTCTTGCTGTCTTCGCCTCTCGTTATCCTTCACAGCTTGTTTAAATTTATCGGCGAGATTATGGAAAATCTTAAAGCACTCCTCCAATTTAAATGAACCAGGATCTTCACAGAAATATTCGGCTAATTTTAATCTAACACTTTCGACTTTCCGCATGCCACTTTGTAAAATAGCAACCTTATTTTCAGCGGCCTTTATAACAAAATAAAGTGAAAGATTTTATTATTTTTACTCTCTTAAAAAAAAATTACTCACTATCAAGAACTC
The DNA here is from genome assembly GCA_958431115.1 of Syrphus vitripennis. Taxonomy (NCBI): domain Eukaryota; kingdom Metazoa; phylum Arthropoda; class Insecta; order Diptera; family Syrphidae; genus Syrphus; species Syrphus vitripennis. The sequence goes on from OY288110.1 coordinate 28,619,932, forward strand.
TGTCATTTGATCTTTGATATCAACTTCAGTTGTTGGCAACTCAACTTGTCTCCTGATTTTCTTTATTCCAACATCCAATGCCATTATTTCAGAATTAATTTGATCTGTTGTTGTTCTATTGAATTTGAAATTGTGAACAAAAAACTTAATGTTATACTCTTAAAAAAAAATTGATCTTACTTGGAAGCACTCTCTAGGTCTGTAAGCGTATCTGGAAATTTCAAAAGTTCCGGATTTCGTTTTTCTGTTTCCATAGCAACGAAATGCATAAGATTAATGCCAGGCTTATTCGCTCGAATGTCTGTGATCTTTTGGAACGATGACAATTTAACTCCAGCTGCATTACCAGCATATCCACCAGAATTAAGAAAATTACCAGCTAAAACAATTGTGTAGAGAACTTCTTGCAGCATTTCGTTCTTCATCAAAGCTTTTAAAGATTTTCAAAAATAAAATAATAATTGTAGAAAAATCAATTGAAAAAATATCTTGAAATATTCTTACCATCGCCAGCGGTTAGCATTGTTTTGATATAATCACCTAAATAATCGAAATTTGCTCTAAATTCCTCCTTAAGAATCATACTTTCTATTCGAAGTTTTCGGCTGATAGGAGCAATTTATATTGAAAATTAGAAAAGGCGACAAAAAAAAAATAAAAAATGTTGGAAAACTTACTTTGGTACTTCGAGCAGTTGCAAAAGGAATTTTTCAGCATTGCCAAGTCGATTTCTATCACCATTAAATGATTTGAGTATTTCTAATTCATCTAACTCAGGGAGAATCTTCAGAAGACCACGCAGCTTTTCAGCTCCGATATCTATGTGTTCTCCATTTTTAATAAGGTCAATGATATCCTCATTTGATCTAAAGATTTTTGAAGAAAATTAAGTTAAAAATATAAAATATAAGAAAAAAAAAATAACTTGCTTTCTAAACTGCTTAAGGAAGATGTTGACATTAAGACTTCGTTTTCCATCCAGCAGTGTTATCTGAAAATTAATTCAAAAGTAGATGATTATGGTTTTATATTAACATATTCGAAGTTTCAAGGACTTTGATACAGTTTTGATCTTAAAGACCTGAAATTTGTTAAGTGAGAACACTTTTATCTAACCACTCATCCGATAGGTAGCGCTACAGTCAAGTTATGAAATATTTTTATATTCATAGAAGGCTAGAGACTTTAAACGACTTTTAAAGTCTCGTCTGGTCTTTTTTAGATTTTATGTTTTAAAAATACAATTTGAAATATTTTCTTTACTGGAAACCACCGAAAATCTGGTAAGTTTCGGTCCAAAAATTAAGTCTCGTTTCGGATGAAGTTAAAGACTGCAGACTGGTTTTGGAATCTTTACAAGCCATAAAAATTACTATGGCAAAACATTGGGACACTTGGACGTATACGTAATTTTTATATAATGTTTTTTTAACTCGCCTTAATACATTTAGAATTGATAAATTCAAATCTTTCTTTGAACTTTTTTATTTAAAAAAATGCACAAAATATATGCAGAAAGACTGACTGACTCCATGCAACGTTGCTCGGGTATACTAAATCTTAAAAAATCTATTTCCATTCGTTTAGACGAGAGGGGTGGAAAAAATATTCAACAACAGTAGAGTTTTTCAATACCGTGCAGTAGTTTTCTTTGTAAAGTCAGAAACCCAGAATGTAATAAGTAATGATATAGCTTTCATAGTTCAATGCTCTTATCAATAAGTCTAATACAGATAATTAGATCCTTTTGAGTACTAGTGAACCCAATGGAGGGTTTGAGACATTGACTAAATAGACTAATCAACGATAATTAAAACTGATAAATAATTGAACAAAGAGTTTAATAAAATGGTAAAAGCCCTCTTCTAGCTTCTCAGATGGTTTTTGTCTACGGTGGACGCGAATTGCCTCTGGTGGTATAGTTTAGAGTTTACTGGTTTTTTTAAGACAAACTTATAGAAAAAGAATGAAATTGGTGTATTTACTATTTAAAGATCTTAAAATTATAATTCCAAGTTCTTATATTGAAAACAGGGAGCTATTATTAGTGCTCAGCAAAGTTCACATAATTTTTTATATAAGTACATTCTTAGTAGGGCACTGCATATCGCGTAGGTGTTTTGTGTTCCATATAGAATATGGAAGACATCACTGGTAACATCCATACGGCACTACAAACTACAGGACCACTTTTGTTCCATCCTGGGGCATTGGGAGCCAAAAGCACTTTTATGCATTTGCTAGCAATTATTAACTTATTTTAACAGACGTTTTTCAGTGGAGGTGGCGAATTTCTTAAGAGCAGATGAAAACCACTATCCCATGATATCTTCTTCGAGTAGATGTGCAGAGTTGTCCGAAATTCCCCAAAGGGCATCTGTTACGTTAATATTTTTTTGTTCAGGCAAATGATGTAGTTTGAAGTCTACTTAGATAAAAATGGCTAGCAAAGTACATCTACAAAGAAAAACGCCTAATGTTAACACCTTAAGAAATGTGGTGATCATATTTCAGTCTCTGCGGTCTTCTGTGCCCGTCCTCCCTTACAGATCAAAAAGGTACTCAAAGCCATGTTTTATTTTTGCAAACTTAATCTCAGCATATGTGTATTTAAATTATAACTGTAATCAAATTACCTCTGTGTTTTCCTTTTTCGACTTCCGATCAAGTGTATCTTTTCCCGTGTCTCTGTTTAAGTTTGGCGAACCTTGGGCACTTGATGATTGTTGGCAAAATATTTCTTCCAATGTTGACCAATCGATCTCGGGCGTATTTTTAGAGCCTTTGTCTTTTGTTTCTTTGTTATTACCAACAAAAGTCGTCCAAAAATTTTTCCCCTTCAAGACCTTCAAGAGTGGAATTTTATTCCAATTTAACGTTTTCATTTTGGCCTTCGGCGCAGGTGTTGCCTGTTGTGGTAACATCACCGACATTTCACTGATTCCCATATTCGGTGTTTGGGATCTAAATTGTGGATTGTGGGCAGAGTTTAGATTATTTGGAGCAGGTGGCGGTGGAATTGGTGGTCCTGGTTGTAATGGTATGCGATTTAATCCAGGAGGAGGTGGCGGAGGTGGCACCACAGCACCGCCAAATGGAGGAATTGGTGGCGGAGGTGGCGGTGGTGGTGCGGCTGCTGCTGGTGGTGGACCACCACCACGTCCAGTAGTCGGGGAGAGTGGTGTATTATTTGAGAGAGGTTGTGTCGTAACCAGGGGCGGTGTGGTCTGAGAACTATTCGGTGTTAATTGCACCGAAGATTGCTTTCTACTCGGACTCGTTGCTTCGCCACGACAATATGGACATGGGAATTTTTGTACACTCGATGAACGCAGAAGTCGCATGGAGTCTTCATAGTTTTCGATAAGGGTTGCCCGATGGACTAGTTTTTCAGTTGTTTCCCAAATAATATCACTAAATGCCTCTTTGTGTTCTATTCGAAGCAAATGCTGCAGTATGCTGAGAAATGGCATTTCTTGGGGTGTGTCAGCTACCTAAATGTTGAATGAACAAAAAAAGAACATTAATAGATGTAAAAAATCAACAAATGAATATTAATGCATACCTCTCCCAAAATGGCGGAGAAAACATCAAGATGGGAGTTTAAATTTATTCCATTCGGGCCCTGTAGACTTTGGGCTTCGTCGCATTCTCGTTGTTCGTCGAATACGTCCAATTGCACAATGATATCACCCACACTTTGAGCGACTTTTCTGAAATTTAAATATAATTTTAAACCCGATTATAACCATACAACAACTAAAAAAGGAGAATTTGCATATTTTTTTATCATTTAAGGAAATGAAAACGATCTTGTTAGTTTAAAGATTAAAACTATTTCAATGAGAATTGTCACTGCTGAGCGTATCACATTTTAACTAAAGTGCAGTAGTCTTATTTTACCATGTGATTTTTCAAGGAAAAAAAAGCAGAAAAGTGAATCTAAGGCTGGTATTCACCGAGTGTTTTTATCCAAAAAAATTCTTTCTCAGTAGGTCGTAGATATGTATTTCCTTTTTATGGCCTAATGTTGCAGGATGTTTTGAGTTTAAAATTTCTTTGTAAATGTTTGTATGGCCGGTAGGTAGCGTTAGTAAAAGGTTTTTGTAAAATATTTATTGTAAAATATTTATATCGTTACAACTATTTTTCATAGTAAATAGTATTATCTTAACGGATATTTCTTAAGAAATTAGCCCTAAAAGACTTTTTCAAATGAAAGAAAGAGGAACATTTCAAAATGTTTTTTTTACTAAGAAAAAAAAAATTAAAAGAAATTATATAAAAATAAGTAGATATCTTTTTCAGAATAAAAGAATGAAAAGAGCTACGAAGATATCAAAAAGAACAAATATCTGAAAATTTTAGAAAAGAAGAGCAAGGGAGTAAGAGTCACACTTGAGAAAAAACCCATAGTTGCTCTTAAGAGCCTTGAAGGTAGCACTGATTACCTTCCACGTCCAGTTGAAATTGAACGTTTAAGTTAGTAGGTATGGACTGCGTCTTTGCCTATACGTACACGAACCTTTCGGTGTTTTTTTTCATAAGCGGATAAATGCCACAAGAGCTAACCGTAATGGAAGAACCCTGTCAGGAGCTTATATCAAAAACTAACGATAAGTATCTTTCCGAGTAGTCAAGTTGAAAATCAGAGAAGTAAAATTAATCATCATTCGCTTTTTTTTTCGTTCCTACTTCACTCCAAAAAAATGACAGAAACTCAACAAAAGGTAAGAAAGTGATATTATGGGCCCATTGTTTAATTTCCCTGTATTCGCTAAATTTTCATCTTAGCATCCGTCTATTATGGTCACCGTGACCACTTTTGACTTTGGACTGTCGATATATCTGCACCAATATTCACGATGTGCCAAAATACCTAAAAAAAAGTTATAAAGATTAATCGGTGATCTTAAAGAGCAAAGTTATTTATGGTGTAAAAAAAATTACAGTTGCCGCAATTATCACAAGTTATAGCATCTTCAGATAATTACTTCTATAACAGTTTTTGATGTTCTTAAGAATGTTCTTAAGCAGTCTAACCAGGGCTACTAAAGTTTTTACCTAAACAGTTAAAATTAAACGGTTAAAATTCACCATTTCCTCAAATGAAAAAGTTTCAGATCTTAGAGAGGTTAGCTTCCTAAACAAACACCAAAGTTAACAGTTTTTTCCTGAATATTCACAGAACTACTACAGTCAGATTTGAACTACTAGAAGAAGCGCTAAACCTTGGCCCTTCGTATACAATGCATTGCCAAGATTTTCACATTGAACTTATTCGATTTAGCTACATAGTTGAGTAACACATACTGATTGTGAAGGGAATACTATTTTTTCCTAGGGAATAAACAATCAAAATCAATCATAACATAATAAACGCAAGCAAACATGTCGACCATACCTTGATGGTCTTTTATAAAATCTACACAATAAACAATAACAATCTCTTTTGTTTCAAAGTTATTCATAATAAGCAGTGTTGTCGATTATGAAAAATTGACTGCTGACAGGTTGAGTTATTCACAAAAAAAAAATCGACAAAAAATTTAAATGAATCAAAAAACACCTCTAAATACTCATGTTTTTTTTTATAATATACATAATTTTATTCACAAGAACAAGAAAATATTTATGCATAAAAAACAAGATTTTACAAAAACAAAAACCCATTTTATACCACCGCCGCCGCGCCGCCGATTAGATTTGACCTAAAACTAAGTAGCCAACACGGAAGCATTAGCAGGTAAGTAATATCTACAACATGCAAATAAACTATTTTTTATGACCCGATGCTTATCTCTATCAGAGATTCAAAACAAATAGAGAAATAACTCCAATGCAGTAAATTGAATGCGGGAATCACACAAACACACCTTAAAATCAATACCCCACAAAATAACCACCGACCGCACCAACACCGTTCCGTGTGCCGCCTACAAACTTTGACAGTGCCTAATTATTATTATTTAAAAAAAAAAAAATACATAATTAACTTGAATTTTATTTTTAATCACTCACTTCAGATTTTCTATTAATCCGAAATCTAAAAATCGAGTATTTTTCAAGGAACAACAAAATGAAACGCAGTCAAATGGTTGTTGTCGTAATTCGTCCACGGTCACAGGTCACGGATGCTGAGGCACGAAATCCTTTGACGTAGGTAAGTCGGCTTGCTGATGACGAAAACGTTGGCGGTGGCGGCGACGACAATGATGATGATATGGCAATACAAAAAATCACTTAACTTCAAACCGTATCTTGAGTAGGATTCGGTCCACCGAGACGATATGCGTCTTTATCTAAATTTCGATATTTTCAAATAAATAGAGTTAACCAAAGTGCTTGTGGCTTATTCCATTTCAATTTTTTTTTCACGGTCAAATGTGTTATGTAAAGTGTGTGTTGGCTGATGTTTTTTTTTTTAGCTTTTTGTTTGTTTTTGGTTCTTCTGTTGCGCGAATTTCGGAAAGGACTATACATTAAAAACACAACCGAAAGGACGTTGAGCTTGTTCCGTAATAATAAAAAAAAAAACAGCCACGAGCCTTTTTGGCTTTAAGCTAACATGTGCTGGAGAATACATTTTTACATACATATCTTATGCGGTATGCACGTGGTGCGTGCGCACGTTTCCTTTATTTTATTTTCTTAACTCGAATTCAATATCCATACAAAGTTGTTAGCTTTTAAAGTTTTTCAAAGAAGTTGAAAGGACTTTATTTTTTTTGTTAAGCTTTCGAAGTATACACGTGGTGATGCCATACCTTATGAGGTAAAGTAGTTTTGTACTGGTTGGAGGAAACGTTGATAAATAGTTGAACCACGTTTAGAAAAAGAAAATTTCTTCATAAAAATAAATGTAAAAATTCACTTAAACAATCTAATTTGATTTTTTGAATTGTTGTCTAAAATTGATTTTGGACTAGATTTAGCCTTAGTTTGAAGAGCAATTGGATATTTTTAAACGAATTAAAATTAATTAACGGATTTTTTCGTTACCAATCAAAATATACTTTTTGAGACTCTAGCTCATTGGCGTTGGATGCCATCTTCGAAAACAGCCAGTATCATAGAACTTAAAAAATAATAAGCGTACATATAAAAGTAAGGACGTCAATTGGGGAAATTGTCAAAAAGTATTAAACTCATACTATACCCAGGTGTATCAAGTATTGAGAACCAGTGGCAATATTGCCAAACATTCATCAGTGATGTTGCTTCTGAAGTTCTAGGTGTCACACAATAACCACAACAAAACCCCTAGTATGACGATGAATGCCCTCAGGCGCATGCAGCTAGGCAAGATGCATACAAATTGGCGCTGCAAAGACGTGAGACGACTAGTTCTCCCCGCGAGTTTAACAGGACAAAAGAGAGAGAGAGCAACCCCGGGTTCTTAGAAGGAAAATGGGGGACCATGAGAACCGTTCGATCGAGAATTACAGGGATGTCATAGCAATTTTTTTTTTTATAATATATGCACGCGCTCAAGGGGATTTTTGGTTTACCCTTTATATGTATCAACACAGCGCTGGCGTGAAGGATAGGATAGGATGGTGTGTGTGGCGCGAGGTACTGAGACTGAAGGTGGTGGTTGTCTCAGATTATATCTCCAGGGTTGGCGGCTGGGCTAAAGCGGAGAAATTGCCGTGTCTTATATCTATGACCCTTTATAATTCGCATTATTTTGTTCATTGTCATATTTGTTGGGCATACTAGTATTTACTCAATCACATGTTGTTAGTGTTATGCCTGAACAACATGCAATGAGTAAACCAGCGGCCCAACAATGATCAATGATAATGGAAAAAAACAAGACATAGAACTACGGCTGGGATCGTAAACGAAGTGCATTCAAAGCTGAAAACATAGAAAGATTACTTCTCTCAACTCTATGAGAGAGATAACGGACTGCTAGACATATAGTACCATTTGACTTAAGTGCCTCAGACCAACATTTACGCCCACTGCACTTAGAAACGAAGTGAAAGTAGCTAAGTCTAAGCTTAAGTCCAACAAAATTGCTGGAGCTGACAGCCTCGTTGTTCAAAGTACTGAGGCGGTTGGGTCATGTAAAACAAATGGACGCCAAAGCTCCGGAGTGGAAAGTTCAATTCAACAAGGTACGGTGCAGCAGATGATTGAGTCAGGGAGCAGAAAAACTGAGGACTTCTAGCAGGATCGAGCTGAATTTGTTTGAGGACTTGATCCGTAAGTACCTATCTAAGCAAAACAAGTTAAAAGAAGCTTGAACTAAAAAACAAATACAACATTTGATATTAAAAGAAAACACAAAACATTCATTGATAAAAAAAAACCAAAAATTATTAGAAGAGTCTTAAAAATACCTCACACGACTGGATCGCAGGAAGTTGTTCCTATGTTGAAGTACATTAGAATCAACAAAGAAAAATACAAAAACAAGAATGGCGCATAGAAAAAAATATGAAAAACTGAAGATGCCATATGGAAAAAATAAGAATTAAAAAAAAATTACTATTTATTTTATTTAGTATTTTTAGAAATAAAAAATTGGTATGCAAGTTTATAGTATTTAATAATTCACATTTAATAAAAAAAATTTCAACAAAACAGATTGTTCATCAGTTTTCAAAATATTGAATTTTGAAAAAAAAAATCATTTTTTTTCCAATAATTTTTGAAAAAATTTTTTTTTTTCACCAAATAATTTTAATTACTTACAAAAAACCCACAGAAAAAAATTGCATCAACATCAAAATCCATAGAGCCTTTTTCGAGATTAATAATAAGTTTTGTTTTAAAAAATTGTTCCACAATGCAAATGTAGAGGAAAGTATCTCAAAAACGATTCCAAGAATTTGTTAAAAAGTTTTGGGGTTATCTACCTATCAGAGGGTGTTATAATTTTTGCAAATGACGGCCGCATGCATTTTTATAAACACCAGCGCAGCGGTTTGATACTTAAAACTAGTTTTTAAAACTACCCTTAATTTTTTTTTTGCTGTGTAATCGTAGGATTCTGAGATTTTCAAAAATTGAAGATCAAAGAAAAAAATCCTATATTTTAATCAAAACCCTTTATTTCGGTAAATAGGGTCGCACAGAAATAACAAAAAAAAAATCTGCGTTGAATGAGATATAAAATAGTAAATTTTAAAAAGCTTAAAAAAAACACACACTCAATATATGTACCTAAAAAGGTGAATATCAGAGGCTTTGACTTATAGTCAAAGTAAGTCGCAAAACTTACATGTAGGTACAGGTACGAATATTATGTAAAATTGTTCTCTTAATTAATCAAACATAAAAAAGGTATTCCAATCGTATTCCAAGTCCCTAATCTCATAATATATGTAGGCAATAATTTTATAGCTGATTAAATTTTGAACATGTTTTGTTTTTGTCATTTTATATAACCAAACTGTCAATAATTCAATCGGATTTGTTAAGTCAATACAAATACTAACTAATTTACATTCAATTACTATAAATAATATTTTTTTTTTAATTTAGGTATATCTGTTTTTTTTTTTGTATAAAAACAATAAACAAACTCACTATCTAGTATTATAATGATTCAATTGACAAACAACACAAAATAAATGGTTCTCGCTTGCGCGAGAAAACCAGAAACTGGTTAGCAAATTAAAACAAATAGAGGAGAAAAAAAAACTTCTTATTCATACATATTTATATCAGCGCGCGCTTATCAGAAATTTGTCAGAAAAGCAAATCATATATAAATTTATTCAATTCTTAATTATTTATGAATTATTTAGTAAACAGTAGTATATATTTGTTTTAGAACAACACAGAGGCTAGCTTTTATTTATTGTTGTAGGTATTGAATAAATCTTCGTTATTAAAAAAAGTTAAAACAAAAAATATGTTATATATAGTAATAACGACATGTCAATGAATCAGAACAAAAATTATTAAACAATTGTTAAATAAATTGAGAAAAACGCTATTAAATTGTGATGTTCAATTATTTTTAATAAATAATAATTTAAAGTCTTTATTTATAAAGTTGCTTTATTTTGTGTGTATGTTGATTTGAGGTTGGTCAATAATTTTGTTAAAGATGTTTAATAAGTTTAGTTCTAATTATATCATAAAAAATAGAAAAAAAGCAAAATATAAATATCAAAACACTTAAGCTTATAATAACATCAAAGTAATAAAGTGTTACATACCTTGTATGCGAATGTCTTTTTTTAACTTTCATAAGTTCAGTTTTATTGTTTAGATGTTGAATTTCGTCATCCATCTTACTGACTAGTAAACAACTTTAATTTAAATAATTCTAACTTCTAAAAAATTCTACACAAAACTATAAACTTAAAATTTGGAAAAAAATTTATTTGTTTCGATAAAATAGGTACTTGCCGTAAAACGTGTTTTTTTCTTTTAATAATCACCGTTTCTTGATTTTGTTATATCGTAAAAATTATTCGAAACAAATTAATCTCTGTCGAAGTTTTAAGAGTCATTCTTTTAGGGGTTATTGCACATCATGTGTAAATATTTTAAGGGTAAGTTGTATATTTAAAAAAAAAAAAATGGAAAATGATGGAAGTTAGTTTATAAACTGTAAATTCTCGAAACGTTGAAATTCTAAAATTAACCAGTTAGACCTAAACCATATATTAAGAGTACATTGCCATGGCCCGGTCCGATGCCAAGGATTAGGTATTTGAATAAATTTTACGTTAAATTTAAATTTCCACTTAATTGTTTCAACAAATTTTCTTTTTTTTTGGATAAATATTTTCTTGTTTTTGAAAATATATTTTCTTTTTGCAGTTTTTTTTTTGAGAAAACTTTTTTCGCCTTTTTTCCATTTTTTTTAGGACGAATATTTTTTTTGAATTTTTTTTTCACAACTTATTTTATTCTGACTTTTGTTTAACAATTGTTTTTTTTTGACAAACTCTTTTTCACAACTACTTTTCTGACAATTTCTCCACTTTGTTGTTCTTTGACAACTTTTTTCACAAAACATGAAGACTGAAGACATTTTTTTGACATTATTTTTTTACAATTTGTTTTTAATCATAATTTTTAAAAATAATTAAACTTTTAACATTAATTTTGAGTTTTTTTTAAACTTTCTTTCCAACTTTTTTTTTGATAAAATTCAATTTTTTGATAAATTTTTTTCATTATTATTTTTAATTATTAATTAAAAATAACTCTATGGAAAATTATTGCAAAAATATGCAAGCGATTACACATTTTTCGAATTTTTTAAAGAATTTAAAATACAAATCTTATAAATTTTTTGCCAAAAAAAATGTACCTATATGTATTTTTAGCCTTCATTGACCTAAAATTAGTAGGCAGTTATAACTATGACCCTCGGGTTTCGTAATCGTATTCTTTGAAAATGACTGTAACGAGTAATTGCGTTTGCTTCATTGAAATGTGTAAGTTTAAAAATTTTCTTGAATTCGTATAACTACGAAAAAAAAAAATAATTAATGAGTAAACTAAATTGTTGGACATACTCAATGAAACTAATTGAGTATGTCATCAAAATTAATATTAACAAGCATACTTTTATAAAATGACCTACATGAGTTTTTGATACATTAAAGCAAGGAATTCTAAGTTTACGTAATGCACTTTAAGGTTTTGTGACTTAAAATACATTTTCTTTTTGAAATTTTTAATAAACCATTAATTTTACTACCTTCGAAGCCATAAAATTAATATTAAAAAATGTCTGATAAAGTTTTGACTGGAGAGAGAACTTACTACCAAAAGCATCTGAAAGAATTAGTGGCTGGTTGCGCCAAACGCTTTTTTAAATTAAACAGACTTTTAAGTGTTTCTTTAAAAATTTAAAAACCTGTTACATATTGCTATTGCTTAACATAAATCAATTAAAATCTACTTTAAAAATGGAATTATTACATCAATAATTAATTTAATTATTTTTTCAATAATTAAATTCAATTAGAATTTAATACCTTTACTATTTGTTTAAATGGTCTAACCAAGTTAACCGCACTGTTTTGATTGCATTATTATACATTTATAAAAGTTACAAGCTTGTTAAAAATGTTAAAACTCCGCCTTCTGAATAAATTTTAATCAACATTGAAGCAATCTTATAAATGTTTTTTTTTTTTAATTTTGTATTCTATTTAATAAGGATAGTTAAATGCAAACTAGACAAAATTGGATAGATATTGTAATGTGTGACAAATAGAAGGGGTGTGTTTTCTATTAGATTTTTGGTTAAATAAATTTTAAACTTACCTTAAGTTGTTAAGGAGTGGTAACACCTTAAGACCTGTGAAGTAAAGAAGATAATAATTTTAATTTATTTAAAGTTTTTGAATTGATATAAATATATTTAAAATAAACTCAATGTAAAGTTATCTCTACAATTTTTATTTCTACAATATCGTTTGTTTTTAATTTTTGATTACTTTTTTATCTCGACCGTTTCGATTTCCTTAGAATTTTACTCAAATGTCAACATTTATCGATGGAAAAAATGAATTACTCATAAGTGGTATTTTTTTGGGATTTTATATATTCAAGAAACATATATTTATGTATGTCTTTATATAGCATATAATTCAAGTTTAGTTTTTGCCCAAATGTATATCTTTCCTCGCAGTTTAAAATACAAAAATTGATTTTCGGCCATAAAACAAAGAACGAAAGTGAAAGGGTGTGTTCGTAGACTTAAGTTAAATTGGTCAGTTCTTGAAATTTACAATATATAAGATAATTTTTCGTTGCTGTAAGCTACGGAGGCCACGCATAGAAAAAGAGATAAGAATAGGATAAATCCGGAAAAAGTGCAATTAAAAAACCTCTGCAAAAAGGTGATAATAGGGCTTTGGGATACAATTAAGTACGAAATATTCTGTTAACGTCAAAATTAAGTTCGTCATCCATTTGTCAAGCTACAAACTGTCAAATTTCTTTGAATAACTAATAACTTTACACTGACGTCAAAAACATTCACATAATGACCATATTCTATAAATGTAGCAATCGAGACTCGTGAAACCCAAAAACGTCAAATCTCTATCCAGAGTATAATCTGAACTGCCATATGTTGTATTTGTATTTCATATAAAATCTTACTATACTATGGATAGCTTTCCCAAAAAAACACGACTATTGTGTTAATACTCAGTGGGAAAATATGGAGGGGCTTTTCACAGAAGTTTGACATCCCTTATATTTTGCTCTTTCACTTGCACTGATGAAACTTTGTCGTTCAGTTAAACAAAAACAGATAATATAATCCAGGGACTGTTTGCAAAAATTATCAGGTTATTTAATTTTTTATGAGCATTTTAGCAAAAACTGGTTTTAGCGAATTTTGGTTTAATTGGCCTATTATTTATTTACCAAGCACCAATGACCCATTTTATGAAAAACCGGGTTTTCATTGAAAAATCTTGTTTCTCTTTTAATTCACATCGGTTTTTGTAATTTTAAATGATCGAAGCTCATAGCAATAGTGTTGTTAGTCATGGAATTTCATTGTTTGTCAACTATCAATTGACTGTCGCAACTCATAAAAAAGCAGAAGCAAAAGCACAGCAAGATGAAATGAACAAACGTGAAATCACAACGTGACCTAAAAGATAAAAGAGGAAGCAACAGAAAAACAACTCGTGTAATCAGAGTAACAGTGTTGTTTGTTTTGCCATATGTGATAATTTAAGTTAGGAACACTACTTTTTGTTCGGGTTCTCTTCTCCCTTCATACGGACATATGGTCCATGAACGCATGAACGTGCACAAAGCTTACAAACTTCATGTTATTCAAAGTGGACGGGAACCAAGAATCTTACTATGAATGTCTTTCAATTCAAATTCAGCCAGTGAAATAAAGACAGAACATGAATAAAGTGGCCCAAAAAAGTTGAAGAAAGGCTTTATCTCAAGAGAAGCTTTGTCGCCAATGTAGACACATCATCGACACAAAGTCAGATTTTGGGTTTAAAAATGTAAACTTCAATCCAAACAAAACCAAAGCCAAAAAGTTTTCAGAATTCTATTCCCTCTCAAAAAAAAGCAAAACAAATAAAATCAAAAAGATTACCACATTGGGAAAACCAAACATTTGCCAAACCCATAAAACCTTGAAATCAATATCTTCAATGCCAAATGCTGTCCCAGAAATTTAACGGCGCCCAGGAATATTGTATTGTAGGTACACACTACATTTACAACATTGCTCAGCCAAAGGCTTAGACACATTATGATGTGAATCGCCGCCGCCGTCGTTCCGCCATCATCGTCATCGTAGTAACGTCAAAAAACGTGATCACTTAAGGTTTCCTAATTGAAGTCAAATGGCGTGAAGAATGCTATATCATTCATAGCAAAGTCAAATCCAATCCTAGTGTAGGTACATTGGGGCCGCCCAGTTGATGGCTGTAGGTTGCGCAGGCGCGCATAAACATTATAGTTTTTGTCACATTGCCAAAAGGTTTCTTTCTACCATTGAAATCTTTTGTGCTCAGTCGAACTTTGGAAGGCACAGCAAGATTATTGGGCCAAAGACTTACCTACCTACTGATAACTGGGTCGTCGTCGTCGCGTCCAGTTGTTGGAATCTGAGACGGCAAAGGTTTACTCACCTACTCTCATGTAGCATACATTTTTTTTTCCAACGGAGATCGTATAAGTTCAAAGATTGACACGATTGTGCGATACAATAAAACAGCCAGCGGGCTACAGCTACATCAGCATGCGGCCCGGCCCAAAGTAATTTATTCTGTTAGGAGGGTAACTAAATAGTTTGAATAATGCGGACAGCTCTACGGGTTCGAGTTTGAGTTCGACATCATGGAGGACTTGGGAGAATATTGTATTCCGTTCAATCGTTTGACGTTAATTGTAATCACAGTGTTTATGATTTAATTTAACTGAAAAATGTAGCTAATTAGCTTGTGATGGATTACGAAGAGTTTATCTATTCGATCTGTGGTGAGTTTGTCTTAAAGTAGCCATCAGGTAAGTTATAACAAATTGCTGAACAGGTTCCTGTTCCATGAAGATTTATGATTAATCGAAACTAATTGTAATTAAATGTGCAAATGAAAAATATCTAAATAGTACGTACATAGGTACGCTTGTTTGTTGGATTTATTTACATAGCTATCTGCTTTTAGAGCATGCTGCATGATAGCAAAGTTTTTGCAAATGTTAAATGTCATATAAGACATTTATATAATAATTATTTATGTACTTGTATAATTTATTCAGTGTGATTGACAGTTCATGTCGTGAGTATGGGGAAAAATTAATAAGGGTACGTAATTTGTTATACATACCTATAAAAGAAAATGGCGCAGAATTTGTTTTTAAGGAAAGACGTGAGACAGAATAGTTTTGTGTTGGCTTAGAGAACTAGAACTTGTTTAGGGTACAAACACATGTGTCTAAGAATGATAGTTTAAAATAATGATGCTTTTGATAATGAGCAGGACATATTTTTCATATCATGCTTTGGTTACTTTCATTTTGGCAAGAGTACGATAACTCAGGCGACAAAGTTTAATAACGAATTTGTATAGAACAGCTAAAAACAAGCATTTTTGATATGGGAGGGGGGTCTATCTCTCCCCGTTTAGGCGGTAGTGGCAATTTAAAAAATATGTACGTTAAATAGAAAAAAATTATTAAAAAATAACGGTAATACTCACAATTAAATATTATACGTTTTTTTAAAGCCAACATTCTATTCTATTAGCCAGTTTTTAAATCAAGTCAAAACTATGCATAGTTTTTGAAAAAAATTGTTTTAAACTCAAAAGTTGGGCAAAAAAAAGGTTTAAAGTGTAATTTTTCAAAACTTTAAGATTATTTGCTGTTGTTTTTTTTTTTAGAATTTATTGCTCTTATTTGTTTTTGATAAAAAAAATTGAAAACTGGATGATTTTCTGTCTTCTAGTTCTTGAGAAAATTGAAAATTACCAAAAAAAAATATTTTAATTAAATTATTTTTTCCTTGCTTGAGTATTTGCGTAGTCTTATTTTGATAGTTATAATCGAATATGCATTGAGATATACCTAGGATAAATTAATTTTTCCTAAATCCAGCTTATTTAAATGCAAAAGAAACTTTGCATGCACCCCACCTTGTACCCACCCCACCTCGCACCTACCCCAAATCCTACAGTGGGCCCAAGCAGAGGGGTTGCAGGGGGGCAGCATGTCCCCCCATACACAACCCACTGTTGCATGCACACTAACTCGCACACACCCCACAGTTGCATATACCCAAACTCGTGTTCTACAAAAATCCGTTATCATTTCTCGGCGCCCCGGTTATCATACTCTTGCCTAAAAAATATCGAAATCAAGATAATGGTCAGACTTGTCATAACGATTACATAGAACGGGAAAAAGTGGGTCCCCAATTACGTCAGGTCGTCGTTTTCTCGGTCAATTGGTCTATCAGACTATTTGTCTGTACCTCGACAACAGCATAAACTAGAGCGTTTTTCTTCAAACCTGGAACTTAAGGTTTTTAGGTAATTTCCTAGAGGGGAAATTCATTTTTTAGCTCCAAAAATAACGGACCTGTCATATAACCAGTAAAACAAAACAGATTTATCTGAAGAACGGCTCTTACGATTTTTATGACATTTTTTAATCCGGATTTTGTAAGTAATAAGAAATATTTGGCTAAAAAATATTTTTCAAAAAAATTTATTAACGGTACGGTATTTTTGGTTTTCGATTTTTCATGAACGGTTCCACGGATTGTGATCAAAATTTGTATGAAAGAGCTCCCATATAATCTTAATAATTTTGAAAGCGGGAATGTCTTTAAGATTATTAAATGTTAAAACTTCCAAACCAATTTTTTTTATAAAAATATTTTTTTAAATTTTATGTACAATTATTTTTTGAAACAACGACTGCAACGATTTTGAAATTTATTTTTCAAAAATTCCTATTTTTATGATGCATCCTTAGCTTTGAGCTCAAAGTTTGAAGAAAATCGATCGAGAGAAGTTAAAATTGTTCGTCGAGGTCGATATATGTAGTCAGACCGACCGACAGAATTTCGCATTTTCTTTCATCGTAATGTCAATTTCTTTTTACGAATCAAAAACTTTACCTACCTGCCTTAAGTAAAAGTCGCGAGTAAAAATGAATATTATGATCCGCCCTATACATAAATACACTGCTCGTCACTAAATTGAGACCAGTCTTTATACAACTTTTTTTTTTGCGATTTGTGAAGGTCCAATTATTCCTATAGTGTGTGTGGGGGGGGGGGGGAGGTGGGTAGTATTTGCATACATACTTCACTTTTGCATTTGAAGAATTTTAGTTTAAAGAAACTTTTTTATATCTCAATCTACATACATTCAATTATTAAAAAAATTGGGATCTAGTTCATTTGGATTCCTTTCATATTGAACTAAGTTCCAAGTGAACCGACTCCCAAAGTTATGAATGTCCAACAGAATTTGAATTTTTCAATTCATGATAATGGTTTAGTGGAAACCAATGTCGAGCTAATCCAAAGAGTGAGATGAGTCACTTTTCATTCAAAATCAATTTAGCTAATAAGAGTGAGTGAATGATTTGATCTTCGATTTTGTTTTTAATATTTTTGTTGCTTTAATTTTTTTTCTTAATTTAATCTTACTCTTCTCTTTCATTTTCAATAAATAGCTACATATAAAGCTTTTGGAGATGACCAAAATAGCTTAATCTCAACACTCTGAGTACTATTTTTAGTGTGTCTCTTATGATATTGGAATTACAATATTTCTAAATTCAAAGCGATCAAATGACGTGAATAAATTTTTTCCACAATGAACAATAATTCATAATTCTACACTTATTGCTGACGTCATAAAAAAAAAAAAATGATCCAAGAAAATAAAACTGAATTTGGTTAACTTATCTTTCGATTCCAGTCGTCAAATATTTAATTCAATTCCTTCTATAGACATCCAAGCCTTAATTAGTAAGTAGAAAGAAATGGAATTTTACAGAAATAAAAAAAAAAAAACACAAACTCTATTACTTGAATATCAATGGAGAAAAATGTCATAAAGCAAATCAAACAAAGAGCAAAATAAAAAAAGGCAAATCGAACATCAAATATTCCAAATACAGATTCACCTGCGCAAGTTGCTATATAACTTACTAGCGGGCGTTTGCATCAGAAAAAGCTATAAATTATAAAAAGATGGCGCCAATCGAACTATGAGTATTTTTTAAGTTTTTTTTTTTCTCTATAAGATTTGATGTAAACTACGTGGAAACTCCTCTGCAAAATTTCATTGTCAAGTTTTGCAATTCGAATAAATTACATCACTCAAAAACTTAAGGTTATAAGATTGCAGATTTAATTTTATTTCTCAAATGTTCGATGTAAAAAGTGTTTCATAATTATAACATTAAATTGACAGTTTGATTTTTTTAATTCCCTCCAAATTACAATTTATTTAAAGGTTTTTTTTTGTCTTAACTTACCAATGAACTCATTTCGTATTCTGATTCGATCTTGTAAGTTAGCCGCTGAAATAATCACGCAATTAATAAAAGCCAGCAGAGCCACTTGATATTCAATATTTGTCGCTTTTTCTAGTTCGTTGATCACTATTTTGAACCTATATCGTTCGTTTTTGAGATTCTTGAAATGAAACAAAAATAAAAAAAGAGGGTTAAAATTATGTTTAATTGCAGTCGTGAGCAATTTCTGAGTGGACGGACGCATCGTCTTACCTTATAAAATTCTAATGTTTCTATCGCTCGAGAATAGCCTTCTGAATTGTAAGCACATAGGGCTGACAGCAGTTCGAAAACTTGCTTCTTTACTGTGGTATTATTGGTGTCTAGGGCTGCGCCTAATTTGGAAACATATTCACGATTCTCGACAATATAGTCTAATCCGATTCGTGAGTCCATTCTGGGCAGAGTCATTTTGTTCAATCTTCTAAAGTTTAGGATTCGTATGTATTATGTGACTTGAGGCAATGATTAGATGGATTCGATTATGTGTAGAAGTATAGATCCATCAACAAATCGATTTTATATTCTTTCAGTGATGCGTATGTGATCTGTAATAAAAATTAATTGTTGTAAATGATATTTAGAACTTTCGTGGTTAAAATAATAATTATATTGGGAGGTAGGTATATATAATATTTTTTTTTTAATTGTCATTAAGTCTATCTTAAATAGATAATTAATTTTGTAGCTTTAGTTTCACAATCGTACACTTAAGAAACTGTTCGTATAAATATGATGTTTTTATCTACCAAACTGTGTGGTAGGTGAAAAGTTTAAAATTATGCATAGCTGCATATATTTTTAAATTGTTGTTGTATACGTACTTTTCGTTTTCTAAGAAAACTTCTTCCCTGTATGCTTAGTAAAGTCATATTAATCTAAATACATACATATACCCGATTTGTTTAACGAAAGACAGGTAAGTTGATTTTCACGGCTATAGGTTTAAAGCTCTCCAAAACGAAAGCGAAACGGTTTTTTGATAATTTCCCTAGAGGCGAAATTGAGTTTTTTTCTCCAAAAATATAACGATATTGATAAATTTTTTTTTGGGGTTTTTGAACAAAAATTATTTGGCGAACATTTTTTTTTAAAAGACTAATTTTAACGGTATCTGTCATAGAATTTTTTGGATTTTTGGTGTTTCTCATAAGTGATTTGATGGACTACAATCATTTTTTTTATGAAAAAGGTCTCATGGTGAAAATTTTCAAAAAAAAAATATTTTTTTGTATTTTTGAGAAATTTTTTTGGAAACTCAATATTTTGAAACAGGGTGTTTAAATTCCAAGAATGTAGAATAAATGCATGAGTTCTAAAATGTTCCAAATGCAATTACTTGATTGAAATATTTTAAAAGTAAAAAAAGTTGGCGATCGCAATCTTTCTCAAGTAAAAGAAAGCTAAAAGTTTGAAGTCGAAGTTAAAAAAGAATGATTGAATGAATGCAATCTTTTAATTAAAGTTACTAAAGATTGTCCCAAAATATTGGAATTTGTTTGTTGTGGAATTTGTTCAAACTCTGTTTTATACCTCTTAATTACAGCTCTTTTTCCAACCTAGAGAGCAAATCATTTTTTTTAGCTCTAAGAAAACGGCATCTGTTATATAACCATTAAGAAAAAACTTATTTATCTCAGAAAACCGCTCGAACAGTTTTGATGACATTTTTTCTGTATTGTAAGTAAATTGACTTTTTGTAATATTTTTTTTCCAAAAAAATTGTTAAAAATTAACGGTATTTTGATTTGCTCAAAAAATGTTCTACGGATTTCCACATATTCTATCTGAAAATGTGATTGCTCTCTTCATCACCATCGTAGAAGGTTAAAGTTGGAGGACGGAATTTTTATATACGTAGTTTAAGTTCCCATCTGTCTTGGTCTGCCCAAAAATAGGTTTTTTGCGTGCAAGTCTATTTTTTAAATCTCCATTCAATCTTCCTTGTGTGAAGTACTTCCGCTAAGGGTGCAATATCAATACCCCCTGCGGTCGAGTTCTTAATTAAATTCTTCGTGTCTCATAGGTAATGTGTCCACCCAATGGAACTTCTGAGAACTGCTTCAGGTTGAAGGCCTGGGATTTTGAGCCGCAAAAGATAACTATATTGGTCCGACTAAGCGATATTGGTTCGAATTTTGATTTTAATGGCGTTGGAGCGACTAAAATTTCGAAAACTACACGACTTACCATACCACAGTCTTTTGCGCATTTGCAAGAAAGGATTTAGTGTACATATATAGTGTTTTTGTTTAGAGGTATAGAACTTTAGCGATGAAGTTCATTATTGGTTGAATGTCTACATCAATAAAACAAACTGCCGTATTTGGAGTGAAGATAAGTCACAAGTGCATGTTGAGGCACAGTTACATCCAGAAAATCTGACTGCAAACTGAAATCATTGGTCCGTACTTCTTTGAAAACAGTGCTGGAACGTTACTGGCAATGGTGACCGCTATAGAGTCATGGTTACTGACTTTTTGTTCCTCAACAAGACGACTCAACAGTTCAACATGTCATACAGCTCGTGCCACAATTGATTTATTGAAGGAAACGTTTTTGAACCATAGTTTCGGACCCGTGAATTGGCCCGCAAGATCGAGCGATCTTACGCCGCTAGACTATTTTCTGTGGGGATATGTGAAGTCGCTAAAACACCCTTAATAAGGTTCTTCGATCACCGATCTTTCCGCAAAATGATGGAAGTAAACCAAGTTGACCCTTACTTTTTCTAATGATTGTCCAAATCAAATGAATTGCAAAAATACTGCAGTCTATGAAAGACTTGTGAATAAAGAACAAGCATAACCCTATAGTTTCGAAAATAACTTTCCTATTCTTAAAATACATTTAGGGTTACCGTTTACAAATTTTTCCCCCGAAATTTCTCCCTTTTTTGAACACATATTAAAACACCAAAACTTTGCCACTGCACCTTGTAAGCTCGTTTTTAAAGTACTAAAATGGCACGTTTATTCAGATACGTGTAAGTTGTGTGTGCAAAAAACGAAATTGAAGAGGTGTAATCTTTCACATTTTTCAATGCAATTGAATTTAACTTTCAACACTTTAAATGTCCGTTACGTGATCCTGTTAATTCGTTGGAAATTGTTATCAATTGTAAAATGTCAAAAAGAAAAAAAATATGAAATACTGGAGGATGCAGACAAAATTCTCCAATCATTTATGTATGAAGGTTCGTTTCATATTCAATTATTATTTTTTTGCTGTTAAGGAGGACAATGATCTTTTTTTTTTTTGAATTTAAATTGTGATGCATAATCAAAATTGTATTTGTAAGATATAGTATATTTTCGGCAATGCGGATGCACACGCATTCAATTAAGACACTAACCGCCTCCCAACAATATTTTCGAGAATCTTAATTTACAGATTCAAGTGTTTGTTCTGCGTTCAATTCAAAAAAAAAAAAAATTGAAAAGCAGACAAGAAGTCGGCGGTGGCGGCAGCGTTCTCCAATGATGAAGGAGAAGGGTGAGGGGTTAAGATGAAGCATTATCGATAATCACTTAAAAAGTCGGGTGTTGCTTATACGCTTATTAAGTGGACACGAATGCAAATTATCTGATTGAGCTATTCAAATTTTTTTTCAAAAGTGGATATAATATTCTCCCTCTCTACTCCCCCACTTACATATATTTAAAATTTACAAAAAAAAAAACAATCTTAACAACTCCAAGATTGAATTGTTCGATTTTATATGGATGAACATATGTATATTTTATAGCTTTCCAGTTTAGCACTGAATATTCATGGCGCCACATTTTTTGTGATAACTTTGTTTAAGGTTTGAAAACACAATTATGTGTGGCTTCTTAAAAGATACGTTATGTTAAGTGACACTTAGATCAGTGCTGATTATGCATGCACGCATTTTATGAGTTTCCCTAGTGCCCATAATGGTCACAAGCCAAAGCCTGATCAACACGTTTAGATCATTTGGCAAGAAGCGCTCTGAACATTTAGAAAACATCGAAAGCCGTTAAATGATAAAAAATTTTACTTCCCATATCCCAAATGAATGGGTGACCATATATATTCAACTGCTGTTACCCGCCCACTTCGCTGGGCACTTTATGGAATTGTATTTTTAGATCTAGACTTGAAATTTAATTGAAGTATTGTTTTGACTTACACAGATCCACAGTAAATTCAAACATACCAAAAAAAGTATTCTGGTCAAGTTTCTAAGTTTTAAAATTTATAACGCCCGCCCCCGGAAAACCCTCTGGGGGTGAAACGTCATAAAATTATTTTTACTAAATTCAAACATGCCAAAAAGAATATCCTGACTAAGTTTCATACCTATATAAGAACTGTAGTTTTAAAATTTGATTTTTTTTTAATTAACACCCCCAACCCCTCTTGAGGTGAAATTTCGTAAAATCCGTTCTTAGCTGACCTTTACTCGGTGAAAAGAGTATTCCTACCAAATTTCAAGTCTTTAGCTCTAATGGTTCCAGAGATATCGTGATGAATGACTATATATGTACGTGGAAATCTCTTATATACCTAGTCTAGCCATAAGTTCTGTTACACGATTTTAAGAGCACATTGCTCATAACTTCCACTAGGAATAGAACCGTTAACAATTTTTTCGAAACACGTGATCTTATTAGTTAAGAATGGAAGCTAGTTTGATTTCAGCTATCGATCGGTAACCATGGAGTGGGGCGTTCAAGAAAATCGAGTCGCGATAATCGCATTACATAAGTGTGGACGAAATTCGAACCAAATTTTTAAACTTTTAAAACCACTTGGTTTATCGCGAATGTTTGTGTATCGTGCCATAAAACGTTTTGATGAACTGTCAAGAGTAGAGGACAGACCAAGAAGTGGTCGTCCACGCGTCGCTCGAACGAGCGCAAAAGTTAAAGCTGTGCGAGAACGAATTCGTAGGAATCCTCTCCGGAAGCAGAAGATCATGTCCAGAGAATTGGATATATCAGCCAGATCCATGTCAAGGCTGATTCGAGATGATCTTCATATGAAAGCCTATCGTCGAGCAACAGGACATCTTCTAACTCCAAGTCTTAAAAAAATTAGACTTGAAAGAAGCAAAAAGCTTTTGCAGTGGCACGCGGTAAATGGACATCAAAACATTTTGTTTACGGATGAAAAAATTTTCACAATAGAAGAAGTTTATAATAAACAAAACGATAAGATCTATGCAACGTCTTCCAAAGAAGCTAAAAAAGTTGTTCCAAGGGTTCAGCGCGGACACCACCCTGCTTCTGTAATGGTTTGGTGGGGGGTATCCCATAAAGGTGTCACATCACTGCATTTTTGTGAAAAAGGTGTAAAAACTGGTGCAAAAGTGTATCAGGAGAATGTTCTCGAGGGTGTTGTTAAGACATTAACAAATACTCTCTTCAACGGGGAAAGATGGGTCTTCCAACAAGACTCTGCTCCAGCCCACAAGGCCAAAACCACACAAGAGTGGCTTAAAACACACATTCCTGACTTTATTGCAGCTGCAGATTGGCCTTCGGGAAGTCCAGATTTAAATCCTTTGGATTACAGTTTGTGGTCCGAACTGGAGAACATGGCCTGTAAGACTCCCCACCGAAATTTGGAAAGCCTAAAAGCTTCTTTGGTAAGAGCAGCGTCATCGATACCCATCGACACAGTGCGTGCCGCTATAGACCAATGGCCACTACGTTTGAAAGCCTGCATTAAAGCTAAAGGCGGCCATTTTGAATAAAACTTTTTTTTTTGGATAACTTATATTGTGAACTAATTTAAAAAATAAATTTGATGGTATAAAATGTACTAGATTTTTTTTTATTGCGCTCTTAAAATGTAACAGAACTTATGGCTGGACTAGGTATATTATATAATTGTGACTGTCAATTAATTATAGACAAATAATTTGCAATAAAATAAAATTGCGACTATAATTAAAGATCTAAGCTATCCTATCTCTCAAGTTGGAAAAAAGCACACATTTAAAAAAAAAACATTAAAATCAGTTAATTAGTTTAGGAATCCATCGCGGACAAACATCGTGACAGGAGATTTATATATATTAGATAGCTTTCCTGAAATCTTGCAAAAAAAAAAAACTATACAAAGCATTGCACCACGTGTTGTTGAAAAATGTTGTTGAAAAAGAAATTTCGAATTCCAACGTGGCGCCATCTAAGAGAAGTTCACAATGGTCCGACAGTTTTCTGTAAAAAATCTGATTTAAGGCGCCATCTGTTTGAGACTTATGAAACTTACGATTAATAACAAACATCAACATTGACAATCAGTTTATTGTTAATTATAAATTATTAAGACCATTAATCGAAATATAAAATATCCTATATCTCAAGTTAGACCAAATTACACATAAAATGCCAACTTTCATCGAAATCGGTTGACTTGGTGAAGAGTTCACTGGGAACATACATATGACACTGGATTTTTATATATTAAGATGATGGTAGTGAAATGCTGAGGAATTTATATCAGAAGATCTATGGACTGTCCAAACATCTATGAGGTGAAATGCAATTTTTTTTTACTAGTAAAGTTATTAAGCTCATAGAAAATAAATAGAAAACCAATTTAAACTGATTAAGAACTCAGTAAAATTGGGTCATTCTAGTTCATAATATGTTGTATGAGCGGTTTTTGAAATTGAGCAAGATAAAACGCTGGAAATGGTTTTAAAGCAAGGAATTGTACAATATTACGGTTTTTTCTTTTTCCATAACAGAGCCTGAGTTGTCAAATCTATGATTGCTTTTCTTTCTAGGTGAAAAGAGCTGAACTTTATTGTGGAGTACTGTGTTATGTGCAAATCATTTATTTAAAAACTACTCTTAATTTGGATCGGACTGAAATTTGTAGAAGGAATGGAATTTGTTTTCTTGAATGATTTTCAATTTTTCATAGACGCGGCTTTAAATTAAATTTTAGAATATAGACAGCAATTTTTAATTTTTTACGGTTATGCCGAATACTACCCACGGGGTTGTGTCAAAAATTATATATAGGTACATTTAAGCAAAGCTTTTTTTTATTTACCAAATTGGTTTGAGACAATGTTTTTTGCCAAATCTTTTTTTGCATATATTTTTCAAATATTCAAACATAACGAATATTTTTTACGAATGTTTGTAGATGAATTTAGTTGATTTTTAGAACTTTGAGTGACATTAGGAAACCGCCAGATATTACATTTTTGTTGGTTTATTCCAAATGAGCATCACTGAATTATGGAAAGGTCTTAAAGTTCTAAAAATCAAATTCTGAAAGACAGTTGTTAAAAATGTTGCGAACAAACAAATTCTTGTTTACCAATATCATTATTACTTTACTTGAACCTGAATAGTCTTGATATTGATCGCCAATGTGATCACTCTGATAATAGGTAAGCGAGAGCGGAAAGAATGAATTTTTAAATACAGAATTTTGTTCATGCGATATTTTGTACAGCTATGCAAAATTGAATTTTGACATGCAGAATTTTGAAAAAAATAAATATGACTCATACTGAATTTGGACCCCAATCCAAATTAAACCCTTGTGCAATTCACGTGGATCCAAGCGAATTAAACGTGATTGGAAATTTGGTTTTACTAATGTCAATCTACAAAATCAACAATAATAAATCACTGAGAGAGTAATTTAAAGAGTAGATGGTCACCTTAGCCATATCAAGTAGATAGAAAATAAAAAATTTGTTTTGCGTCGCTGGTAATACTTTAATGATTATGGAAAATGGATAGTAATTTAAAGCTATAAAATCAGACAGTAATAATGGGGCGGATGTTTAGCACTCTATACAAAAAAGACTTTTAAAATACCTACAATAATTAAAACACTATCAAGGAAAAATATAATTGGCTTAAAAGTAAGGGCCTAAAAATGATATTTTGCATTAGACTCCAAAGATATACACCAACATAATAATATATTATGTTGTCATTAAAGTTACAAAATTACATACAAAACGTACAATATTTTTCATCAATTATTTTTTCATGTCAATTTATTAGGTGGCAGCCGTATTTTAGTTCCCCAGAATCGTGTTATCTCACTTTAAGTATTAAGAAAATAGTATGATTTACTTTATCGCAGAGTTTTGAGTTATTCCAGGCTCTAAGCAACAAATGACAAAAGGTACACTGTTACGTATGCTTACTTTTTTTTCTTAAATTTACTTTTCCTTTGCGTTCTTATGTTTATTTATTCATACAAAATGACATGTTTTTGACATATTATCTACCTACCTCCCTCTTTCTCTCTCTCTCTCTTTCTTTCGCTCATCAACAAGGCAGTAAATTTGGTTTAAATACAAATTCTGGTTAACCGGATTAAGAAATTGGTTTAGTTTTTTATATGGAAGTTCTTATATCAGGTTAATAAATTATTATAATAATTATTAAATTGAGTAAGAGTGTATTTTAGCTTAAAAAAAAAAATGTATAATAAAATTTATTTTTATTTTACCATTTGTTGAAGCGAAGCTTAAATATTTGTAACATATATTTTGATCATAGTAGCTTATTATAAGAATTTGAGTAAAACATAAATTATTAATTTTCGTATCAGCAAACGGCTCTTAAAGAACAATCTTTTCGTATTCACTAACTTCCGTTAGCCATTGTTGTCACTTGATTTTCAATTACACCTCACAATTAAAAAAGAATAATTTCTACCATTTAATTTCTGCAAAAATATTCTGGTCGGGCGGTGGCTCTCGAACATAAATCTATTCAAGCAGTTTTAATGGCTTATGTTTTGTATATTTTTTTTTTATTAATTCAAAACATACGCGTTCATGTATAGTTTAAGAAACGCCTATTGCTGTCATTATTATTGAAATTTAAACGTGCTGCTTCTGATTATTTTGAATTATGCATGAATTCTTAAAAAGAAAGGTGCAGTCCCAGCCAGGCACCAATAGACAGCTCATTGACATAATCTAGAAAAATTATTAAACGATCAAGAAAAGACAAAAAAAAAGCAATAACGTTGTCAGTTTATTTTAACTTCAAAAGAAATTTTAATTTTTCCACTTTTTTTTCTATTTCCATAGTACCTATAATATCTTACATAATATCGCAAAAGAAAAAGAATGAAACTGACATTAATTAAATTTTAATTAAAAAGCTTAACTTAAAATCAATTTAAGTATCGTGCATCGCACTAGAATGTTAATTAAAATCGCTTAAACAATGTTTGCGCGCGCGAATGCGTTTCACCTACTTAATGTTAAATGATTTGGCGCGGGTGTTAATGTCAATGTTATATAAGAATGCGGTAGTTTTGTTGTAAGCAAAGAAAAATAAAAAAAAATTAATGCAAAAACTGTGTTCGTATCGTAGAAAGTCCTTGAGTTAAGGAGATTGGATCAACAAAGAGGACATCGTTTTATTTTTTTTTTATTTAAAAACAAAATACCTAGATAATTGTGACGTTTGTTTTGAATAAACCGCCAAAGTTAATTTTTCTTATTAAATGAGTTATTACTTTAGTGCTTTTATAATTATAATTATTTTTATTTGTAATCAAATTGTAAATTATGGGAGTTCAGGTAAGAATGTTGTGCCGTGCCGATTGATGGTTTTTATATAGGCATGTCAAGTGCGTTATGCAAATTATACCGCCATTCTGTTTAACTATATGGCAGTTCAGCTGTCATTCTATCTGTCAAAGTTGTTTTCTTTATGATTATAGTTAATACTCTGCGAAAGATAATAATTTTGTTTATTGTGAAAAAAATAATGACCGCAATAATGTCGGCATCAAAGAACTTTGTCATCGGTAAAATATTCATATAGAAGCTGTTTTTATTTGTATTTAACACAAAAATGCCCATATTTCTGCTTTATGCATGTTGAATATAAAATTTGTTTTAGATGTAATCAAATTCTTATAATCATCGGTAAGATGAGGAGATTATTACTGTGATGACAGTTCCTTAGCTTTGGTATACTTCAATAGATTTATAAAATAAAGTACGTTATCAGAGATATTCCTCAAGTGGTTTTTGTTCAACTTTTTTAGTGTGAAAAGGAAAATATGCAGGTGTAAGAGGTGTTAAGAAAAGAAGATAATGATTTCACATGCGATTTTGAAATTTATGGTCAGTTGCACCAACATCCACTTAAACTAATTTTTGTTTAGCTTGATAAATTTGTGAGATGTAAACTTCCCTGAAATGTTGGAAGGCCACACAATCCTGCTGATCATTGTTTCAAATAATAAATGTGTTAATACTCAGTGGGATGGTGTATTTTCGTTGAAACTTGCTTTTAAAATTCATCGAAAGGAAAAGGCCACTTTAGTTTATTGGTTCGTTTAAAGACTTTCAGGACTAAAATTGTTTGAAGCAACCACTAAATATCGAGGCAAAAATATTTAAAAGTGTTTCGTACTTTTATTATTTAATATATCTCTTTGTTTTGAAAAAAAAATGAGTGTCGCTTTTAAAACCCATATTTACTAAAAATGTAGTTATGGCCGGTTGCACGAATTACTTTAACTATTTCTCGCTTCGATAAATTTTAAAATGACATTCATCGGTTGCAGCAACAAGTTTTTTAGTTCTAAAAAGCCAATGAAATTTCCCCAGCGGTATAGTGTGGAAAGGGTTTAAACTGAAGTTTGACATCTCTCATGTTGGTAACTTATTCGAATTCTGAAATTTGTTCGTTCAGTTTAAAAAATATAAAATCCAAGGATGGTGCGTAAACATGAAGGAAATTGGGGCAATGCAGCTAAATTTATCATCGATACATTTTACTAACAATTTATCAACAAATGGTTTTATTGAGTTTTGGTGCAAATGGGAATTGCATCACTAATATTCTGAATGAACCACTTTGTATTTATCAACATATTTTAGGCTTTCAGATTTGAATTGCGAACCGAAATAGAAAAGTCATACATTTGACTTGCACACTTTAAGGAGTTATTGCATCGTGTTATTATTCCTTAAAATGTAAATATTTAAAATTATTCTCTCATACGTGACTCTAGTCTGAACGTTATGTGCAGTGTTTAAATCAACAGATTTTTATTAATGAACATATTCTTGTGTTTCTTTCATATATATTAATCCAATGAGAGTTTAATTAATATATAAAATTAGAAGGTACATTTAAATTCACATTAAAGATCTTAGAACAAGGTATAGCTACTTAACGATCGATCGTGCTAATATTTGCGTGATCAAATGCAACTGACCGCATTAAAAAGCTTCTATCACAAATCACTTTCCTCTCATCGGAAATCACAACACGTGTACGACCTTTGTACCTATTAGCTGCAGCGGGTATAAAAACATTTCCTGTTCTTTATAATGTTGTGTATCATTTCATATATATTCATTTTGAGGTTATCCTCTATTATCATAATTCCAAAACAACCTAGAAATGACCTTAAAATGCGTGTGTGCTTTCACAAAAAAAAAAATCGATTACAAAAACAAAAAGTAACTTCACAAATAAACAGGTGCTTGCTCACAAGCTTACACCTGAAAACAAAAAAAATAAAAGTCGGTCGTAATATTTTTTACCTCGATAAAGAACAATTGAACGCCTGACCGAGCATTCAAAATCTATATCTTCTATATCTCGTCAACCAATATTGACAATAATGATCGATGTTGACGGACGGAACTATCAAATAATTCAATCGAATCGAACGCTGAAAAGTAGCTAGAAGAAAAAAAGTAATTTTTTTTGTAAAGGTATGTCTTTGCCAGTATAGATGATCCGCTTGTACGATGAATAACAGTGTCGCATCGCGTCGATAGTCGTTGTTACGCGACGAGACAGTGGGACAGGTAATATCAGAAATGTGGACAATTTTTAAAATAATTCATTTTGTGAAACTCAAATCAAGTTGATGAATGCTATTCAGAAAATAGTTATTCTTCGTTGAAGCCTTGTGGGTTTGCACCGGGGAGAAGTCTTTAGTCTTTTGCTTTGGTGACGTAATGACGTAGATAGTATGATGGATGGAGTGGACGTTATAACTAGTACTGAGATCGAAAAAGCTGATCTAAGAAATAATTTTTGAAAGCTTTGGATGTTGTCTTGAGATTTTGCTTAAACTTTTTGTCACGATTAAATAATGAAATACAGTTGGCG
The DNA here is from genome assembly GCA_958431115.1 of Syrphus vitripennis. Classification (NCBI taxonomy): domain Eukaryota; kingdom Metazoa; phylum Arthropoda; class Insecta; order Diptera; family Syrphidae; genus Syrphus; species Syrphus vitripennis. Next base: position 28,650,558 of record OY288110.1, read on the forward strand.
TATCAGTGATCAATTGACGCGGTTTTTAAGAAGATGTGGGTAGCGGTTTCGGTCTCGTTGTTTTTGATCGTCTTGTGAATTGTAACGAAGCATTATACGTAATTACAAGCAAGCGACTTCAGCTGCTTCTCTCTATTCAAGTTAAGCCTTAAAGATTTTAATGTTGTCTGCTATCTAATAATGTAGTTTAGTAGTATCTTCAATTTTAGACTCGAAGATAGGTAAGGTCGGCTATCTTAGACCGTAGTTGGGAGGTGGCTCCTATATTAGACTGTGAGATCTGCTATGTCAACTGTGACATTTGATTTTTCAAACTGTAAATCCACATCTGCTATTTTATATTGCAACTTGTTTATCAAAAAATCCATTAAGTGACGTCTGCTATTTCGAACTATAATTTAGTAACGCCTATTTTCTAAGATTATACTATTCTGCTATTTTAAGCAGTAATTTAGTGACGTCTGCTTTTTGAGACTGTAATCTAGGAGAATCTGCTCTTTAAGACTGTCAATTAGCGACGTTTGCTTTCTCAGAGTGAGGTGACGTCTTCTATTTCAAATCGTGTTTTTGTAAAGTCTGCTAACTCAGATTGTACTTTCGAATTTATTGACGTTTTCTTTCTTAGACTATAATTTAGTGAGATTTGCTATGAGTATCAAAACTGGGTTAATAATCTTAAATTTGCAAAAATAGATTGCCTTTGTGGTATATCCTACACCACTGTGCGGCCGGTGTGTTACATGTGATCGGTGTATTCGATGGATAAAAATTCAGAAAAAAAATCTTCGAAATAAAACTGGAGGTGGAAGTGGAGGCAGAAAGACCTAGTATACATCACTTCACTATAGCACGCCACCATCACACACTGCACCAGTACTGTGGCAATAAGCGCAAGGTCGTTGCTAAGCGTGAACGTGTGTCCGCCACCATCATGCAATGCATTACCACCAAAAGGTGTGTCACCTCACCAACGACGACGACGCGGCACACAGCCAGATATAAACAACAACAACTTTTCATAAAACTCTCGAGCTTTAACTTGTTTTCTTTTATTATTTTTTTTTTGTTGGTTGCTCGAAAACCTGCACAGATTCAGATTTACTATAGATACTTACTGAAAATGGAAAATCATTAACGATGTTGATTTGGATGTCGATGCAACGATGCGTATATTATATTTGAATACCTATATACGACCTGCTTCCCACATCTTTTTATGTTGATGACAAATTACATCGTTGTGAAACAAGACATGAAAAATAATACGAGTAAATAATACTTTTATGAATTTGGCATGACCGCTAAATCGTGGTTTATTGATGGCAATCGCAAATAAGCTACTTTATGTGATGTCTGATGAAGATGATGGTTGTTGTGAAACAAAGTGTTTCGATCTGAAGCGCCACATAGTATGCCAGGCCAGGCCAGGACAGTAAATGACATTTGTACGCTAAATTGTTTGGCAAACATTTTTTTTGTTGTTGTTGGAGGTTATAAAACGTTAGTCAAATAAGCCATTTTAATGTGCTAAATACCTAACCTATGTAATAAAAAAGGCATTGTTTTTGTCTATAAACTGTTTGTTTTGCCAGCTGTTGTTTTCTTTTTTTTTGATTTAAATAAAAACGAGAGGAATGAAGTACTCAGTTGGTGGTCAATTCGACTTAGCGATTCACAATAAGATTTTGACGTCTTAATAATCTTTCAACTGACTTTTTGTTTATTAACTTTTGAAAACAAATGCTGATATTGAATAAAAATAATTATAAGACAAATACTGTTATAACTGAAATAACATTTTGAATATCAAAATTAATTACAATATTCTCTAAATATGCCCTTCTCAGCTTAAAGAAAAGACATTTGTCACTTTTGATGTTGGCAGATTTTTAAACTTCCCTTTTGACGTTTGAAAAATAATATAATCAATTGAATAAATGCCGTTTATTTTTATATTGTAACAGCGTTCAGCAAGTAAAAAATGTCCCTTATTTAGCTATTTTGAGTTTTGCCGGAACCCGACAATTCTTTAATCCTGTATTCTCTGTTTCTCTTTCAATTCCATAAACTGCTAATAGAAGGCTTAGTAAAAATTTCAGTTTGCCAAATTATTTTGATTTGATAATACTTTACTTTGGCATACTGACGGAATTCGGAAGTTCCCCAAACATAGTGGTAAAAAGTTAAAGCTTGCTGAACACTGTCAAAGTAGAAGAATTAATGAAAAAATGAAGATATTTCCTGAAGTTTAATTGATTTTGTTGTTGTTCAAATTTAAAATTAGACAAAAGTCGTGAAAAGCCCAATAAAGATGTTTAAACATCTGTCAATGACAAAAGTGACCTACAACAGTTTGGCACATTAATGGACGATCCATACAAAGTATAAATAAAAATTGAAGTTTGTACTTAAAAGCTGCGTTTTGTTAAGAGTGCCAAAACCCACTCTGGTTATCTTTGTATAGTTTTAAAAAGAACGCGGCGGTGGAACAAATTGTCCGATCCGCCGGCTGGACCGCAATGTTTGAAGTGTCCTTTGAATCCCAAATATGCCTGTTAAAAAATGATGTTTTTGTATTATCGAACAAACTATTGATAACAAGTATAAGAATATATTGCTGACCAATCTCTATCCAGACTAAGGTAAAGAATTGAGAAATCTCTGTTAAGTAAGGTCCCAATGGGTTCTTAAGTTCACTGTGATAGTGATGATTTTGACGTTTAAAAATAAACGAAAAATGGATATATGTACGAAAAAGCCAATTTTTGTGCAAAATTCAAGGCATTTTAGTTAAAAAGCTTTATACCTCTCCGAAATCAACGCGAAACATTCTCTGATGAAGACACAACAACAATAACAACGCGTTGCTATGATTGACAACAATACATTTGGTGAACATTTCAGGTTACCAAACAAGCATTCTGTAGTTGTTTGCCTACTCATTGTCCGCGAATGTTTCGCGTTTACTTGGAAGAGTCTTTATGCGTAAAGAGATTGAACCAGCACCGCAAACAGCAATATCAACGATAATTCTTTTAAAACCAATATTAATATTAATTGACATTTTTTTTAACTAGAATCATTTTAACATAATTTTCTCAATTAAACGGAACACGCCTAAAACAGTTTGACAGTTTATTAAACTAAAAGTGACGTTAAATTTAACACGATGCTAAAATAGGGCTTTTTAGATGTTTTTTCAACTGTCAGAAAGGATAAGAACATTTATTTTTGCCTTGGCAACTTAGCGCGAACTTTATTGTTTTTGGTGCGTCCAAGTTTATTAAAAAAATAGATCGTATTCTTATAGACATAGCTTATGCAGTCGCTAAGATTTTTTGAGTATTTGTGAATATTTGTTAAAATTCAAGAATGTTAAAGTAAAATATTAAGAATATTTAGTTTCATAGCCTATATAAAATGTTGAGCCAACATTACCTTGTCTCAAGCCCTTATAATATACTATGTAATTGATCTTAAATTATTATTTTTTATCTCACCACCATCATCCAGTTTAAAATTAATTTAAACAATCTCTCTGGTGTCACTTTTTCTTCTTTAAATTCTCAAAATAATTCAAATTTGTCTCGTTGAACAGATCACTTTAATAAAAATTTAACCTTAAAAAAATAAATAAATAAACCGTTTTATTTCTGATTTCCCATCTTGAAATGCCACAGCCAATTCATTGCAATGGCATTTATGTTGCATTTATATACTGTCACCATTCTTGGGTGGTAAATTTCTACAATAATTGAACTTTATGGCGTTTAAATTACAAATGACCCAATATAATATGAATGGGAAGCATCACAATCACACTTGCAGCTACATATTTATACATTATGGACTCATTCGTGCAGGGAAGCGTGATATTTCTTTGGATTCGGATTCGTAAAGAAAAAAAGAAAAATCATTGGGATTGGGAAAATTTTCAAATTTTATTTATTAAGAGTGAATATGATGCACGTCTTGAGAGAAGCGGAGTTGGGCGATGGGGTTCCTCCCTCGAATTGTAGCTACAGCCACATTACTGATGCAGATGTATGTAGTTATCAATAAGTGGATACCTCCAATCGACCGGGGTTCGGAATTTGAAAAAAAAATGATGTTGAAGCAGATAAGAAGGTAAATATAAGTTGACTTTAAGATACATATTTGAACAAAATGTGTTACCTATGCTTATCCTAAAACGAAGTTTTCTTCACATGGTAGGATCTTTCGGTATTTCTTATAAATTTGAGTCTTGGTAATTTTGTAAAAATGTACGAAAACTTGTCAAAATTTTAAGTTTGCAAATATACAGAAGTTTAACCCAATGAGGATAACATCCACTTAGAAAGAAGTACAGCTATGTCAGATTTTTGAAAGCTACAATTTTGAATTTAAATATATTTCCATTTGATCCCGCAAAATCTGAAGTAAAGTGTGTTTTTTTAGAGGAATAAAACTATTTTAACTGGCCACCATTTTAACAGCTGTGAAGTGAATAGACTGACGCCTTAACTGACCTTCCAAACTGTGCAAACTTATCCTGATCCCGATTTCCATCAGAGAATTTATTGGTTTAGTGTCCTTACAATGTACACCTGTTGAAGCACCCAAAAAAATTGCACGTTTCAGAATTAGTTTAATTAATTTTAATCTAATTTTTAACTTATATATTTTCATGATTTTTTTTTTTGTTAAATAGTGTTTTTTTTTTCATCAAAATGTTTCTATAGTTTTGCAAATGCAAATAATTGGCCCACCCCTCTTATGCGAGAATAGATCTCAAGGAAGCGGATTTCAATAAAAAAAAAAAACGAAACGATTGGGTGGCGATATTGTCATTATGACTTATTTATGGCTTCAATCTTTAAATACGCATGCTCTGATCAGTACCCTATTTAAAAAAAAAATATAACACTTTGGTACACTTGGGCGTATACATACGTCATTTTGTTGTCAAAAATCTTATCTGGTGCCGCAAAAGAAAGAGGAGAGCAACTTCTTCGAGTTCAGCTAGTTTTGGTTTATAGCATAAATTAGTTTTAAATCTTAATACAAGTGTAACTACTTCTTTAACGAATTAGAAGAACTATCAGAACTCTCAAGCAAGAGCTTACTAAACTTCGTCAAGACCTCTAAATAGCTAGACGAACCATCGGATTTATAGGTTAACACTTCAAGAAGTTATAACACTTCAGGGTATCACAATGGATCTACATAGATCTAAGTGTGACGGTAATAATAGCAACTGTCAGCCCAATCAACCTAACCTTACCTAATCCAAGTGTAAAACCACGATTGTAGATGTTTTAAAGCAATTGAATAAAAAGTCCTTCAATTTTTTTTAAGTTTTCATCTTCAAAATTTGAAGTAAAGAACAATGCGAAATAAATCTGAATAATATTGTTCTATACAAAAATCTGCAATACGAGTTGAGAATAATCCGATCTCTAATCAAATCAGCATTCTATCAAACAAATCGTCATTCCCTAAGCGTGTATATACAAAATAAATTAACTGATCTCGAAAGTGAAGTAAGTATGACATAAATGTGTTAACCACGCCAATTCATAATAATTAGTGATTTTATTACATATCTTTTGCGGTTTTGCTCATTTGTTTGCATTATTTGTAGACCCGCCATATATACCAGTTGAGTTGAGTATGCTGGTAAAGTGTAATGACATCGTTCAATGCTAAATAAAAATAAAAAGTGAATAGTATTATAAGCTGCAATAATACTACTCAAAGTGACAGATGGAATTCGAAACAAAAATAAATAATAACTGAACGCATATATTTCTTTTTTCTTATATTTTACCAAGAAATTGTCAATAATTGTTTATTTTTGTTATGTAAGAAATATTTAAAGAAAAAAAAAAACTTTGTCTTCAAGCATGAATTTTAACTCTTGAGTGTTGGAACCTTCATCACTGAATTGAACCCATGTGTCCATTGACTTTTGTTTGGATATAAGCGCTATTGACCTTTATGGTGCGGCAGAGATTAAAGTTGATCATTTCAATTGGCTTACCTAATTGGATTTTGTGCAACTTTTGTGATTTAATTATTGTTACTTTGTACCGTTGTATAAAATAAAAACAATACGATTAGACATTTAATTTTCTTTGGAAAAAAGTTGTTATTAAAGATTTGAAAAAAAAATCTTGAAAAGACTAGAACAAACGAAGTAGATATTTTATTTATTATTCTGAAAATGGTGAAATTTTCAGAACGAAATATTCTTTATATTTCTCTTTATGGCGTTTGTTTCACAACAGAAATTCTGAATTCGATCAGATTTTTGAGATATCCTAACATCAAATTAACGAAATATTCAAGGAAATCGTGAACAAATTTGGACTTCAATTTCTCCCTTCTTTGAAAACTTATACTATCCCCATTGCACCTTGTAAGCCCAGTTTTTCTGGAACACAAATTCCAAGGATCACTTCAATGCAAAAATTAAAGAACTCTGAATTCTCATTTCAGTTCAGGAATACTTAAAGCTTCCCATAAATTTAGTCTGGCTTGTATGTGATAAATATTGTGATTAAAAATTATTCCTTCAATAATTTCTGCTCCATAACATTTGGGTATAAAATATTTTGTATTTAACTAATTAACACCGATCGCTGACTTGTTTTGCCTTTAAAAATCAGCTCAGCTCAACATTTATGTAGCAATAAAAATCTATTCCAGGAAACCCTATCGATCGTTCAATTAATTATTTGCTGATCAAATTGAGTTCAAACTTTAAGTGCATGGTTGTCAATCAAAAACAACAACAACAACAGAAGTAAGAAAACTGCCTACGTAATATACATTCGTCACGAAACATCAGTACAGTACTGCTAAAAAAAAAATAATTAGAAAATATTTTTTTAATTATTTGATGAATTGTTTAGATATGTGATAAACGCCGCGCCGTCTTACTCAAAGTTAGCAGTTAATTCTAACTGCGACATTTCCGACTTTTTCGCTCAGTGCGATTAATATTGTGGTTATATCAAGTAACTTGAATTAAGCAAAACATCCTAAAATCGTAGGTCTGATTGCCAGATTCGCCGCAGTGCCAGAAGTCCATAAGGCCCAGAAACCCATAAAAAGCTTTTGATCCACTTGAGTTTCATATCCATAGATGAATTGTGAACTAATAACCCAACTTGACCTCACTAGGCCACAAATAATTTTTGTCTTTTCGAAAAAACTTATTTCATCTTAAAATAAAATAAAAGTATTTTTGAAAAATTCGAGCAAATTTGTAAAAAAATATTCTTTAAAAAATTCAAAAACCAAATAGAATTTTTGAATTATTAGGAACACTTTCGGATTAAGGCGTCCAGTTCTACATAAACATAATAAACTTTAAAAGCCTTGAATGCAATTAAACCTTCTTAGTCTAATTTTTCGGTCCTAGAAACGAAATGAGGTAATTTCGCATATTACGAAAAAAGCGTTCATATTACTTATGAGGTAATTTCATTTAACAGTTCATTGTTGATTTGTCTTTATGACAAATTTATGTTTTGCTGAATGTGTTCAAGTAATTTCCGAAATAATTTCGTGCAGAAATTTTTATGGGAAATGACATAATTTGTGAACCAAATTGCAAATAATAAACGAAAGCACTAACGAAAATAGAATATAGTGGCAACGGGAAACTATACCAGTTTCAGCAACAAAAGTTGAGTCTACTATTGATAGCTATGAAATGTTTTCATTCTGACTGTACAACACCATTGTAGAAAAAATGTGCAATGGATATTCTCAATGGATATAATTATCAGATAAACATCTCATTACGTTCAAATGGTTTTCCTGCAACGGAAATACAACTCTTTCAATGATTCTGCCCAATGATGCTGAGAACTTAGTGACGGACTTCGAACTTAAAAATTTGATATTTTTGTAGACATTGTAGATTTCGGATACGTATCTAAAATACAAAAATTTATCGGTTTACTTTGAATTTTTGTTGTATCAGCTGATTTAAGACAGTTGCTAACTACCGCCCTACCACTCGAACGTAGCCATTGTTGTTCAGCCTTTTATTAGGTACAAATATGAGTCTACTTCCTAAAACTGTAAATTTCTGCCAATTTCTATTTAATTTTTTTTTTTTCATAATTTTAATTGGCGGAACTTTGGTCAACAATCATTGAAAATTTGCAAAAATTAACAAATTCAATCATTTCAAAAGATCACGAAGAATTCTTACACAAATATTCACACAGCACTTTATCCTTATACTTAATCAAATTTTAAATAATGAATTGAAGAAACAAATTAAAAAAAAAAACATAAAATATTTGCGTGCATATAATACTGACAGCTTGCTATCCACACATTTTCTAACCCCAATAAAGATGGGAAACTAAAACATTTTATGCAAATTGACAGCTCAGCACCAACAACTGCAGTAAACAGTAAACTATCATCAATATCCCCAATCATATTGCAATTGCAGCACTGTCACATCATACTGACGGCAACGATGACGCTAGACAATTTGCAAATAAGAAGGACGCAATGTCGTTCGATCGACTAAGATTTTTACCGTTCGTTATAGGTACCATCTTAATTTTTTTAATTAGGATTTGTTATTGCCTCATACCCACTGTCTTACTTTAGAAATATATCTATACCTACAGTTAATCGTAACAGTTCTTCTTGTCAATTTATTTTAATAACACACTGACGTTTTTCTTCGTTGTCTATTTTGTTGTTGCGTTTAATCAATTTAAAAAAAATCACGAATCGCTGAAACTCTATATACTTTTGATCGCTTCTATAAGAACAGTCAGCCAAAAGAGTCATAGACGGATATCCGCGATCGTGATAGTAATATTTAAATTAACTCAAGACAGTTTCATTCTAAATGAAATTATCGATTTGCATCGTAACAATTCAACAATATGGCCGAACGAACGTCAACGACTCCATCAACAGCAACCATTTAGATACAAGCGAGCGAACCATCCATCGCCACCATCGATCGCCGCCACCGCCGCCATCCACCGCTTACGACAAATAATGATTGAATTATTGCACGCATGCGCATTCTCTGTGCGACACAACGACGATTTAGGGTTTGGTGACACTTTGCCGGCAGCCAGAGAGACTGACACGTCTCTGCGAGACTATATGTACATATAGCTGTATAATACAAGCCATGAATTTAGATTTTTCTTTCTAATTAAATGAAAATTTGTTTTCCTTTTTGTTGTTTTTGTTTTCTTTCGTCTAGAAATGTTGTATTCCCCCCTGTTACTGGCTGCCTGGTGTATATAGAACTCCATCTACAGTGAGAATGGAGAAATATTGTTTTTAATGAAATTTTCACAATTTCCACAATTGGTGCTTCCGGCTTTTTGTTCATTCGTGTCGTTCGTTCATGGGCTTACCATGAAGGAAGGCTTTATGTGTTGTTAAAGTTAGACTCTTAGTCACTTGCGGGTGTCAATTTGACATAGTTGGTTCTTAAACAATAAACAAAACAACAACAACAAAAAAAAGTGGTTTTCCATAAAAGGTTGAGTTGTTGAACTTTCTGTATGTACTTTTTTTTGATAGAGAATCGAAAAACATAAAAAAAAAATTCATCAGTTATAGTCGTGCGCAAGGTTGTCGTACTTCCCACTAGCCTCTATAGCACGAGCAGCATTAGCGCGCTAGCACTATAAAGAATGCAAAATAAAATGAGAAGCTATTTTTGCTTGAGTGACTAAGACTATGTATGCTCGCTTTGTGCAAATATCAGGGAGATAATCCTATGTACGAAAGGGTGTGACAGAGGAAAATCTCCCCATATCAGAACAAATAATCGGCGATCAAGTGGTACGTGTTCTTAGACGAAGTAGGCAAATGAATAAGTATGACACAAAAAAAAACCATCATGTTCTGTCTTCATAAATATGAAGAAGAGCATAGATTTAGGACAGTTTGCAGCTGATTCATATCAGTGTGATGAGTATTATGGAATTCCATTGGATTTGATGGATGGTTTGGCAGTTCTGTCTATGATGGGTCTTAAGTGTATGATTGTTTTGTTTTTTACTTGTTGATCTTGTAATAAAATTTGCAAATCATTAGAGAACAGTAGAAGCATATCTATTTGGATCATCTGTACCTTGAAAAAATGCGTGAGTAGGAGGTTCGCAATCGACATTTAACCATTTTTTCTAATGATGTTGTAACTTTTTGAAGCTTTTTATTTTTTTTTTATTGAATTTTTATTGATTGCAGTTGAAATAGATTTGTCCCTTACTTATTTTTGGATCTCGAATAATACAGGGCCATTTGTGTACAGGGCATTTGAGACCTGTCAAACATTTGACATTTGAAGTGTCACAATATTTTTTGAATGTCTACAATTTATGATTAAGGATCGCTTAACATTTGTTTAACGCGTTATTATTATTTATTGTAAAGTGCAAATGTTCTGATGGTGATTTCAAACAAATCTTGAATAAAAAATTATGTATTGACAAATAGTTTCGCTTATCAAAGAGCATTTCAACTCGTTAAGACCGGGTACAAACGCATTAAATACATCTGGATTAATGCTTTAATCTCGATTAAAACACTGAATAAATATTATGCGGGTTAGACTTCTGAAAAAAAAAGATTTCTCACAACACCACCAATGGTCTCATTTAAAATGTATTCTATTCTTATTTGCAGGATTTTTTTAACCAGCCATGGGTTTGTCAAACAAATTGAAGGTCAACATACACAAACAAAGTTATGAATCCAACCAACTTAACCTATTAGTCAATGTCCAAAATTAAACCATGCTCAACAAATACTAATAATGTGACGAAAAAAAAACATGTCCGACGCGCATTGTAGGTAAATCAATTCAAATTTGTAGTTTTAACTTGTTCTCAGAATTTGGGAAACAGGAACAAATATCTCCACCTACGGTTGCGTTTTCAAACATGACACTTCCTCTATTGGCACTACTTCCAAAATGGCTTAGAGCTAACAAAATAAACATCTCAAAATTATGATAAATACCAAAGTCGAGTAATGATTTTATTTTTAGCCATTAAACACACGCATCTCTCTAGCAACCCAAACATCACAGCTGTGGTTCGGAGTGTGACATAGTCTTTTTGGAGTTTGGAACCACACATGGGTGCATGAGCCGTCCGTGTCATTGTGCTGAGTTATATTATATGTCCATTATTTTTGTTGTTGTTTAATTGACATTAACATTGAATTGGCGACGACACAGGTATCATAATGGCGTTTACCCGCATAGAGCCGACATCAATTGTGTAATAATAAGGTAAAAGACCCAAATTGTTGTTGGTTGGTTTGTTTGCGTTTGTAACGTTCGCTAGCAAACAATGTGATTTATCCAAAACCAATGACATTGACTTCGAAGACGTGTGGGCATTATTATAACTTCGATTCAAACGTCATGTCAGTTTGGATGAAGTTGAAATGTTAATGTACCTATACATCAGGCATACGTGTAAAGTAGCGGTGAGACGTTTTATTTATATTTTTCTCTTTTTTTTTTTATAAAATTTATTTTGGATATATTTCGCCCTGCAGCGGCCTTGATTGATTAATCAATGATTTTGATTTGAACGATTTTTTTTGTTCGCTTTGAAAATTTGCACATCAAAACAAAATTTAGAGAAGATTTATATGTGCGGTATTTATTACGTGATGAGCATTGAGTGATGATGATGATGACATAGTTAAGTTAAATCACTATTATGTGTGCTTAAGATCTTTTATCCCACAATCATTTAAAAAAAATAAAATTTTATCTTAAAAGCCATCGTGTGAATCGGCAAGAACAAAGATATTGACAAAAAAAAAATGTTAAATAGTTCATTAGGTTATTTTTTTTAATTTGTAAATCCACTATAGATCTTAATCATTATAAGAGGTTTAAAGCAAGCTTGTCATAGATATGCCATCACATAATAGATCGTTAAAGGAATGGATCATCAGCCCAGATGTTATTAAGAAAAACCTATTACAAAAAAAAAGGTCTTCCATTCAAATGACAGTTGATCAATATTGTTCGATTATTATCTATAATTCATCATGTTAAAAATTTGATTTTTTCGTTGCGAATGGAACGCCATTTCAAGTTTGGTTTATTTTTGTCGTTGTATTCGGATTTGCATTGGTTTTGTGTCATCACTTCAAAAAGCCACAAATAAGTTTATCAATTTTTTTTTTCATTTCTGATTTTTATTATTACGAGATATATCAAATAAGAAAAAAAAAAGGTTCTTAAGTAAAATAATATCCTTTTCCTAGTTTTTACACTCAAAGTTATGTATACATATATTTTTTTTTATCAAATTTTTTCGATTACAATTTTAAAGTCAAAGAACCTAAAAGTTTTACATTGTAAGACCAACCAAAAATTATTTTTATTAGAACTTGTGGGCCTCTGTGCGTCAGTCTTGGCTCACCATCAGGAGTCGAAATAAAAATCTAAAAAATATAAAATTATTCTGAAATTGATTTTCTGTTTAGAATACTTCGTCCTCAAAAGAGAGCTCCAATAGCGTGGGTTTTTAAAAATATATAATTTGAAGTTGGCAACACCTTTTTAAGTGGCGGCCATTTTAACAGCTCTTAAGTTTGTGTTTAGTTTGGTTTGTCACCTTTTCTTACCGTTCCATCCAAAAAAATTGACTGTGTGGTGTGCTCTATGGACTGGTGGAATCACGATCCTGGCCAGAACGTTATTGTCAATGATGACCGCTATAGAGCCATGATTACTGACTTTTACGTTGCTCAATTGAAAAACCATGATGTGCAGGAGCTTTGGTTTCAACAAGACGGCGGCGCGCGCAACATGTCACATAGCTCGTGCCACAATTGATTTATTGAAGGAAACGTTTAGTAACCATAGTTTCACGTCATTGTTTTGAACACGTGAATTGGAATATTGGAGATATCGTGCGATTTTACTCCCCTATACTATTTTCTGTGGGGATAAGTGAAGTCGCTAGTCTAAGCCGATACGCCTGAAACGATTGTCGACTTAGAGGACAACATTCGCCGTAATTAAAATTTGGACCTCCGGATTATTATTATTATTATTATTATTGTTATTATTATTATTATTATTACCTTCGAGCCAGCCGTGGGGGTCATATGCCAGAAATCATATTTATTTTTTCATCTTTCAAATAAAGTCAATTTCAAAAAACACCCTTCATTTATCCAACAACAATATTAACTTTTTTTTTTGAAAACTATTAAAACACGAAGCTTAGTTTAAATAGTTTATTGTATTTTTTAGAAAATTAAAAATAAAACAAACAAAAAATAAATATAGAAGATAAATTCTGCCTACAGAATAAAATATACTCATCATAAAATAAATAACACAAATTTCCCATTTTTCTTATTCAATTGTTTGCCATCATCTTATTTTTGAGTAAACATACCGTGGGACAAGTGATTAATCAGAGTTGATGAAAAACAATAATACAAAAATTAAAACCAAAGACACCTCCCTCATTCATATTCAAGGTCACGTGCATACACAACGTATTACATTTTTTTCAAAAAACAAGCCTCTTTATTTTTGCTCATTACAATCAAGTAACACAAAAGCACATAAGATGAAGATAATGTCGAACAAGTGTTGTTTTTTTGTATCAATAAAAAAAAAACTTGTTAAATTTCATTCACTGGATATTAAAAGTTGTAAATTGGAAATCCTTATCAGATGTTGTTAAATTTTCTTTTCTGTAATAATTAACAATTTTATAAAAACAAAAAAAAAAACATCAACAACAACAACAAAAACTGCTCTAAATGAATATACTTACAAGATCTCCAAACTGCCTGAATTTGCCCTTGAGGAGAACAAGTTGCCCGCAAACGGACTTATGGTATGCATAGCAGACTTGAAAGTGGATGTGGACTCTATTGGAATGCTATGCAGTGCCAAGTTCCATTTGGCTGGCGACACAGATATTGTGATACTTGTTAGCCTGTCAATTCAAGAAATATTTCATAAATCTGGACTAGAAGAACACAACAAAACAAACAACATTCTTGGTTTGTTGGCTTTATATATTTACCATTTACGGTATGATAGTGTGTGCTAATTAATATCATTTTGAAAAAAAAAATTGTCATTTGCGCAAGAAAATTTGAATAACTACATTCCCGAACTAAACATTATGGATATTATTTAAATATTATGTTTATGCGCATATCTGATTAACGATCAAAACAGAAGATATATTGTTAACAGTTAACCCGCAGTCATTTATGTATATATTACAATAGTGATTTAAACAGGGTGGGCAAAAAGTCACTTCCTAATTAAAAATGAGAATAACTTTTATAGATATAATTTTTTACTAATAATTTATTTAAGATCATAAGATTTGACTTTAGAGTGCTGTAACTAATTTTAATTAATATCTCGCGTTATATATTTTATAATACCTTAAAAAATTTGTTTAATTTTAAATAGAAGAATTATGATTTTTTTCAAATTAGGAAGTCACTTTTGGCCCACCCTGTATATGAACTATGGTATTTTTTATTTCTATAAGAATCATTGAAGCAATGTTAGTATATAATAGAGAGAGAATTTTCATAATTTTAAACGGCTTAAGCACCCTACCATCTGTTAATATTTTATAAAGTTAACATTGAAAAAGTCGTACTTTATCTTCTTAGTAAAAACCTAGGTTCATTTGTGTTTTTTTTTGCTTACGAGAATTTTGAGATTTTTGAAAACGAATTTTTGTAACTTTTGTTTTTGCATGTACCGTTATTTTCGAAAATAAAATAATTTTTTGTTCAAATTATTAACGAAAGTATTAAAAAATCGTTTTGCACAAAAATTTCAAAAATATGTATTTAGCCGTTTTTGAAATATTTAATAAAAATAACTTCATTTTTTTTTTCAAAACTTCAAAAAAAAAAAAAAAACGAAAATTTAAGTATTCAATTCTTTTTTTCTTATAAATTTTAGATTCTTATGCATACAATTTTTTACTACAATCAGTTGGACCCTTTTTAAGAAAATGGAAAGTAAAAAAAAATAATTTTATGGGAGATAACGGTACCTCCACATTTTGTATTTTGTTTTCAATGACTATAACAGTTAATTGATTTTTTTTTCAAAAAAAAAAAAAATCGTCGGAGCAGTTTTAAAAAAAATCTAATATTCCAAAAGGCAAAAAAAAACTTATGGCAGGTACCATTATTTTCGGTCTTAAAAAAAATCAAAAAACGTGTACAGATACAGCCTAAAAACACTTTACATACACCCACCAGTTTAGGCTGTAGTTCAACTGTCAGAATTTTTTTTTCGTTTTCCCTATCTTCTATGTCAAGTTTTATCCAAATCTCGAGTTCGGACTTTTTCACGAATTCAAAACATGCCAAGTCGCAAGTAAAAAAGTAACTTTTTTCATACACCTTTGGGAACAGTATTTCAAAAAACTGTGTTTTTGCAAAATGTTAAATATTTGAAGAGCAATTAAACAAATATTCAAATATATGTACATGGTAGATTTCAAGTTATGAGCAAAAAGTGCGCAAAAATGAAGATTTTTAATATTTCATAACAATGATGGCAGTAGACAAGTAAGCCAATAAATAAATAAATGAAATGGAAACATAAGCTTTAATTTTAGTTTTATTATTTAATAAAAATAAAATCAAAACTTCTTGTAAGATCAAACCACAAAATTATAAGGCAAAAAAAAAAAAAAAACAGAGGTACACTGTGGCGTATACGCATTTTTATTTTTTGTGGAAGTTTCAAAAACTGTTTCATTTATGTTATGATTTACATGCACATACATATACATATATGTATATAAACATATATCTTCATCTGCAGATTTCAAGAAAAGTCAAGCGGGACAAGCTCCTCATGCCAACAAACGCAATGTACCAAAGAGTACATAATAAAGATGAACACGTTCGTCTGCAGATTGTTAACATTAACATTAACATTTTTTTTTTTTTTTCAGAAATCAAATGCAAATACATGTAAATTCAGTCTTAGGCGTCCTGTGACTTTTGAGCATCTTAAGCTCCTGCGTGTTTTGAGCATCTCACGTTTCTTAGACGTTTTGAGCGTCATGTGCGTCTTAAGTGTCTTGCGTACCTTAAACATCATAAGCGTATTGTGCATCTTCCAGAGTACTGAGCTAAAGATGGTTTTCAGGCTTATTGATCCTCTTATTGATTATTTATCTTAAGTGTCTTGGGTTTTTAGAGGATCTTACGCGTCCTTACGTCTTGAACGTTTTGAGAGTCGTACCGTCCTCAACTTCTTACGCTCATTGAAATACATTTTCCTTGTTCAACAAAGTGGCTTAATATACAAATTGGAAGATTTACCTATTTTAGAAATTTTGTGGTACTAAGTCTTGATAAAAATTAATATCAAATTCAAATTATTTGGAAATAAATAGTAGCAACATTTTAACTTGTCATGAAAGAAGCGGGAACTTGAAAAATTCTTCAAAAATTTATAGGTCTATGACAATATTCGAAAAAATTTCCCTGCCAGCCAGAAAATGCAATTTACAACTATTAAAGACAATAACTATGACTAAAAATGTTTAGGTACATAGAAATCAAACAAAACAAAAATCATTCCACTTTTAATCAATGTCAAATATTGAATACCGGAAGTAATTTAATTGTTTGACAGCATATTTTTCATTTAAAAAAAATTAGATACAAAAATATAAATTATGACTCAGTTGAAATTTCAAACAATAATAGCAATTATTATTTTATTTCCGTTTAATTGACCAGAATAAAATAGCGAAATGCTTTCATTTATTAAGGAAGCATTAGATATACGTACATTGACAATTTATGTTCGCAAATTTCTGATCCACTTATGAAAGTTCCAAGTTCATACATATTTTTTTTAAAGCAACTTATAGAATCATTTGTATTTTTATTTCAAGGGGAGTTCCAATTAGTGAGTAGATATTTAAATATTAAAGAAGCCTAAAAAAACTTCTTAATGAAGTAGTTTTTAGTTAAATCCATTAAAATATTATGAGTATCTACTAACGGAATAAAATTGAGGATTTTTTTTACCATTTTTAAGTAAATGTCATTACAAAAAACAAATTGGAAAGCTTCTGACATTTCTTGAGTTTTGGTATTTTAAATTATTTTGGTTCGATCGTTGAAGCGAACTTAAAAAAAAAAATCACCTAAATCCACCTGTAGGCTTTTAAACTTCATTTGATATTTACTCCATCCCATCATCAATTGGAATGCATCACAATACTTAAGTATGCATCATAAGCTCTTTATTATACTCCATGTTGTTCACGATATTTCAATTAATTGGTATAACTCCCGAAGCAAATTTCATACCTCCATCATTAATTCTATTATAAAGTGCATCTGCATGCAGAATTGAGTGGTGGACGGTGTTCGGTGTTGTGACGGAGGGCAGTGATGGTTAATCCATCACTCCTATTGAGCAGATGATGATAGGAAAAGCGCGAAAATTAAATCATCAGATTTGAGATGTACCTAGTTTTTACAATATTACGAATCACGGTTGAGAGGCTAAGATGGTGGTGTATTCTTATACCACATAGACTATGAGTAAACAATTTAGCTTGGGGTTGGGATTTTCGCA
This sequence comes from Syrphus vitripennis, assembly GCA_958431115.1. Lineage (NCBI taxonomy): Eukaryota > Metazoa > Arthropoda > Insecta > Diptera > Syrphidae > Syrphus > Syrphus vitripennis. The sequence goes on from OY288110.1 coordinate 28,668,190, forward strand.
TTTTGAATTGAAAATAATGTTATGCAACTCATTATGATGGAATGGAACTGCATACAATTGCACAACAGTCGAAATCAGTTTAGGTTTTTTTTTCTTTTCTTCTTTTACTCAAAAAGAAGCTCGAAAGAAATAGGAAATGCTGAATTGAAGTCAATCATACGAATGAATTGTGATGATGGAAAGTACGTGTTGTGCTGCAAGCAAAATTTGCATTTATTTTGATAAATCTTGAAAATCCATTTTAGTTGAATCAAGAAAATGCTGCCGATTACGTATATGAGTACTTGCATTCAAATTTGTGTTTTCCACGTCTTTTTGGTTTAAAAGCATGTTTAAAAAATGTTTTGTTTCAAACAAATAGATGTTTATTTTAAGCTCCAATTTTAAATGTATGCAATAATAGTGAAATTCGTCAAACTTCTCAATCCTTTCGAATTATAAGCTCCTCTTATAACTCCTTTATAAGCCAACACAATTTTTATTTATCAACTGACATTACGAATGTCAAAAATGCAAAACCTTAAACAATCTAGAGGACTCGATGATTAAAAAGCTTAGCCCATATTCTTTCGCGTAGGTACGTATGTGCATTTTTCTGTTCCTGGCAAAAAAAAGTGGATCTCGAAATTCTGTCTGTCCCTTGAGCTAAAACCTAAGCAGGTGGGTGAATTTTCTTGAAACTTGGTGTGTTGTTTTTTTTGGGCGGTGCCTTCACAACTTTTTTTTGATTTTTTTTAAATTAAAAATAACCAAAGTTTTTTTTTTTGAAAATTAAATATTACAAAAACTGCTGAATTTTAGAACAAACCGATTTTTAATACTTCCTTGAATAACTTGAACATAAATCAATTTTATTTTCGAAAACAACTGTACCTCCCATACAAATGTTAAAAGACCGTTTTCAAAAATTTCAAATTTCTCGTAAATGGCACATTCAATTTTGATAAAATTTTTTGATGTATTATTATTAGTACAATCCATTTTAAAACAACAACAAACATTGAAATTGAAATAAAGACATTGGGGCATATTCATAGTCGTCTGACAAGTTGTTTCTTTGTCTCTTCTAAGCTAACCTGGAGCTTATGTTATTCATAGACAATTTAGACCCGGGTCCAAAAGATAAACTGGAGCTCAAAATTTAAATACGGCTGACTCTTTGACTAAGTTGTTTTCTTCTATCTGTCAAAAAATGGATTGGATTTCAATGGATTGACAGGCAATAGTACTAAAATTGTAGTAGAATTCCGTTTTTTTACTAAACAGAGCTGCGAATTTCTTTATGAATAGCAGCTGTTTCTAACCTGTGTGTAAACTTTAGACTCGAGGCCAGTTGGACTCGGTTCTAAAGTTTGACTATGAATATGCCCCATTGTAAACTGAAGAAACCACACAAATTACCTAACTTAAAAGAGTTCTATTCTCAGGCTTAGACCGTGAAAGTTTTTGTTGAATTGTGTGGAGAGTTTCAAATTTTTGTTACTTCGGAAATGTTGTTGTTCATTGACTTATGTCGTTTCAGAATCAAATGATTCTAAAGAAAAAAAAAATCGTTACAAAAGCTGGCCAAAAATATTTCCGTCAACCTTTAATAAATCTATTTTTAAAATACAAAACATTTTTAAATACGTTTTTATACATTTATCAAGATGAACAAACATTGAAGTTAAGACAACTTTACCGGTTTTTTTTTGTAGCTTAAACCAATATTTAAGAAGATAATTGAATTTACCTTTAAAAAACTTGAAATTAAGATGGTTGCCACCTATAGTCGAAAATCCCTACGTACATTTTTATTTTCAAATGATTTCGATTTAACGCAAAGCTAAGAGTGTGGGCTTCAATAATTTTACTGGACTACTATGTAAGGGATGTATAGTTTTATTTATTTTAGTGTTGATCAATATTTTTTCTAGGAAGAAACGTTACTATAAGATTGAAATTTTACGTAAAAAAGTGTATCAACATTTAGGAATAAAATCCTTAAGTTAAAAATGAATATAATTTTAAAATTGTTTAGATTAATTTAAAATGATTTGATTGAAGAAGTTTCAAGAATACGAATAAAATAAAAAACTGAAAACCTTGATTTAAGTCCCACCTTCCTATGGATGAACGTTGTTAACCCCTACGTAAACCACTCAAACTTCGCATAGCCCAAAGATGATCCAAGTAGCTAATAAATAAATAACCTTATTACAACTTTTTGGCTAGAAGATTACAAGGGCTTATATTTTATATTACCGTAAACATGTCATGTCGTCATTGTTATTTTTAACATGCCTAATCTGAATCCAACATTTACGCCCATTATTCATTTTCAATCATAGCCTGTCTATTATTAAGACAGCCCTTCGAATTTATCTCAATTGTAAGTATTGTTCTATCAAACAAATAATACATTTTGTAAAGACATTTGTTCAAAAACAAACCTTTTTTGTTGTTAGTAAGATGCTTATTTTTCACAGCTTAACTTTTTTAATCAATGATAGATAACTTCTAATAACTATAAGCTGGCTTAATTATATTTTCGAGAGATTTTTCTGAATTTGGCGCTGATGATGCCAATTAAACAAAAGGCTAATATATTACTCATCTAACCTTAAAGTTTCATAAATCCCACCGATATAGACATTGTCAACTTAAACTTGAATCAAGACACGCATCGAACGAACGTGGTCTTGATCGATTGTTATATTGCTTTTTGCTATAGAGCAATTATTATTATTTTTTTTTTTGTTATTGTTTTATAGACACATCGAATATTACAACTGGGCAACATAACATTATGAGCTCTGAGCTGTGGCTTTGTTTTGCACGTTGAACCTGCTAACCCAGGTTGAGAGTCAACGCAAGCAACGACGACGAAACGAAATTAACAAACTAACTAGTAAACTAGCCCCGGCTACCTTGCCTTAACTAGTAAACTTGACGCCAGCCGTCTGACCGATTTGGACAAAATCTAAAATTATACAATTTCATTCATTACCGAGTTCGAGAGTAGCAAGTATATTTTTTTTTGTTTTTGTTGCTGTTGTTGTTTCTGCCACTATTATACACAATGCCACCTTGGATATGCATTTAAATCGGATGAACTGGAGACTGAGACTCCACTAACAGTCGTTACAACAGACGGAGTGAGGAGTGTTGCCGTTGTTGTTGTGGTTCTGTTGCTGAAGCCGATGCTAAAAGTCGAAGCCCAAGACACAACAAAAATTGAAATCAAAACTTGAAAAGAGGTTTCGCCTATTTTAGACTTGCATGAGGTCAACCGATGGGATAGCGCAAAGCGCACTGTGATCTGCGATGAGTAAGTGAGAACTTGATGTTTCATAATAAACCAACAAAAACAAACAAACAAAAAAAAAACGTTTTTTTTTATTCAACTGTAGATACATTTTTTCTATCTTCTTGACTGAGAGAGATACAATTGTTGTTGGTGGGTTCTTATTCGAGATGTAATGATTAGCCAAGTGCAAAAAGTTCCTTTTTTTTTTCTTTCTCTCTCTTGCGTCTCTTAACGTCTTTTCTTTTGCCTCACAATGAATTATGGTGTCTATTAATTTTCTAAAGCCACGTTTTTTTTTATTTTATAAATATCATAATTATTTAAGACTTCAAGTGCAACGGCTAATGCGGTCATATTACATGCGATGGCAATTGTATATATGTAAATTAAAAGTAGATATGTACATGAATGCATATGAGAAAGATTGTTCTTTTATAAAATGAAAACAAAACAAAAATAATAAAACAGCTACATTTTTTAAACATCTCGTCATTTATATTATTTATAAATACCTATTCTATTTTACTGCACGAGACATTTAGAAATATTTTGTAGTTTCTTTTTCAGCGAAGTTCTAACAACATGAATTTATTGTTAATCTTTACATTAATTTTCCTATGAACTGTTATTTCGAGATTTATCACAAACAACTTTACCAATTTCTATGTAAAATGAAGAAATTTTGTAAATATAAAATATACTACCACAACGCCATCTATGGGTAGGTCATTGAGTGAAAGCAATGAAATTGTTCCCATACATTTATGTGGATACATAAAACATGATTGCTTTTTTGAAAGGTTATCTTACATTTCAATTGGCAGAAGTAAAGAAGTAAAATTATAAAATTCCGTAAACACCTAATTTTACAGTTTTATCGATGTTTTTAAAGATGGAATACAATAAGGACTGGCTAGTTATCAAATCTCGTCTCAGTTTGGTTAAATTATAACCATCCTATAGAGCATTTTTTACAAAAAAATTTAATTGCAACCTGTCAAACCCTTAATGAGCAGATCCAAAATAATTTATAGCAAATACCGAAATTTCATCAAAATCGTTGGAGTCGTTTTCGAAATAAATTAGTTTTGTGTTAAATGTGTGGAAGAGAACCGTTATTGTTGGAGATAAGAAAAATTGAATTTTCTCCCCAAGAAATTTCGCATTGTCTTAAATTCAGAGAAATTCGCTTCACAATAACTATCATGAGGTTTTTCATTGGTAAAAATAATCAATTATTTTTTGATTTAAATCTGTCAAAAAGGTGATTTTTGACAAGTATAGCGTTTCATTGGGCAGAAATAAAGACTATAATCAATTTCGCAGTTCTAAATTTTTCGAAGATTTACCCCTCCATGTACTAACAATTGTATCTGTCACTTTGATTAAAGTGGCTTCTGATTTGTTTATTCCAATTTTTTGAAATGATGAGGCTTCTATTTCACAAGGAAAAAAAAAACACCGTGTAAAACAAGGATTCGTCAAAGATGTAATAAATAATTACTCTGAAAAGTCTTAATTTACTTGTTTATTTATTTTTATTTCTTTTTTACTCTGCTTTAAATTGTTGTTAAACACTTTTCAAATGAAAATAAATTTGGATGCAGATTTGACAGCAGTATTTTCACCGACAAGAAATAACACCAACACAGTGACAAAAAAAAAATCAATTATTAATTGTGTTCCATTCGTCATGAAACAAATCAATTTTTATTAAGAAATCTTTATTTTCCAATGAAAAGCCCCATTAGTCGCAAGCGAAAAGTGGTACACTCTGGCGTATACGCACTTTTTTATTTTATTTAAATTAAATGGATTTTTTATCCACATTACATTGATTTATGCAGACTAAAATCTTATAGTCCAGTAACTAAAGGTTTTTACTTTGAACTGATGTAAAAAAAGCTTAAGCATATTTCCAGATTTTCAAATTTATTATTTTTTTTAAAGAATTCAAATAAAGAATTTAGTCTTCCAAAAAATTTTGGATTTCAAGTTGTTAATTTTTCAGTGAGTTTGTACCATTTCTAATGATTTTATGAAAAATTAAATCAAAGCTAAGTCTTTCATGATATATTTTGATATGTTTAGATTGAGACCTTTCAATTATGAAATATATTTATGTACGATTCTTACAGATTGTCTTATATCCTGTATTGTATTGCTTTTTTCCTGGTTACAGAACAATTATAATCATAAAAAAAAACAATTAAAAAAATGACTAATAACCACAAACAGAATATAAAAAATAATAATTGATCGATAATTCCCCCTCAACAAATTAATTCATAATAATCATTAAAAAAAAAAAATAAAAATAAGGCTTGAAAATATATTGAACTTTCATTTGAAAGAATAAAAAACCTATAGTGTTGTGTTTATTGAGATTTTAATTACGTATTAAATGTCCGACAAGCTCTTGACTTTATAACGATGGTGGCGGTGTATTGATTTTAATGTCTATATTATTGTTATTATTCTAATAAAATTCATTCAGTACTTCTACGCTACATATTGTACATATGATACACTGGCTCAGTTAATATTGAAAAGGTTATGGTGGTCGTGTGCTTGAAGAATATTCTAATAGTATATATTTTTTTTATCTTAGAGTTAAGAGCATGAAGTTTATTTTTAAGTGGCCTCTTAGATCAACCAAACAGTTAAATAAATCAACGGTAGTCATCAGAAGCTACCATTGACGGTCTAGAGTATTACAAATAAATTTACGTAAGCCAAATAAATCAGTGTTGTTATCAATATTAAAATTAAAAAAAAAAACAAAGACTTTTTTTGAAAAAACTTAATTAAATTTCTTTAAACTTAGTTCTTTGAAAACTTTATATGCATTTATTTTATTTCTTAAACAATTTTTTTCTGACAGTTCATTTTTCGACATTTCTTTTTGAAGAATTTTTTTTAGGACAACCATGGATTTTAAAAAAACATTAAAACACATTTCTATTTAAATATTCTTTGGAAACCGCAAAATACTTTTAATCAAAATATGTTTATTATAGCGCTTGTCTGTCGGAGTAGTGCCCCCAAAAATTGAGTAAACATTAAAAGAAAGAAAGCGGCAACTTAGATGCAACTAGTCTTTATAAAAATTTAAATGAATAATTTTAATACCAAAAGACAATTTCAATACATAATTTACTAATGAAGCTTACATTTTAATGAATGGCTGGTTCAGTTCCTGAGATAATCTCTGTTATTAATGTTTTTTGTTATTGTGTAGCACTGCGCACATTTTATTTTTCCAGTCCTGAAAATAAATAAATTAAATAAAATGAATAAAATTTGTAAATAAAATAAATAAATAAAATAAATAAATAAAATAAATAAATAAAATAAATAAAATAAATAAAATAAATAAAATAAATAAAATAAATAAAATAAATAAAATAAATAAAATAAATAAAATAAATAAAATAAATAAAATAAATAAAATAAATAAAATAAATAAAATAAATAAAATAAATAAAATAAATAAAATAAATAAAATAAATAAAATAAATAAAATAAATAAAATAAATAAAATAAATAAAATAAATAAAATAAATAAAATAAATAAAATAAATAAAATAAATAAAATAAATAAAATAAATAAAATAAATAAAATAAATAAAATAAATAAAATAAATAAAATAAATAAAATAAAATAAAATAAAATAAAATAAAATAAAATAAAATAAATAAATAAATAAAATAAAATAAATAAAATAAATAAAATAAATAAAATAAATAAAATAAATAAAATAAATAAAATAAAATAAATAAAATAAATAAAATAAATAAAATAAATAAAATAAATAAAATAAATAAAATAAATAAAATAAATAAAATAAATAAAATAAATAAAATAAATAAAATAAATAAAATAAATAAAATAAATAAAATAAATAAAATAAATAAAATAAATAAAATAAATAAAATAAATAAAATAAAATAAATAAAATAAATAAAATAAATAAAATAAATAAAATAAATAAAATAAAATAAATAAAATAAATAAAATAAATAAAATAAATAAAATAAATAAAATAAATAAAATAAATAAAATAAATAAAATAAATAAAATAAATAAAATAAATAAAATAAATAAAATAAATAAAATAAATAAAATAAATAAAATAAATAAAATAAATAAAATAAATAAAATAAATAAAATAAATAAAATAAATAAAATAAATAAAATAAATAAAATAAATAAAATAAATAAAATGAAATAAAAACATAGAATTAGTAAAAGAATAGGTCTTAGAAAAAATGTATATGTAAAACGAATATTGATAAAATCGAAAGGTCAATATATCTTATTAAAGAGCCTCATTAAAGAGTTATTCAATAATATGTAAGACATTCAAATACTCGTTAAGCTTGCTCTCAATATTGTAAGCGTTAATCGTTTTGTGTTGTGTCTCAAACCACAAATAATAACAAAGATAACCTTGCTGGGAATTTGAAATATTTCTAGAAGTTAACACAGCTGTTTAAACAGAAGTAAGTGCTGTATTAAGTTGTCAATGAAATCGGAAATGTTAAACTACTAATCGACGACATTTCTATATTTCCATGATTTTCTCAAATGACTGCGGTTATAAATTCAACCTTTACCCTAAGACAAATGGTAATAGAGAAAGTTTGTGTTCATTACATGTTTGTCGCTTTGAAAAATGTTTTGTTGTTTGTTGTAGAATATTTATGAAACATTAAATTGTATAGAACTGTATTAAATTGGTAATAAGACAATTCTAATTTTGATCAAAAATGTTCCTTTCAAAAATTGTTCTTTCAAATGTCAACCGTCGGCGTCGCTCATCGAGCTGCATCAAAAAGATTAAACAAATAAATTGCTTACACAAAAGAATCGCTGGTAAATATTCTCAGTGTTAAAATGAGATCAAGGCCGTTTGGTAATCATTATGTTGTGAGTTGTGACATCTGTCGGTTCTTGATAAAAAGATCGTATATAAGGAATATATTTTACATATTTGCTTAAAACACTTTGTTTTGTTAACAAAAAAAAAATACTATTTGCTTTATTTTAAAACAAACAGGTAGCTACAATGTTGCAAGAACGTTAGATCGTTTATATCGATCAAACTTTTGTCAATAGATTGCAACTTGATTCGCTTAGGTGAAATATAATAAAAGTATAATTGGATGATGGACTGTAAATGATGGAATGATTGAGTGACGAAATTATGGAATGAATGTGACCACTTGATTGTTCCCTGCCAGTTTTTAGCGTAGAACTTTTTTTCTGTCCTGACAAAATTTTTGACAGTGAATGGTCATTTTGTTTTTAGCACTTTTTTGCCGCAGATTATCTATTCAATCGAGATCAGAAGGCCACTGATCAGAAATATCGTCGGACAAACTTCTTCAGGGAACCTTAGATGAGAGAGGGATACTTCCGATACGGTTTCCTATCCAAACGGGACATCGTAAAATTTTATTGCTTGTAGCAAGATTTTTCGGTGTAGATTGTAATACAGTCGGACACTACTTCAAAAAAACGGGAATTTCGCGTCGAATTTATCCAATCTGTAAATGTAATCCTTATGTAATCTTAATGTAATCTTTATAGATCTACTGGTCGGGCAAAGATTCCGACCACTTTGAAGCAAAAAAAAAAACATTTTGTGTACGATGTGAAAACCCTCTGATACTGAATTTTCAATTTTTTTTTTCAAAAATCCAAAAATGTGTCTGAAATTTTTGATATGGGATATTATTGAAAAAAAAATTGATTGCAATCTGCCAAACCATTTATGATACAATCGAGGACCAATATTCTATTTCTTGAAAAAAATTTTTTATTAATTAAAAAATTGCAAAATCGTTAGAGCCATTTTTGAGATACCTAAGTTTTGTCTTAAAGGTAACAGGTACCGTTATTTTTTGAGCCAAACCACAAATTTCAGTTTTCTAAAGAATCTCCTTAAAACATCAAGTCCAAAGAAAATCCGTCTAGTAGTTTAGGCTGTAAGTCAAAGCAAAGACCGACAGACAGACAGAATTGCGGGATCCACTTTGTTTGTGTTTCCTATTATCGTAATGTCGTGTCTGATCAATATCTCAAGTTGATTTTTTTTATGAATCCAAAAACTTACCCTAAAATACATGGTACGTATAGATTTCTTATAGGTACAGTTATAGATTCTATTCGCCATTTTACAGAAATTGGGGTAAATTCCCCAAAAAAGCATCAAAAGTATTTTTTGGTAGTTTTTCTAGAAGTTGATACAGAATACAGAGTCAGTAGAAGCCCGTGGTGTCCGTCATGGTTAGTGCTTAGAACTGTCATGTCAAGGGTCTGAAGTTCTATCGCTGCCTGAGCCACCTAAAAACTCGAAAATGATTTTTCACAGACTGCTGCCTCTTAGAAAAAAATGACAAATTCTTCGAGACTATACTTTTCAAGAATAGGGTTCCGCTCACTTTAGCCGTTTGGACGCATCATAAAATTATTGGTTACCTCTGCCCTCTATTCCTGCAATAAGGTGCAAACAGAGGTTTAAATTACTTAAGTCTTGCTTTCCCCTAGACTATGTCGCGCCACCAAATTTATTCATATTTTATGTTTGTAAAATTTGTTTATTTCAATTTCGGAAAAAATCGGTTTATAGATTTAAAACGAAATTTTGTAAAACAAAGTTACCAAGTTACAAACACTACATAATTAAATGAAATATTAATTTGTTTTGTTTTAAATAATTTTAACCTGCTACAGGGAAACAAATATTTTAACTTCAAATAAGAATGCATTTATTTTTTTATCTTAAAAAAAAATAATTTTGTTACGATTTCCAAATACATTTCATGCATAGATATATCAATCCAGTCATCTACATATTTCATTTTTTAAATTAAAAATAAAACTCAGGAACGATCAAACGGTCATTGCAAAGTTGATTTGTCTTTATATAATATTAAAAAAAAAATAGGTATATATAAAATATGAATAAATTAAACCGACATCATATAAGCTAACATTGTTACTTGGCCAAATTTGGCATTGCCATTGCCATATTCTAGTACCAGGTTATAGAGTGTTTCTATATCTCCCTGTTATATTTTGTTCGTGTGGTTTTAATTAAAAAAAAAAGAAAGAAAAAAAATCTATATGTTCTTCTAACGTCCATATGAATAGATATGTACGTCATTAGTTTGTAGAAAAAAAAATTAATTAATTTATTCACAATAATATAGATATGTGATTGTGTATATTTTAAATGACATGTAGATGCGAAACGTGTATTGTCGTAAGAGTTTCTCTTTTGTGTGGAATAAAATTGTAACAATCGATCTAATAATAACAATTTTTCAAAAAAAAAAAAAAACTATTGATCAAACGTAAATGAAAAATATTTAGAAAATATAAAACCTGTCTTAGAAGACAAAAAAAAAATTAATTCAGTGCTACACATCTATTATTGTAAAAGCCCTTTGAATTGAAAATAGGTACCCATAGATTGTCTATATTTTTTCTTCTATTGATAAATTAAGTACCTACTGATTTAACTTAAGATAAACATAAATACCTAAATACTTTTTTTCTTTTTTTTAGATAGGGCGCAAAGAGGTTAAAAATGGATTAGCTTCCGAAAAAGATAGACTATACTGGTTATTGGTCTTTGATAGGCAACTTCAGTAAGTTGAGTATACATTTAAGCGCGACGAAGGTCATTCAGAAAGATACAACCCGGGCAGAGATACTTTTGCATGAAAAATATCTTAAACCATTCAAGTAAGTTCAGTGCTGGTTTATCTGTAAAAATGGACAAGGCGAACCGTTAGATGGAAATAAGACTACGTGAAATAAAAACAGAACACTACACCAATTCTTCGTGTGGAAATAATAAGTTCACGGGAACATATAATCCATTTCGCATTTTTTTTATTTTCACACCGCAAATTTATATTTCCTTGGGAATGCAAGAGTAAAAATTCGCTAAAGGGATAATGAATTTGTGAAAATTATAAATTTTAAATGCGTGTGAATTTATTTTTTCTATAAATTCCTATGCCACAAATTTGTGTTCCCTTAAACAAATTTGGATTCCCTTACGGGTGGGAAGATTAAACATGTTTTGAAAGCAATCGATTTGACGTGTTAAAATTAAAAATTTACTAAAGGGAATATGAATGATGTTAAAATTAAAAGTTTAAAACTCGTGCGAAAAGTAAAATTAAATTTTTATTATTTTTGGCAAATATTTTATTCTTCACAACGTAAAATGATATTTCATCAGAGGCTTGAGGATTATACTACGGTGAATATCCGTTTATTATTACAATGAACTGTTTATTATACGAATAAAATGTTCATTATTTCGAAAGCTGTTCATCATTTTTGTTCAGTATTTTATTAAACGAAAATCAAAAACTAACCAAATTAAAATTTTGTTCTTTGAGCGCATTTTCGAAATATTTTTTCTATTTGAAGACAATATTATATCTTGTGTCTTTCAGGGTCGAATGGAATAACGGAAAAAGTTATAAATGTCAATCATCTTAATTTTTGTACCAAGCAAACAATTTGGGAATTTACATGAAAACCTTAAGTTTCAAGTTTGATTAAAGCCGCTTTAGTAATTTAGACCGTAAATCGAGGTATAGGCAGACAATTTTTTTTCTTTTTCTACCAACGTTATGTAAGGTCTGAATAATATATCGACTCTATATTCTTGGGTAAATACAAATCCGCCCCTGAAATGAGTTATGGTTTTCCTATAGCTCTGCCCTGTATAGCTGTATTTTTTCGTTCACTAGACCCACTATTACGTATTGAATTTCCGAATTGGAACGAAAAGTATAGTAAAAAAAAATAATATCAAAGAAAGGTGTTAATACCGTGAAAATGTTATTTCGCTTGTTTAGTTTTGTCCGCCTTGCTTGTAAGCTGGTCCGCCTACAATACTTTTGTTTCCCTAGACGGAGGTCTAATAATAAAGTGTTTCAAATCTACACCGTTAAAAAAGTTAATTAAGTTTTTTTATTTTTTTTTTTTATTTTGTTTAAGCTTGAATGGAAATAATGTTGATTGATTGTAACTTTATTATCCACCTACTCTAATTTATAATAACAGGGACAGTGATGGTTATTTATTTATATAAAAACATAATATATTATTTGTGAGTCACATGATATGTTTTGATGATCAACAAGATCAAGTGAAAAGAGATTTTCAATAAAAAGTTTTTTGTTAATTAGTTAAAGTAAAAGTTACCAAAAAATTCAATTGTTATTTTGTTTCTTCAACGGATATAAAATATTAATTTCAGTATTGATACCTAAAAATAAACAAAAAAACAAATAACTATGTAATTACAAAATCAAGGCTCTAATTTGTTGAATCCTACCATCTTTGTTATGGAAAGATACTTAAATAAAAATACATATTAATGCAAATTAAGACTTTGTGTGGTTTTAAAATTTAACCACAATTTACTATTTATTAAGATATTTTGTTTGTCTGCAAAATATATATTTTTATGAAAAAAAAAAATAAAACTTTTGTGGCGTCTGCAAACAATATGTTTGAAGGTCGATCGTGAATCATGCCACGAAGAAATAACAATGCGTGTGAGATTTTTTCCCATGAAGTTAATATTACACTTGCAATCAAATAAATATTTTTTGTTTTGTATTTTTAGGTTTTATTTAGGTAAATTAAATGTCAAGGAAGGTAATAAACTAATTTTAAGACATAAAATACAAATTTAAGAGACAAAAAAAAACTTTTGTTTGTTTATAACAATACACAACTAACAATATTTTATTTAAGTTTGTTGTTTTTTTTTCTCTCTTAACAATGTCAGGTACAAAACACCAGAGGGTATTAAAATGTAGGTAATCTTCCTTATTTTATTGACTCATGAAAAATTCGAACAGATGTTTTTTGTAGTCGGTTACGGCAAGTGTGATAATATGTGAATATGTGGTACCTACAGAGGCACGAACTGAATTTTTAATTTAACAGTGGGTATGAATTACTGATTTTAATTACCTATATTTTTTTTTCAATTTTTTAGCATAAAGTTTCAGTGTTTTTCAATTTTTTTTCAATGTCTCTTTTTTATAAGTAAAAAATACTTCTGGTGTCGGGGAGCATGTACCAGGAAAGTAGGTACAAGTCCAGAACTTCTATGGGTCTATTCGATGTTACTCACTCCAGGGCGCCCTAAAGAATGTCATTCAATTGTCAAAAACGCCAAGGATACTCAAGATTCTATTTGACATCTAACACTTTCAGAGCTAAAAGATTCATCAGCTGATTTTCATAGATTCCGTTATCAAACACTCTTCACATATTTGGGAATAGTTATTTTAAAAATTTAATAAAAAAAATGTTTATTAACAAAATATATTTGTACGATCTGAGTTTGTAGTAAACATTTCCAAAATTCTTCTTGAAAGTACACTGCTTCACAAAATTTCAACAACTGATTTGACTTTTGACAGTTCTGAGTTGTAAGCCTATGAAACATCTGGGGTCGTTCAGAGCGTGCTCAAAATTCGATTAGAGCTCACATCGAACACAGAGAAAAATAACCTAAAAGGTAAATAAAACACTTAGGAGCGAATTCAGGGCGACCCAGTGCGAACATCGAACAGACCTAATTATCAGTTAACAATGCAGGTTCTGGGTTAATTTTTGCCCATGATGAGATTATGATGCAATCTTGTAAACCTCTGAGAACAGAATCGAAACTTGAAACGACCATCAGGCTCCATGATTTTACGCCTAAAAATGACAAGGGTCACAAAATTCAGTAGTAGTGGAACTACGAGGACATTTCACATGGATCAATGGCCAGGTGTTTTCTTAAAGTAATATATATTTTCCTTTTTTAATTTATTTTTAATAATTATTAATTAATAATTAAAATGTGTTTTTTTTTCAATAAACTGTTTTTTTTTAAGTTAAAATTATTTGTTCTCAGTCCAAAATATTACGGTCAAATGCTTAACACTTTAATTCTGCAAAATTAGAAAAATGTTGATCTTCAACTTAAACACAAATGTAAAATTTTATCAGATAGTTTGAAAATATACAACTCCGAATTGAAGACATACAAGTTGGAATTAAATTATAGTTGAAAAGGAAAATATTTATCCTAAATCTCTAACTTGTAACTACCAAATGTAAAAAGAAACTCTGTTATTGCTACTTATTAAATAAATAAATAATAAAAAAATACAAGTTGGAATTTAGTGTCGTTTTCGTTTGGCAATTCGGAGTTACTCCTTTTTGACTCCTATTACTCCAAAAGTCTTCGATTCGTGTTGCGAATAATGTTTTTCTATCCTCTACTTTAAAAATGAGTAGACTTGATTAACAGCAAAACAAATAAACTACTTCGTAATATTATTTGTCAAAAATGTAAAATGCTTCTTCCATTTTGTAAAATGGAAATCTAAGGTACATAATCTGTGTGTAAATTTCGTAAGGCAGTGTTTTCATTTTCGATTGAAATAAAAAAATAGTAGAACTGTTCAAAAAAAAAAAAAAAACAAAATAAGAAATTTCATATATAATTTTGACATCTGACACTTCGATTCATACTTGCACCCACTTCGAGTTTAATTGAGCATTAATTTTTAAAGTGACAACCAGATTGCATCAACCACATGTCACTCATTGTGACGTGTGATTTAAAGTTGATTTAAAAAAAAATAATTCAACAAATTTATTAGGAAAAAACATTTCTCTATTTGTGGCTGAACTGTGCATCTGTAGAGATTGAATTTTAATAAGTAAACTTCTTAAAACAATAAGTTTTTCGTTTATGATTTACATTTTAAGTGGTATTCTTCTCAAAATAATACGAACATATTATTAAATTTTAAAAATGTTTGTTTTTTATCAATCCATTTTCTCTATAGAAATATTAGGAAGAAGTTTTGTTTTGATTTTATAATAAAGAAGCTTAATATGTCAATCTTATCGCTTGTGTTTGAAAATTATACTTAAATTTAGATGGTCCCGTGAAATTTATTTTATTTTATTTTATTTTTCTTTAGGTTGTAAACATTAAATTCATCTACATTAAGATTCCGTTTTTGAAAGCATTTTAATCCAAAAACAGTTTATAATTTCGTTCATGTCTACAAAACAAATATTCTTATTTTGTTTTATCTAACCATCATTTTTTTAGGTGTGTATAATTTACTGGCCGACTGAACATTGAACTTACCAATTTATTAGTTGCGGTTAAGACCTTCAGCTTTTTTTTTAACTCAAAAAAACCTCAAAAATCGTATTGAATTATAATTACATACACTATAGTACATGTGTAGGAGTTTAACCTCAGATTTATCAAAAGATCTTCAGCAAACACAATATAAAATAAAAAGAAAAAAAAAAGCAGATAGAATGCAAATAATATTGTATTGTGTGTTTTCCAGAACATTGTCAAGAATAAATAACAAAAAAAAAAAAACACAGCAACAACAAAAACAAAGAAATAATACTTCTTTCAGTAGGTGTTAACGAATAGTGGATTTCAAATGCCCCCACATTTACTTGGGCGGTTAATTTTTTCGTATTTCTTTTTTTTTTTTTTTTTTTACAAATGGCCATTGTTGTTGTCGTCTACCTGATGATCATCAAACAGCAATAAATCAATCAATTTAAATTCAATCAAGACTGATGAGGGGCATGATAAAACAACTTAGCCACTAATGCAAGTAATTTATTTCTAAAATGTTTATAATTGTTTCGGAATGGTTGGAGTTGCTGGTGAGCAAAGAATTTTCCATAGCGGATTCTTCGGATCATTTTTTTTTCGAAGGGAACACACAGATAACGATGAAAGTGAATAAGTAGGCATTTTTAATTTTTGCTTCCAAATTTGGTCTGGGATTATTAATTATTTCGATTGGGATACATTTTGCAGAAGGAAATTTTTTTGTATTTTATTTGTTGAATGAAGTCAATGAATTAAATAGAAGCCCACGTTTTTTATTTTTTTTTTGTTGTTGTTTGCTCATTTTTAAAACCGGCATGATTAAGAATGTCGGTTGTTAGTTAGATAAAAATATAGATGTTTATAACTTGGTAGGTAACGAAGAGTAAAACAGTCAAGTAAGGCATTTCCGGTTATAGATTTAATTCGAAAATAGAACGTGACAGTGATGAATAATATTGGAAGTTGCTTCGATTATTTTTTTTTAATGTTTAATGTTTATTCATTTAATGTTATTTATTTTTTCTTGATAACTTATTTAAATAAATACTATGAATCAACTGATGCTTTTCCAGCTTTGCGGTTAGTATTCAAATAATAATTTCCTGTAATGTATGTTCTTTATATTATATTTTATAAATAGTTATTTTATATAAGTATTTTTGATATCCCTTAACATTTTCAAGACGAGAAGGGCACCTTAATTAATGTTTTTAAATATTGCTCAATCGTGAGTGAGGGGTCCACTTCCGGTTAGTAATTCCGGCCGACCGGTTCCGGACATTTGTTTAACTAAAACAGAGCTTTCCAAGTGCGAAAAGTTATTTTTTTTAATCTATGATCAATAGCAAACTATCTTGTGATGGACGATATCACACATCGATGGAATTCATTCCCAGTTTTTAATGTTGTTACCTGGCCTAGAAATATTATAGTTTGTGAATCATTTTTCTGTGCTAGATGTCGTAAAAGAATTGGCTAATTTAGGAATTTAGAAGTTCTTGAAAGGGGACTTCAAGAAAAACCAAAGAACTAAGACTATTTCTTTGGACATTTTTCTTAAAGATTTCCCTAATTTTTTTATTTTAGATTCTCAACTTCCCTTAAGGAGTTTTTAGAACCAAATCATATAAAATATATTTCACCTACTGCTTTTTTGGAGCAAGTAAAATCAGTTAAAAACTTTTAAAAGATAATCGGACAGACCCAAATCCGAAAAAAAAATTATGAAAAGACTGGCCTCAATTAATAGACGGCCAGTGTATGTAAGTACATATGTTAGGATGATCTAGGGTTTTCATTTTTTCTTGTGACTATTAGGTACCTCCAATATTTAAAGTTTTTGATTCGTTAAAAAACCCTACGTTACGAAAAAATAAGTCAGGAAATTCTGTATTCCGGTCTTTCTTTACCTTGGTCTACAGACTAGAATACTGGATCAATTTTATTCAGACTTGGAACTTAAGGTTTCTTGACGCTTCGATGATTTTTCTCAAAAAAGGCTTAAATGATTTTGATCAGTTTTTAAGTGGGGATTTGTAAGTAATTAAATTTGTTTAGTAAAAAAAATAAAGAAATTTTAAGTACATAAAAATTAGTCTTTGAAAAATCTGATCCAAAAAGAAAATCTTGATCCAACCTTATATTACCTAATATGTAGGTATAGCTGGATGATCCTTATTTAGAAAATTGTTGAATTTTAATGCTTTCATGTGCTCATCCAAACAGAAATTTTTCCAAGAAAATATTCTCTATAATATATTTCTTAAAAAGATTTTTTTTTTCCGATCTGAAGTCATACTCGTACAAAACCTAATACATCAGAATTGCTATTAAATTCAATAATACCTTATATTAAAAAAAAACATAAAAATTTTATAAACCTTGTCCATTCCTCCATCAACCAAAAATAACCTCAAATTAATCAAAAAGCCAAAAGTGATGCAATCGCAAAAGAAGAATCCCAGAATAATATAGCCCAAAGTCTAGACTCAATCTTTAAATCTGTTTGAATTTTTTAAAAAATAAAAAAAAAAAAAATAAATCAAAACACAGGACTCCGAAGTTCGAACGGTTTATGGCCACTAAGCCCAACACGTTCATAATAATATCATCTTAATTTATATACTTCATTTTATTTTGGTTTTTTTTTTATTTTTGAAGGAATTTTTATTCTGCAAAATATCTATCTTCACGAAGATACATTAAAAATTGTTTTAGTAGAGGAGGGAGAGACCCCTTAAATTTCTAAGAATTTTGTATCGTTTAACCTTCAGCCGATACAATTTTTTTTCAACATATTTTTTTTTTGTTGCCGCATCCTCGCACATTTATAAAATTATTTATTGCTGTTCTTTGTTGTTGTTTTGTTCCAAGTTATTCTTTGGAATTGGAGCCACTTCGCCCTGTATATTCTTTGAGCTGAGACTGATGCTCACGTGTTTGGATTAGTTGAAAAGCCATACAGAAATCCATCAATTTATTTCATAAATTTTAGAGTTAATTCAGAGCAAATATTTAATTGATATTTTTTTTAAAATAAATTGTATATTCATTCGTTCATTATATAAGCTCTAATATTTATAAATTGTAGTTTAAATTTAAGGTACTCTTAATTTCCTGGATTATAATTTTGAATTGAATTACATAGGCTGCCATTTACAGATATTTTTGAATTTGGTTTCTTCAATGAATCCCCAATTTAATTTGATGCATATCCAAATACATTGTTTATATACCTATTCGTGTATATAAACTAAATATCCACAATTTGAACCTCCCCTTATTTAAGTGTCAGAGACCTCATAATGAGGTTCATTGTGTCAATTCAATTCGAAGTCAAATAAATTTCTTGAATAAAATAGACTGAACGATTAACCACAACACAAAATATTGTAAGGGGTGTGTTGAAAAATAGTAACCGAATTCCCTCAATTGTGGACTTGATTTTTTTTAAGTGATACAATCTTCAAAAATATAATTTGTGCTGGGGTCATAATTTATATTCCTTATATTTGCTAAAATTCGGATTGCATAATTCTTTAAATCTAAAATTCACTAAGTGCCAAAATTCAGTTTCCAACAATTTTTGTATATCTGAAATTTTGTAGTCTAAAATTCAGAAAAAAACCAAATTATGTTTTTCAAAAATCTTTACTCCGAAATTCTGTATTTCAAAATTCTGGAAATGATAAAAGAGAAATTATTGTGATTATGAAAAAAGTACGAACGGAGGTAATTTAATCTGGAAGTTAAATTTTTCCAACATTTATGGCCGTATATCGGCAATAACGCGGCGAATGTTGTCGTCGAAGTGGTTGATCTTTTCGGGCTTTTCGACGTTGCCTAGCTACTTCATATATCCCTTCCGAAAATAGTCTAGCGACGTTAAATTCCACGATCTTGGAGGCCAATTCACGGGTCCGAAACTTTGACGTGAAACTATGGTTACCAAATTTTTGCTTCAATCAATAAATTGTGGAACGAGTTGTGTGACATCATGATTGAGGGACAAAAAGTCAGTAATCATGGCTCTATAGCGGTCACCATTGACTGTAACGTTCTTGCCAGCATCGTGATTCCACCAGTGCATAAAGCACACCAAACAATCAGTTTTTTTCTGGACGCAACGGTGTCTCAACATAAACTTGAAGATTCACTCTAAAAACGTCAGTTTTGTTTATTGACGTAGCCATTCAACCAATAGCGAACTTTATGCAGAATTTTTAAAATAAGATTAATAGAAAAGCTAAATAATGGAATACAGAGTAATATTCCACTTACAAAATGTTGGTCTCAGAATTTTGGAACCAACCGTTTCCTGCACAAAATTTGTTGAAAAGTACACTACTTGTGGCAACATTGGCATTATTTATTTACACAACATTTAGATCAATTGATTTTCAATTGCAGTTTATTAGAAATTTATAATGTGCGTAATTCAATAGGTAGGTAAGTTATCTATACTCGAACAGAGATTTAGGTCTATCCGTCCTTGACGGACAACACTTTTTTTTTCTCTCTATAATAATATGCTCTATTTGGTGCATTAAGTGTTAATATACTAGATTATGTTGAAAGTGAAGTTTTTGTTTTATTTTTTTTATGTAGCACATCAATATGTAAACATACTTCAGAATGTGTACAATGTATTTTTATAACACGCCAGTCGCCAATCATACTGCAATTTAATGATAACCCCGATGGTCAGTATAACAACACAAACATTAATAATAATTATTATTATCAACGATAACAATAGATCGAATAGATTTATCTAATTTTTCATTTTTTTATTTATGAATCGCTGTAGTTTTATTATTTGCAATATTTTGTTGCGTAAAGGGTGTGTTTTTGTTGGGGAAAAAAGATAAAATGTTGGATTTATTTCGGACTGTTAAAACTTTTATTTCAATTTTTAAAGTTTCTTATTTCTATAACGAAGTTCTAATAGTTCTAGAACCATCCAGTTTGCAATCAAATTGAGAAGAATATGGAAATCAAAATTTGAAAAGTGATAGGTTTGTTCGATTTTTCATGCCTCAGAGTATGAAAAATAGAAATTAACTGGCAAAAAATTGTCAGGCTACTTTGGTTTTAATTATATGTACCAACCAACATACATTATCAAGGATCTTAGTTTAACAATAATCATAAGTTGATGTTTGAACATTTCCAATAATTTTACTCGCCAGATTTATAGGAGTTAAAAGGACATACCGATGCAAATCATCGATCATGGATCATCAACCACTAACACATGCACTTATGATGAGCCTCTTACTGTAGTTGAAGCTTGCTCTAAGGTCACTACAGCAAAGAATCTGAAGTGTAAAAAAAAAAAAAATTGGTTTTGAATGTCTGAACATCGAAATGGGTAGGAAAAATCGAACCGGGTAAAGCATTCCACATTCGAGTGGTGCGGCTAAAGAAAGATTCACTGATCTTAACAGTGCGTCCGAAGTTAGGCCCAAGGGTAAACTGATGGGCATTCCTAGCGGTGCGAGTATTACGGTGGAACTGTTTAAAGGGAGAAATGCAACTGGCTATTTCACTAAAACAATGCTTATGGAAGTAGTGGTAAAAAATGAAACAAGACAAGAAACGTTGCGTCGTTGTTCCAAGAAAGGGAATGCTTTTGTTATAGTCCAAAAGATTTTAGTGCATGATTGGAGCACACGCCCAGATGCCATGAAGCTAGTGAAAAGGATTTAGATCAGGCAAATTCAAATCAGCATCAGTTGTGATCTAGAGGAGTGTAAATTAAAAAAAAAATTTGCTAATTTTGATGTGAAAAAATAACAAAATATACTTTAAAACACTGTTATTCGGATGGAGAAAAAAAAATTGCGTACAAAACTAAGGGCGAGATAAGCGTGATCAAATCTAATGATTTAAATTTGATACTAAATTCAATCAAATTTTTTATTCGCCAATTTTGCGAATTCTTCCCAATGTTGTGGATCAGAGAGTAATGAAATCCCGAATCACGAAATCCCGCCAAAAAATTAATTAAAAAGTATTTCACGGGATTTTTACTAATCTTCTCTTTTAAATATATATTTGATATAATATTTTATAAAAATTATTTAATAAAAAATATTTCTTTAAAAATAGTTTTTAATACTTTTACAAATTTTTAATTTTTGATTAATTATTATTAACCGAATGAAGTATTTAAGGAGCGTTTGTTCAGGAGGGAAAGTTGATTGGGTACCAATTTCAGTTCTTATTAGAATTCCGAGCAAGTAGGCCATTTTAAAAAAAAAAAAGGATCGATAATTTTTTTTTTCTTCAAAATATTTTCTGACACTTTTTTTGGCAATATTTTTTTTGACTTTTTTTCAGCAATATTTTTTTTCGATAAATTTGTATTTTTAGACGATGCAAGATATGTACATACATATTTACAGTCGTCGAAAAACAAAAACACAATTTTAATCTTCAAACTAGATTTGAGGCTAAACTAAGTGTCCTGATTTCAATCAAGAAAAACTTTGCAAGCACCCTAAATCCTATCGTGAGCCTAAGATATACACTCAAAAACAGTCCGCCTGTTTTCAAAATATTGAATTTTTAATCCAGTTCTATGAGAGGTAGCGTTGAAAGAAATTTATATTTAACAAATAATTTTAATAACTTAGAAGAAAAAAAGTCATCAAAATTGTAAATGTTTTTACGAATCCAAAACATGCCCTATTGCAAGTTAAAATGTCAAAAAGTATCTTTTTCATTTTCCATCATTAATATTTTTATAAGGTAAAAAACTTGAGCAAAAAATAGCAAATAGAAAAGCAGCTATTTAACTAGAAGTAAAGTAAATAAAAAAGTTTTGTCATTTCACTTCAAAGCACTCTTAAAACTGTTGGCATTTTTTTTTACCGAACTGACAATAAAAAACAAAACTACTTTATTTAAACGTTTTTTATGAAATGAATCCTCTATTGTTTCTTTTTAGTCCAGATACATACATACATAAAAGAACTTAAAATTTAAGTTTAACAAAAATATATATCGGTGCACTTGGGCGTATACGCACTCTTGTTTTATTGATTTTAACAATATCATTAGTCTCAATATCATTTGGTCTGTGCACTTTACGTTAGTTCCTGTAGTTATAAGATAATAGGTATTTATTCATATTATATTTAACAATTATTTAGCTGAAAAGAGCTTTACTCTTAGTAACACTGATTTAATAATTTTTTTTAAATAGTTTCGTAAAAAATCAATTTTCTAAGAGAAGTTCAGCTAATTAGTTAAAACAATTTCCACCTTTCCTTGTAAATTGCAGAAAATGATCTGTCAAGGATATCAAAAAATTATTTTTTTGAAATATTTTTAAACAGTTTATACTCAACGTATGTACATATATCTTTTTTTTTAATGATAATAAATAGAAAAATATTATTGTAAAAGAAAAATTTTGTCCAAAGCTTTAAACAACGAACAATTCTATTTTCTGTAAATAAATAAATGATGTGAATCAACCGTGCAAAAGACACAAATAAAAAACACCCTTTATTAACTGTATTATTTTTACACTTAATTGTCATTACCTTGCTGAAAACCTCACACACATTATAATTCATTGTTTACTTAATGATTGCATCAGTACCAAACACTTGTTTATGTTTTAAGGAATAGCAAAAATATTCAGAAATAAATAAAACCCTTTAATAATTTAATGGCTTTAGAATAATTAGTGAATTAAAAAGTATTTCAAGGTGATTTTTATATAGATATCTATTTGAAATTCAAAGATTCAACATTGTAACGCATGTTTAAATGTATATTTATTTATTTTTGTTCACCATACCTTATGTGCAGAATGTAAGAATCAACAGGTGGGCTGGGTTATAAAAAAATATATGTATCTGTTTTTTTTTTTTATTATTATTATTTTTTTCTTCTCTATTATTATTATATTTTGCTTTGCATCCAGTAGGTTGGTGTCACTTAACACACAAGAGTATTAATCATCAATAGATACTTAAAAAAAAACACTATCTATGGAGTGTGCGACACATTTTCATTAGATAAATGGAAAAACAAAGATTTTACGCTTTTTTTTTTAATTCTTTGTTAAATATTTTTTTTTTCGTTAAATATTTTATCTTTTTTTTTTTAATTTTTGATTTTCAAATTAACGATCATTTGCATTTTTTCTCACATTTGAATAACTCCATTGGATTCATTTATTTTTATCAAGGTGAAATTTTTATTCATTCACTCTTTTACACAAAACATCGTCGATATTTATGAATTTCGTAAATTGATTAATAAAAAAATTATCAACACAAATTAAAGTTCGATTAAAATTTTAAAAGATTTGCAACAATTTATATATTTGGTACTTTAACACCCACCACAGAAAAAAAAATGATAGAAAAAACAGGTCGATAGATTGTTGAACGAGAAACGATCTCATACAATATCCAAAGTCGATAGAAAGATAGAAAAACCCATGGCGCAAACGCGCAATCGGACCGCTCGCGAGTAACTAACTAGCTTTGAGGTTAACGTAAAATAACAATTTCGCAGATTGTTTTTTCACGCGTAGAACTTTGTCCGAATCGAAAAAGTGTGAGTTGAATATTAGTAGACAGACATCCAGTAGATACAAGAAGAAAACAACTCGATAAACTAAAGTATCTATCATTGCTGGCTTCTCGTACCAAAGCCCACACTAAACAGCAGCACACACCAGATCCAACAACACCAAATGCTGTTCCATTGAATGGGAAAAAAGAGTGAAAATGAGTCGGTGGTGGAGTTTTACAACGAGTTTTTTTCCGATATTTTTCAATGAAATTTAAGTTATCTCAACGAGAGAGAAATTCCGAGTTGTTCCTTGGTTGAATTAAAAAAATCACTCATTCCGCAAAACGTATTGAGTGATGTTAATGAATTTCAAGTTAATTCTGTAAATGAATTCGATGGATCGAGAAGTTTAAAGCAAAATTATTAATAGGTAAATGAGAATTGAGAGATTACAAAAATTAACTGAATTTGTCGGAGTTGATAAGGTGGGCGAAGCACACGTTTAAATAAATGAAGAGTGGCTTTAAAAACTTGTAATAATCAAGATTCGAATAAAATATGAACTAATCGATTTGTATCTATAAGATACCTATAGATCATTCAATATGCGCCGATGTTTTTAGGATAATTGTTGGTGATATCTTAACTTAGAGCACGCTTATCGTATTTTCATTCACAATTCAAATCAATCTGATCTGTTCTTTTTATAAATGCATAAAATGCAGAATTTTGAAATACAGTTTTATCAAAATTTTAGATGTACAGAATATTGAAATACTGAATATTAGAACATAAAATGTAATCCAAATTTCGGCACTTACAGAATTATGACCACAACCTTTTTTTTCTTTAAAATAATTAATAAATGAGAAAAAAATTATTAGAACTGATTTTTATTTGATTATAGAAAAAAAATTGCTTAGGTATACTTTAATTTGAAAAAAAAATATTTAGAACAAAAACTGCTATTCCAATTAAGAGCTAAGTAGTCGATTAAAAATTAAAACCCAAGTTGAAAAAAAAATTGAATTTTGAAAAAAAAAAAACGTTACACTATTGAGGAAAAATGTTTTAAAAAAGTTAGTTAATATGTATAAATATAATAATTAAATTTTAAATTAAATAATTAAAAATTAATTAGTTAGGGAAATTAAAATTTGCACATTTAAGTTTTAGTTGAACCAGACACCTGCGTTTCTGGCTAGCTATGTATTTGTTAAAAAATGTATGATGCTGGATTCAAAGAAGCGAACAATTTTAATCGATTGAAAAGGCAAAAGTGAAAACCTTATATCTTTAAATTTTGTAATATAGTTCTGATTTGGAAGTTTTCTGGAGAGATGTTTGTTAAAAATAGTTCCATTTCTAAAACAAATTTCATGCAAA
The DNA here is from genome assembly GCA_958431115.1 of Syrphus vitripennis. Lineage (NCBI taxonomy): Eukaryota > Metazoa > Arthropoda > Insecta > Diptera > Syrphidae > Syrphus > Syrphus vitripennis. Next base: position 28,693,612 of record OY288110.1, read on the forward strand.
AAAAAAACATTTTACAGCGGATTTTTAACCTGGCAGTACGTAGTGCGCGAGCTAAACTCAAATTATAATTTAGTGTTTTTGCATAAACTAATGTTTAATATTTTTTCATAAACTTTTTGTATAGTTCAAATGAAATCGAAACTTTGATCAAAGATCAAATATTAAACAAATAATTATCTCCAACTTCAAAACTTATCGAAATTTTTAGAAAACGATTTTAGAGAACTTTAGTTTAACTTGAATCATGCACCAGAATTAGTAAATTAAAAATAAGAATTCTTTATGGTATTTATCTAAGAACAAAGTATTAAAACCGTGGACAAAAATTTTATAAAAGTTCACAAAAATTTTTTCTTCCTTAAATTAATCCAATTTTTATGTGGAAATTATTGTTTTTTTGGTTTTAAAAAGATTTCATAGTAAATAAGCTCAACATGCGAATCTAGTTGTTATTTTTATATTTTGTTTCTTTTGTGCATAATTTCGAAAAAATTTAATCTTAAAATAAAATATTCAATAATATCACTTCATGAATTAAGTGCCATTTAAGTATCGTTTTGTTTACTCACACTTGTCACCTAACTTTGGAAATTCGAAACTAGATTGTCTGTCACAATTGGCAATAAAAATCTAAAAAAATCAATTCAAGAAATCTGAAACTTCTGAGAACACAATTTTTTAATTGTAGTTATTTGACAGCAAAAATGAGGACATTGAAATGTAAATTTTCCAATTTGTCCGTCCTACTTGCCTTGACAAGTTTCTTATGATCTGAAAAGATGACATTTGCATACATAAACATATTTATATTTACTGGAAATTCTATAAAATTGTCTAATTTTATGGGACAGTTGAAAATTGTCAAATGGTCACCTATATAACCTGTCATATTATAGATAAGATTGAAATTTATTTTAAAAATAGTCGGAATAGTTATATGCAAAAATATGAACCCAATTGGGTTTGTGCTACTTCACTGATATTATTATTCAAATCTTTACTGTACAAGAAAACTTTACCCAGCTTTTTATTAAAAACAACAGAAAAATATATATGTATGTACGTCATTTGCAAAACAATAATTATTTAATTAATTATTCAATTTTTATTTTTTAAATAATTATACCTCTAGGGTTTTAATATGAAATATTCAAATAGCAACTAACAACTAACAAAACCTATCTAGATCAAATACCCACCAAATATCTAAAAAAACAATAAAAAAAAAAATTAAATATTCTCATAGGTAAACAAATTCCAAACAATCTTCTCTGTTTTCTTTCTACTTTTCTAATTCATATTAAATTATGACTTTGTCGAATGAATGAAATTTACTAAAACATTTGTTTTCAGTAAATTAACAACTTCTATATAATATATCCCCAAATCCGTTTGTATTTATTATCTACACCGCCTAATTGTATAATTTTACGACAGAAATGGAAAATAGTTGATCGTCCCACACATCGAGGCAATCAACAGGTCCCACATGGTAGCCATTATAGACATTGGCACTAAGCTAAGCACTCATCTCAAAATTGAGAACGAACAGAATCGGTTCGTTTTAAAACAAAAAAATTGAGTTAAACTCAAGAAAAACCAACGTTGTTTGCTTGTAAAAAATCTCAGCCAGAAAAAGTTTTCAGATCTCCAACTCATTCATAATTATGGTTATTAAAGGCAGTGGCGTAGTCAAAACACGGAAAAAATAATAATTTAATTTAATGTCACTACACTAAAGAAATATGGAATCACAACCTAAATTTAGGTATTAAAATTGTAGAAGTCGTGGAACAATTTTAATACTGAAATGTAATAAAGATACTTTCACTTCGAGTGAAGGCAGAAGCCAACAAGCTGTTGACATTAGTACCTGTCTGTCGACTAAACATACATACCCTAAACGTAGCAACGGAGGTGCGTGAGCGGGGTAGTACATATATCCAAAACATTTGTAATCCAAAGTTGCTGTAAAATCAAGGTTTAACCGGTAAATTCTAGAATATAGCAAAACCTTAACCAATTCTTAACGAATGTACCACCTTCTACCAAACTCCTAACTACCACATGCCAAATTTCGACGTTGCTAGGTGATTTTATCCACGATGGAATTTTTATTGTGAAGTGTTCCTTGGAATTTCTTGCTTTATTTGCTAGCGCTTTATAACTCCTGCTATCAATTTGAATTATATCTAAGTGCTGGACAAAAAACTGCCTTGAAGAGCCTTTTTTTTAACTTTTCGCTCTTCGGAAGAACTATTTCATTTAAATAAACGTCCGGAAGAGGCTTGTGCAGATCAGAAAATGGGTAGCATAAGTAGTCGGTCGGTATGAAAGTCAAAAATAAAATAAAAGGCAAAGGTCCCTGTTGCATAACAAAAGAGATGGCCCACTTTTACGATCAGGGTATTCTATTCACTACTAAAATTAGTGTCAAATTAAAGGTGATTTTTAGTACATTATGTGTGTCAAATATTTCCAAAATCGTACGTGGATTTTTTGAGTTTGAAGTTGGATAATTCAATTAAAAATATCAGCAATGACATATATTTTTTCAAAGATCTCAGGATCACCCGTGCTAAATGAATGAATAATTTTTTTTTAATTGATTTGGAGTACAACGAGGTGAAAAAAACACAAAAATTCAAAGTATCAGTTGATTGATTTCTTTCAGCACTAATACACTATACCTGCACTATTGTTTTGTAAGAATATTAAAATCACTTATTTAGTAAAAAGACAACTTTTTTTATTCAAAGTAACAAACAATACATTTATTTATTCTTTGTTATTTTTTTTTTTGTTCATCTCTTCTAGTATCTAAAACCTCCTTTTTGTTGGAACATTGTAAACTGATGGTGCAACCTTGTATTGTGGTTTATCAGATTCCTGATATACTGGGTGAGAAGCGATATATTGAAGAGAACGGACAATAGCCTCTGGGATTGGTGGTGGTGTTGGCAAGTTTCCGGATGGCTTGTAACCTTCAGCATCAGCAATGTAGTTCACAAGAACTTTTTCACCGTCGGGTGTAACGAATGAGTATGATCCTTGCATAGCATCGGCATTACCAGCTGCGCTAATCTCAATTCCGTTTGAGGATTGGAAACCATAATGGAAATTACCTTCGGGGGAGATATCGTTGTCAAGAGACTTTACTTCAGCATGAACATCGCTGTCCAAAGAAGCAGCAGCAGCAAGACCAAAGATGGCGACAAGAAGGATCTACAAAAATATTAAATCTGTTAAAAATGCTCGAATTAAAAACCCCTAAAATGATTTGATAGACTCACGAATTTGAACATGGTTGTTTGTTACTTGAGTTATCTGAAGGAACTGATAATTTTTCTGAACACAATTGGGTCTTTTATACTCGCATCATCTTCAACGAATTTTTTTTTTTTTTTTTTTTAATGTTAAAGGTGTCATCACACTGCATCGCCTCATGCTTGTCGTTCTAGTATGCATCAACCTACATGGATAAATATGCATAAAATATTAGTTTAAAACTATACTATTAAGACCGCTGAATTAATTTAGCCGGTTTGTTTTTATTTGGTTTAATTTTGATTTTTTTTTTTTGTTGCAAATTTCATTTTCATTCAAATTGTATTTTTTGCGTCTAATCTGGTTTAACATTTAAGTCGATAATGTATTGTGAATAATTTTAAAAACTCTAAATTCGGACATAAGACGATTATAATGTCATCATTATGCAAATAATTGATATGATCACAAAGTGATAGTAATAATAAATTTTGGACAAACAATGCTTTAAAATGGATGCAAAAAAGTTCGCAATTTCAAGACAAGGAAATTCGGATAAATATATGATACACAAAAAATCATACTGCACGTGTTAAAAAAAATAACTCCGTATAATGATTGTGGATAAGTAAGTTGAAAATATATACAGGAAGCTTAAACCACAATTAGCAATATTTCATTTACCTATGTTAATATTAACTTAAAATAAACCCTTTAAGAGTTTCCTATTGAAGTTTCCTTTCATACATTTTCATAATCACCTTGAAAGTCTTTAAGGGAGGTGGGAAGCCAGAGGCCACTACGAAACTTCTTGTCAAGTCATAATAATTGTGGCTCAGTTGCAATGGCACCTAATTTTGAAATTTAGGCTTTGCTAAAGAACAATGCCATTATAACAGAGACCAACAGCTCCGTTCACCAATCGTCTTTTTGGAGGAGTTTAGATGAGTTGGGTATTATTTACAAAAGCTCAAATGCCAGAATTCTAAAGCTCATAGTCTCATATTCAAAAATCTCAAAACTCAAATTTTAAAATTCCAAATCTAATACCAAAATAGAAATTAATTTTCAAAAATAAATTCGATATTTTAAATCGAACAATTGATAATTGCTTTCTCTTCTCCTATTTAAAGAGAAATTCTATTACATTGTACTAAACGACTAAAATTTGGTATCCCGTTACAGAACTTTTTGGACGAAGCCACAGTAATTTTATGGGTGTCAGAGTTAAGTTAAGTTAACCCTGGTCGCGGCCAAAGCGATAATGATTCCAACAAATTTGTTTCTCCAAATTAAAATCTATGTACATACATAATATGTATGTATTCTATTTTATTAAGTAAAGAAAAATAAAAAAAAAAATTTTTAATTCTGGTCGACTAACTTTTTCCCTACAATGTTTCACATAATATTGGCCACCTAAACAGTTTATACGATGTCAATGAGTAACAAATGAAAAAAAATACTGTTTTAATAATTGCTAAACATATAAAAAAAATGTTCGTTTTCTTTTTGCATCCACTACTATGAACAATTATTTTTTGTAACACCCTGTGAACAATTAAATAGCCTCAGACTTTTTTAACACAGTCCACAGGATTTTAACTGTTTTTACAGTTTTGCATTAATTCCTTACTCCTTTGTACGTAATGAAAAACATAGTACTATCATGGAGACTATTTTTTCATTTTGCACCGAACCTTGTGTTGGCGAGAATTTTTTAGGTGGATAATTTGATTTCCGGAATCTTTCCATCACGGAAATTGGGAGTACGAGCAAGAGGAGAATATTATTTCGATTGCCATAACAAAAAAAAATATCAATAAATATCAATTAAAACCTCCACAAGCTCTCCGCAATAAAATTTGAGTAAGGGTTGCCCCTATACTTTAGATGTCGCTCCATTGTACTGCCATGCCATGACTATGTTTTTCATATACAGAGCTTGCTGTGTTAATTCCTCTTTCAAAGAAAATTATTTTTAGTTCATGATTTAGAAACATCCTGTAAAGTGTAAAAATCACTATTTTTATAGACTTGGAAATTTCCTTTAAGAAGAAAAAAAACTATAGCAATATCTTCCGGTTCGGAAAGTCCTTTGTGGTACATTCTATGGTAGACGGCAGCGTGATAGACCATGCTTGCGATGGAGAGATGGCGTAGACCAGGACGCCCGAAGCCTTGGGGTGTGCAACTGAATGGCGTCGGCTCAAGACCGGGATAGGTAGAGAGACTTTTTGAAGGAGGCCAGGACCGGACCCCGGTTGTGGAGCCGATGATGATGATGATAGCAATATCTTAATGCATTAAAAAGTTAATATTGTTGCAACGAAAAGTCGTTCATGCTGGTCAGTATGTTTTGAATTTGTAGATAGATTTAGACGAGTTTTTCGCCATAAAGATTAATAAAATAGTAATTAAAAATAGTAAAGAAAAATTGTACAGTGCTTAAAAAAAATGTTAAATTTAATTATTCATAATATTTTATTAACAAAGAACTGATTAAACAAAAAGAATAATAAAGAAATTACGGATTAAATAATGACAAATTTTTCTAACTCACAAAAATTGTTCGAGGAATAGTATTTACTATACACTACTGTTGTCGACTGGGTTGTTACAAAAACCAATATTGAGCTTTAAAGGTCTTAAGTGTACTAAATTCAAATATGAACTCAAAATTGTTCCATCACGTTCGGATGCTTTAAATAATTATTTTCTTAATTTTTAAAAGAACTAATCTTCTTTTTTAAATAATATCTCTTTTGCTATCGGAAAAACATTTTGTTAAAAATCAAAACTAAGGATTTTTCAGAGATCAAAAGAGGTAAAGATTTGACCTATTTTTATAAAAGGGGTATTCATGCAACGGTGGAAAACTCGGATAAACGCAGAAACCAGATAATTTTATCTCCGCAGAAACGAGCTTTCAAAATTTGTATGGGAAAAAAATTCTGCAAATCAGATAATTTTATCTCACAAAATTGATGCAGAAAGTGAAGAAATAAACCTCATAAAGTTTCGAGAAGTAATTTGTGACGTTTAGTTGTGACAGCTGATTATTTCTCACATTTATGCAAGAATTTTTATGGGGTGCTCATGCAAACGTAAAGCGGAAAATTATATCTTTCTGCAAAACGGAAAATTATCTCGTTGCTTTAACCGTTATTTCTAATTAAACGTTACGTAACGTTGATCATAAAAGAAGAGGCACTTTTCTTAAATCAAAAACAAAATTACTCCATAACGGAAAATTTGAAGTTACTCCCTTATTAAGGAATGGTACTTCCAAACCAATAATATAAGACTTGTGCGACAAATTACTTATATAACGGTAATTTAGGTAAATATAATTTGTAATTCACTGTATTGAATTTATAGGAATACATTCAACGCTTGTAACCGTTATTAATCGTTGAATATTTTCTACATTTTCTGTAAAATACTATTTTACATAGATTTATTTTCTGCTTAACTATCAAAGGGATAGCGTTCATAATGAAAACATATTTAGTCCTCACGTTAGAGTAAATGTTAAATGTCGGATAGGCATTTAAAGTACAAAAAAATCTCAGACTCGTTTGAATTTTTGTTTGTTCAGCTGATATTCGAACACCAACTTGGATGCAAAAGTATCTCAGATACCCTATCGACCTATCAATCCATTTCCGCTATTTATATTAACTAGGTTTAAATTCGACCATTTAACGCAACATAAAATTTGTAAAACCTATATTTTGAAAATCTACTTGAAACTACCACTTCTTCGGGGCCAAAACGAACGAAAAAGTGGTATTAGTAACAGATTCCAAAACCTTGTACTACTTTAGATATATCTTTTGATACATGGCATGTCCTTTTTGATTAACACGCCCTCGCGATAAAGTTTTAAATTGACATTCTTTGTCAACTTCTTTTTAATATCGCCCAACTTTCCGTTTAACTACTGGATCTTTAAATTAAACAAAATTTTCATTTTCAAGTTATGAAGCAATAAAAAAAGCATTTATGTGTGCGTTTTTACTATTTTTTTTGTTCTTTTATTTATGTATACATGTTTTATTTATATAAACAAAATATTTGTTTAACCTATTTTAATAATATCACAATAACTTTTCTTAAGTTCATCATTAATATTATCAGTAGTTAAACTTAACAATCAAATTTACATTATTAGTTGTTGTTGTTGTATTTTTTTATATTCACTCTCATAATTTTTAAATGTTTTTTCTAAAAACATCGCCAATTTAAAAACAAAAACAGATTTGTCAAAATTTTCCACTTTGTTTTTTTTTTAGACGATTTTTAAGTTTACAATAATTTAAGTACATTATTTTAAAATGAAAATTAACACATTTTTGTCTTTTTTTCTTTTTTTTGTTATGATGAACAAAACTAATGCACTGGAAGATTTGTTTGTAAACAAAACTATTTTTAGCAAAAATGTAATATTTAATGGGAAAATCAATTGAAAATAAAAACCAAAATCAATGGCAGTTGTCGTTGTTAATGTTATATTTTTTTTTTTAAATATTTTCTACTGAAGAAAATGTTTGAAGTTTTAACATGATAAATTATACAATGAACTTTTTTCTCTATTATTTTTAAAATAAACAATATTTTAAGTCCAAATCAAAACAATTTAAATTTGTTTTTATTTGGTATCGTTGTTAAATAAAAATATATAGTGCGCTATGGACTTAAAACTAAATATTCTAGCTTACCGATTTGAAGACAAAATCAAAGAAAAGGAACTTTTACATTGTAATTAGTTTATATTAAAACAAAATAATAATAATTATAACTAAAAAGAAAATACAAACTAAAGCAGCAATTTTTTTTTTTTTTGTTTATCTGCAATTTTAATTTATGTTTACTTATGACGAATCATGAAAGTAATAAAACCAACTATTAAAATAAAAACATTCTATAAATTTAGTACTAGTGCCATTAATAAGCTTAAACAAAAGTTATAAAAAGTGACAAAGCTTTTGTTATATTAAAAGATACATCATAATGTATAAATGTGTAAAGAGTATACTTCCGGCACGGTGTTTTTTTCCGATTAAATATAGAATTTTGTGAACAGACATTAGAGAGACAAATAAATTATTTTAATTCGAAATATATCTCTTTTTATAATTTTATTGATATTCCAATCACCGATTAACTGTTTATTCACTGTTAAAGAAATACATGTTTGTTTTTAAATGAACCAATATACATACACCATTTTTAATAAAAAAAAATTAATTTCATGGTATACTTTTGGGCTGTTGGTCAATAAATGAAAAATAAGTTTTTGTTGTTACAATAACGTTTCACAAAAAAATTAACTATATTCAAAAATGTCACCTATTCTATGTATAAAATTATCAATCCAACCAAAGGATATCTGATATGATTTAAAAAAAGCTCAGCTCCAATAGCAATAGCCGAATCGCTGATAATTATATTTGGTAGTGATAACGGTATTATTACATTTATGAACTCAGGGTGAAAGCAGTACTTTTAATTCACTTTGTGTATTTGGTTTTTTCCGTTTAAGTTTAGGTTTAAGAATTCGAGAAGCATTTTAAGGAGCAAATATTGCTAGAGGTGTGTCGTGAAATAATATTTCAGTTTTTGAATCTATTAATTTTATTTTTGTTTTCTATTAATTTGTACCCTGCTCGATTTCAGATTGCCATTGTAAAGCCTTTGAATCAATCATACATCTTTAACGTAATAAAAATACCAATACGCCCAATTTGTCAGTGCGCGATAAATATTAAACTCAAGTTATCATACCAATTATAATGAGTTAACTCAGAATTAACTCCGAAACTCGCATAGAAAAACTGGAGCCTATACATAATTTATCACCCTTGTGTATTGATGAATTGCGATTATTTGTGAATTGAAAATATATACATTTTTTCATTAAGACCAATTGTTTTCTAATCTAATCTAATTTTTTTTTAAGTTTTCTGCCAATTAAGTTAGAATGAATGAATTATTATTGCTTTGGTCACTTTCTATGTGTGTAGTTTGTATTGCATGTTTTAATTTTACCCTAGCAGTATACAAAGAAATATTTTATTTGTATTTTATTTCGTGTAAATAAATATTTTTTTCTTAAATAATTAATAAATGATATCTATATATCGCAACAAAAACTTTAAAAAGAAATAATAAATGAAATGAAAATTTGCTTTCTTTTTGCGAATAAAACTTTCAATGAAAGCCACATATAAAAAAAAATATGATAAAAATTAAGTTAGTTCTTATTTGGTTGTAAGATAAGGCCTCGATTTCTGTTCTGTTGTTTTTTTTTTCTTCATGTACAGCTTTTGCATGGAATAAATATAAGAATTATATTCAATTGGCTTAGGATGTTGGTGATTTTGTTTGTTCAATATAATTCATCGTCCATATCGTTTATTAGCATTTCTTTATCTTCCTTTTTATTAGATTTGGACATATTTTGCTGCAACAGTTTTGTATCGAAGCATGGCTAGAAAAATAAATGCAAAAAAATTTTCTATTTGAAGAAAGTGATTTAAAAAGAAAATAATAGTAATCTTACGGTATCGCAAATATTCATATTGCAACAATTTTCTATCGTAATTTCACATTGTTCTGTAGCAATGGGTCGACACGTTAATGGTGTTTGTGAGACTTTCTTTTGTACAACAAATGTTTTCTTAATTCTTGGTCTTACTGGTTTGTAGATACGTCGAAGGGTTTGAATTATGATATAGATGAGGACTAAGCCAGCGAGTCCTCCAGACACCAGTATAATTATAGACTTGTTCCATGTGCTTCGGCAAACTTCATCGGGTCTTTCAAGTTTTTGAATTACAAGATCTTCTGGATGGAGGTTTTTACAGCTGAAAAAGAAAAGATTTATTAGCACACATTTGTATGGTGATTAAAAATAAATATTTAATTAAAAAAAAAAATTTTTGAACCAAAATCTTTTGATTAAGTTGTTTAAGAGTGTAATAATGAGGACGTCGACGTTTTAACGTCAACCCGGTGAACTCGACAAGTGGAGTATAATGTATAATGAAGTAGTGGAGTGCAGTGACAATCTAATAGCCAACGGGTGATGTAGGTATGTAATAGGGATGAAAAAGCTTGGGGGATAGATATAAAATTAAAAACTTTTTCCTAGATATACAATATTTAATTTTAAATTTGTTTCTATCAAATCATGAACTAAAGATAAGCAAAAATGAACAATAAAATGAAAAATTCTGCCTGTTGCCTAGATTGATCGTACTTATTTGAAAACTAAAATGTTGATACTTTAAATTTTAAAACCAAAAACTAAACTTACATTCGGTAGCAATGTCGCGGCACATTAGCATCGATATCATTTTGCATAAGCAAACAGTACGGCACACATTCTGCAGTTGCATTAACAGAACATTGACGTCCAATAAAATCAGTCGGACAATCACATCTGGGTTCTTCTTCGACTATTTTACACACACCATCATTCATACAATAGTTAGTGCACTTTGACGACTGGCAACGTTCTCCAGTAAAACCAATTTGACACGAACACTTTGCAAAGCCGTTTACAATGTTACAATTACCATGAACACAATAATTACGACAGTCATTGATTTCACATCTGCCTCCACTGAAGCCAGGTTTACATTTACATGTGCCAATGGTTTTGCTGTAATATCCATTGCCAAAACAATTTGATTCATCATTTTCCTCCACCTTTTTCGTAGTATAGTTATCTAAGAGCTTAAGATTTGTCTCCAACTTTTCAACAACATCCTTGCAATGACCATCATATTGCAGTTTAGAAATCAGTCCAACACGAGAAATTATTCCTCCTATTTTGTCGTTGATACTTATGGCCCTTTTTGGATCATCATTTTTGGACTTGAATTTGGGTAGTGACCAAACGGCTTGGTGCACAGAATCTGTCCAATAAATTGTATCTTTGGTTACAGTCAAACTGATTGGGACTTTATCTCTATGCTTTAATATAACTTGTCGATCTGTGCCATCCAATTTGGCACTTTCAATCGAATAGAACACACCAATCTGATCCACAACATAATAGATGCGATCGGTCAATTGGTCCACAACGATACCATAAGGCAAGTACAACCCAGTGTTGATTATAGTCTGTTGATCTTCTCCATTCAACGAAGACACATGAATACTCGGCTCTGAGCTATTGGCATTTGTCCAGTATAGTTTACGTCGACACACATCAATTGCAATTCCATGAGGTATCGCAGAACTATTGCTAAAATCGAACAGAACTTTGGGTTCGGTACCGGCAGCTGCATTAACTGAGTAGTAAAAAATCTTTTTGTTCAGATTATCGGTCCAATAGAGGTTCTCTTCCAATGGATCGTAGGCCAAGCCAGAAATAGATTCGTTTGGTGTTTTTGCTACAACACTTTCGATAATTTGTGGACTACCTTTGCCAAGTGGCAACTTTAAGGAGAATATACTTCCATTGGTGCGTTCGTTACCATTGAAGAAAATGCGTTCTTTTACTTCATCAAAGGCAATAGCTGAAATATTTGTGAAGTGATGAGCTGCAGCTTTCATTTCAGTAAAGGTTTCATCGTAAAAATATATTCTTCCTTGGGTTGCAACGGCATAATCTAGAAAGATTAAGAATAAAAATATGTTATTAGTATTTGGTGATTAAAAAGTTTGAAATGAAATAAAAAGATTGATTTTGTTTTGTGCACAATCTAGAAATTGTGTTATAATTTGGCCCTCGCTACATTTGAAAGACCCCGCGGTCTTTTTTTTTCGATCATGTTCAAAACTAAAAAAAAATATAACATAAGGGCAAGTTCCTAAATTTTATTTTATACTCCGTGACATTTTTTCTTCGATTTCTCTTGAAACATAAAACGATACCTTCTTTCGACAAAGTAATATTTAGATTCATAATATTTAGGTTCAGATCTGCGACTCCTTTTTATTTATCAAGAAGCGAGGAACGACATTGATGATTTGACAAAGTATCAAATAGAAGACAAATGATAAACAGCTCAAGTTTCATTTGTGTGGCAATGACAATAGCTGTTTCAGCACAACATGATCGATGTTTGGTAGCGAGGCATGAATTTTATCGCATGATTAGAGAAGTAAGAATTTTTCTCTGAAGAGAGTAGGTATCGTACAAGAAAAAAAAAAAGAGTTGTGTTCTCTGAAATAAAGCATGGGTAATTTTTATATTTATTTAACGATACGTATATGGTATGGAGTTAAAAGGTTTGGTTGTTAAAAGATAACATTTTTGAAATATTTCAGATTCATATTACATAAATTGGCGATAGCAATACATAGTCTATACGATAAAATATTCTTCAATAAGAAAAACAACGAGAGGATCGAAAGCGTATGGTATTCGTAAAACGAATTTATGGACATTGTTTCTTTTGAAAGAATGTTTTATTAGATTGGCATTATAATGTCTTAGTTTAAAGAGTTTGTTTTTTATCAGCAAATATTTCGCATGGCATTTGTGAGAACATTATGGGAGATGTATGGGTACAAACTTCAAGATTCCAAATATTTTAATCAGAAAGGTTTGTATTTTTGACTATCGTAAAATTACGCACATAGGAGATAGAGATTGTTTGAGAGTTGTGAGTCATTTTTTCACGAGCTGTAGCACCATAAAACATTTGATGGAAAAATAATGTTTGATAGAAAAACTATCCTCGATTCATTTAACTTTACGATTTAAAAGAGAGTAATGTCCAGCGAAACGTATAGAGGAGAAGAACTATGAATGGATTTATTTGACGTACAAGTAGATTATTTTAGTATATGCATTTTTTATTTAGGGGTGCGTCATTTAAAGAGAAATCAGTTTGGACAGCAATAAATAAATACATACAACTAAAACAAATCAGCCAAATAGAAGACTGTTGATATAAGGTTTTTGGTGTGCTGTGTTCAAATCCGAACACAGAATTGTGCCGGCTCTAGAGATATACGAAATTTGCGCGAAGTAATAAGTAAGTAAAAATATCTTGCACAAACATATGCTTTTGACATTTCAACCGCACTTTTCATTTGGTGGGCAAGTGTTGCGTTTAGGAATTCAAAAATTGTTTTATGGATTTCATTGAGCATTCAAACCGTTTTTTCTATTGAAAGCAGTAAAAATCGAATTCGAAACGTCGAATTGTTGAAAAATTTACTAAAAGGGATTCGTTTTTTTAATTAAAATGGAAATCAATTCCGTTTACCGAAATGTGAGTTTCAATAAAAACTTTAGCCTATAAAACGTTCGAAATAACTGATCAGAGTAAGGAGAGTTTTTGATCATCAAATATTTTTCGGGTGAACATAATTATGTACTTCAGTCAAAGCATCGTTAAAAAAGGCCTGACCACAGAATTGTTGGTCATAATTTGGTATAATATTTTTGTTTGTTAAAAGAAATAAATAAAAAGTCATACCTTTTTTAACCAATTTTTTATCGTTTGAAATGCATATTTTCATTATTATTAAGAAAAAAGCTCGTTTCAAGTTAGTATGGCGCTAATTAATTAGAACCTCTGAAAGCTTAATAAACCATTGTTAACAAACTGGTCCTAGGCAGTATTTTAGAAAATTCTATGATTTATTTTTGTATCGCTTTTTCTACAGATGATTTGTTAACAAGATTTATACATAATATGTACATAGATATCTACATACATAGTTACATATATAAAATTTATTTTCTGAATTTTTAGTCAACTCTTTATTATTATGTACTCCAAAATTTTATCTGATTGTTTTTTTTACACCGGATGTTTCAATTCGTCAAATTTAAAAATAAAACAAAATTACCTACTTATCAAGATAAAGCAGTTCGCGGCTGACGAATAAGTTCTTCGAAATGTTTTCTTCTCTTAATACAAGTTTTTTGGTGCGAAACAATCCAAGTTTATCAGAGTAAAATTCGAGTTAACTTTCTACAGAAATGTACATGTCAACTCTTATACTAACTATGGACTAAATATATTCAATAAAACTGTGACCTTGATAAATTTTGCACACATAAATAACACCAATAATTTTAAGTGATTAGAAAAAATATTTTAAAACTTTTCCAACAAGCAGGCGTTAAAAATATTAGTTTGCACTAATTTACACTCTAATTAAAATTGCGAGAGTAAACAACGGCTCATGTTATTAAAATTTAACGTAGGTAGGTATACTTGTTTGCAGCCAGGTGCACCATAAATTTCAAATACATAGTTTTATTCAATCAGATCATAATCTACATAATATAACTAAATGCAGATTATTCCTATAGAACTGCTTTCTGTCAGATAAAATCAATTTCAAGGTTGATACCTATTAAGCTTCTGAGAAATTAAAATCTATGTGAAACTAATAAAACGGAAGTAGGAAATTTTTTTCAACTGATCATTAAAACGAGAAAATGCAAACAAAAAAAAAATCTATGTAAACAAAGCTTTGTCGCGTGACTCTGTTGTAAATCCGAATACGGTAGTGAGAGTTGAAGCGCGTGCTCACCACAATTTTTTCCGATGTTTAAATATAAACCGCATACTATCGCCTCTTGAGTCATTTTTGACATAAATAAATACCGTTAAATATTTTACCACCCACTGAGAGGGATTCCCTGTGTTTTATTTTGCTTTTAACGGCAATGCTATAGTCGCTTTAAAATCAATTTTGTTTCCATCTGTGGGGGTTTTCTCAAAGATTGGATACAAAAGTGTGCTTGATAAATTGAATCCAGTATCCATGTAGAACTCTGACGACAGCAAAATAACGAAGTCCATTATAAGCTGTTTTATCAATAAAAGATGGTTCGTGAATAAAGTGTGACGCAAGTGCATGCAACGTGGTTGCCGTAAAATTATATCATACATTTACAATCATTCGTTTCAATGAGTTTGTTTTGAGGTTCGGTGCGATTTATTTTATTTTTCATTGATTTTGTTGCCCAGCCTAAAGTGCTGTGGGGAATTTTCGTTTCTTTTCGAAAAAAAAATAATAATATTATAATGGGATCATTTTATTTTTTAAAATTATATCAAATTAAAGGATCGTTTTATAGATGGAAAGCCACATCATACATTTTCCATAAATTTAAACAGCGAATAATTCGTCAATATTTTGATTTTGATATACATTAATGCAAACTTAAGTACCTCTCCTGGCCGTTATCGCATGTTCGGAAAAGATTTTAACTTCCTTTTTGGAGGAGTTTTTATTTTTTTTTCGCCAATTTTGTTGAGACGAAACAGTTGAAAGAAAGAAACTTCTCCTAAAAAATAGGCAAAATGCAAAATTTCAAAAACCAACATTGAAATCAAAACGTTCAGTTTTTTTTTTGCACTGGACTGTGTGAAAAAGAATCTAAATTTCATCAAAATGACTCATTTTAATATTGAAGTTATTATTTATACTTTGATAAATAATGCACGTAGATTGATAACTTTAATTGTGTATAAACTAAACTTGTAAACTGATTTTATTTTTATTTCTTTAAATTGAACAACACATTGGTGATAAAATCAGAAAATACTTAGATAAGAATTTTAAGGGGCAAATTTTAATAGCACTTATTCTTGTGTAATTGATATAAAACAAGTATCAATAAAAGAATTAAAAGCTTAACGTATACGAGACCAAACCTGTATAATGTATATTCATTTAATGTTTTTAAAACAGAATACATTTTTAAATGTAAAATTGATTTTAAAATCTTAAAAGGTCAAGACTTTGCACAATCCACAAATTCTGATAATGTTGCAGTAAGACAACAAAAACAAAAAAAATCTTTCACTGACAAAGTATATCTACATAAATCAAATAATTAAACATAAATTATTTTTGCTTTGGTAGGTACGTTAACCGTCTTCGTTTCATCGAGGTATTTTTTTTATCAATTGTGTTTACGAACACAATTTTATTTTTATTTTGGTTATGATTACGAGTCTTCTAAAAATTCAATCTTTAAATAATATTTTTAGTAGCAAAGGTTAATATATTTAAGAGAATATAAATTACTAAGAGATACCGCAGCTTCGCCGCCCTCTTCCGTTGCAGTTTTTTTTTTTTTAAATATCAACAGTTGAAAAAAGATTTATGTTTGATTTTGATTTGTTGAAGTTTTAATAGGTTTAAATGGAAATTACTTTAAATTAGATATCATAAATAAAGTAGTTTTTAATTTTCAAGTTCAATGCTAAAGATTATTCACCGTATAGAAACTGGTAAGTGTGCTGCAGACATTACTTGAATTTTAAAAAAATGCATGAAAGGGAGCAACGATCTTCGGTGATCGTGAACCAGACAAACAAAAGTTATTTCTTTCATCGATTAATTGATTACAGATACAACTCGTGGGGATTAGATGGGCTGACCAACCCTTAAATTAAAATTAAATATATACACATATTACATATATGTATTATCGCTTTTAAAGTTAAGGTTCAATTTGATACACAAAACTTGTCTTCTGCAGTCTTTGAAAAAGTTATTAAAAGAGATTTAGAACTTTCAAATATTAATCAATTTCAGCAGGTAATTTTTATTTTTTTTTTAAAGAGTCGTAGAAAAAATTCGTAGTTCAAGGGTAGAAAGCTAAATTTGCTCAAACTTATTCCGTATTTCGTAATGCGTTTTGCTAAAACCGATAAAAGTTATCCAAAAACAAAACTTAACAGAAGGGTTTTGTTCACTGCAGAAAAGTACTAAAGGTATATTGTTCTTTGGAAAAAAATTCCTTCAATGGAAAAATTCATCGAAGCTCTTAAATTTAAGTATTCTACTATTAATCGAATTTTTGAAGAAGCGCTTCGATTTTCATTAATTAATTAAATGTTCTGGAACTCCTTTTTATCAATCAATTATTTTTATTTTTAAAACTGCATTCATGACGAAAAAAAATCTAGGGTGTAAAGCTCAAATTTTTTAAAATAGAAAAAACATCAAAATCGGAGTTATTCCTTAAAAGTTATAGAGCTTTTAAGGCTTCGTTTTACATTTTCTGTTTTGGGGCTACCATTTTTTAAAAAGAAGAAGAGAAAGTCTCACCAGAAAGGGGATGTACGGTTACTCATCCTGAGGCCATCATTACCATCTAATCTAATTTACCAGCAGAATCCAAAGCAATGGAGATCAGACAACGCCTTGTAAAATAATGTTACAGTTGTAGGTGACAAGTTAAACTTTAAGCCAATTATCACCCATTTCTGCTCAGAATCTATTTAATTTAACAACAGCGTATAAGTCCAGGTTGAGTCTAGGGCTTGTTTTTAGCATTATTAAGTGTCCCTTCATGTCTAGGAGAGCTGGCAATGTAAATTTTTTGAAGTGGATTGATTTCTCAAAAAGATTAGGGCTCCCCAAGAGACTTTATATTTCAAAAATTTACCAAAAAAAGACCAACACTTAGACTGAGTCTGGATCCTTATTTCTTTCAATTTTTAATATAGAAGATACAAACCTTTGATTTATGCTTACAACTTTTTTTGTGCGAGCGAAATTAAATTTTCTACATAACAATTGTAATAAATATTGGCACGCGCCAATATTTTTTTTCTTCTTACCATTCTCAATATTACAACACAAAAGTAAAATCTGCTAACTCATAACAATAACACTAAACGAAAAAAAATAATAAAACCAATTCCCTCCATGTTATTGTTTGGTATATAGTTAAGTGTAAAACAAAAATCAAAACAGAAAGACACAATATTTTTACTTCTTTGCCAAGTTGGCGCTATTTTACTCTCTACTCTATTATACTATATATGACCGACCAATATGAAAAACTTTGATGGTTTTGTTACCTTGGAAAGGTCAATGTAGTCATTACCTATATAATTTTCAATTTATTTTGAGTGCGCTAGCGCTCTAGCAAGTTTACGAAATTCATTTAAACAACAACAAAAAAAAAAATTGAAACTAAAATTATTTATTGTTAATTGAGTTTATTTTTATTTATAGTACATTTATATGTTTAGCAACCATTTTTTTTGTTGGATATTGAACTTTATTAAATCATACTCCAACAATGACGATCATAGCTCCCTGATGCATTGTGTTCTTTTTTTTTTTTTGCTTTGCCCTAAATACCAAAAATCATTTTGAACAGAAAATTATCGATTCAAAGTCAAGGAACTATATATTTAACATAATTGTGATGAAAAAAAAAAACTTTAGTTCAGGCAAAATATTCAGCACTTTGATATTTATTGTCATCGACTTCAGCTGTTAGATTTGAATTACATTAAGAAATAAGCTGAGCTTGCCAGAAAAAGTCTCTTGTCGTCAAGTGTCAATTTTGAATCTAGACAATCAGACAGACACACGAGAAGTCGAGAATTCGAAAAAAAAAATATACATATGTAAAGGGTGTCCCAACAAGAACGCAAGATTTAAATTTGGCGCCATTCGAAGTGTCATTGTTTGACGTTTGAACAATTATTATTGTTTGTTAGTAAAAGGTATAAGGTTAATAAAAATGGAGAGCTACACAAATGAAATTGTGTTATTCCATATTATTATTATTATTTTTTTTATTGTTGGTCGTGTTATTTCGCGTTTTGGAGACCAGAATTGGCCGCCTAGATCATGCGATTTAGCACCATTGGACTTTTTTCTTTAGGGTTTTTTGAAGTCAATGGTTTATGCGAATAAGCCGACGACGACTCAAGCCTCAAAAGAGGAATTTGGACTCTGCATTAATGAAATACCGCAGCATTTATGCAAAACGGTCATTGAGAATTTCATTAAAAGATCGCGTAAGTGCCAGCAAAGCCGCGGCGATCATCTGCCCGATGTGTTGTCCCATACATAACCTCATCCTGTCTACTTTACGATATAACAAAGAATTTGCGATTTTTTTTAAATATCTGCGTTTTATTTAAAATTTCAATGTTGCGTTCTTTTTGGGACACCCTTTACATATCTTAAAAAAATTTCAACAGTAATCAATTACAATCAACCAGTTATAGTTCAACTGGACAGAAAACCTCGCATGAGAAACTGAACGTGCAGATATTATTTTTTAATTGATAGACTGTTGAGTTTGATTTATTTTGATGCATATATTGAGCGCTTTATAAAATTGTTTTTTTTTTCTAATGACAATTTATTCATTGATGAAAATAAAACGTTAGAAAAAAAAATTATAGTAGATATAGTATTTCATGCCAGACCATGTAGTTAGCTATTTTAACACACCTGGGGCTTTAGCAATTCCTATTTCTTTCTTTTTACGTTATATCGTATAACTCAAGTATCAAGGTTTTCTCTCAATTCAGCTTTGTATATAAAAATACATAAATATCTATCTGCATCAAATTATTCAAAGAAAAATATAAGAATGGTGAATAAATTCCAGTTTATATTTAGTTTTACTTCCGCTTGAAGCGTTTTTGTCAACTTTGCAAAATTATGACACAAAACACTATATTATTATACACTATATAATTGGAAAAAAATTAATGGAGTTGTTGTTCAATAGAAAGAAAGCCAGAGGTGCATGCGTTTGTAGGTTTTTCAGTTCATAATTAGATTTGAAGGCATTTGTGTTTAAATTAAGAGGAATTTAGATTTTAGCACTTTTTCGCATATTGTTGTATAAAAATACTACCTGCAGATATACATAATATTTGTGGAAAATATTATTTTAAACAAATTAAATGAAAATGCACCAGAAAAAAAGGTAGAAAACAAAGCTTACAAAAGTGCTAAATTTTGGTAAGTTGGGATTTTTAGAGAGGCGGGGTTGTATAAATTAGTTTTTTTTTCTATCTATCAAGCTTTTTCATATTAAATGTGTGAGTACCAAAAAAAACACTTATTTCAAATCTTATTTCATTGGTAATTAAAGTTTATCGGAACATGAAGTTGAAGATCGCTGCATAGTATTTTTTTTTTTATTGCAACTAGCGAAATGTATCAAAGCCAAAAAACAATATTGAGCTTAAATCGGGAGAACTTTATAAAAAGTTTCTTCGAAAAATATCAATTTCTTCAGTCAAAATAAAAAATTAAAAAATTAGAATTTAATAAACGAACGGTTCGTTAATTTAATAAAGAAATAAATAAAAACATGTTCATATAAAATCACTCTTTAGCTTTAAGATAAAAAAACTAAAAGATAGTTGAATTAAGATTAATAACAGTAAACATTTTCAAAAAATAAAAAAAAAATGTTTAAATTATACATATATGTACTTAATAAGAGAAGAAAACCCACGAACGAACATTTTTCATAATAACCATCACATTTTCTTTTTTATTTACTTCCAAAACATAAGAAAATCAATGCGAGACTAAAATACTGTCATGGTTCAGAAAAACCAAAATTAGCAAAGTAGCTTACGTACCTAAGCACCCAGACTAAGCCAAAGTATATTTGAAATTCTACCAGAACAGCCAGCACTGTATCTCTTTGGTGAAAAGAGCAATACCAAAAATAAAAAGAAAACAAAAGTAACAAAGCCATCCATTTTTGGTACAACCCCTATAATTTTTCTATTTGATATCCAATTCGCACCTGAGAAAAGACCTGAGAAAAGATTTTAAAAAAGCAAACATTTTTCACCTTGGCACGATTCTTAAACTAAAGATGAATCCTTTCACTTTTTAGCTGCCCTATGCGAATTTTAATTGTTTATTTTTATTGATTAAACATAAAACAAAAATCCAAAATAAAAACATTTCTTTGAAAATTGTGATATATGTATATTTTGATATTCATAAAAATTTTGATATTTCATAAAAATTTTGATATTTCATAAAAATTTTGATCATAATTCGCCAAACCGTTTACGAGAAAATCGAAAAATAAAAATTGTGTTTATTGGTAGGTGTCGTTCATAACGATTTTCGAAAAATATTTTTTTACTTATTCCCACTTTGAAAATTTCATCAAAATCGTTAAAGCCGTTTAAGTTACCTTATACTTCAATTTCGCATTTAAGGAATTACCTAAAAATGTTAAATTACAAGTTTAAAGAAAATCAAGTCAGTAGTTTCAGCTTTAGCTGTACGTCGAGGTAGACAGACAGATAGATCCATTTTTATTTCGGCGAAGAAAAGAAAGATCTACGATAGAAAAGGACCAACAGAAATAGCTAATCTTAGTATAAATGGTTACACGAACCTTTTTTCTGCCAGTTTTGAACTGAGGTTTTTTTCTCAATGTATTTTGATAGGAAATTTTGAGTTAGGAAACACACCTATGATATGAAATAACAGATGTCCCATCTATTATTTGATCCAATTACTAATCAAAACTATTTCTCAGATATGTCATCAAGGTAATTTAACTAGTTCAATAGGAGCTAGGCTAATAAAATATGGTAAATATATCTCAGCAAAAACCCGACTTCAGTATACCTTATCTATTTATTACTTTTTCGAATCTATTTAATGATTCATTAAGTACTAATGGAATGTTCTAACACTCAGAAAGTTCAATAAAATTACCGGAATTAAGAATTCAAGAAATATCGACCACAATTTATACAAACCTGCTGCCTACAAATGAAAAATCTCAATCGTGTTTTAAAACAGGTGTTTACCTTTAACTTAAAGTTGTTTGGTTATTCCACATTATGTGTTACCATTTATTGTAATTTAAATTCTTAACTGTTGTATGTTAAAAGATATACGAATTGCATTTGCTCACCACCTACGTACTCTTTTTGTTTTCAAGATAAACGAGAGCGTAATATTATAATGAATGTATTTTTCAGTTTTCTAAGATCCTATACGCTTATTGATAATCGGTTTTTTTTTAACTTCCCCCTGATAATAACAATATAAATTGAAAATGTGTAAGTTTGCATTTCAAATATTTGAATTTTTATAGTAAACACACTTTCTATGGTGGATTTTTTTTGAAGAAACGAAAATGTTGTCGTCATACAATCAAAACAAATAAAAAATAAAATCACACTAGTATATTTAAATAATAACAAGAAATAAATATTATATTAATACATTCGTTAGTGATGAGTGCAAATGTTTATTTTGTACGACGACGACGTAGACGATCGCCATCAATCGTAGCCATATTGTGGCGCCCTTTTTGGTTGAGGTCAAGATTACAAGTAAGAAATTAAAACGATGTCAACCGTAGTATCAATTAAATGCAATTCACAGGCATATTTTTTTTGTTTGTTTTTGCACTTTTATTTTGTTTTAATTAATAATTTTCCAAACACATAATTTATTGTGAAAAAACATACATAATATTATGAGCGAGATAATCGGAAAGAAATTTAAAACTTTTTTGCATCAATTTATATTTAATCGGTTTTACAGATAGGTAGGTATATGTAAACAAAACTTTTTTGTGGGAATTCCTTGAATTTGCATTTTATAAGAGATAACAGATAATTTAATAAATGGTTTTGGGTTCAAGTGATTTTCTTATTCACTACATATATTTACGCATGACACTGATTGGATGATGGAATGATGGACTCTGGTTGTTCGGTTGTTCCCTCACAAAAATTTGACAAATTTGTTTACAATTTTATTTTTTTGACTACATTTAATTCAGTATTTTTTCCAAGGTTCGTTTTTACAAAAAAGTTTTAGATACAAATTTTTATCATGCATTGTTTAGCTATTTCAGTACTTGAAAATTTTTTAGAGGTGCCCGAAAAATGCTTTTATCAAAAAAATGTATGTGTCAAAAAATTACAATGGCCCCTGCGAATGTTTATACCCAAAGAAACAACAGAGACGAGCGGCGCAGTCTCCCCAAAAAATAAGACACGGACACTTTAGGCGCCTTTCTATCAACCATAGCTCTTTATAGTAGACACCCTCAATATAAAAATTCTTGGCACTAAAAAAAAAATAGTTCGATATAGAAGCACGTGATTAAATTGACGAGACTACGACGTCATTTATTTATGTATGTATATATGTATGTATATCAAAAAAAAACTTAAAGAACGCTATCTATAGAACCGCTGAAAAATGAAAAGAAATTTAATTGAAACCAATTTAATAGAATCCGATTTTTTGCCCCCCCCCCCCCTCGTTGTGTATATTGTGTGTGTCAGTCAACTATAAAAAACTATACTATTCATTCAACACAAATTCGTATACCATTTCTATGATGAGAATGAATTATTTTGTTTTAGCATATATTCAATTTAAATTAATTAAATTGGCTTTTCTCGTCGCATTGGCGAGTTTGTAAATCAGAAGAAGAAGTGATAAGAGTTATTGTATCTTCTTTGTTTTATAAAAGCTTGTTTGACTTTAGTTTTTTTTTTTGTTGTTGTAACAGATTCAGATGGTTGTTTATTTAAAATGAAATTTAGGTAAAGGTTCTTTTTGTTTTGAAAATTATCAACCTTGATTTAGTAAGCTTAAAACTTTATACCCATGATTTTTTTTATTTTTTTTTTGCAAAACTTTTGTCTATACATAACTACATAACCTGATTGATTGCAAAATTTTTTTAAAGTTTTTTAAGCATTGATTTTTTAACGACTGGCAAACTGCCATGATAATTGCCAATTTTTTTTTTTTTTTTTTTTTTGAAGAGGTTTGTTATCATATGGCAAAAAAAAAATCAGCAAATATTTCTTCTGTTGTGTTTCAACAAGTATGTTGGTATGATTTTAATTTCATAGTGACTTTTAATTCACACAATTTTTTGTTTCCTTTTTTTACAAATAGTAAAGCAAATGAAATTTTTTTTTACCAATTTATTTCATGTTTAGTTCTCAACAAAATGGCTAATAATAAAAAACGGTAAACAACAAACTCTCAGAAAAAAATAAATACAACAAAAACAAGTCACATGTACTCAATTTTGCAACGATATGCATTCAACAAATATGTCAAAAATTACCGTTAGATTTGCAATTGTTTGATTTTTTTTTTCTTTAGCTATTTTAGTTTCTGGTTTTGTCTTATTGAGTGTGGTAAGAATTTTTTCAGAAAATTTTAATAAATTAAATAAAAAATTGTAATAATTTCATAATTTTTAGAGAACATTTTAATAAATAAAATAAAAAATTACAAAAATATCAATAATGAAGAAACTATCACGACAAATTGAGGACAGTATTGTACAACTGACAGAGAGTGGCTCCTCGACGCGAATGATAGCTAAGCAGCTTAAAGTAAGCCAATCAGTGGTCATTAGAGTCCAGAAAAGGCGAGCTATTGTTCCTAAGGCACAGGTCAGAGGCCGAAAAAAAATTTTAACGGATGCGGACGCACGACTCATGATGTTAGAGATGAAGAGGAACAAGTTTTTAACACCAAAGGATGCTTCAAAGGTAATAAATAAGCCCGTTAGCCGATGGACTGCAAGTAGAGCCCTCCACGACATTGGCTACATCTCAGCGGTAAAAAAACAGAAACCTGCATTATCCGTAAAAAATGTTAAGGCACGGTTAAAATTCGCTAGAGATCATAGAAATTGGGCAGTAGATGACTGGAAACGTGTAGTGTGATCAGACGAATCCAAGTTTAACCGGTTTCAGTCTGACAGTAAGCAATATTGCTGGCGCCGGCCTGGAGAGAACATCCAAAGACACCACGTTAAAGAGACAGTGAAGCACGGTGGAGGGAACATCATGGTATGGGGTTGCTTCACATGGTCGCACATTGGGGCACTGCAAAAAATAGAAGGAATAATGAGGAAAGAAGATTATTTGCACATTTTGCACTCATTTATGCGACTTTGTAGCTAGGAGCGGCTATCCTGAGCAGGAAGTCATATTTCAACAAGATGGTGACCCGAAGCACACCTCCAAAATCGTGAAAGCATGGCTTACGGAACAAAGTTTTGAATTGATGCAGTGGCCAGCTCAAAGTCCCGACCTCAATCCCATTGAGAATTTGTGGTCAATCGTGAAAAGACGGTTGGGACAGTACCGAACAGCCCCAACTAACCTAACCGACCTTTGGCAGCGGGTACAGCGGGAATGGGAAAGTATTCCGAATGAAATTTTAGAGAAATTGGTTGAAAGTATGTCTAAACGTATAAAACACGTTTTACGAAATAAGGGGCTGTGGACAAACTACTAAAAATAAGCTCTATCTCTATTAAAATAGAGATAATAGGAGTTTTTCTTTTTTCATTCAGAGCTGAGCACGGAACAGAGCACGGAACAGAGCACGAGCTTGCCGAACATACTCTGAACTTTCCTCGGAGCGAGCGTGTTCAGGATTGAAATCTGTTTGCTCAGTTTTTGTATACCGAGCTCATTGAGTGCGCCCTGAACAATCTCTGAACATGCTCTGAACAAAAAAGAAACACAAACTTGAACTGTTATACACTCTGAACTCAAAAAGAAACACGATTTTTTTGTTTGACAGTTCATACCCTGTTCTGAACTAAAAAAGAAAAACCCCTAATAAGCTCTATTTCTCTTAAAAGCAAAATTGAGTACATGTGATTTGTGTTTGTTTTATTTATTTTTTTCTGAGAATTTGTTATTTTCCGTTTTTTATTATTAGCCATTTTGGTGAGAACTAAGTACGAAATAAATTGGTAAAAAAAAATTTTCATTTGCTTTACTATTTTTATTTTTATGCAACAATAAGTGCACGAAGTACATTTATGTACTCATTTATGCACGCCACTGTATATATGTATATTATATATCCATATTATATATGGATCTGTAACAGACGAGACGGTGCTAGAGTCCCAATATACAAATATCTTGTTTAATATTTTGAATAACATGATTAAATTTTCAATGCCTATCCTCCATAAGAGCTTCGAAAATGTAAAAGACGATTGTATTTATCTTTACTGTAGGTTTGCAGCTCGAATCATATCATAATCAACTGCAAACAAAATTAGCCAAAAAGTAATCTAAAGATTTTTAAGCTCTAATCACATCGTTTATCGCAACTACAACATAAATATACTTTAGGTTCACATTTTTCACAAAATTTTTGTTTGTATATTGTATAGGGTCTGGTTGATAAGGTTACTTAAAGTTATGTCCATTGTGAAATTATGTTATCAACTACAGTGAAGAGATATATGAATTTCAAAAACTATATCAAATGCATACGAGTAGTATGTACAATGTACATGTAAGACTTTGCATTGTAATTTTTTGAGATATGAGACTAAATTTTAATTCTTGGTATATTAATTTGAACAAATGATTAATTAATTTGAAGAAATTATTACACAACGATTTTTATTTTTTAGAAAAATGTTGTTTTATCAGCCTTGACAATATCTTTTTTATAGAATCAAAACTATTGTTTTTGTTTAGAATTACTTTTTAGTCATAAATGTATCTTCAAGTTTAAAGAAAAAATAAAACCATATCTTAGTTTTAACTAATTTATTATAGTAAATACTTTAATTTTTTTTAACGAAAAGTAATGAGAAACCCACTTAAAAAAAATCATTGTTTTTTCCTCCCTATTTGTCTTAATTTAGTTTTTTTTATTTGTATAAAACAAATAATGAATTCATAATAAATGTAAAACCAATAAATATTTTTTACCTCAGTAAGACAATTTTTCCAGGCGGCCAAAGGCCTGTGATACAACTATTCCGAGTAGAAACTGGATTATATCATTAAAAATAATGCATGTATTTTAAAATATGTAATAAAATTTTCAACGACTTAGGCATTTTTCCTTTTCAATTTAAAAAAAAAAGAAAGTTGTATCAGTACATATTTATGGCACGACTGAGTATATATGTATAATGTTTATGTATATATGTATCTAAGTATATAGGATATGACTCTTTAGGTAAGATATTTTTCAAAAAGGTCAAGGTCATTCTTGTGATCTTCACCTTGACTATGACGTTCCAAATATTCAGGTTCAATTTTCGTTAACGGAAATCAACTTTTTTTTACAAATAGATTAATATGTCTTTTGTTAAGATCAAAATTATTTTATAACAAGCGATTAAATTATAACCTTGACAATGAAAACTATAGTGTCTTATCAAATGCCCAACTGAAACTGATTTCAACTTAAAAAAAAACATCATAAATCACATCTATTTCTTGGTTTTAAAACAGCCAATATCGTGTTTTTTTAGGGAAATCACAAATTAATTTTGTTCATTTTGATTATTTCCCTTCAACTTATCGAAATTGGCACTAAATAATCTTAGGTAACTTGGAAAGGCAAGCGGGAGACCATTAACTTTCTAAATAGTTGTAGAACATCTTGGACTTATTTCAATGAATAAGAAAAAATATTATAGAAACTTATTAACATTTAAGTACAAGCAATCTTGCTTCAAATGTGGTACACACTATGTGCTTATATGCATTGAATTGAAAAAAAAATAATTCCATAATTGTTCAATGTTTAAATAAGAATAGAAATACATTTATTGACAAAATTCAAAAATGTAGTTATAACATTAATACCAAACACCACAGATATGTTTTAATTTTCATATCAGTTAACCAATTGTTACAATAATTTAAACTTATTTCTGTTTTATTTTTCCAGCGCGAATTCAAAAAACTGGGGCCAACTATTTAATTCGATTCTCCAGTAAAGTTTTTTTTATTTTATTTTTATAAAATTGTCTCTCGAATCAATGATTTTCTTAGAATATGCAAATCATATCCTTAAATACTTTCAAGGTAAAACCAGTATAGTCAAATGCATTGAACTTATCAAAAATTCCCCGAGTGATTTCTGTGTCATCTGCATGAACGACGACCGGAGGAGATAAGTAGATGCAACAAGCAATAAGTGTGTAGCGAAACCGGTCTAGCCCAAAAGTTTTAAAGACCATGTATGTAGTAAATGTAGAGAATGTTAAATGAAATTCAAACACCATCAAATTGCATACTCTTACTTGCCCGGACTTTTGAACAATTTAATGTACGTTTTCTTGCCTCAATTCCGTGTATACTTGGAACAGATTCAAAGGTTATTTTCGAATCCGATGTGACTTAATACTGGAGTAAATGCACAAATTCTAAGCAAAACCCATCACTTGAATTACCTATGTACATTTCGATTCGACTTGAATTCTATCTTTCAATCCGTTGTGATTATATACCTGGATTGAAATCTATTCCTCCGATTCAATCTCAAAATTCACTCACTTAAGGTGTATTTTATATTAATGTGTCAAAAAAGGTATTTCAATATAATACTAAAGTGAATTCTCGAATTTTTTAAATTTTAGAATTTACCTGTAAAAATTAGAAATGTCTCAACGTTGAAAAAATTAAGAAATGTTTTGTTTTCAAAATTCATTTCAGATTTTTAGCACCATGCATTTTGTAGACTTTAAAATTTCTTGGAACCAACAAAAAAAAACAGACAGTATGCATTGGTCACTGACAGGCAACTAAACATTTCCAAAAGCGAAACAACGAAGTTTTGTGAGCGGGGCAGTATCTCTAAAAAACCGAGTGGAACAACGAAGAAATAAAAATTTTCCAATGTTTCTGAAAAAAATCTAAGTATTTTGTGAATTTACAGTAATATAATCATACGTGAGAATGCTTCCAGTTTCGATCCTGATGATACCTTCATTTTAGAATGATGCGTTTGTTAAAAAATGGGATACCGCAACAACTGATAGCTTTACTCAAATCATAAATAGGTTGCTTGGGTATGAAAATTAAAATTTTAAGTTGCTAATTCTAACTATTTCTAAACCACGGAAACTGGAAATATTTGACCGACCAAAGATGTTAGTTGATATCCCATTTTTTAACATTCGCTGTGAGATGGGTAATCCTACGTAAATATTTTTATTTCAAATCAAAATTAACACAAAACACTCCAAAATAAAATTGAGGTTTTCAATGGAATTGGATATTTAATCCCATTACATATTTGCAATTAAATTGTTTTTTTTTTTCTAAATATGGAAAATTTTAAAAATTATTCAAAACTAGTTTTTTTTGTCAAAAATGAATAGGTATGTATATAACAAAGTTAAAAATCAGCGAATGATTTTTAAACAACAAGGGTCATTGAAATTGAATGCCATCAAACAAACAAACGAAAAAAAAAAACAAGTTTCAAAGTGTGTCATCAACTTGACTTGGTACAATCGAGTCTAGGAATATCCCACAATCTCTTTAAAATTCATTGATAATCTATTTCAGTCGAAAGAACCAACTAGAAAACAATTTAAATAATCTCAGTTAGGCGAAGGAGATGCTTTCACTCGAGATATAATGTACAAGTTTGTATTATTGAAGAAGCGGCTTTATCCAAGTTTCCACCACGTGGAGGAAATACCTACAATTTATTAATAGCTATAGGAACTATCAACAAATACGTTGTATCTTCATTAAATATTCAAATAGCTGGTTTATTTTTCTTGACAACACTCGGCATAAGTGCGTAGGTACCTTCAAATCGTGTCGAAGCCTGCAAACGACGCAAAACTATTGCGACTTTCCACTTGGCTACTTTTTTTGATGGATAGCACCTACATACATTTGTTTTTGTTTGTGCGTCCATTGGTTTCGGACTAGCGATTTTGTGAAAGCAAGGCTAATGCAAAAAGAAACAACAAATAATCAAAAGCAAAATAAGAGCAAGATAAGATTACGAATTTATCTCAAAGGAATCAAAACTAATGGCCAACACTACTTCTACTACACTGCCACTCACGGTGGTTATTATACTGATGTGGCTGCTCTAATCCATCCACCACCGACGACGTGCTGTTTGGATTTGTTTACCAATATTCTATTGATTTCCCGATTCACCAATCGACGGACGCACTACTTGTCAATATTTTCTATTAGCGGCCAAGGGAAGGGACGAAATTTTGCAGTTTTGGCGTACGTGACAGAAGATATTGGTAGAATGGCGAACTAATGCCGGCAGTTTGCATAAATTCAAAGAAGCCTTCGATGACCTCTCGCATTTTTCTGCTTTGCCAAGTCTGTCACTGTTGGGTTGGGCTTAGAGCTAAAGAAACGAATGTCGATATTTATATTTATGCGAAGCTATGAACTGACAGCAGATAACCCTTTCGATGATAAGTGTATCCAGGTGACAACTGTGGCGTTCTCGAGAGTCTTATATCTTTAGACAATTATGTAACGAGTTGAATTGAATTGCTTACAATTGCTCGCCGTCATTGATATTATCTAATTCGAGACCACAATTATTGTAGCTTTCGTAGGTATGTATGAACATATATATATAAATATATATTTTTTTTGTAGCAGAAAAAACACTTGCACCATTCAATATTCTATCCAAAAAAGAATTAAAAAAAAAATACTTACCCCATTGGGAAAATACTGTTCGCGTGCACAACAGCAGACTGAAAATTATTTGAATTGTATTTTTTAACATTTTTTTCTTTAGTGGTATATTTGTATTATTTGAAAATGAAAATAATTCTTTTTTTTTAATTAAAAATGCTTAATATTTTTTACACAAAATCAATAGTTATACAAAATAATATAAAAATGGTTTTTCTTTTATTTTTTTTTTCCTTGAGAGCAGTAGGATTGGATGTTATAGCAAGCAGCCCGAACCGCACTTGTATAACCGACCGCGGAGCACGATACAGAAAAACCAAGTTGTTAGTTAATAAAAATTTAATCGACTACTAAAGTGATAGCAGTACAATTCATTGAATATATTGTAGGAAAATGTACTGTGGGATTTTTTACGTATCTTTTTTTTTATTTGAGTTGAGGATGGAAAAAAAATAAAAGGTGAAGTGAAGTTGTGGACTTGAGGTTCGTGGTTCGTTGAGTGTGCTCAGACAGCAGCGCAGCGGCGCATTGGAGATAAAACGTCAGAATTTAATTAATTTTTGACGTTTGAGGGTATTGCCATATATAGTGAGTTTTGTTTACCTGTGGAATTTTTTTTTGGGGAAATTTTCTGATTTGGTTTGAGGGTGCGCTCGGACTTTGAAAATATTTTTGGGATTTTTAAAACTTGAAATTGGTTGTACTTTTTTTATAGTTTCTGGCGGAATGGAAGGAAAGAAACGAATAAGCTTTGTATATGAAAACTATAGTACTATCATGGCGAGTTTTTTTTAGGGTTGCAGAGGTCCTGGTGGTGGCGCTGCAAAATGTGAGGTGTAAAATTCGATTTGGGGAGTCTTTAAGCGTCGAAAATTAGTGGTAGGAGCAAGAGGAGACTATTTTTTGGATTATTGCATCCAAAAAATATCAATAAATATCATTTAAAACCTCCATAAGCTCACCGCAAAAAAAAAAGAGTAAGGGTTGCATAGGTAAATTAGATGTCGCCCCATTCGACTTCCACCATGATAGTACTATAGTTTTCATATACAAAGGAATAAGAGGCTTAATTATTTGAAAGTTAAATCGAAAAGCAACAAGTCCCAGGGGGTGTTTACCTGTGGACATTTATTCGGGAAATTTTTCGATGTAGTTTGAGGGTGTGCTCGGACTTTGTTAATATTTTCGGGATCTTATTTAACTTCAAATTATTTAGTTCCATATTTTATTTATTATTTATTTTTATTTATTGCCATATAGAGTGGGTTTTGTTTACCTGTGGAATTTCTTTTTGGGGAAATTTTCTGATATGGTTTGGGGGTGTGCTCGGACTTTGAAAATATTTTTGGGATTTCTTAAAACGAAATTGGTTGTGCCCTTTTATTGTTTCTGGCGGAATGGAAGGAATTATTAATTATTAAATCCAAAAGCAACAAGTCGTAGGGGGTGTTTAACTGTGGACATTTATCGGGAAATTTTTCCATGTAGTTTGAGGGTGTGCTCGGACTTTGAAAAAAAGACAACAAACTAATACCCGGAGATGTTTAGCTAAATCATAGAGAGGAAATAAATGTTTCTGCCAAAAAATTATTTGATAAATTCCATTTCGTATTAGTGAATACAATTTTCTTAACACCGAGTTGACTTGGATCACTGTTCGATAAAAAAATTAAAATTAATTTTTAAGTGTACACTTGTACATAGAATGTCAGTTTATTAGACTTGACCATTCTTTATTCCGTCAGTTTCATTGAATTTACCACATACCAAGTACCACATCTCGACACATAGCGTCAGTGGTCTAAAGTGGGATAGTGCGTAAGTGCACATGACTGCAGAGACTGGGCAAATCTGATATGCATGGGTTCGAATCCTACAAGTGTTCTTCAAAATAAAATTGGATTAAAGCTCAGCTCAGCATGAACTAGCTATAATTTCGGCCAAAAATAAAATATAAATGAATTAATAGAAAATTAATTCATACAAAAAAATTGGTGGTAGTGCCTTTAAGTTGTTGTTGTTGTTCACAAAAATTCAAAAAATTAAACGTAAGTATATCTAATAACGAAAATGTTTTCCTTCCATGCAACTTTTTTTTGTTGAGGAACTGTAAGGATGGGCTACAAACGATATTTTCCTATATGTTATCGATAGTTTGTATGGAAACTCATTCAATTTCTGTTGATATGCGCCATTCTACCAGAACTTCTGCAACTTGTATCATAAACTTTACCCACTGTGAACAAACTGACCCTTAATATAAAAAATAAGCATTGAATTCTTTTGGCACACACGAGTATACACATAATGATTTTAATTTGGTTACTTTAAATAATATAACACTTTAATTATGCTGTTATACAATTATATTTATGAATGCATAACGGAATACCGTGTACATATTTAAGCGTTTACTAAAATTATCCCCTATATGGGTATTGTTGAGCAGGAATACGTCGTTCTTCCTTTGGTGGATGAGTCCTTATGTACTCAAGAGCCCTGAGGATAGCTTCTGGAATTGGTGGTGGAGTTGGCAAATGGGCACCAGAAGGATGGTATCCATTTTCATCGGCAGTATATGTCAGTTGGATTGGGATGCCTTCGGGTGATACCCATTGCGCACTACCGCTTACCCCAGCAATGTTGCCAGCTTCTTGAACAGCTATTCCGTTGGTGGCATCAAAAGAATATGCAAAATTGCCATCAGCATCAGATGGATCATTTACAAGGCTTCGAATTTCTGCATCTCTATCAATATTTGCTGCAGCTATTAATCCAAAAATGGATACGATCAAGACCTTTTGAGTAGAATAGAATTAGTTAACACAATTATTTTTCTTGTAAACATTTTCAAAAAAAACTTACAAGTTTAAACATAATTGTTTATTAAATTTAATGTTGATTATTCTGAGAAAGCAGAAAGAGTACTGTAAATCATTCACATCTTGAACTTTGCTTTTATACTATCTACTATTATTAATCTCGGACAAGAAAATGCGTAGGTTCAAGGTCAGTATATAATTTATACATTGTTTGTGGTGATCTGTGCACGCATTTTTATATTTGCATAATATAATTTTAATTTACCCTATTCGGTAAGGAATCTATAAAACTTGCCAAAATCTATAAAATACAAATTATATAATCCAAAAAATATGGTTAAGAAGACCAATTATATATAATTTGTTGATTTCTTTTTTTTTTGGAACCTAGCTAATGAGTGTGTGAATAGTTTTAAAATTCCGCTGAAAAGTTTAAATATTGAGCTTTTTGATTGAAATCTTTTACATACTTTTAACTTTGATTTAAAAAAATAGTTTATTTTTTTTTGTTTTGATTTTGAAATTATTTTTTCAAAACCTATTAGTTCGGTAAATGAAGCTTAAGTTTTTGCACAGTAAGCAATACAAGATATTTGCCCAAATAACATTTATTTTTATATTTTTTATTTTATTTATTTATGTATTCAATTTACCTCGTGACTTGTAAGATAAATCTCGTAAGAAGCTATATACATTACATACATAGTTTCAATATTTCAAATGTTCCTAGTACAATAAATGAAATAATGGAAGTACGTTATTTTTAAATGTTAAATTTTTTTTCTATTTTTTGTTTGTTTTAGAAATAACAAAAAAATGTATAGGTATTGTTTTACTTGCTCTTGAACTTGAAAATCCTAATCGTAAATCAGTCCTGCTTCCGATACATACATTCAAAAACTTAAGTAAGCAATACACACTGTCGCTTCTAACATTTTTTCTAAGAATAAATTGTTTACCCAGCGAAAGTACATAATACAAGATTTTCCCTGAACGTCAGAATAAGAACCACCCAAATATTAATTGAGTATTAGATTTGAAGAATAATATAACCCCCAGTATACATAACAATCAACAAAATGCAAATAATCAAATATAAATAATTAATATAAAAGAGCTGACGTTCAAACCTGATGAATATATCTGAGTTGGATAATTTGTTACAAGATAATGTTCTATTTACAAGGGATAAAAATTAAAATATCTGCATTAATTTTTCCATTTATTACCATAATTGTGATGTATGACGCACATTTTAAAGGTAATATCACACGAATGTTTTCTAAATCATATAGGTCTCAGAAATGAAGTTCAGATACCCAAATTTCCAAAACCAAGTCCAGATGTATGAATGTAATAATTGTACAAAATTAAGTTTTATTTATCCAAATTTATTTGTAGTTCGGAAATAATGTGTAATGTTATACTAGTAAGTATATTATAAAAAAAATTTAAATAACATTATTATGGTTTGTCTTATTCAAGAAAAAAGAATTTGTCGTTCAGATTTCAATGTCAGAAAAGGACAAATAAGTAAAACGTGGAGGGAATGAAAAGGTTTTGAAAAGTAATTTTTATTTCCGGACGATAAAAATCTGAATTTTGAATGATCACCTAAGCAATAAAAGTAATCACAACACATATTTCCTAGGCCTTAAGCGTTAACCTGTTTACACCAGTTTTATTTCTAATCTTAATTTTTTCAAAATTTATCAAACCTATCAAATTTTACCAATTTTTTAGATTTGGTAATAAGGGCTCTAAAATATAACCTCCTTTATTTTTAGATTTATCCAGAATTTAAGAACACTTTCATTTTTGATTCTATTTGAAAAATACACAAAAAGTGAGTTAGTAGGATAAATATCATTATCGTATCTTGATATTTTTCATTGGTCACTAGTTTCATTGATCAACTGAAAGGCAGATGAGATAAGCCAGAATCGCCAACATATAATACTTACTGCTCTCACGCCAATTGTTCAAATGAAACAACAATATTTGGATTTGTAAAATTATACAAAACATAAATTTTATTCCTTTGATTAAATAAGAGATTTAAAAAAAATAATAATAAAACAGAAACAGACAATACCAATTCTGAGGTAATCATAAACAAATTGTCCTAAGGAATAAAGCAGTACTCTCATTACCTAAATAATAATATACAAAAACTTGAATAAAAAAAAATTAAAATACATTACATACATACATAAGATAACATTAAAAAATAAAAATAATCCTTCTTGGTGTCATTTTGGTAAATTATTAATGATTGTGCTTATAAATTAATTTAAAAAGTCGATTTTTTTTAATTATATACAATTTTAACAAATGAACGGTTTTAATGTCTTTGCTGTCCTAACAATTGTACTATAATAATAATATATCTTATTTCAACGCATTAATATTGTTTTTATTTCTTGTTTGTTTTGTTTTAATAGTATCTGTTTTTTTTATGAGTCTACAACGAGATATACCTATTGGTTTTGTTTTACTAAAGAATTCACATTTTATCACGCTTTTGTTTTGTTTTTGTTTTTTTTTTTTAAGAGATAACTTTAACTATTTCTTTTTTAATTGTTTACCTATGAAATAAAATTTAAATTATAAATGATTGATTAAACTATTGATATTTACATTGATCTGACACTTAAAATGGGAATAATTTTATCTAAATGAAATATGATTAAACATAACAAACAAATCTCCAGGATCGATTTTGGTTTTGTTTATCTGGATGGTAGTGAAGAAAAGTTTCGAACTTTTTTTTTTCATGGTGTGTATGAACTTATTCTTATTTTTTTTTTTTGCATTTTAATTTGGCCTTTTTTACTTGAAATTAAAGTCTCACATTGTTGCATAAATTAAATGTTTTGAATTATTATCCATGATAAATACGGTTGGTTGGTGGCTGAATTGTACAGTTACTTAATGGCCAATGTTGAAACGATTTGTTTTATGGCAAACCCATCTGAAGGCTTGGCGTAGTCGCGTCATCATCCACAGGCAAATACCTCCAGATTCACGTAATTTTGAACCTAAGTTTTTGATGTGATCTGTGTATAAGTAAAAATTAAGGAAAATAAAGTTCGCAGAAAGGGTTTGAAATAAAAAATAATTAAAATACCACAGTTTTAAAGCTAAATTTGTAACGCTAATTAACATTTTCCTAAATAAATATATATTTTATATTTATATATTGAAAGTGCAAGTGCAAGTAATTAATATATTTGAAAAAGGATATAATAAAGACCAAGGCGGATGACCTCCATTGATATAAGTCACGTATGTGAATCCATCTTTTCCTTTGCCACGGATATTGTAGTAGTATGGAAGGAAGGCATGCAGATGAAATCTGAAAGTAAAATGTGAATAAAGTTAAGAAAAATTGTAGAAGTATGGTTAACTATTAAAAGAAGTTAAAGAAGTTGAAAAAACCTTTTAGTAATGAATAAAAAAAAGAGGGGCTCTAACGATTTGGATAAAATTTAATATTTAGATTGCATTATTATAATTCAGTTTCTGGGAAACTATTTAGAAATGCCTAAATTAGCTTTTGTTCAATTATCCTATTGTAAATTGCAAATAAAATTTTATTGAAAATGTTTATGTCCTTCGGTAAAAGAAATTTTCCATAAAAACTATAGGCTGTCATTTCAATGAACCAAATTAAAATATTGCCGTTTCAAGCTTTAGAAGGAGGGAAACATTGCAAGAGCAAATTTTATTCTTTTTAAATTTTATCAAACAAAAATTGTTTTAAAAATGTAAATTAAGAGTTTTAAAAAATATCTACTCACCTTCTTTTTTCATAAAATAAAATGGCAGGTTGATTTGTTGTAAGGACATGCAAAAATATCGCCTTGACTTGGTGTCTTTCGTCTGTTGTTAAGTGATGTAGTAAAGAATCCAACAACAAAGAACCGATTCCATTGCGACGATGTTTTCTGTGAACACCCAATGATAATATGTAGCCAACTTCAGCATTGCGTCCCATCGAATCTGGTAAGATATCTTTATCCTGAAACGATATTAACTTTGAACAATTACGTTGGAGTTATTTTATATAGAACAATAAGACATATAAGAAGACTAAGAGTCTGAAGATATACATATATCGTAAGACTTCTAGTCAAAAAGTTTAGCTTTGCAACAAAGAGAAAATATCAGAAAAATATATTTGTATGCTTTGAAAAATGTTACATATTGCTTTTGTTAGGAACATACATTTGTTTTTTTTTTTATATAAACTGGGGTTTCAATTGGAATTTCATAAATTTTCAGCAGTTTTTATTTTTACTTGTAATCTATTTACTCTGTCTAAAATAAGGATAAATGCGCTTTCTTTACAACATGGCTCGTATTCCTTAAAAGACCATTAAAAAACGCGCGATTTTTGGAGAAATTCTGAGATCAGTCCGAAATTCGGATCAAAGTATTCCAGCATTATGGTTCGCATAGTAATAATAATAATTTAAGTTTGAGTTTTCTTCCGTTGACATATTTTCTTACTTACTTCTTTGTTCAGCTTAACATAAGGTTTTATTTCAGCTACAATTAAACCTATTATGGCTAAATTATAAACGGCAGCTAAAGCAAAAAATCTCGAACTAGATGTGATATCAATGTACCATGACAATGGATAATCGATTGGAAACCAATCTTGGCACAAAGTTCTTACCTTAAAAAAAAAATAAAAAATAAATAAATAAATAAAAATGAGAAAAATATTTGTAAATAATTTTTATTCTCACTTCTCCTAGATCATCAGGACAGAGAAATCTTAGTTGAACATCAGTTACCGAACATAGCGGTATATGCTCAGTGCCTGGGCGAATATTTTCATTTTGCATTTTTGCGTGCTTTTGTTTATTATACCTGAAAGTAAAAGTAAAGAAAAAATTCAAAGAATTATTGTTGCTCGAAATTTGTATAAAGTTAAATAAATTTACTGTTTTTTAATTTGTTATTTTTTTATCATTTTGGATTACTTTTTTGAAATATGATTTAAACCCAATTGTATTTTTGAATCCTAAGCATGATAGATAAATAAAAAAGAATTTTTCTTAATTTATTTCAGGATCTGTAAACTATTGGCCAATATAAATAAAAAGTTCTACCGTTAAGTTCATAGTTAAAACATTGTTGGTTTAATTAAAACGTTTTCGAAAAAAATACGTTTCGCGGGTTGATCCGAGAAGACGTCGACAGCCATCACCATGTGTTAGTGGGTTCCCAGTTCTTTTTCATTTTAAATGGCAATATCAGCTCATTTGGTCATGCTGCATTTTGTGCAAGGTGTTATTTTTGACGTGAGGTTTCCTCGGTTTTTCTTGCTCCTTATTCGATCTTGTTTTGTAAAGCCAAGTATCTTCGTTTAAGCTACCGTCAATTTACTCTCATACTTCTTGTACATTGTCCAACACAGTGAACCGTATGTAAGCGCTGGAGAAACAACTGCCGTGTAGAGCTTTTCTTCCAGATTCTACTTTACGCTTATGTCTCCATCACAAGGTCCTTCGCTGTTAATCACATCTGTTCCATTCAAATAGATGTCCGGAATATACATGTGTATTAGAAAACTAAAAGCTTAGGTATTCGGTCTTTTTCGCGATAATGCAATCCATTTCCCTTCAAAATATCCACCTAACATCAAGTACTCATTACAAGGATCCATGATCTTCACTTACAACTGATGAACTTTGGGGTACGCCAACTTATTCTGAAGTAGAAAGTCAAGAACTGCAATGAAGACCTAAGGAATTAAGACGCTTCCCTGATGCAGACCTACTCTAATTGGGAGCTTTATGGTACCCAAGAGTTTCCAGAAGGAATAGAAAATTTGGCTGAAAAAATCAAAGTTGGAAAAATGAATCCCTTTTGACTCGATCGTGTATGGAGCCAGCTTTATATTCAGTTTTATTAGACCTATTTTACAAGCATTTGTATTAAACAAATTAAATTATAAACACCAGAAATCATCACCAGGCGTTTTTTATTTAACTTAGAGCACTCATTTTTTGTTTGTTCTCTGCAAGTAAACATCCCAGATTCGGACTTTGACCTTAGAATAATATATTTGAGCAGATGGAGTGAAATGAGCATACAATTTGTAGATGCTATTTGGTATCATATATCATATTATTTTCGGTTTTATGATATTGAATTTGGAAAGTTCTTATCACGAATTTTCTTCGAAATATATAGGTCACTAATTTTTACAATGACTATAAATAAATATGTATGTACATATTCTTAAGAATTTTTTTTTTCAATTTTTTATTAGAACATTAGATACAAACCGAGTGTTCGACTTAACTCAATTAGTGGCTGTCTAATTTAAAAAATCATAGAATTATTATTGAGATGTGTCCATTAAGTGAATGCTTTGGAAGATATAAGTATTCTTTTGGGTTTTCAACTTCGTTTACTATCGAATCTATTTTTGGACTTTTTTTTTGACATTTTTTCAACTTTT
Organism: Syrphus vitripennis; assembly: GCA_958431115.1. NCBI lineage: Eukaryota > Metazoa > Arthropoda > Insecta > Diptera > Syrphidae > Syrphus > Syrphus vitripennis. The sequence continues at coordinate 28,733,388 of OY288110.1, forward strand.
TGGTAGTAGCCAAAGATTCTTTGTATTAAATTTAATTAAAGTCAACCTCAGAGTGAATGGAACATAATGTAGTTTGATGAATTTCTCAATGGATAACACATTTCCTTGGCAATCAACGTGGTCATAGAAAATATGCTTAAAATTCATTGATAAACTGATCCGGCTAATTGTATCATTAATACTTCTATGTACCTAACATAACCTAAGTTAACCCCATGCTAAATTTAAAAACATCGTCGAGTACAACGTCGTCGGTCGTCGACGTCCACCAAATCCATTGAGACCCATCATACACAACAAAAGCAATCACATAGTGTTTACGAATACAAATATATTTGGGTCATTGTTCAATAATTTAATTGATTTAAATAGATCCCGGCATAAAGAGGTAGGCATGTAAGCCATGTAGAGCTCATTTATTACCTTTTGATTGTATCAAGCATCCAACAACAAAATTATTTTAACGTACGATAGGTCTTTGGCATTTATTTTTATCTTTCCCGCATACGGCAGGCTTGTCATGATGATGATGATCAATCGATTATTTTAACCTTCCAAGATATAGCACGGTAGGTGTAGGTGAAATCACAAACTAATTAGTTGCAAGTGGTTCACGGTCCGAAAGTAGATGCATATGAAAAAAAAAGAAATACTTCACCTAATTTTTTTTTGTGTCTTTTATCTTATCTTTTTTGTAGCCAAGGACACTTTCGATTCTATCACTCCAAAGTATTTTTTACATATTTTTTTTTTTGGGTCACATACTCCTTCTTCCACCCACCACCAATGTGACCTCCCACAAAGAATAAGATAACATAGAAGCGTTTATTTTTATCTTTGTTAACTTTGTTAAGAAAAAAAGGAACTTACCACGTAAATTGCTCCATGAACGATTATTAATTGAAAAATGAAAACAAACGATAAGCCAATAATATTATAGTTGTTTTTTTTTTTTTAATGAAATTAATTTTGCTATGAGGCTATGAGAAAAACTGTGTCTGTGATATATCAACCAATGATTTCTCTCCTCTTCCTTGCTTTCGTCCTATTACATTGCTTTAACTTTTTTTTTTTGGTTTCTTTTAATGGCTCGTTGAACTCATTGAATACAATTTAAACTATACCAATTCAGGACAATTGTGTAGATATGAAATATAAATTGAATTTAATTGAAACGAAATACTTTTGCAATTGCACTTTATTTTTGTTGGGGGTAGCATAAAAATCGAGTGGTCTACCGACGACGACGGTGATACAAAAAAAAAAAAAATTAACCAAGTGCAAGTGTCAAATAAAGTGACAGCTAAAAATGACAGTTTTTTTTTATGAAAGGTAAAGGTTTGAGAGCATGTGTTTTGGGTGATAAGGATGCAATCCACACAGTTAATCTCAAACATTGGCAGCGTTCAGATTTAAAATCGTATATATTCATGTCAATTACAGAATCCGCAAAACTCGATCCGCAATGATTCACAGAGTAGTGTTCTCTTTTCTTCCCACGATAAATGAATAGGTGGGAAACAGAGTTCTAACTGCGGATCGAGTTTTGCGGATTCTGTAATCGACATGATTAATATTGAGTTACTAAAATAAAAAATTAAAAAAATTGGCTAAAAAACGCTTTCCTGATATGTTGATTGAAAGCACTCCAGTAATAAATTAAATTAAAAGTGCTGATTGCCTATTATAAGCCTTCATATTCTTTGAACTGTTCATAATATCATTTGAAAAATTTACAATTTTTTTTGGATAAAGTTCATAAAATCCGACATCGTTTTTTTTCTTATAACTAAAAAAACCTACATCTTGTAATAATTTGTAAATGTGCATTGATGTGCAAAGAGTATGTTATGTGAAACATTCGGATACGACGGTACAACAGCAATTCGTTGTCACGATTATTCCGGATCGGTTTTTTTTTATTTTTCAACTGCTCTTATAAGATCAACTAACTGAATTGAATTGCCTCAAATCTTCATTTATTTATTTTTCTTATAATAAAATGAAATTGAATTTTTACGTTTGTAGTCTTGTAATAGTATACTGCTAATTTTTGTTTTTATTCTCTATTTAAAACTCATATTACTATATCGATGTTTCATTCGATGTATCGAAAACATCCATGCACCGATTGATTGTACATCGACGCAAGGCTCCGACGCACTGCATCAGAAAAACATTGCCATGAACATACCTAATGACGAATATTTAACTTCACTCTTTGGTGCTTCTGCTATTAGCCGCTTGAGGCAAATTTTAATTTCATAACAAATTGCAACCAACATGTCAAAATATTGCGCAAAAATACAAAACAAATTACAAATGCAAACAAAATACAAACAAAAAACTTCTTTTTTGTTATGAATGAAATTTGAAAACTTGTTTATATTTATAGCTGCCTAAGTCATTATTGTTTCATTAGTGAATCATATTTGTTCGAGTGCTTATCTTAAAAAGTAGTTAGTTCTCTTTACTTTAATTATTATGAAATATTATTCTAACCATCCTGGCAACAAACTGAACAAACAAATCTACGATCCTTGCGAGGAAGAAGAGAAAATCCTCGAAATCTGGAAAAAAGAAAAAGCAAGTGAAAAAATACAAGAAAATCGCCATAATAATAATGATGGATTATTTACTATTCTTAATGGACCACCTTTTCCAACTGGATCACCACATAGTGGGCATATTGTTAATGCCCTCATGAAGGATATTTTCACTCGGTATGCCAATCAAAAGAATCTAAAAGTAGTGAGTAAATTTGGCTGGGATTGCCATGGACTACCAGTCGAGCATGAAGTCGAAAAGAAGCTTGAGATCAAAGAGCCTCAAGATCTTTATCGCATTGGAGTATCAAAGTTCAATGAAGAGTGTCGTAAATATGTTCAACGCCACGAATCTGATTGGAAGAACAATTTGGATCGGATTGGAATTGATTTGGATTTAGCTTCAGCTGACGGTGAGTATGCGACAATGAGTCAAGAATATATGGAAGGGGTGTGGCGAGTATTTAAGCAACTCTTCGACATGGGTCTAGTGTACAAAGACACCAAAGTCCTGCCCTATTCAACTGGCTGTTTCACCCATCTGTCTCACTTCGAAGCACAACAAAATTATAAGGAGAAAAATGAAATTGCTGCAATAGTTGCCCTGCCAATAGTTGATTCTGATGTAAAACTATTGATTTGGACAGATTCCCCTTGGAAGTTGGCTGCAAACTTTGCTGTATGTGTCAATCCAACATCGAAATATGTTAAGGTCAAGATGGTAGCCAGTGACCAAATTTACATTCTCTCCCGCAATCGACTATCTTCAATATTCCCAAATCCCAATGACTTCTCTGCATTAGAAGAGATTAAAGGCAAGGACTTTGGACACCTAAAATATCATCCCTTATTTGATTATCTAGCAGGAAGCTTTACGATTCTCCAAGATAATTCTATTTGCGATGAATTCGGAACAGGCCTAGTTGCATTGTGTCCTCATTTTAATCAAAATGAATATCGCATTTGCTTCGAGAATGGCCTGTCGCCCCATGAAGTACTATGCCCAATCGATAGCTGTGGCCGGTTTACCCGAAGCATTGCTGAACTGGCTGGACTGACAATTGAAGATGCAAATTTATTCGTTGTTCAGAACATTCAAAAACGTGGATTATTGGTGCATGTTGAAAACATAGAACGAAAAAGTCCACATTGTTGGCGATCTGATGTTCAATTGATTGACAAAGTCGCATCAACTTGGTTTTTGAAAATCGAAAATCTTAAGGAGAAGCTGAAAGGAAACAATTCCCAAACAACATGGGTTCCCAGTTTGTATAAAAAAATAATGGATGATAATTTTGACAAGTTGAATGATTGGCCAGTTGGACGCGATAGACATTGGGGCACTCCAATCCCCATTTGGTCATCACCATCCGGAGATGAAATCCGTTGTATTGGCAGTATAAGAGAGTTGTTGGAGCTAACTAGCATTAAAGGGATGTCGGATCTACATAAGGAGTCTCTTGATAAAATACTGATCCCATCCAGCATACAAGGAAATCCACCACTGCGAAGGGTTTCCGAAGTCTTTGATTGTTGGTTTGAATCTGGAATTCTACCAATTCTTACACGAAAAAAGAACCAAGAAGTGGAATTAATCGTTGAAGGTTCGGATCAAATTAATGGCTGGTTCTTGACTACTTCTATTCTCTCAGCAGTTCTTTCTTTACCGTCTCCTTCGAAAAAAATCGTTGTCCACGGTTTGGTACAGGGTTCTGATGGAATGAAACTTTCCAAAAGAAAATACAATCACAACGATGCGCTTAAAATAGCTGAGAAATATGGAGCCGATGTCCTCAGGATGTACCTAGTTACCACACCCTTAGTGATTGGAGAATCGTTTGCCTTGCAAGAGGTTGAGGCTCAAAAATTCAAAGAAAAAGTATTGCAACCATTTTACAAAATATTGTATGATCTTTTGCCTCATTTGGGCAAAGTGGGTTGGGTTTCCTACGGAATTGCCTTTGAATCGAATTATTTTAATAATGTGTTCGAGAAATGGATGCTCTTACGCACCGAATTATTGGTTCAATTCTATGAAAGTGAATTGAAAGCAGGTCGTCTTAATTTAGTTATTCCGAGGCTTATTGAATTGTTGGAACAATTTCATAAATGGTTCGTTCCTGCTATCCGAATTGCAGGCAAAGACCCGTACGGAAATGAAGTTCTTGTTTTTAATGTGATCTTCAAGGCGTGTCTTGTATTAGCTCCATTTGCACCATTCTTTACGGAATACATTTATCAAATAATCAAGGTATGGACTCATACATTCACTAGAGATTTTGTTCATAATCTTTGTCTTACTAAAGAGAGTGATAAACTTATTATTGATTCAGTGGAACGGAGCGTTTCTCGGTGGCAAAGAATTGTAGAAATGGTTTGGGAGGCAAGAAAAAAACATACTATTCCACTTGGTTATAGAATAACAGAGTTAATAGTTGTCCACCCATTTAAAACTTACTTGGATACTGATGAGATGTTAAATGAAACTTTAGTGAAACTATGCAATGTTCATAAAGTGACAAGGACGACAGATTATGTTCAGTTTGGAATTAGTCGTCAGGCTGAGCTGAAAGCGGATTCATCATTGAGACAAACATTAACCCGAGCTGAATTGAAAAAAATTACATCATCTATTAAAAATCTTACCGACATAGAAGTGCATGAGTTAATTCGAGAGCGTTCACGAGATATCCTTGAGCAAAATATTTCTCTCGAAGATGTCAAACTATTATATGTTTTTAAAAAAGCTCCAGATGAAAATACCATCATTACAACCAGAGAAGATGTTTTTGTTGTAATAAAAATGAATAAACATTTAGAGTATTATGAAGAAGGAACTCGTATCGAGATATGTAGTGCTATTCAAAAATTCCGCAAAAAGGCTAAAGTTTTTTCTAGTGAATTTGTTACTATTTGTTATCTAACTGAAGATACGTGTATGGAAAGTGCATTTGATAAATTTTCTGAAGATCTAAAAAACATTACACATTCTAAGGTAATATCAATAGGGGAAGTTTGTAATTCGAATGAAGAACAAATTTACCAAGAAACTGTCAATGTGAAAGGAGTACCTGTGATTTTTTATTTATTTAAAGAACGAAAAGAAAAAGAATTGTAATAATTTATATAAACTAGCTCGTATAATAAATAATATAACTTAACTTAAATAATAAATCTTAATTATGTATACTGTATTTATTCAATATTTTATCCAAGACCAAGACATTTATTAATTAAAAATCAATTAAAAAAAAAATTATATAGTGTCTTTTATTATTTAAGGCCAGAATATTCTGATAAAACCATAGACTATTTTCATCAAAAGGTATATTTGTGCGGAGGTTATCGATGCTTAAAACAAAAACCGCTTCTCAATTCAGATGTTGGTATAACTCAAAAACAAGGCCAATTTTCAGAAATTAACTTATGAGACTTTTTGCAGAAAACTAGTTTTTCTATTAAATTAGATGATTTAAAAATATTCAAGCACAAAAAATAAAACTTGAAAAATAGAAAAATCATTCTCTTTGTTTTTTTTTTTTTTTTGGAAAAAGAGGCTAACCCATTCAAGCAAAAATTGAGTTCTGATTGAAAATGCAAAAATGCTCTGCGTGAGTGTGAAGGGATTACACTAGCGAGTATTTTATTGCATAATTGGATAATTTCATATTGAAATTGAATACATCGCCCTAAGCAAGTATAGGTACATAAAATTCAGAATACAATGCAAAACATTGTTCTGTCCGACTCGCGGTCGATGATCCAAAAAGTATCTAAATAAAAGTACTACCCCGATGACACGAGCCATTCGTTTAGGCTAAATTTATGTCAACTGAGCATTGTAGCCTATACTTGAGGCTTCGGGTTACTTTTGCGTTGGGCAGATATATGGTCGGATGTATTTGGATGCATTTGTGCACTGTGAAAGGGGCATGCATATTGGCTATGAATTTGATGACATAGCAAGTATGCTGCCTTGTTCATCAGTTCAATATTTCGTTTCTTACAAATGTGTTGGAGTAATAAAATATGATTTCCAGGTTTAAGTTATTATATTATGTATAGGCTTAAGTCCTTAGTGTGTAAGAGAATATTTTTGTATAAATAGCCTAAGTTTATTAAAATAAAATTACTTTTTATTTGGAAGTGAATCGGTTAAGATCGGCTCTCCACCTGAGATCGGCTCTCTAGCCAGCACCAATAGTCGACTTGGAGAAGCCTACAATATCCCACACAGCTTAGTAGATGAGGTAGCTCACAAATACTGTACATGAGTTAACCTTCTAACCAGCACAATAAATTATCCATTCGAGAGCGGAATTCATACAATACTCGGCTTCCTCTATCTTGATTGAGTGTAAGGACAATACAAATCCAGGTACTTGAACTGTTCTTACACTCAATCACTGCAATTTTCATTTGAAGCCTTGGGGTGCGCAACTGGATGGCGTCGGCTTGAGCCAGGATAGGTTGAGAGACTTGTTGAAGGAGGCCAGGACCGGGCCCCGGTTGTCTAGCCGATGATGATGAAAATGTGGGTGTATCACATCTTACAAAATTACCTAAGAACAACTTGTAGAAGATACATTCATCTACAAAATGACATTCAATGAACTCTGTAGGTTAATTTGTTTTGCAGGCATAGCGCTGCAAGTTACGTTTTCATCTAAATGGAGGCGGAGAAGATATTTTTTGAGATTTTTCGAATGTGAATTTTTTTGAGAATTATTTTAGACTTATTTATATGCGCTCAATTTAACGCGTAATTACGCACTGCTTTTATGATGTTTACTTTTTTTGGCTCAAATAGAAAGTTTAATCTATCACCTTTAATTTCAATATAGTTCAGTATCATTTCTCAAAAAAATAATTTTTAATCATAAACGAAAATTCTTTTTCACATGTTTCAAAGAATTACATGCATTTAAAGCTTTACAAAATCTTTTCAGTAATGTAAAATGTTTCATCATCATGATTTGAACCAGATCGATTTATAGCACTTGAAACTAATTCTGGACAGTAGTTTCCATTATTTTTTTTTAGGTATGTATAAAGTATTAAAATGATGTCAGTTTCGTTTGCAGTTTTCACTCTATTTGTCACAATTTAAAAGTTTATTAAAACTTGACCATTTTAGTCGTGATCATTTATGTCGTTTTCAATTGGCAATCTGGAAGCAGAAAAAAGCATTCTGAATGCGTTCAATTGGGCAAAAGTGACAGTTCTGATTCTAAAAAAAAGAGAATTTCTCTTCTGGATTTGAAATCAGAAGCAAAAACAGAATCACTCACACATTCAAAGATTTAAATGTCGCACCTGATAAATGTCATATTTTTTACATTTACAAATTGTGCGAACTGTGAAGTGATTGCTTTAAATACTAATACAGTCACACCAAACTTCAAATTTTTCAGAATCGAAAAAAACTGTTCAATTGGGATTCCGAATCTAAAACCAATTCCGGATTGCCAATTGAAAACGACATTAGTAAAACAAAAGACCTTGGCATTATTTTAATATTTCATTAGATACTTTTTAAGCTTGGCATATTACACTGGTTCTTATTTACATATTTATAACTATTGGCTCTTTTTAAATAATTTTTAAATACATAAAACTTTACTGAACACAACATAAAACTATAATCAATCTGTAAAGTCAAAAATCTAAAAACTAAAATCTAATTTTGTGTCATTAAAATAATTTTAAACTTTTCCATCGAGAATTGAGCATTTAATTTTTTCCAAATTATAAACAAAATTTATTATGTTAAAAAAATTTGTCCCATTGAATTGTGATGTTGAGCCTTCGCAAACACCTTACAACATAAAAACATTCAAGGCCTCTGAAGATATACCCAAGCCTATGAACATAGATCCTTGCACCTATGAAAAACCATCAAAGACATGCATACCCGGGAAGAAACTAATTGTCAAACCTATAACAATAGAAGAAGCAATTTTTCATTGGTTTGAAATACCACAATACTCAAAATTTCGAACATCCACCAAAAAGAAATGTCAACAATTTGATCCATATGCAGCTTGTGTTGTGAATCAAAGAACCCCAAAGACCTTAAAAAATCATGCTGTTATGAGAGAAAAGTATTTGAAATTTCAAACAGATGCCAAACAAATTGTCCATGATGGTCATCAAGAAGAATTTTCGAAAGGAGCTAGTTTGATTCAAATGGAAAGCCTTTTGGTTGGAGAAGCAGAGCTGAAACCAAAGCTGGCAAGTCCAGTTTGCAGTAACACTTATTATGTGCCTTCGAGGAGACTAGTAAGTCTGTTGATATATTTGATTTTGAAATGTTTAGTAAGAATGTTTTTTTTACGTCGGTAAATAATAACTTCCTCTTTTCTGCAGTTAAAATTTGCCTGGCCAACCTGAAGCCACAGGGGAACTTTTAACTGCTCTAGCAGTCTCTATGTTTTCAAAATGTTCTTTTTTTTTGCTATTACAAAAATTGGTTTCTAGTCAATTTGCATTTCTCTTCGCTGGTTATTACTTTTATTTATAAAATATACCACGGTCTAGCCATTAGTACATAACATTTTTTTAAAATTTGAATGATTAACACAATCATTTACGTTACGTTACGTTACGTTACTTTAATGCATCCAAAGTTAAATGAATTTATCCTCTAAATGGGCTTTTTTGAATTGGATTACGTTCTTCCTTTGGTGGATGAGCTCTTATGTATTCAATGGCCCTGAGGATGGCTTCTGGAATTGGTGGTGGAGTTGGCAAATGGACACCAGAAGGATGGTATCCATTTTCATCGGCAGTATATGTCAGCTGGATTGGGACGCCTTCGGGTGACACCCATTGTGCAGCTCCGTTTACACCTGCAATATTGCCAGCCTGTTGAACAGATATTCCATTTGAAGTATCAAAAGAATATCCAAAATTTCCATCAGCATCAGATGGGTCATTGATGCTGCTACGAATTTCTGCATCTCTGTCAATATTTGCTGCGGCTAATAATCCCATAAGGGTTGCGATCAAAACCTAATGAATAAAATAAGTTATTTTTCAAATGACTATATGTTTTTGAGCGCAATTTTTATTAAATTACTTACAAGCTTAAACATTTTGAGTATATCCAATATAATAATGATAGGTTATTCTATATGAAAGCCAATAGAGTACTGCATATTGTTTGCATCTTCCAATTTGCTTTTATATCAGATATAGCTTAATCATGACAAGAGAAAATGCGTGGGCTATTCAAGTTTATATATTAATAGTATCCAATCCATTATTAGTGTTGTCAATGATATGCACCCTAAAAGCTGTTTAAATAGCATTTTTGTATTACCATATTGAATTTAATTTTGGATAAAACTATCCAAAAACTATAAAATACAAATTATGGGCGAAGAAGATAGTTTATTTTTTTTTTTGAAAAATGATTGCAAAAAATGAGAGCATTTGTAGATTGTTAATTTATTTGCGTACAAAGTTTTAAACGTTGGTGTTTTTTTTTAGCTCCTTATAGGACGAGAAGTATTGAAGGTCCACTAAGCTGTGTCCATAATAAAAAAAGGAATGTGGAATATATTTAGTTTTTTTGTATTTGTCTCCATCCTAAATTTGACCAATGGACTTAAAAATATTTTATGACATTACAATACCAGCGATATTAACCTGAATTCCCAATAGGCTATGAAAGTAATTTACTTAACAAAATACAATTTTGAAACATAGTGTAGACTAAAAAAGTGGAGTCTTAGGGTATATGTAAGTCCCCTTCCCTTGAATTTTTTTTCTTCTTCTTTGGGAACAAACTCAACTTTTTATGTAGTTGAAATGAATGAGACCAGATTCGACTCAAGACTGACTTTATTCAATTGCATACAATATACATTTCATATACTTAAGTCTAAAGGTATAAATTGGTGCAGTTATTAAAGACAGCGAGAGTAACTTTCTTCATATACATAATATCATTAATATACTGTATATTTGTATCGCTTATATTTCGAAAAGCTGTGTTTTAAAAACTACTTAAGCTCACATTACATACAATTTAGTAAACTTGAGATTGAAGAACATTATTTATAGTCAACAGCATTTCGCTGTTTTTTTTTTTTACCAATGTTTTAATTTTTTTTAACGAGCTATTCAATAAAAATTAAACCAATCTATCTTTCAAGAAAAAAACTCGTTTTAAAGATCAGAAGACTTACCTGAACAGAGATACCGAGCAAAATATATTCTCCATCTTAAAATGTGATTTAATAACCTTTTGTTGACTGATTTCTTTGAACTGTTTTGAAGTATTTGAAAACTACAGGGTGGGCCACAAGTCACTTTCTAATTTGTAAAAAATCATAACTGGCCAAAAGTCACTTCTTAATTTGAAAAAATCTTAACTCTTGTTTTTAATAAAAAAAAATTTTAAAGGTATTTATAAAACGAACGTGGGAGATTAATTAAGATGAGTTACAATCGCTCTAGAGTCAAACTTTGTGATCTAAAATAAAATATTATTAAAAATTTAAATCTATAAAAGTTATTATCATTTTAAATTAGGAATTGACTTTTGGCCCATCCTGTATATCTATAAGGGTTTTTTTCCATTTTATGTATTTTTTTTAATTAAACTTCCTGCCTAAATAAGAAAGACCCCTGGTGCCGTGCCAAGCGACATTAGGCCATATTTGGAAATTATGTCTTATGAGTTATGACGCTTTACAAAGCGACATGAGGCCAACTCTTATAATTTGTCAACACATTACACACACAGCTTAAAATAAAATGCACGACTGGAAAAAATACAAAAAATAGAATTTCTTTAAAGAAGCATAAAATTTATTTTTTTGAATTGCAGAAATAAGCTAAAATGGAAGTTTGATCTCAAAACTGAAGATGCCATTAAAGTGCGAACATTCAAAAAATTTTTTTTAATTGTTAGAGCCGTTTTTTGCGATATAATTTTTACTTGCAACTATAAGAACTATAACGCAAGTCTAACTGGAGATGTTAATAACATCTGACATTATACGGCGATAGAGAAAGCTTAAAACTTGGTTCTACAAGCTTCGGGCTTGAGGTTTCAAGAAGATACCTGGAGAGGAAATTTAATTTTTTAGCTTCAAAAATAAGGTTACCTATCTGGATCTGGAGAAAAAAAAAAAACAATTCAGTTTTGTAATTAAATGGCAAGAGTACGATATCTCAGGCGACAAAGTTTAATGACGGATTTGTATAGAACAGGTAAAAATAAGCATTTTTTACCTATCAATTAAGTATTATACGTTTTTATTAAGCCAACATTCTATTCTATTAGCCAGTTTTTAAATCAAGTCAAAACTATGCATAGTTTTTGAAAAATTTAATTTTAAATTCAAAATTTGAGTAAAAAAAAGTTAGTTCAAAACTATAAGTTTATAAATAATTTTTGTTTGATAATTTGTTACTCTTATTAATAGTTAATCAAAAACTAAAAACTAGAAGATTTTATGCCTTTTGAAAATTGAAAATAACCCCAACTACTATTTTAATTTATTTATGTTTTTTTTTTGCTTGAGTGGTCTTATTTTGATAGTAAAAAGGTAGGTGCGAGTTTGGGTATATGCAACAGTGGGGTGTGTGCGAGTTTGGGTGTATGCAACAGTGTAAACCCCCTGCCTGGGCCCACTGTAGGATTTGGGGTGGGTGCAAGGTGGGGTGCATGGAAAGTTTCTTTTGCATTTAAATAAGCTGGATTTAGGAAAAATTAATTTATCCTAGGTATCCATTTTCGACTATTACTATCAAAATAAGACTACGTAGTAAATACTCAAGCAAGGAAAAAATAATTTAATTAAAATATTTTTTTTTTGGTAATTTTCAATTTTCTCAAGAACTAAAAGACATAAAATCATCTAGTTTTCAGTTTTTGATCAAAACCAAATAAGAGCAATGAATTCTAAAAAAAAAAATAGTAGATATTCTTAAAGTTTTTTTTTTTTTTAACTTTTTTTGCCCAAATTTTGAGTTTAAAACATTTTTTTTTCAAAAACTATGCATAGTTTTGACTTCATTTAAAAACTGGCTAATAGAATAGAATGTTGGCTTTAAAAAACGTATAATACTTAATTGTAAGTATTACTTTTTTAAATTATTTTTTTCTACTTAACGTACATATTCTTTAATTGCCCCTACTGCCTAAACGGGGGGATATAGACCCCCCTCCCATAGTAAAAAATGCATATTTTTAACTGTTCTATACAAATCCGCCATTAAACTTTGTCGCCTGAGTTATCGTACTCTCCCCAATTAAATAAATAACATAATAAAATAATAAATAATAAATGTTTTTTGAATTCGTTCTTGACGGTACCTACTGTCATAGAACCGGATTTTTCATTTTCAATTTTCTCGTAAATGGGTTGACTGATTTCAATACAAATTTTTATGAAACGGGGCCTTGAAAAATCTTAATATTATTGCATATCAAACTTTTCAAAATTGTATTTTATTTTTTGGATCTATGAAAAAAATTAACTTTTTTTTTTTAAAACACAATATTTTTAAAACGGATGATTATTAAATACTATTACATACCAAATGTTTTTTTTTACATACCAAACGATTTTGGAATTTTTATTTTCAAAAATTTGTATTTCTATGATAGGTACATGTGTGATAACAACAGTTTGAAGCTTTAACTTCTTTTTTGATTTATTTTAGCAATTCAAATAATGACATTCGTGTTTTTGTATTTTTTTTTGTTTATTCTGAAATTCTTTGACATAGATACAATTAGTTCATGCTATCAAGTCTTGCCTTTTATTTATGTATGCAAGTTTTAAGTAACATAGATACACATAACAAAAACTCAAAAAAAAAACTATTAATTTTTGAAATATTGAGTTTTCAAAAAAAAAATAAAAAAATTTTGAAAATTTCATTATATTATTATTATTTTATAGTTTTTCTTTCAAAAAAATTATATCGCAAACCATTATACTGTTTATGAGAAAATTGAAAACCAAAAATCCGGTTCCAAGGTAGGTATACCGTCAATAAGAGTTCTTTGAAAAATAGTTTTCAACCAAATAATTTGAATTGCGTACTTACAAAACTTCACTTCATACAAATCATTAGATCCGTTTTCGAGATAACCTCTAGGCAATCTCCCGAAAAGTTTGAAGAAAAACCCTGCAGTAGTTTAGGCTGTAGGTTAAAGAACAAACATACAGACAGATAGAAACAATTTCGGGACCCACTTTTTTCATGTTCTCTACCATCGTCAGATCTGATTAATATTTCGAGTTATAGTCGACCTATACTCGCAAGTATAAATACAACAACATTATGTAAACGAACTTATTTGCTACGTTTTAAATAATATAATGCATAGGGAAGGTACATACATACATACATATATCAAATATGTACAAACATCACCAACAACAACAATAATGCTAACTAAACAAATAAAATTACTTATATGTCTTATTTGCCTTGTCAACTTAAAAATGTCTTCTAAACGATTTTTTCCCTCTAAAAATATGTAACCATTTATGACTAGTCTAGCCCAACACCTTACATAGCAATTTTAACATTTTGAACAACGGCAAATCTCCTTAAATTATAACATTGTCTTATTATTTAATTTATTTTCCTATACATTGTACGAGTATGTACCTGAATAGTTATAACAACGTACTTTATGTAGGTAGTTTAGTTATTTAGTAATCATCAAATGTAAACCATTGCAATAGATACATACTCGTACATTGCTTTATATGGGGACAAATACATACACAGTAAACATTTGCCGCTATTCCGCTCGCTGTTGCGACGATCAACTCGAACAATGTGCTACGCTGCGCTATGATATACGAACGAACTCTTTTTTTTGAAACACAAAATTATAGGTATCAACTAAGCAAATATTATAATAAAAAAGAACATGAAACAACGCTGGCCGTTGTGTATAGGTAAACGAGAGGTATATTCAACGGTTTATCACTTGGAATCACGTTGAGCTTTTATATTGTGTTATAGCCTTTTCGTCAGTGTATTGCATAAAGTTAGGTAAGAAGGTACTTACTAACGTACTCGGATGTAGCTTACAACCGACGACGACCGCGACGATAGCTGTGATATTATCGTTGGAAACGAACAACTCAAGGCCAAAGAATAGGTTTTATTTGAAGTTAGATTCTATCAACTTCATAGCAGCTTTTTGTGTAAAAAAAGCTTCAAATAACAAAAAAACGCTTAAGAGTTTTCCACATCATACAAAAAAAAAAAATCAAAACAAAATGAACAGCAAAGTTAAGGTAAGTGTGGCAGCTCTACATTAGATTTGTTTTTACATTTCTATTCCATTAACTGTTTTGATATGGTTTAGGTTAAAAAAAGACGTGATCGTAATACTTTGACATTCTATGAAAAGATTGCAGTGATTCGCCACCATGAGGCTAATCAGCTATCTCGAAATAACTTGGCTCGAATGTTCCAATGCTGCACAACACAAATCCGTAAAATCATCGAACACAAGGACGAGATTTTGGCTCAGTGGGAAATAATATGCGATACTGATGCTTCGGCAGTTATTGATGAAATGTCTAAGAAGCGACGAGAATTCGAAATGAAAGCAGTTGGTTTTATATTGCATCAATGGATTGAAAGATGTCGGGATCTACAATTGAATATGGTAATCAATGATGCAACGATAAAGATGATCGCAATGAAAATGGCAACAGTTTTGAATATAAAGGATTTTAAGCCGAATGGGAGATGGATCGAAAGATTTCGGCTTAAATTCAAATACAAAAATGCAAATCTATCGAATCCCCGCTCGCTGGATGATCCACAAGGAACACTAAGTGTGGAGGATATAATTATTGAATATAAAAATTTTTTGCCCAGTTTTATGCGACAGGAGATTTCTAATATAACCTCAAATAATATAGAAGAGACTGAATCAGCATCTTGTGAGGTAGCAAAACAAGCTGAAAATTTCGATGATAAACTGCCTGAATTGACAGCTGAAATGGCAGCTGCTGATGAAGAGAACTCTAATGACAGAGAAAACACAATTTCTCCAGTAGCCAGTAGTGGTGTATCAGAAAATATAACAGCTGAAAATGTTCTTCAGCATTTAGCAGTGATTCAGCAGTTTTTAATTTCAAATTCTGATAGTCAAGCAATAGCTGTTGCTGCACATCTGGAAAATTATATCGAACAAAAGTACATCCTTTCATCAACGTCGATGTTGTCGACGTCTGAAGAGCCGATTGATCTAGTTGCAGATAATGAAGATGAAGAGTTTATAATCTTAATTGAATAATTTACAAATGCCAATATAATATTCTCGTATGTTAAGTTTTTATTTTTAATAATGAAATATTATTTTATTTTGAATTATTGTTACAATTATGTTATTTTAATTAACATAAATATATGTACATGAATTAAAAATTTTGAAACAAGTATTGTTTTTTTTCAAAAATAAGTTAATTACCTACTAAAAGATAAATTGACTAAAAAACAAAATTCCAGTCGATGTATGGTTTCTTTGTAGATTTTTTTATGACTTTCTCAAGTATTAGAATTATTAGAAAGTGTTTGGATATGATTATATGTATGTATGCCTGTGTACAAAAATGTACTATTTTACATTTCAAAAATATCAGTTTCTCATTTGAATGAAATCTTAAACATTCATTTATAATTTGGTGAATCCACAAAAACGTCTGCTCTGTATCGTTAAAATCGATACATTTTAGTTTCATTTTGGTCTCGAAAGATTAAGAGCAGTATTCAGCAAGCTTTCATAAACTTAAAAGAGCATAACTCAAAAAATCTTCCTTCATTTTTTTATGAAAGGGAAATATTTATGACCTTATGAGAGCGTTCGGTGTTCACCGGCCTAGATCTCATCTCCATACCATACCAGCTCAAAATTTTTCCAGTCTCTATCTTTTTTGAAAGAAAAATGAAAAACAACAGTTGTATTCTAGAAGATGTATAGCATTTACATTTAAAAGTTAAAACAAAATCGAACCGTTATAAAAAAGCTAAAGTATAGCTAAATATAGACATTGAAGACATATAATTTTATTATTAAAAGTTTGTTTGATGTATTTCTTATGGGAGTGATTTCTATGCAAAATTTTTTTCCCCAAAAGAACTGTATCCTAGGCTTTATAAAAGATGCAACAAGAAAATTCAAATACATTACGAGTGTTCTGGGGTGAATAAAAACATTAATTTTCCAACTTTTACTCTACTCAATAAAACCCTTTTTTCTTCTCCAGATAAGTTAATGGTATAGATATATCTACTACATATGTATATATCAATATTAATTCATGAAACTAAAAAATTCTAGAAGTTGGAGGATAGACAAGAAATTTTTAGCAACGTTTGTTACAGTAGAAAATGTTTTATTTTCATAACTTGTTCTGGAATTTTAGTTTGAAAAAATCTATTTCTTAATATACATACATTTGTACAAGATACATTTTATTAAAAAAAAATGTTAACATTGATGGCTGCAGGCTGTTTCTGGCATTTATAAATTTCTTACAAATTATTATTGCACATTTTAATGAGATATTGTATCTTACTGTGTAAGTTATTATTATTAAAAAAAAAAAAAAAAAAATTATTGCCTAGAAATCATCCGAAAAATTCACAAAAAGATGAAAATCTAAAAATTAACTATCCCTGGAGCTGGCCATGGGACGACACGAGCGGAGACGAAAAAATATATTTTAAGGGTATTAAAATATTTTAATAGAATTTTTGGATTCTTCATTCTTATAAGTTATGTAATATTTTATTTTTACCAAGTTTAATGACGGACCTTTTTTTTTGTCACATATGTATATTAAAAAATAAAATTACCAATTAAATTCATATTAGATTCTACCCAAGTACAACAACTTTCCTTTCTTCCCTTACCATGCAAAATATTTTTAAATACTCTTTGAATTCTGCATTTTAACGGTAAATGAAAAGTTTTGACTAAATAACGTGATGGTACTAATTGTTACTTGCGATTATTAGGTACTATAGGGAAAGTTTTGGATTCATGCAAGAAAATCGAACTCGAAATATTAATCAGACCTAACTGATCCCGTCTGTCACACACAGCTTACTTTTTTTGAAAAATCAATACTTTGAAAACTGATAAATATTCTTTTTTTTTAATTTGGTTTTAAGTGTATGTTATCAAATACTAAAAATGTGCATACCAACTTATTTTTATAAAAATACTTGAAAATTGTATATGCCACTTATAAAAAATTATTTTTAAAAAAAAACAGCTCTAACGATTTTTAATTTTTTTTTTAATTTGTATTTTATGATACATACATCTTCAGTTTTAAGATTAAACTTCTTGTTTGGCTAATTTTATCAATTCAAATAATGAATTACAGGCTTTTCCATATTTTTACTTGGGACAATAATTATATAGTATGATTCTTTCAAATAAATTTGTTTTTATACTCAGACTTTAAAACCAAGATGTTGTCGCTCATAGGAGCAAGTACGGACTATTTGCACTATTTTATCTGTACTAAACTCATTCAATTACATATATATTTAGTTTAACCAATGTGTATATTTTGAGGAATCTTTTCTCATGTATCAGCTCTCTAACAAGTAATTGAAATTGTGCTTAAAAAGATATCATTGTATTTTTTTTTATTTAGATTCGCTATTTGAAGGAATTGTTAATAATTTACTTTCTTTTTTAAAGATTGATCTAAAACGTCCAAGAAGTGGAATTTTTATAAATGAAACTTCCCGTTCACATGGAAGTGGTGATATCCCTTATGAGACCTACAATCCACGAAAACTTCAACAAAAACTTGAAAGCGAAGGAAGGCAAAAGTATAAACTTTTTTCTGATGGTGATAAATTTTACTTTCCTTGGATGAAAGAACAAGACGAAGTAGGGGTCATAAATAGAAACCAAAATAATGGTAGGATATACCGTGGTGGCGACAGAAATAGCACACTTTGTACCTACCTACCTCTTATTAAATTTAAACAAAAGGAACCGATGAAGTTTCAATTTTAACTAACTTTGTTTTAACTCTACCACTGAGTTAAAAAAGAGTTAGTTAAACCTGCAAATTAAATGTTGCATAACTAATTCCACAAGCTAGTCGTGAATGACACGAAACACGGTCTAATTGTTCCTTATATTTAATAAAGATAAAAAATTACAAATAGGTGTGCTATGACCACCACTGTATGTTAAAACAAATCTTACTATTTCAAAAATAATATTTAAAATATTTCAAACCCCAAAAGATATTCACCAAGAGACATCAAATTTTAAGCCTGTTTTCTTCCCAATTCCAAATGACCTGGAGAAAACTTTTAGGGCTGTTGTAGTTTTCGGAGAAAAAGCCTTACCATCACATGAGGCAGAAAACATAAGGTACTGTTAATGAAATAATATTTTTTTTTAAAAAACTTCCAGTTCTTACTTTATTTGCAGATCATCAAGGCCTATTGAAATAGCATGTCTCTATGTAGCCTACGTTGAATCATTTTCAATGAACCCAGACTATTGGAACGCTGAGACAATTGATTCTATCATAAAGTGTGGAATAGAACTTTATCAAAAGAGCTGCGAACGACAGTTTAAGAGCGCCTCATCTGATTTTGATATAATTCCTGAATTGACTGAAAAAGAAGCTGCCATTGACATAAATTTTTACCTCACAGCTGCACTAACGGAAGAAGACCCAAATATTCTAAAGTCCTTAACCTTATTTTTTGATAAATATCATGCCGGAGTATTGTGTGTCCAAAATCTATATTTCTTAATATGGAAACGTTGTATGGATGCTTTTTACATTTTCGACCCGAATGGTCGAGATTCACATTGCAAACGGAACTTAAATGAAGGAAAAGCTTCTCTTATGGCAGTTCAGACCGTTGAACATATTGTTCATTTGATTTTGAACTATAGTGAAGTCGACAATACAGCTGATTTCAACTTGTATGAAATTAGCTTAAAAGATTTTGGAAAGCTTTCAAGACCATTAGAATTGCAAGTACTAAAGCCACCTAAAAAATTATACGCTTTGGTTAACCGATATTATGCCATAATTCCGGCTTTATCAGGTCTTCCAACTGTGCCTTCCGATGACAATGCTTCGTTAATGACAAGTTTTTTGGTTCTTGTTTATAGCCAAATAGATCCATCTAGAGAATGGACTGTACAGGTTATTGATGATCTTATTAAGTTCGGTAAGAAGTATCACAGCGACTTTTTATGCGAAAACCGACTGAAGAAATTAAATATAGCCGATTTGCCAGAAGTCTTGCTCTTCGGAAACTATCGAGTTTTAGTCGACAAAAAAGGATTTGTGGCATCAGGACATGTGGTCGAATGCAGATCGTATAGAGCTTCTCAGTTGACACCAGCCATAAAAGATTTCTTTCTCAAATACAGTTTTGGTTTGCTGCAAATTGATTCGTCAGTATTTGGATTGTGGAAGGAACGCAACAGATTTTTTGTTTTTGATCCATTTAAAAGAGGCCCATCTGGTCAGGCAGGAACTTTTTCGAAATCTGGCATGGGCTGCCTTCAAATTCATTTAAATATAATTTCACTTTGTCGAATGATGTTTATAAATTCAGTAGCAATCAAGACTGACGGAAACTTTTTTCTCCATGGAATACGGGTTAAGGCTGTAGGGACTTTCAGCATTAATCGAGCATTAAAAGAATCGGCTGGTTTTGGGACTCTTCATATTAATTATCCATTCGATTGTGAAGCAACTCTTGAAGAAAATGTCGAAAACCCCGAAAATTCATCAGTGTTAAACACCGTAAATTGCTCAATAGTCCAATGTCTCTCAGAATTGAGCGTTAATCCCTGCGAGAGGACCTGCTCAGAACGTGACTTTGTCCAGCAGCAGAAAAAAATTGCTTCTCGAAGGAAACTTGTTCGTGAATCTCAAAGCATTTCTTCAATACCAGAAGAATATCGAATCCCTGAATTTGACAACATTGACGTTGTTGATTTAGTAGTGGGAGATTTCATTGATGACCTAATGGAAAAAATAAAGCAAAAAACCGAAAAGAAACCAAAAGTTTGCCTGGAGGCTTCGAAGATTCTTCTCCAATCAGATAAAAAACACTTGGAAAATCTGAGAATGAAATTAAAACGAGGTGAAGACTTTGATAATATATGTTCAGCTTTTCAATCCAAGGAGACTGTCATTCCGGAAATTACTGCAATACAGGAATTGGCGATTGAATCGAGTTTTAAGCCATTGCCCGATGGAAGTTGGGCAATATTTGGCCAAACAACTGACCTATATATATCGAATGGCTCATTGAAGGGCATCCTTGCAACAATTAGTGCAGCAGCACTTTCCTCCAAGTACAAAATATCAACCTGGAATAGTGATGTTATTGATTATGCACTTGAGTCATGTGGCATATTAGAGGAAGTTTTCTGGTCATACAACCATACCCTAGATTTGATTTTTCGAAATAAAATTCCAAAAATACAAATAGGCAGTGCTACTTTTGATTTGAAAGTGCAAGCATCCAATACGGTTGAAGCAGACAAACTAAAAACCGATTTAGAAAGAACACTGTTTCGAGTCAGCCGATTGTTTTTGATTTGTAAAGGGTTGGCTTGCTTGATTTTGAAGCGATATAACTTAATTTACATGTTTATGGGTTGTTCGTGTGATGCTGTTGGCTTTCGATCACAATCACCGGGCCCAGTATGTTTGTTGAGATTCTTGGAAATAAATTCATTAATAAGGCGTATTGAACAAGCATGCGGATTATGCCAGAAGTATGTTTTAGTGGAATTAGAGATTGAAAACATTACCAAATCCGAATCCATGCCAAAGAAATTCATCACTCGTACGGAATCTCAAGACGAAGTGCTCTTCGGTCGGGAGTTGAATGAAAAAGAACGCCAAAAACAAAGGTATAAGGAAAAGATGAAATTTATTGAAAGTGAATTACGAAAAGAATCAATGAGAGTGAAACAATTTCACAAGGAGAAGCAGAGTCCAAGAAAGAAGAAGGGAATCAAACTTTCAAGTAAGATGGGTTTTAGTTTTCAAATATCTTTAATATTATACATGTGTATACTTTATATGTATGCATAGCTTGAAAAACAAGTTATAAACGGGGTGTACAAAAAATTGTTAGAAGTTTTTGGAAATTTTAAAAAATGCCAGTCGATCGAAAACCATTTTATTCTGAAAGGCCACGAATTGACCTTTCACCACATTCTCGTACATACACTTTGCAAATGAAATAGTTTAACTACCCTTCGACTTTCAACAATCAAAGAAGTAAACCACCCCTTTTTTTCTCTCATTAGCGAAATAGTAGAACATGTAATAGTCCAGGTGGGTAATTAGTTGAGGAGACCTTCGGAAGGGGGACATTGAACATTCTGAAAGCTTCCAGGCCATGATATAGTCTGATTAAATATCTCTGAAAAATACAGAAACAGATTTTTACTTTGAAAATTTTAGAATTTTTCAGATTAAATTGTATGCCCGGAAATGGTGATTTTAGAGCTTTGGGTTTCCATTTGGAACTCAATATTATATTTGAATAATTTCTATGTCTATCTAGCCATAAGCTATCAAATTTATTGAAGGAAGGCAAAGATCTCGAAAAATAGACCCTTAAAGCTTGGCCAGGGCAAACCTTTGTCTTGAGCATATTTCTCCAGAGGCAACTAACGCTGAAACTGTTTGTTTTGAAATTATCTACAGAGCTGTATTCGAATAACTTTGTTGAACGATAAGGGAAGGCCAAACTATTGCGGGTTCTTGTGCAGTTAAAAAAAATTAGCCAAAAATAATACAATTAATCTGGGTATGGCATGTTTTGGATTTGTAAAAAAAATCTAAATCTTATCATAAGAGAGAAAAAAGTAGTTCTAAATGGTTTGGGAGTCTAAAGTTTTCCTCAAATCAGTATCGTCCAAAAACATTTTCATATCTAAAAGATTAATTATTAAAAATTAGTTTTTTTTATAGAACTCGAAATTCTAAAACCAGAAATCAAATCATGTCTCGAAACCCGTATCTTAGAAAAAGTTTTGTCCTAAAAATAGTTTAAAGGCAAGTCAGCAATATGGTTTTAAACTACTGAAGCAATTTTTCTCAAACTTAGAACTGAAGACGTTTGGGTAATTTCGGACATTTTTGTCCTGCTCCAAAATAATGTTACCTGTCATATAAGAAAAATATAATAACTTATTTTCCTCAGAAACTGCTCTACAAGCCCTCAGAAAAATTTATTTTCCACAATATATTTTTCAAAAAAAATTAATTTTGATTCATTCTCAAAAACACTTTTTATATAAGATCTCTTTTTTTTTTGAAAACTAAACATTTTAAAAACGTGAATGTTATTTGTTTTTTGAAATTATGTTTTTAAATATGTAAATTAAATACGAAAATAGTTTTTTTTTTAATATTTAAGAAAATTTAAATATAATAATTTATTTTTTGAACAAACCACTAATGTTTTGAGTTTTGACTTATTTTTTTTTAATAGTCAAATTTATGTTTTTGCATATTTTTTTCGAATGCCATTCTTGTTTTTATAATTTGAAGTTTATTCTAAAGTATTTTAACTTACGAGCAGGTTCATGAGATTCAGCTTTGCATTTTGTTTTTTTTTTGTCAAATACATATGTACATGTGTATATCTAAACATTTTTGACTTTAAACTCTCTCGAATTATGGATTTTTTAAATTTTGTATGTTAATAAAATTGTATTTTATTTAAAAATGAAAAAAAAAACACATTTAATACCAACACCGTGACAAGAATAGCTCTTAAATTTGAGACGAGAACGTATTTTCTAGACCAAAATGCAGGTTTCTTACAATTGCTTTAAAAAATCTAAGATGTAGGGAATCACATATGCTCTATGGTCACTGCGACTAAAAATCTAAACTATTAAAAAGATCGTATTTGTTTTTCACATCCAATACTAATTTTTTTTTGAACGACCACCCTAATGTAGATTCACACAAATTTTCATTAAATTATGGAGAAGAATTATTGCACCTTAAATAAATTGCATAGATATAAAAATTATGTAGACAAAAATAAAAATTTATATTGCTCACTTTGGCGTATACGTACTTTTTTTCAATAGCTTTTTTATAACTTCTAACAAATTGCATTTGTGTTTCTAGTTAAATTGCCTGAACAACGTTCGCTATCAGATACATCAGATTATCTGGAAGTTGAAGAAGAAGGTGAAGTATATGAAGAATCTGAGAAGAGTATTGAATTTAAACATACACCTCGTGGAGGTTCAAGCATTGGAATAATTCAATCCCAAGGCCAACAAATACTACCCCCACAGAAAGGATATCAACTTAGAGATGTAGATTGTCTGTTTAAAATTCAAGGATCAACAGCATTAGAAAATCGTCTTACAGATTCACCCGATAAAATTAAGGCTTGTTTCTTTGCCAGCACCGCTGCTCTTTTATATGCAATTTTACGTCCCCTCAATCATTGGGACTCTTATAGAATTGACAAAGTCATAGGTATGTCAAACGTTTTTGCGAAAACAACGACAAACCTGGATTTATCTTCTGAGAGAATTATTAAAAATGTCGATGCAGATGAGTTTGTGTTTGAAGTTAAAGTTTATGCATTTACACCTCCGGGAACATTTGGTGGTAGCTTTGAATACATAATTAAAAAGGCCCTTCAGTCTCAACAATACATCTTGATGCAAATTTCAAATTCTACATTTACAGTTTACCGTGATAAGTACTTTCATCTTTTTGATCCTTATCAGTCAATGGAGGTTGCTTCTGAAGAAGAAGAAGATCCTAATAAAAGGTCAGAGAAACAATGTCCCGAAGCAGCTATAACTAAACGTCCTGAACAGAATACAGCCTCTTGGATTCTATTTGGTGATCTAACCTCAATGTTTGACTATATCAATAAAAGGGCAGCAAGTCCAGACTGGAAAACCGATTACAAGCTCCATGCAGTCAGTATTGTGTCTTACAAAACTGCACCGAAGAGAAAGCAACTGTTGAATATTTTGACAGATGAATTTGACATTTGCCAGACGACGCAACATGAAAGTGACAATCTTTGTACACATCCCGAAGAAATCGAATGGTTGGACATTTATCCAAACTTAGTAAACTGGAGTCGCCTTAATCGATCAAATGCTTCCAATCGAGTCCGTGGATCGCCGATGACCAAAGATAAGAACTATGATATTGAAATTCCTGATAAGTTGTATTCGCTGTGGGGCTCTATACATCCAATGTCTTCTGTTTTTGGAGAATCTCGAAGTAAGCAACATCTTGCTATCAATGTAGTTGCTTGTTGTGTTGCCAGCATATACCGTGTTAATGATTGGAATACACAAATCATAGATTCCATTGTGATTAATGGCAATGATTATTATAAAGAGAGTATTGTGTCAATAAATCGAAGAAACTATGAAATTTCGTTGGAACATCTGAATACAAACTTTCAAGTGGGCCATCTCAATTTCCAAGTTCACCTAGAGGCCGTTATTTATGGGTATCTTTATACCAAAGCAAAGAATGAACTTAATCTTGCAGCAGCACTTGGTTACTTTTTTACACAAAATACCTACGGAATCATTCAGTGTATGAAACGAAGTTTGGCAATAGGAAAAATCGATTCGGGATATTTTATGTTTGAGTGTCAGAGTCACGGGATGCCATTGTTTCCCAAAGGAGAAGGAGCAGCTTATGTGCTGCGAACAAGCCAATTACAGACACTTTTGTATTGCATTGTTATGACTTTGAATAATACTTTTTACAATAGCCAATTTACTATGCATAAGGTGGAAATTATGAATGATCAGTTAGAAAATCAGCTAGAGGAAGAAGGAGAGGAGGAAGAATAGAGATTTATAAAATAATAAAAAATTAATTTTTAAATATTTTTTTAATTTTTTTACAGCTTTAAAAAATAAGCAGTTAAAAACTTATTAGCGAAATGAAAAACTTTTTAAACATATTTTTCGGCAAAGAGAGCACTTTTTGGAGGATTCGATGATTTTTTTCAATTCAATACATTTAAATAGACGTTGCTTCAAATGATGAATTCTAAGAAAATAAAAAAGTTTACGTGATTTTCTAAAAATATAATAATCAGAAAAATTCACATTTTGAAAGAGTAACTGATTTTAACTTCGAAATTTACAAGAACTTTCTATTAGAAAGTGTCAATGATGGAATAATGCAAATCGTGACTTAAAAAAATGTGAAATAAATACCGTTAGGTATAAAAATTGAAAAATGCGTGTTTTAACAACTTCCTTCAAGAGTTTAAAAAAATATGAAATTGTATGTTTCTGATAATTTTTTTTCTTTAAATATACCTAAGCTACATTCGCTATGCAAAATATTAATTTTCGCCATTTTCAATTTTTTAATTAAATTTTTGTTGACACTTTCAATATTTTTTTTCACATCTTGGTTTATAAAAACGGCATTTTACTCCGAAATATCAAGATTACAATCCATTTAAAAATAACGAAGTTTTTCTTCTTCGTTCATAATTTAACCTTTTTTTATTACAATTTCATTTGGCGTGAAAGAAGTAATTTTATATAGAATTTGGCTAAGAATTAACTGACAATTTTTTCCATAAATAAATAAAAAAACTGTTAAAAATCATTGGGGCATATTCATAGTCAAATTTTAGAACCGAGTCCAACTGGCCTCGAGTCCAAAGTTAACACACAGGTTAGAAACAGCTGCTATTCATAAAGAAATTCGCAGCTCTGTTTAGTAAAAAACAGAAATCTACTACAATTTTAGTAGTATTGCCCGTCAATCCATTGAAATTCAATACATTTTTTGACAGATAGAAAAAAACAACTAAGTCAAAGAGTCAGCCGTTTTTAAAGTTGAGCTCCAGTTTATCTTTTGGACATGGGTCCAAATTGTCTATGAATAACATAAACTCCAGGTTAGCTTAGAAGAGACAAAGAAACAACTTGTCAGACGACTATGAATATGCCCCAATGTTTAAGAAATTTAAGTTCACCGTTTTTTCTTATGTTTTTCCTTTTTTAAAATGATTTAATTGATTTCGAGTTTCAAAAAAATTGAAATCAGAATGTTAAGAATTATTATTATAAACACATTTAAAATATTATGAAATTCATGTTCGACTTGAAGTTCGTTTTAAGGTCCTGCTGGGTGTTCTTTGCAAAGTCTTAGTAGATTTCTGCATGCTCTGAAAGAAACAAATAATTATAATATGTAAAAGATATCTGTAACACGTTAAAGATAGGATTTATTATGATGAAACGATTTATGAGGCAGCCAGTGCAAAAATGGCTTAACAAATTTTTTGACAAAAGGACCATTTGTGTGGACCATGGACCCATTTTAAAGCCTTGTTCAACAGTGATGTAACTTATATCATACTTATAATCTAGAAAATAAATTGGTATTTTGGAACAGAAGTACTTAAAACGAATAAAAATTTCTTTAAAAATAATGGTATTTGTTGCAAAAAAGAATATTACTTTTTCGAACGCCAGAAGTGTTCTTAATTGAACACCGAAAACTGAATGATTTTATCTCTCCTATAGGTATAAAAGGAGGATCAAGATTTAGGGGTTTTCACCTGGGAACCTGGGAATTTCAGGATTCGATTAGACTCCTGCGTTTCAAAAAAATTTTGTCACTATTCAATTTATCCCCAATCAAAACATTTGGGATTTTGTTTATTTTTTGAGGGTACTGAATCCGAATTTAATGTTTCACAACAAAATTTTATTTGAAAAAAAAATTCCAAAAACTCGAAACTATCAATTTTTCGTAAATGATATCCAACTACAACTGAAAGTATAAAGTTCATAATTATTAAAGTTCCATAATTTGGATTTCAAAATTCTGAATTCCATAATTGTGTACCTACTAAAAAATTCAGTAAGTCCAAATTCTGAAAAAAAAAATAAAATTGTCTTTTTAAAAATTGTGTAATTACATAATTCTGTATTTCAAATTCTGGATTTCATAATTCAGATAATTATTGTTTTCAGTATCAAAACAACTTTTCTTTTATCATTTTTGGAACACAAAACTTCAAATTCTAACGAAAGAATTTGCACTTAAACTTGAAGAGACAATTCTTTTCGACAACAAATCCCATTTAATACTTTTTTTTAGCAAATTACTTGTTTTTATTTGTTTAAAAGTAATTAGTATTTTTTACTGATTATTTATTTTTAATCCGTTTATTTTAAACCGTTTAAAAGTATGTAATTTGAAATTTTGCTTTTTTCTAAGAACTCATTTTTATGATAATTACTGGTTTAAAGAATGCTCGCCTACATTAACTAGGAGATAATAATTAAATGTGGATATAACTGGTTATTCAAATAACTAGTTAACGGAATCAATCACTGAAATTAATAGTACTTTTGTTTTTTAGTAAGGCGTTCAAAACAACAATAGTCCAATGTTACGTGTGTCTAGTTTTGTGAAGTCTAATGGTTGTTGAAAAAAGAAGTATGATATTAAATTCAAAGGAAAAAACCCAATTTTACCTTAACGGTTTTTGAATTAAATTCAAGATGGAATTAGACCATTATTGTTCTGAATATCTCACTACACAATAATTATAATACAAACCAATGCTTTCAATCTCCTCCAATCGAAATATGGATTTAGAACCAAATACCAAATACACACGGCAAAAGCAAATTTTAAATAAAAGACTGTAACGAGGGGGAAGTAAAAATTACTCATATCTTCCCTGCAAATAAAAATTATTCCCATATTAAAATATAGAAAAATAAATGAAAAAAAAAATATCTTACCAACTTATTCTACGCCACACTACAACTGCATCCATGAAACATACAAAAAATGTCAATACTCCTCCAAAGGCATGCAACCCAGAACGAAAAGCTTTTTCATGTGGAGTCATTCCGTATCGAAAAACCATTAAATGAAATGATAAAATGTACTAAAAATATATCAGTTGAATTTTTTTCATTTAAAGCAAAGAATAAGGGAGATTAATATTTATGGATGCTGTTTAACTATTGCCAAGATTATAACTGAAATTTGTTCTTTCGAATTTACATTGGTTAAACTTTAGACAACGATGAACTAAAGTTTAAAAACAACTTTGAATAATCCTTAATGTATATGTTTCGAAAAACAAATTTGGAGATTTAGATTTCTTTTTATAATGACCGGTTACACCAAATGCTTTTATAAATTAACAGATTCTAAGGCTTAAAGTGACGATTGTTCCATTTATAAAACCCGTCAATTTCAAATTTAAAAGCCACCGAACATAAGACAATTATTTTCGATGATCAAATCGGTTTTTCTTCACATTTTAGGAAAATTGAATTAAAATATTTCGAAACAAATACCGTGTACAGTAGAGTTATATCTCGGGGGTATATATTGTATACTTCACCTGGATTGTATAAACACAAACGTTAAGCAAACTTAAACTGTGTCTTCGAATGCATTCGTTTGTTTTTCCATCAATCAAAAGCACAAACATTTCTCTATTCGATATTAGCATTAAAATTAGAATCAATGTGTGTATGACAGAATGTGACCAAGGCAGTTTTGACCGAAAGATTTTAAACCAAATGCATCCTGCAAATTCAAATCTATGTATATTTTACAGGATCTTATTTACATATATTGCTTACCAAGTGCTGTTCCAAATAAAGTTACAATGACATAGATGAATGAACCAAAATAGTGGCTTTTTCTGGACTTGGATAAGTTAAATATCATCAGACATATCGTTGAAATTGCCAGAAGTATTGAAAGTAGTAATATAAGCTTAAAAGCTTTTTGGGTTTTTTCCTTACTCCATGCCATTGTATGTTTTCTTTCTTTTGTATTTGTTAACAAATATGTATGTATGTGGTTAAAATCCTTTCAAAAATTACTAATTTAATAAGAAGACGTACATAAAAATAGTTTCCTTAATTTTTTTTATTAAAAATTGTATAGTGCTGAATGAAGAGAACTTATATGGCTTCCTTTGAGCACACTTCTTATTTGCGGTAAGATTCTTGATGAAAGGCAATAAAAAGCTTGCAGAACTTTACTGTACTTTAATATTCCGAAGAATGTTAAAATGAGTCAATCAGCCGATAAGGTCGATTTTTAAAATTTCGACAAAAAAAAAAATATCGACTGGTTAAAAAATCAAAATATGTTGAGATTTTAACAATAGAAATTATGAAAGTCGATATTTTAATAGTTGACATTTTGATCAAATCAAAGTTAAGGAAATTAGGCCTACAAGCGCGTTTAAGATAAAAAATTCAATTTTTCTGGACTGTTTTTTAATGCAAGTCAATTTTGCCAAGTCGAGATTTTTGAATGTCGAGATTCTAACAGTCTTTGAAAAAAAAAATCCGCACTACACAAATGTGAAATGTTTTATCCAGATCTATTTTTCCTGCCTAAGTATGCCAGTTATACTAAAGCTTTGAATGAATGAAAACTTTTTAGATTACAGCCAGATCAGACGGAGCGAAAAAGTTCTTGCATCTTCGTACTTCGAATTTTTGATCATTCCACAGATGGTGGTTTGTGATACACACTCCGAAAGCTAACAGGAATTCGGTGACTTTGATGCAAACGTCACTCATGGCATAAGGAGGGTGGTTACCGTTTAAAAGACAAAAGGTACTTTCGAAACATTAAATTTGGTTTGCTGATACGAAACTTTAAATGTTTCATAAACTGTTGGATTGAGTTTGAGTTCGATATCTCGACAAAAAAATAATCGTCTGATTAAAAGAGAAATAACAAGTAGCCAATTTTTTCTCGAATTTTCGGTAAAAATTTTGTCAGTCGAGATTTTGGCAGTCAGTAAAAAAAATTCGTTATTTTAACTTTACAAAAAGTTTTTATAAGTTGACATCCAACGTAACAATAAATTGTCACATAAGCTCTTATGATCACTTAAATATTTATGTTTCGCTTCAGCAAATGCTCTTAAGTCCGCATAATTTTATCCTACTTTTGAGCGAGAAATATTTTAAATTATTTGTAAATATAGAAAGTACATATACAAATTATTACAAAAATAAAAACATAAACACCAAAATGAACTAGATTTCATTGTTAAACTCGAAATGGCGGCAAGTTTATTAACTACCTCTTCCTCAGGACTGTACTTCTGAATGGATGGAAATGGGTCAACAGCCATATTTGTATACTTGTTATCGATAGTTTAGAATGGAAAGTCCATTTTTTTTCCAAAATAGTGTCAGTAAGCCTAGGAATCGTTTTTTTTAACTGACCTATTTTAACATTGCCATTGTTTTTTTAACACAAAATAATTTATTTTCTAGAATGTAGTTTTAAAACTTGACGGAACATTTTTTTCGATATTCATTACTCTTCGATATAAATTTCAATATTTTTTTTTTGTTTAAATTTAAATCAATTTTGTCATGAGAAATAAATATCGCCCTATGATCTGCGCATGGATCATTTTTATATTTTCTGAAGTGATTGCAGCTTCTATGATTTATTGTTTGTATAATTTCCACATTGACGAAGAAGGATGGATTCAGAAGAAATCGCTTTATCAAACTCATACTTTGGGAATGCCAATCAGTTTGATTATTATTAATGGTCATGGTATAATGTATAATCATTCTAAAATGTATTGTTTTTAATAAACATTTGAAATATTTTTTAAGGAATGGTCGTATTTCGACTTTTGCCTGGAGTTAGGACTCGAATTGTTAAGTATATCCATGGATTTGTTCACACGATAGTCATAGCATTGTTCCTGTATCTTTGTCATATAATATACATGTTTAAGGAAAAAACAGAACATCCTGTGTTACGACTTGGTGACTTTCATCCAAACCAAGCTTTCTTAACAATGGGAAGCTATATTTTACAGGTATTTTTGGAGGTTATTTATCTAGTTACAATTAAAAAAATAAAATCGGATTTATTGTTTCATATTTTCAGTGGATCTCTGCATTATTTGTTTTTGTTTACATGTATTCAAATCAGAGAAGACGAAAGATCTTTGCATCTTGGCATAACTTTATTGGAATTTGTATTTTACAACTTTCCATAGCTACGTCATGTTGCATGCTACAATGGGAAGAACATCATTCGTAAGTAAAAGACATGATTATGATCAAATATTTTATTTATCACAAGGAAACAAAAACAGATTGAATATGAAATCCACCCCAGCACTGGAGGGAGCAGTTTCATCTGCATTGATGGTACTTTATGGACTTTTAATAAATCTCCTGGTATTGAATCCATTTTTAGAATGGCCACTGGTAGGCTTTTTCTCTATTTTTCTAGAATTTCAATACCTATTTAATTTTTAAAATTTTACATCTTTTTCTAGGTAGGACCTATTTGAACAAACAGAAGAAGATATATTTTCTAATGGTTTATTTATTAATAAATAGTAAAACAAAAACTTAATTTGTGTTTTGTGTAAATGAAGCCTACTAAGTATTTTTAAATTCATATGGACAAAAATTAACTGTGCTCTATGTAAAAACAAGAGAGGACGAGTGTTTGACCGACGACGGCGACGACGTTCCGAGTGCTCGAAAGTCAATGCAACTGACTTCAAAGTATTGAATTTTCGAAAAAAGTATATTTTTAAAAAATTCCTAAAAACATCTTTTTGAAAATAATAATATAGGGTATGATTTGAATTTTTTTCAAATTTGTTGGCAATTTGTGAAACCGTTTACTCGAAAATAAGTTTTTATAGCAAAAGTAAAAATTTTCAAAACAAAAAAATTCTAAGTGATAAACTAAAAACTCTTATTCCAAAAATCTTTCCATTTGCTCCAGGCAGGTTTGCTTGATGAGCACAATTAAATAAGGAGCTGCAATAGATGTTAAAAATGCTGCATCCAAATTCGCAAGTGTATTGATAAAGCTTTGAAAGTTGTGTTAGAAACTTAACTTATTATTAACAAACTAAGCCTAAGACTGTAATTAAAGATGAAAATTATTTGCATTAAAAAATATTTAAAACATTTTTGAGTTTTATTTTGCATTGAAAAAATTGTATTGTTCGTTTTTTTTTTCAACTTCCATTAATAGGTATTTTTTAAAGGGAAATAATTGAAAAACGGCTAGGATGAGCTTGAAAGTAGATTCTAAATTAAGTTTTCTGTCGTTGTTAGTTAGCCAGGGTAAACTAAAGTAGGTACCTTTCTTTACGAAAAATAATTAAAACAGATAAAAGTACATAATATGTGACCAAAATTATTATTATTGTTATTAAATTATCGTCAATAAACACCTCCACTTCCAAGTTCTTTTATCAATCTCTCCATTCTCTTAAAGAGGACCAACCTGTAAGTAAAGCAATTAAAATAACAATTATCGTCGTTTTTAAAACAACTCACCAAACGCCATTCTAGATATGGATTCAAAACAATAATATTAACAAGAACTCCATAAATTACCATTAACAACATTGCATTTTCGGCATCCTGTTCCTCAATGATTCTGAAATAGCTTTGTACTTTAGTTTAAATTTAAAAGCGAAAAATTGAGTGGCTTAGAATTACTTCCTATAGTTAATTACTTGAAGTTG
Organism: Syrphus vitripennis; assembly: GCA_958431115.1. Taxonomy (NCBI): domain Eukaryota; kingdom Metazoa; phylum Arthropoda; class Insecta; order Diptera; family Syrphidae; genus Syrphus; species Syrphus vitripennis. The sequence continues at coordinate 28,766,528 of OY288110.1, forward strand.
AAAACATGCTGTTATTATAGAGATCTGAAGAACACAAACTCCAAGGAAATTATGGCATGAGGCAAAAAGCTTCCTTCTTCTCTGATTTGAATATAAGTAGACATAAACAAACATTGCAGCGGACCACTGTTGGTTTAACAGAAATGAAGAAGTTCTTAATTATTATTTTACTAACAATAAATTACTTACTTGGAAAGTGTACAATATCGCAGTTATCACACCAAAAAACGTATGTAGTTGTTGAAAAGTAAAATGTAATCCATTGAGGTTATTCTTAAAGTTATGTATCAAATAGTAAGCATATAAGGAACCAATCATAATCACAGTATGAATAAATGCATGGATATATTTAAGGACTATAGTTCTACAGCTTGGAAAAAGGCGAAACACTATCATTCCTAGAAAATAGGCAGATCATTTGGAGATACAAATAATTATTGCAACTGTCAATTTATTAGAAGCTTATTTTTTACCGTGGCCGTTTATAACAATCATAGACACAACCATAATCAATGCATGATTGCTCCATAATGGTTTTGAAATTTCTTCAGTTTTCCAGATAACTTGACCAAATGAAACAATATTGTTGATAATTGAAACAGCAACTACTTCGGAAATGAGAAATATTATCCATGCGAATAGATATGAACTGCAGGTAGTCATTTCATTTAACCCGAATTCAATTTACATATTTTTTTTTACGAATCAATACGTTTTAAACATCAGGAAAAGCAGAATTTTCCAAGAAAATTTGATTTTCAAAGTACATAATATTGTGTTTGTTGTAGCTTGTAAGGTTGTTATTCTTTTTTGACTTTTGAGGTTGGGGTGTAGCCACCATCTTGAAAAGATATTAATTTATATTTTATAGCTTGTTTGTTAGTCGATTTCGTTTTAACTTACGCAATACATAACTTAATTCTCTACAAGGTTTTAATAAATATTTATGAATCAGTTTTCAGTGCTGAGTTAAACGAGAGTTAGTTATTTCTCAAATTAAATGATCTATAGCTAACTCCACTACAAAACTCGTATGATAAAAAGGAGCAAACAAAATTTTGGAGGTAATCCAGGTTAAGCTGAATCAAGGTTAAAATTAATGTCGCACAAAAAAACTTGGTCTATATGTACGTACATATGTGTAATGTTAAAGCATCATGTTTTTGTATGACGTTTTTGAACTATCTCGCTTTTCTTGTATTTTGTTCTTTATAGCCCAAAGTGTAATTTGAAATGCTCTAACTAATAAAAACAGCCTTCAAATTCCATAATTCAGAATAGAGAAAAAAAGTTGTGACGAGTTTGTCAAATTTGGAATTCCCTAGATGAACGGTAAGGGTTTGGGAACAACATCTCTTTGGTACACCTTGATAATTCCTTACTAATCATAAAGAAAAAGCTATTAATAAGAGTTTTCAACGTTGGTTTTAGCACTTATGTCATTTGCAAACTATAAAAATATCGATGTAGGCCTATCTCTTTCTCTATGCAAGGTGCGAGAATTTCCAAGTTGAGTCCCAATAGGCTCTGTAGTTGTTGCATTTAACATGGAATTTTTGTAACCTAGAGGTGTTTGATGTTTAAATTTTAATAATTCTTTTTAATAAAAGAAAATAAATATTCTATCTACTAAGATAAATAAAATAATTGTTTAAAATAGATATTACATATTTGTCTTAACTAATGTGATGATATCTCACTTTAGCATTTTTGCTAAACCTCTTTTTCGAGGGTTTATCTTGCTCATTTTTTTATTCAAATTAAAATAACCAATAAAACTAGATCGTTTTGGTGAAATACAGTCAAGAAAATTTGCGTAATTGGAAATATTTTGTACAAAATTAATGAAATAATGAAAGTGCTGCATGTTTACCCTACCTTACACCAAAAACATATTCTTTACTTCTTACAGAACAAATCCATTCCAAATCGAATCCACAAACCATTTTGTAATGTCTGCAAAGATATTTTTTTTGTTATTTACATTTGACGTCTCTGCTCTCTTTCTGCAGTCTGTCAAATCAGCTGTCAATCGAAATTAGTCAATTTGCAGAAATTCCTTGGTGCATTCGAGCAAGTTTCAAGTTTTTACAATTTTGGAAAATATACAATTTTCATTGTTTATAAAAAATTCTTGATATTCTTCTCATTTAATCATTGAAAAATTTATAAACAAATTTATATAAAGTTTAAAGTATTTAACCGTGAATGGGAATAATATAAATGAATATTTAGTGCAATTTAAAAATCACCTAAGAAAAAGCAAAACATCTTAACAACGCAACACAAAAAGAAGAAAAGTGGATAATCCATCACAGAATGTGGATTCAACCCAAGGAGGTTCTGTTGCCCGCAACGTTTTGGTAAGTGAACAATTTTTTAATTATTATTATCTATTATGAACAAATATTTCTTAAAATTCGAAGAGACTTTTTGTTCTAACACCGCAGGTTTTATACTTTTTATTGACCTTTTTTTACACATTTAATATTTTTTTTTCCGATTTTTTCATTGCGTATTTACAAACAAAACAAATGGTAAAGGGTGGCCGAAATAAAATCCAAGTATTTTTTACTACAAAAACGACGAGGTCATGGAGAATCTAGAGGAATATCATCGCTCCTGGTTGGTACTTTGGACAGTGTATTTGATACCCGGCCACCTCCATATCGGATTCTGCACCAGACGCCATCTTCGGAGGTCTTTTACGGTGAGTAAAAAGAGAGGGGATTTTCCTCCACCAACAAAACAAAATGTAAATATTATAAATCAATTTAAAATGTTTTATTTTGTTGCTATTGTTAAGAATTTCAACATTTCCAAAGATTGAAATGAATTGAGGGTGAGACGCAAATTAAGAAAACCAGACCAGGCAATGGGGTAGCGATGTGTTGTGAAGTTTTTCTTTGTTCCCTTATGTGATTGTTATCATCATAATAATATTATATTCTAAAATTAAAAGAAAGATCGAGGTTTTGTCGAGAATTTGTGACTTACGCATCTTATTAATTGATTTGACCTTGGTTTTGGGAATATAAATATTTCGTCTTAGGTCGAACTTAACTAAAGTTTTTTGTCTTATTATTTCTCTTCTCAAGGATGGGTGTTATTGTTGAACAAAATAAAATCATTTGTTAATTAAGTGTAGGCACGTTGATACGTGTAGCGCAAAAGCTACATAATCTCACATGAAACACAGAGGGGTGTTGCAAATTCGCAAGAAATGCATACATAATGTAAGTAGGTATCTACAATTTGTCTTTAGATAAATAATGAAAGGAACAGGTTTGTGATCCGAAAAGTTGGGTAGTTAAATAAATTTGAGAAAGAAAATTTAAGTATTTTTGGATATTGTTAAGTGAGGATGGGAAGAGTGGGAATGATGCACTTGAGCCTCTATTGTATTCCTAGGAAATTGAGATATCGAAGTTAGTAAAAACATGGAAATAATTAGAATTTAGGAGTCCTCTTTAAACATCTAGAAATTTTTAATTTACGCGAGATTCCACCAAGCTGATCGGTACGTTTTTCCAAAGCTGCTTTTTTGCTGCACTAATAATGCCTATTCTGCTATTACTGCCATAGAGTTGTAATTAACTAATAGAAATATTTAAGGTCTGCTTAGCTGGAAAAGTAAACTACTTTAATATTCTAGCAGATCAGCAAAAGAAATGTAAACAGTAGTCCTGAATTATATTTTCAAAGTTTAATCGTGACTAATTTTGAACCATCTGTCATTGTTGTTAACAATGTCTATTCTCGTCAGACGTATGAAATTTTATTTAATTTTCATGATGAATCGCACAATAAAACTACATAATGCTACAGTACATCTACTTATGTAATCTAATATTATTTGCAGTTTATATTAATTGAGATCTCTAAGATTACTTTTTAGTATTTTTTAAAGGGCCTGAAACTTCATGAATAATGGTAGTATTTTTGGATTTTTCTTTCCAAATATTAAGAATTTAATGGTAGTAAATCTTAAAGCAACAAAAAAAAATGCAATAATAAACAATTTCTGTAGATTTCATAGCTAAAATCAATAATTCTAAAAAACGATTTCAGTAATCAAATCATGTTTACTAATGTAGTTGGGTTTTTGAATTCTTTCAGTTTTTATCATTTCTATGAAATTCGAAACAAAAAAGAACACTTTAAACACTCACTGCAAAAGTACTAAGAAAGCTTAGTAATAAATCAAAAATTAATTGTTCGATTTCTATATTTATAGGAAATTTTGGAATGAAAAAAAAAAACTTTAAACATACGTGCATTGATAATATCCTCAATATTTCATAAGTTGGGCTTACATGGTTTTTTTTTTAGCGTAGTATATAGCTCAAAAAATACACATTCTTATAATCTATTTCAGAAAAAATATTATTCCCGTTATAGTTTCTCCAGGCTCCCGTTTATCGTTTTAAGCAAGAAAATTATAACAATTCTTTAATAGGCTACACTATGCATATTAGAGTGGTCTTGTATCCTCCACCCCTTTTAAATTGTTAAAATTATCCCAAAAAAATTCCATAATTATATAGTTTTTTTTTTTTTTTTGTAAGCATTCCGAGAAAAATTTACTGACATCGCCCTTCCTCCTTGTGAAGGAGAAGCAATTTTCTCAGGAATAGGAAATGAATTTATTAAAATTTTAAGTAATTAAGTAATCACAAAACATTAGTTAAGTACTGATTAATTTAAAATCTAATTTATTATAAAATAATTGAAAAACAAAATTATTTCATGGTTCATCTAAACTAATTTATTTAAAGTACTTGAAAAAAAAACATGCACTTATACTAGCTTTAGAAGACAACTTCTGACTTTACATTTAATTAAATTTTAAATGTGAGAGGAAAAAAACACGAATACGGCATTTTTAATGTCTGTGTGACATTTTTGAATAACATCAACTAATTTCCTGTAGAATTTCATTTTCAGAAATTGCAATCGGTCTAACACATGAAGAAATAGTTAAAGATTGGGAATGGCTAAATGATAATCTATTTAAAGTTCTCAATGAAATGGAAAGCGAAGAAGAAATTACTAATTTTACAATTTGCAAAATTCAATCACTTCACGCTCATAATACCCAATCAAATGATGATTCTGGTGAAACAGCAGACTTTAAAGTTATTGCAGCAAAATTCCGAACTTACTTTGACATGCCAGAAGAAGAACAATTGGTAAATACATATTCGTGCAAGTAAGTGTATATTTTTTAATTTCTCACTAAATAACTGTTTATACTAATTTATGTAATTGTTTTCAGTTACTTTAAAAATAAAATTCCACGTCAAGGACAATTGTATATATCGCTCAATTATATCGCCTTCTACTCTTACATGTTGGGCAATGTTGTGAAATTTGCAATACGCTTCTCAGAACTTATGAAGATTGAAAAATCTGGAAATGTTATTTCAATAAAAACCATCAATGATATGCAATATAAATTTACATTATTTTTCGATGCCACTGAGGCACATAGTCTAATTGAGCAATTAAATAAAATGGCTATCGAGCAAATGATGCAGGTATTTTTAAGTTATTTTGTAGAACTTTTATTTGCCTTGCTGGTAAAATATTATTTTATTTTGTTTTTTTTTTGTTTTAAATATAATTAAGGACCCGGATAGTCCAATAGTAGATCATGAAGCTACTATATTTCAGCGATTTGGCAAAAAGACATCGAAGAAGCCATTCCTTCTGCGAGATTTGACTGTACGCCAGAAATCGGAGGAATACAGAATGTATTTCAGACTTCCACAAAGAGAAATTATGGATGGGAAGATAAAAGGTAATTTTCAATAAAAAAACTTAAGCTTTTTTTAGTAAAATATAATGTTGTTAGTACAGTGTATGTAGACAAAAACACGAGTTAGAATCACAGAAATAAATAGACTTTTCACTTCAGTCTAAGGCGCTCGCACAAAATTGCCGTAAAAAACAGATATTCTCTCTGTTCAATAGATTTTGAAATAGCAATCCAATCAAACTAAATAATTCGATTGAAAAGGAAAGGGCTCAGATGAGAAATACGCCAGATTTTTTATGGATGCTTTAGAGTTACAGGAGCAATTACATTTAAACTCCTGGCTGTTAAAAATGCATGTGATGCTTAAATCTGATTTTAATTTGAAACAATTTTTTTAATGATATATTTTGTGATCTTAAATTACTTTATTTTTAATTTAAGCTAAACTCTGGACTCCATATGCTAAACGCTATGTCAGCGGAAACATTTATCTTTCCACAAATTTCTTATGTTTTAAAAGTGATGTAATGGATATGGTCAGCATAGTTGTTCCATTGAAGACAATAGTAGTGAGTTTTTCAAATATATTTTTGTTTTCTAATTTTTTACTTTGCTTATTAATAATTTTTTTTGTTTTTCAATAGAGTGCTGAAAAAAAGGACGATGGTCCGAATCGACACGATAACCAAATTATTATCAATACAAATGAAAATGTGCCCATTATATTTGCACAAATTGCTGACAGAGATGTTCTTATCAATAAAATCTCTGATTTATTATCAAAAATAAATATGTAAGTAAAATATTAATTGAAACAAATTTAATTTAAAAAAAAAATAATAATTAATAATTTTAGTCCGGTGGGAAGAGAAAGAGCCAAATATGATATTTCATGGTCAAAACAAGCTGCTCTTATGCACACCTTTAAATCTGGTCTTACAGAAACCATGCAACGAAAACAGGAAGAGAAGGTTAAGTCTAATAAATCTTCTTGCAAAATCAATTAAATTTAATTTAATTTTTCAGATAAGTAAATGGGAAAATCACTTTCGTGAATTTGGCCAGGGAATTTCTATGTTCCGTACAACAGATGTGATAAATCTTATAATCGAGGGCATTCCAGATAAATTGCGTCAAGAAATTTGGTTGATATTTTCCGGTGCAATACACGAAAAAGAAATGAATCCTGGACTCTATGAAGATCTTGTAGAAAAAGTGAAATTATTTATATAATTTTATTTAAAGTGTAGCTTTACTTAAATCCTTTTTTTTTCTATATTTGAAGTCGGCTTCAATGCAACATTGTCCGGTACATGATGAAATCGATCGTGATTTACATCGATCCCTACCAGAACATCCTGCATTCCAGCATAAAGATGGACTAAGCGCCCTAAGACGGGTCTTGCAAGCATATGCACTTCGTAATCCACATGTTGGTTATTGTCAAGCGATGAATATTGTTTCGTCAGTGTTTTTATTATTCTGTGATGAAGAGAATGCTTTCTGGATGTTAGCAAGTCTATGTGAGAACTTATTGCCTGTATATTACAATGATAAAGTTGTAGGAGCACAGGTGAGTTTAAATATTTTCGAGGTTCAGCTATTCAAAATAAAAAAATCATATAACTTTTTCTTCGATATTTTTTTTTGTTAGATTGATCAAGGAGTCCTCAATGAACTCGTAGAAACATACTTACCAGATCTGCATAGTCACTTGGATAATATTGGCATTATTAAAATGATCTCTCTATCATGGTTCCTGACAATTTTCCTAAGTGTTATTCCATACGAGAGTTCACTTCAAATAATTGACTGTTTCTTTTACGATGGAGCTAAAATAATATTTGTGGTAAAATTCGACCTTAATCTCTTAACTTATTAAATCCAATGTTTTTCTTTTTTGTCAAATACTTTTCCAAGATTGCTCTACAAATTCTCGAATGGAATCGTGACAAATTGTTTATGTGTAATGACGATGGTGAAGCAATGCAACTACTTGGAGAATTTTTACATGGCATTTACAATCCCGATTACCAACTCTCTGTACCACGCCAATCGCAAACACATCACAGTCAATCTGTTCAAACATTGATTCATGAAGCCTACAGCCGTTTTGGAAGTCAAATATCGGTTCAAAAAATTGAAGAACTCCGAAACAAACATCGCCGACTTACTATGCGACAATTTGATATCGATAACGAAAAGACAATGGTTAAGTTTCACGCTGATAACATGTACTTTGATAAAGATGAGCTTCACAAGTTGTTGGCTATAATTCGAGAGGAAAAAATGACGCCGAAAAAAATTCAACAAAAAGCCAATTGTGTAGGTGAAGCTCCCATCCTTATACCGCATGCTGGTGATGAAGAATACACTCCTCACAATGTTTGTAGCCGATCAGATCCATACAATGTTGATTTTGAGACATTTAGGGTTTTGTTTCATGAATTGACTCCCTGGAAGAGCTGTCGTTCAATAGACTTGGCTGAGAAACTTTTTAGGGTAAGTTTTGTGGGTCACTTACTTCACTATCCACTAATCAACGAATTCAATGTTTTTTTTTTTTTAGTTGACTGACAAAAAGAGTACTGGTATTTTAGAATTTTCACAAGTAATAAATGCCATTGGCATTTTATGTTCCAGTAAATACACAGAAAAACTCAAGCTCTTGTATATCCTGCATCTGCCACCATTACTGAGCAAATCCGAAATAGAACAAGCGAAGAAGCCACGCAGTGGCAAAGGCGAAGCAGAAGTCGGAATCGAAGCGGAAGACTTCTTTGGGTTTGTTTCCAATTTATACGATTGGATTCGACCCCAAATTTCTGATTACCTCTTTGATTCCAGTGATGACCCATCTGAATCTATAGAGGCGTTGCCCTCACCCACAGACAATAATTTCGATGAGTGTGAATTTGCATTATTAGCTGCTGGAGGAGGACAAACAGCTGCCACCTCAATTGGCCAACAAACATCGATCGAATCAACTGATGATCTGCCAACTCCAAATCTTTCATTACCGAATTCTCAGCCGCAAAACTCACAATCGACATTCTATGTTGATTTGCCAACAGATCAGTTAGCCCAACAGGGTCGATTTGAATCAATTGAAACATTTTCGGATATAAGTGATCTCGGAGCTAAGCTAAATCAATTGAATGTGGAGACTATTTCGAATTTCTCTCAAATAACTCAAAGCGACATGGGAAATGCCAAATACGATAATCGAACATCTCGCACAAATTCAACATCGGACACAAAAAGCCTCGGAAGTTTAAGGTATTTCTTTGATCAGCCTTATGGAGGAACTTCACCCAACAAGGCTGTTCCTAAAATGAAGAAAACAAATTTCCAGTTTTTGTGGCGTAGTTTGGTTGAGATCATTGGTGACCAAGATCAAGACATGAAAGCTGCATGTGAGTATTGTGTTGTCTGAATAGATTGAATATTTTTTTGATTTTTCTTGTTTTGTTTATAGATGAGAATCTCATTGAGTTGGGCAGCCAAAATCCGTGCAATATGAAAAAAGATTTAAGTTTGGAGAGCTTTACCCAAATAGATTTTGTTGGAAGTAATGATGAGGTTAGTTTTGATAATATTTGTTAATTTGTTTTAAAATTAATTTAAATAGTTTCTTCTGTGTCAGCCCGATAACAATGGAAACCCTACAACTCCAATGGAAGGACCATCGACCAGCCACCTTTTCATGAATCTTGACAAAGAGTTACGTCAAGCTGATGCAGCTTTCTCAACATCTTCTGTCACAACACCAACAACTGCTACAGCCACCGATCTCGATCACTGGGAAATAAGTATAAACCAATTCATAGCCACTGTTTTGGCAGTAACGTCAATTGTCCAGGCATTCTACGTTCACACACCCATTAAGGAGAACATCGAACGTATGCAGAAAAATAGAAGAAAGTGTGTGGCGTCGAACTATTAAAACCAGTTTCACAGTGCACACTTACATGAGTATGTGGCACTTAAGTCCCACATTTTGGCTACTTAAGTTTTACTTAATCAGATTATGAAACTGGGCCTTACAATTTATTTTTGAAATAAGTATTATTTTTTTCGAAAAGATATATTTTTTTCTATTTCAAGCTTCGTGTCGCACCTACTCTAGGTTGCATTGCATAATTCTGCAACTGAATGCTTTTTTGAATTTTTTAAAATCAGAATATAAAACAAAACAATGTTTAGGAGACATCAATTGTTTTAATATTGTGTATGCTAAGAAGAAAATTTTATGATTTTTGTATGTTTTTTTCTTAATATGATTGTATTCCCTTGTTTCCAGATTTAATAAAATTTTAGACTAGACTAATAAATAAATTCTACAAAATTATAACTATACATATATACATATATGGTAAAAAAATGTATCTCTAATCAAAATATAAAACAAATTTAAACACAAAATAAAATATTTTATCAAATATATATTCTAGTGCTTTTTATTTTATGTACTAGAAAAAAAAAATCGAAGTTCAAAGATAAAAACAATTGCCATCTCTTATTTATTATAATTTTATTCTTTTTGTTTGCTTGGATAAATTAAAATAATAGCTTCAAGTTTATTACAGACTTTTTTTTTTAATTTTTGTTTATACTTTGTTTTGCATTATACATGTTTCTATGCTCTAAAGGATCAACAGTGTATAGTTACTACGCGTATTATGCCGCATTTATTTACAAGTTCACTTTGTAAGTGATAATAACAAAGGATTTATATTATATAGTATTATGTCATAATAGTTTTCGTATTAATTTTGCTTTTGTATAATAATAGCGAATGTTCTAAAGTGTTAAGTAATTTAAATTGTTTGAAAGTCAGTCTGCTTGGTTTCATCCTCATGTTTTAATTTTTGTTTTCCCTACTTCTTTTTATGTTATTTGCTTTACATCTACTGTTTTTTTTTCAACATTGTTTCTATAAACTACAGTTATGTATTTGTTTTGGTTAACTAACGCTTTTTTAAAGTTTCTCATTTCTTTCAATTAATACCATTAAAATACAATAAAATGTTCAGTCTACAATATAGTATTCAATTAGTTTCCGATAAAATTGGGTTGGCAAAGCTTCGGACTCAGATTTTTATTAATTTTAAAAAAATTATCAGTTAATTCAAAATAGCAGGAACTTGGGATTATGGTTAGCTAGTGTCGATAGTTTGGGCCTCATTGATCCCGCTAGCATTCCAACGGATACCATCCGTGTGTGTTGAATGGAAAAAAGTAAATTAAGTTAATAGAGGGACAAAGTTTTTGACAACAGCCAGAAATGTATAAGAGAAAAATACAAGCAAACATTTCATTCAAAAATCAAAGGAATATTTACTGTAAATTTATTTTTGTTGTTTTTATCCAATCCGTGTAGAAACAAAACATTTTAAAAGGTTTCACCATTTAGTTTGAACTCAATCAAGAATTAAATCGTATAGGCCGCAGGTCTAGATCCCGCCGACCGACACCGTTTAGGTGGTACGTTAATACTAAAAAAAATAATTTGAAAATATTAAAAAAAAAAAATAGACATACCTACAGTAACTTTCTATGACTTAAAAATCTTTTTTTCGAGTTCCCGAATAAAAATATGTTTGCGAAAAAAAAGCATCGCGGCGGTGTATTTTTTATTTTATTTAAAACTGACCCTCGAACGTTGGGATATCTCAACAAATAAAACATTAAAATTATATTTTTGTTTATTAAATAATTAGTTGAATCCTTCTTTGAAAGCTTTAAGATGATCCTTACAAAGTTTAAAAAATCAAAAATGTATTCGCTTTTTCGGTTAGGCGTTTTAATATGAAATGCCTCAAGTTTTAAACAAAAAATAGTTTTGCAAAAATTTTTAAATGGCGGCCAAAAGAAATAGAGTTTGTAGAAAATATGAATTTATGAAAAAAAATAATCATTTGTCATTTTAGAGATTTTAAGTGTGACTTCTGAAATTTTTTAAGTTGCGACTTTTTTAGTTTCAAAAATTAAATGCACAACAAGGTCGAATATAACCACTCTAATGATAAAGGAATTGAACCACATTCCACAAAAACAATGGTGTCATAAAAAAAAATATTATAAAATTCATTCTTTAGTTTTCCAAAATGAGCAAAAAGAATTGACTAGACCTTAAAACCAAGATGGATTAAGAAAATATGAATTTATAAAGAGAACATATCAAAAAAACTGTTAGAGCTCTTTTAAAAACGTATTTTTAGACGAAAAGAATGACTCAAGGATATAGCTCCACAGGAAATAAGTCCAGAAAGAAAATAGGTTTTATTATAAGCATTCATTTTGCGTCTGGAGTTTCAAGAAACGCACCTCTGAATCTGTTTGCGCGAACAAAATAATATTTTTATTAAGTTAAAAGTAAATTTTAAAAGGATATATTTTGATTTTTAAAATTCAGTTTGTATTAAATATCAGGAATGATTTTTAAGTTTATCAGGTATACCTTTCCCCTTTCCGCAACAAATTTGTTGTCCGTAGAAAAATGTTCCTATAGCAATTCGTTTCTGCGGGTATAAATTTATCTCTCTTATCAGGTTACCCCCAATATATAAAATCCTAAATTCTATGAATTCGTTCAAAAAATGTTTTTATTAAACTTAGCAAAAATACTGCGACACTTGAGCAAAACCATGTTTTATGTCAAACTTTTCAAAATAAAAATTATAAGTATTTTTGAACAAAATTGATATGCAAAATTAATAACATCATAAAGGACCTCTTTCATAAAATTTTTAACCGCTTATTAGAAAATCGAATAAGAAAAATTCGGTTCAATGGTGTTAATAACGGTTTTGTGAGACATTTTATTTTATGAGATTGGAGAACCACCTGTAAACCTTATGCCCAAACTTTAAGAAAATCTATTCAGTAAATTTAATTGTTTTTTTTCTTCTCTACCATCAAAATGCTAAATCAGATTCATAAATCTCGAGTTCGATTTTTTTTTCGGAGAGAGAAAGTTTATAGTTGGGAAGAAAGAATTTGAAAAGGCTTTTTGAGATTGCTGTATCTAAGGCTGTTTGTTATTAACTGGGCACTAAACATATGTGTGTATGCGTATATAGATATTCTTTCAAAAAGAAAAAAACGGTGAAGAAAACTTTTAAAAACATTGAATCTAATATTTCAATTCTTCCATTCTGTTTAAACTAATTTTCGATTTTTGAACACTGTACACAAACGGAGAAGTTGAGGTTGTTCAGCGCCCACAAATGTAATAGATTTCAGTGTTTTGTGCTTCAGTTCACATAAGGGAATTGTAAATTTATAGATTTTAATGAATAAGGATTTATGTAACATTGAATAGAGCCTTAATAAATGGTATTACAAAGCGTATGTAACTATTCACGCTCTGAGGTCTTTTATTAAATTCTAATAAATACGACTGCATAGTTGCCTATAAAATGCGTCACATCGCCACCTGATAAATTTCCCGCGTTCTAGCTTTGATTTTGTGAAATCCCAACTAATTTTAACAAAATAAAATAAAATTCAATTATTAAAAAAATTTAAAGAAGCCTAGGTAACTTTTACCATTTCTAAAATCCGAAGCAAATCCATTTCATATCTAAATTTCATTTCAAGTAAATAGTACGTTTCGACTTAAAAAAAAGTCTTTTATACGTGTAGATATTAAAAACTGCAAAAACGTACGCAATTAAGCAAAATAAAACTCCAATAGGGAGCATAAAAAGCAAACAGACGACCACTGATAAGATTTTTTTTTATAGTATTTGTTTATTTTTAATAAACTAGTTGTTGTTTCTTTTTGATTTTGTAATATTTTTTTTTTTAATTTGTATGTATGTATTAGTAAACTTAACGACTATTTTTGTGTTTTAATTTTTTTATTTAAGTTTTAACAGTGTTGCTTTTTTGTTGTGATTAAATAAATTGGAATTTGATTTAGTTTACTTGTATGTATTTTTTTTTGTTTTTCTTTTTTTGTGAGGATTTACTTTGTTTTTTTTTTTGTTTTGTTATAACTTTATGAATAGAAAAATAGTTTATTCTTTCTTTATATTAATTATTTATTTTTATTGTTAAGGCCACAAAGGAGAACAAGGATGGTTTCCATCCTGACTGATTCTCTATAGTGACCACTCTATAATACTCTAACGATAAATATATGCATATATAATAATAATATATGATTTTATATAATATTAATTAATAATAATAATAATAATAATAATTTTAAATACAAGTTTTGAATTGTTTCTGTTTTGTTGTATAGTTTGTTCCTTGTTGGGAAATATGCTGAGGAGTTTATTTTAACTTTATTTTTGTTGTTTATGGTTAAGCGCATTATTATAATCTACCTGTTTATATATTTTTTTTAAATTAATTATGAATTCACCACTCGGAAGGTTTTGGTTTTAAGAGAGATGATAAAATAATAACATTAAAGTTCAACTTGAGACTTAAATATTGTTTTTTGAGTATTATGTTTGTTTTCATTTTTTTTTTGTTAAGAATATTATTCAACTAAGTTAAATTTAAGTACAAATAAGAAAAAATTGAAGAAATTAGATATATTATAGTAAAAGGAAATATTCAAGTTTAAATCAACATTTGACCATTGAACTATTTCATCGGCCAATTAAGATCTTTAAGTGTGCCCACTGGCATATATGCGCTGATTAAACTACAACTGTGAAAATGGTCATTAGTTTGTAAAACAAAAGTTGTCAAACTAACGGGCATCATTGATATAAAATGTCTTTAGTAAATATAGAGGTAGATCTATTAAATTGGGTTTAGGCAAGCTTTTTTTACTTAATGAAAAGCAAGTAGGTCTTTATAAGAATCTAGTTAAAAAAAACAACTTCATATTTACCAAGGAAAACTACGCGAAAAATTTATTTTATATTTATATATTTTATTAAAGTTGAAAAAATTGATGAAAATATAAACTTCTTCCTTCGTCAAAAATTGTTGATTTATATTATTGTCGCAATTAAAAATTATTGGCATCGAGACTAAAAAATTTTATGGAGACTTATGATGAATTTGCTCAAACTTCAAACACACATAGCTCGATTCAGGATGCAAGTGAAAAACTGATTTTAAATCTCAAAATTATTAAAACTTTGAAATGGATTTCACTTTTACACAAATCAATAATCGAGTTACGTGTGTTTGAAATATTTTATTTTATCATTTCACAGCACTCTGGGCTGTCATTTTGAAAAGCGAAATTCGAGCATATGAGGGCAGTGGAAATTTATTAGCATTTTCAATTTTAGAAGCTGGGAAAAATTCCGAGGAAGTCCTCGTTTATTGAAAATTCAAATTCAGTTTATACAAAAATAATGGATGGAAATGACGTCCAAAGCAAAAAAAACCGCGACTCATATATGAATTTGGGGTGCTATCCGATTTTTTTCATGTCAAAAATTGATTATTGATTAATTTATTGTGGTTAAAATGTATGTGGAATGACATTCTCAGATGCGTAGACCAAAGCCAAAGATGATGATTTTTCTTTAAATTAAATAGTATTTTATAATCAAAAAAAGAAAGAAATAAGAATCTAAAAACTATTCTCAGTCATCATTACATTTAGGCCGGTATTCACTGAGCGCTCAAAAGTTTATAAGACTCATAAATCAAAAAAATTCCTTCCTCATTACTTCATACAAATTTCCATTTCATGAACTGATGATGGAGATGAGCAGCGCTAGGTGAATACCGGCCTGAGTATCTCCACAAAATAAATCTAAGAATATATCGTGAAAAAATGTCTCTGGAAATTTTTCCTTTGATCGAAAATTGGAAATTGAATGATAGCCAAAGTTTCTTTTGGAATTTATTGAATTTCAGGATAAATTTTCAAAATAGCAAATAGACTGTCACTTCCATGGGCCTAACTTCGAACTTACAACTTTTGAAAAAAAGGCATATTCCGAGTGTTTTCATAGAATCACAATCCTAACTCTTTTACTCGATCCGAAAGTTGTTTTCTTTTCTAAAATGTACCGAACAGACCAGAAGAGTACAACTTTTTGCTTTTCTGTGATTTTTTTACTGCTCGACCCTGTTTAGAATGGTAAGCTTATTTTTTTTACTTTCCTCATGCCTCACGAGAATATCTCTAACCTAAAAATTGACATGAGTTTTACCCAGTCTTCCTAATCCAAACTTCGTGGTTGAGCTAGTAAGAAACTGAGCACACATTTTATCACTGAAAACGATTTAACTTTCGAATAGAATTGCAGGAATGAGTGCCTAGAAGTTTTATTAAAGCAAAACGCCAATATTTGCAGAACAAATGTGCGAATGCCATGCATTCTTATTTTACTTCATCATTTTTTTTTTTTTTTGATTTTACGATAATTTTTGAGTTAAGTTAAGCTTATGAGGGGTGCTTTCAGTGGAGCTTTTATCTTCAAATAGTTTGGGATTAAAAAAAAAAAACATTTACAAAATGAATTATTCGTTCAGTTTCCAAACATTCAATTCATAAATCTTCTTTTTCTAGCCAAGGTTCTTCGCTTACTTTTGTATTACACCCAAAATATTAGTTAAGGGAGTGGATTAAATAACCAATTTTAATTATTTTAATTTCTGTAAATAAAAATGGTCTTATTTGTCATTTGAGTCGCCTTTAAAAACATCTTAACGAAATTCTTTTTTACGTTAAATTATCAATTTCTCTCTATAAGTCTTAACTTCCGAGTGTGATTCAACTGCCATAAATGCTTAACTAATTAATGTTTAACAAAATTATTGTGGGGACGTATTAACTATTTACAATTTTAAACAGATTTTGTTTGATTTTTGTTCTCTCTTTCTCTCGCTCACAAAATTATAACTTAAAATAAATTAAGGCAAATGGGATTTAAAAACTCATTTGCATGAAGAGTACTGTTTTAGTTGTTGTTGTTGTTGTTGTTATTACTGTAAATAATTTGGAAAGTCCTGCTTCAATGCTCATCTTCACAAAGCAGCAGTTGCTGCTGTGGTCACCACAGCCGCTGTCTTCGTCGTCGTTGTTGAGTGATGATTATGATGATGGCGGTGATGGTGGTGATGATGATGGTTGGGATTGTGGTAATGACCTTCCTTGTGGCGGTTTTTGGCCCGCTTTCAGTTGGCCACATCACCGCTTGCCTTGAGATCCCGCTCACGGAAGAAGCCTCTTTCAGTTTTACATTCACGAATCGTGACCGTTTCCAAATTCACTGTCACATCGGTGATGACGACTTTATCGGAGATTTTACACTTACCTGGCAACCAGAAACGTGGTGCAGCAGCTTTTGGCGATAGTGGCGGTGACTGTGATCGCGATATCTTGACATGATTATTGCTATTATTATGCTGGTAATGATGATCTTTGGATTTTGATTCATTGTCATCTCTTAATTGTGGTGGAGCGACAGCTGCTGGTGGTTGCTGCTGAACTACAGGTGGTTGCTGTAGTTGCTGTTGATTGGCATACTGTTGCGGTTTATCTGATGGAATGTCCTGTTCGGGGCGTGATGCTGGTGTTTCTGGGGAAAGTGGTGCTGATTCAGCTTTAAGTGGTGTTGAAATAGGTGCAGCCGAGTCTAAACAATAATTTTTAGCTGGCGGTGGTCCATCGGGTGATGTTTTAATTGTTACCCCAATTTTGCCCGATTCTTTGAGAACTTCAGCTTTACGCTTGGTACCAATAATTGGTTCTTTTCTGCTGCTTAGAGGTTGATCTTCGCTACTGCTGGAATTTGTGTCACCCTCAGGAACAAATGGTGATGCTCTTTGCTGACTTGGTGACTCAGATCGCCTTGAATTTGTCGACACACTTAGATTATTGCCTTTTTCTGATGATGTCTTCATTTCTTTGCGTTTCTCTTTATCCAATGATTGGGGTGTTGGAGTGTCATTCTCATCACCAATAGTATCATCATCGTCCTCTGATTCAATGTTATTACGATCGGGTTCTTTTTCCTTCTTTTTGGCTCCACGTTTCGAAGGAGTACTAGAAGATTTATTGCTTTGCTCGTAGATTTCGATAAGACGACGATCGAGAATATTGACTTCGGGCTCCCAGGTGTTGTAGCGTTGATTCCAACCTTTCCACTTTACACGATATTCAACAACGCCCTACAAAAGTGTAAAACAAATTATAATTATTGAAATAGGAAAAAAGAACTCGCTGAAAAAAATTCATTTAAGTTTTTAAAAAAATATGAATTAGTTGTTATTTGTATAAAAAAAAATACATTCAGGCCATATCTTTTCATATACAATTTCAAAAACATTATACATAGGTTTAAAAATAAATTCATGTAGGTATAATTTCTTCAAAATTTTAAAACTTTCATATGCAATGTTTTAAATTTTTGTTCATACGAAGTTCAAATAGAAATTAATTTTCTTTAACAACAACAACGTTAAACTATTTTTTGATCCCATTTTTTTATTACCTGCTGAAAATTTTCAGCCTTTAGAAATACAACTTTTTTCGATTTTATTAAAAAACCAAAAAAAAAAAAAAAACAAAAGTGTAAAGCAGTTGTTTCGATTTGGGTTGTCGATTGTTCAAATTTTGAATGAAAATTATGATATATGTTTGTGGATTTCATAGACAATAATATTAATAAATTAATAATTACAGCAAAATAATTTCTAATTATTAAAAAGTGAATATGTAATGAAAAAAAAACAAATTTTTTAACAATAAAAATAACCATCAATAAATTCCACTAGTTTACAAAATTCTGGGTCACTGAAAACGAAAATGACATTAACTTTTTTTTTTCTAAGAACCGTTTTCGAGATACATATGTGCAAATAAAGGGTGTTGGTCTAATTTTCAAACACTGGCTTATATCTCTTAAGTGATATTTTCTAATTTAAAATGTAGTTAATATTTATGGAAATATAACAATTTCTGCTTTCTAACGGTAACGGTTTGTTGTAATCGGATGTGAATTCATTAAGTTACAAGCGATCAAAAATTATAAAATCGATTTTTTCCAGCTTTTTTAAAAACTTATCATTTTCAATTGAACCGTGTGTATAGAAAAAAAATATAAAATTTTTTTTTGGGGCTCAAATAAAAAAATAAAAAAGCCTTGAAGAATAAATTCATAAAAAATTAACGATAAATGTAGAAGCTGTGAAATTTATAATTTATTAAAAATTATTTTTTTCTAATTTTCAAATATAAAATAATACAAAGTTATAGCCCTAACCCTTCTCTACAATGATGTCAGTAGTTTTATAACGGTTAGTCCAACTGGAGAGGCGGGGAAACACAAATTGAATTTATGTCAACCAATAAATTAGTTTGAAAAAAATTACATATTTACAACATTATTTTTATAATTACTAATTTTTATGATAATTAGGAAAATCTACATACTTAAAATAAATTTTTTTTTTGAGATAGTTAATTATTCTTGTTTCTGTTTTTTTATTTGTGTGATAATTAGCAATTACTTTATGGCGATTAAGAATAGTTAGAATTTTTTTTAATGAGTAATTCCTGGCTATATAGATAAACTTTTAATGAAAATAGATTTTTTTTTTGTAGATCACAGACTGGGAAGTGGTTTATAATATGAAATTAAAAAATAATAAAAGCATTCAAAAGTTCATTTAATTGTTATCTACTTTTTGATAAATGAAAACAAACATGATTTAGCAAATAGTTCCAAGACAAGATTGCACGTTTATTTATGTACAAAAAAAAACACAATTCATAAATGAAAAAATATATATATATACTGTACATGTATTTCATTGAAATGTTTTAAAACAAAACAAAGACATACATATTGCACGTTTATTAAAGCAACAATAATTTTCGCACTCAATTCTTTCAGTTGAACAGGAAAAAAACGAAACTCAAATAATTGGTTTGTTTTATCTGTTTGAAATGGCTATCAGCCGGCAGAAAACAAAAGTACGAAAAAATAAATAAATGGGTTTTCAACAAACAAAAAAAAATTACGGAGTTGAAAATTGAAGAAATTAGCGGTTCCTGCCTTAGAACAGCATTTTATTTTTCGATTTTATCATATTTCTTGAATGATAATAAACCATTTTTATGGACAATAACATTTTTAATAGTATTACATATCAAAATTTTATGCTTCTTAAACTTTTTCTCAATTAACATTTGTGATTTTGTATTTTTTTTGTTTTGTTTTCTAATGTGCTAATTTTTATGATAATCCATCAAAACAATTGAAAACTTCGATTCAATTGATAATCCACAACGGCAATAATAGACTAGGATTACAAAATATAGAACTATAAAGGCAGAATATTATTGATCGCAACCCATCTTATAGATTAAATTTTGAGTTCTTATGTATACGTTTGGTTGAAATATTGTAAACATTCAATCAATGGTGCTTTCAAAAATAATTTTTGATCAATTATTTACGTACTTATCTACAAGAAGTATGGTCATTTTATTTCAGTTTTTGTATTAAATGTACGCGAACAGATTTGTTACCAAATGAAAGTATGAATTTTAGGATACTGTTATTATACTTTTGTTACAATTGGATTTTATTTAAGTTAGTTTTTATTTATGTATTTTGTCTAATAAAGCACTGATGATGAGTATAGTCATGTTTGAAACTATAACCAATAAATGGTTAAGAAGTTCAGCTGGCGAACTGTGTACCTAAAATATTTGGAAAACCAACGACGGGAGATACGTGATATTTGGTGTTGAATTTGGTAATTGCAAAAGAAATGTGTCAGGGTTTTTTTTTACATACATATAATTGCTTAAATGTTGGGATTTAACAAAAAAAAAAAAAAAACGTGTGATAAAATGATACCTTTGAAACTTATAAAAAATTGGTTAATGGAGTTTTATGTCCCAGCGCAGGCAGTGGAAGCAGTGGACATATTTATGATTGTTATTTTTAAATGACTATGAGAATAAATGATTAAAAAAACCTGCAAAAATACATTACATGAAATGACGTTTTTTTGAAAAGAGGGGAAAGGAAAGGATTATTATCAAAGAAAATTTTGATATTATTCCACAACATGACAGCCTTCATAAGATAGCATAATGAATTATTTTTGATGAGACCTAAAAAAAGAAAAACAAATTTACCAACGTACAATTGGTGTATAAAATCTTTTGATTCTTCATTCTCATATTCATGGGACATTCAAATTATTTTCAATTGGTTTTTGGTTAAATTTAACTTTTGTATAACTTTTTGTTTTGCTTCATTTGTTTCAGCACTGTTTTGGAAACATGTGTCATAATTTTACCAATGCAAATTTTTTATTTGATAAACCACAACTTCTCCCTATTTCCTGTAGATTCCTTCTGAATTTAGAGACTTATTTTATACATAAAACACAAATGTTTAATGTTTCTCAAACAACAGTTCAAATAGGATTAACATAAATTAACAATTTTATTTAAACAAACAAAGTTCAGAATACTTATTTTTTAATATAGTTAATAAGTTGTTATCAACAAAGTATAATTAATTAAAAAATGAATATCTCAACATTTCCTCCACACAAAAAAAAAACTTCCATTCAAATGATTGAAATTCCATGATGGTACTAATGCATCCTGTACGTCCACTATATTAATAGTCATTTTTGAGAACAAACTTGAACCCAGTCAAGAATCTAAGGGCGTTTACATTAACTTTTTGCTCCAGTAAAATCTCATTACATAAAAGAACATAATATTTTGTTTTATTTTTGTGTTTGCTCCTATTGTGTCTATAAAAATACCATTTTGACACACTTCCTTGTGGATCGTTTTTTTTTTTTGGTTATAGTATGGCTATAGTAAGCAAAGACTAAATAACAATTGCTGGAAGACGAAAGAACACAGAAACTAAAAGCCTTTAGAAAAGATGTATTCTTGGGCTAAAAATGCGATGCACAGATTTATCAAAGTCTATCACTAATTAAGAAGATACAGGTTAATGTTCACTTTTTTAGCTTTTCATTCGACTGTGTGGAGTCCGGTTGAAACTGAAGGATTATGGAAATAAATTTAGCAAAAACTAGGGCTTGAAGTTTAAATGACAAGATTCAAAGATTATGCAAGTTAAAATATCAATTAGATAGCAAACTCAAAATTTAAATATGCAGGTATACCTACTACTTTCCTGCATAGCAAAAGTTTAGAGTAAAAAAAAAAACAACAAGCTCTTCGGTTACATATAAATAAAACAACTGCGTCATTATGTAAAATTTCCAATGATACCTTTTAACCATTTGGGAATCAGTTACCTTTGTATATAAAAACTATAGTACTATCATGGCGAGTTTTTTTTAGGGTTGCAAAGGTCCTGGTGGTGGCGCTGCAAAACTTGAGGTGTAAAATCCGATTTGGGGAGTCTTTAAGCGTCGAAAATTGGTGGTAGGAGCAAGAGGAGACTATTTTTTGGATTATTGCATCCAAAAAATATCAATAAATATCATTTAAAACCTCCATAAGCTCTCCGCAAAAAAAAAAGAGTAAGGGTTGCATAGGTAAACTAGATGTCGCCCCATTCGACTTCCACCATGATAGTACTATAGTTTTTATATACAAAGCAGTTACGAATGAAATGTCGAATTGATAAATAGTAATTTTGAATTGGTTTGACCATAAATCCAATTAAAAATGTGATTTCAAAATATTATCCCACAAAAAACTTGTCACTCTCAAACGACACGACTTTTTACCACTTAATAGACAGGTTGGTAGGTACATCCGGATTATGGCTTTTTTTTTTTATAAAACACAAAAATATCCTGTTGACATTTCCAACACCCACTGCATTTGAAAGAATGGGGAAATCCACAATTCTCTCGAATAGCCTTCAATTATTAAAGTCTCTACACTCAGTCAACAAGGACGAGTTGGAAGTAGGTATAACCTTATTGAATGACCTTTTAAAACCGAAATGTGTATTTAATAGAAGCACAAAAGTGGAACATTAATTTGTTGAAAATTACAAAAGGGGAATAAATAAAATGGTAATGGAAGTTGAAGTGGAGAAGGGAAAGGCGGCAAATAAGCGAATCCATGGCATCGCTACCGTCATCATCAGCCAAGTGGAAAATTTAATCAACAAAATCATCCCAATTCGAGCGCAACATTCATTTTGTTCGCGAGGGAAGGTCATGTAAACAAAAATGGCGTATTAATCCTTGCAAATCCATCCGTGAACGTAATCAACGAGAAACGCAATTCCCAAGATTCGAAGTTCCAAAAATTAACATAAATAATATGTGCGATTTTATTTTTTTTTTTTGTTGCAAATTTCATTTACCTTTCTAACACGTTTTTGGATTATTCTCTCCGCTGCGTACACCCGATCGTCGGAGCTGCCCATGTTTTCCAGTTTTTACAAATTTCTTGCTCCAAGACTGAGAAAATCTCCTCCGAGTTTCGGCTACGATTCCTCGTGAATTTATCCACTTTTTTAATGATTTTCCAAGCTAAACACAGTTTTAAGTTTTAACAAAGGTGGTTATTAGCAAGAAGCGAAGGCCAGTTCACTGGAAATTTCACGCTAAGAGATTGTTACACGAGGGATGTGTCTGTGAAATTCTTTTTACGCAGTCCTTTTCTCAGATACAAAGTATTTTCTTTAAAGGTTTTTTTTTTACGGGTATTAAAATGATAATTTTTGAGACTGAAATTAGGATGCACCGATTGGAATTTGTATTTTTGAAAGATGGTTAACTTTTGTTTATGGTATTGTTGTTGTGTTTTAAGAGTTTTTCTTTTTAGATATGAGCTTTGTAATTGTTTAAAATTTGTTTACAAATATTACGTAGTTCACAAGACTCCGGTGTTTTCACAAATGTTCGTCGGCCATGATGGAAAATTTCATCGAGTATGTTTTTTTTTCTACTTATTTTATTTTTGCGTCTACTTTCTTTTCTCTTTTGTTTCGTTTTCATTTTTTTGTGCGAGGTGAATATAAAACTTGTTTGACAGTTTATTTGGCATATTCACCATTGTTTGAGCGAAGAGCACTGCCAGATGGGATTGCAAATCGGGGGGAAATAGTTTAAGGACTAGCCTACACTCGTTTCCTCTAACAAATTTATTTTGATTTTTCAACTTCAAGCCTATTATACAGTTCTTTGGTGGTGAGTAAGAAAAATATTTTCGTCAAATAAAAAAGACAAATTTTTATGTACAACTTTATTTTTTTTTGCACAAAACAAATGGCGGTGACATTTCGGTTTTGATCGAAAAAAAGTTGTGGTGAATACTTCACAGTTCCATAAAAAAATTCAAGTGTCAAAATTTTTTTTTTTTAAATTCTATTAAGAAAGGTGGGAGCTTCTCGATGACGCCCCTAATTGAAACACTACAAAAGTATTATTTTTTTATTCGTTTATGGAAGCTAAGCACGTGACGTGAAAAAGACATATATAAAAAAAAACACATATATAAGTCTGAACTAGGCCCCTATATCAAATAATTTTCCTAGAATTGCATTTTTTTAAAATTTATATCACATTTTTCCAAAAACAAAAAATTTGATTTTAACTTACAAATTTAGATAATATACATAATTTTTTGGCAAAAAGTATCTTTCTGAAATGAATAATTAATATTAAATGATTAAAATAATAACTATTGTGAATAAAAAATTATATATACTCAACAAAACTGTCAAAAAATTCTGTTACGTATAAAAATTGACCGATAAAAATGCGTTTTTTTTTCAAAATTTAAAAGCATTTTTATTTGGTATTATTGAAATTTTTAAAATTAAAAATTTGATTCAATAGTTTATTAATAAAAAAAAGAGTTTTATGTTATTGCATTTTTTACCCAAAATGCCACATTCGCTTTGCAAAATAACCATTTTTCCATTTTCTCGTTATTTTAAATGCTTTTTGCAAGATAGTCGATCGAATAATAGAATTTTTGTTCCAATAATTTTTTAGATTGCAAGTGTTTCTATTCGCAGACACCTTAATTGTTTTGATCGGACAAGTACCTACACCCTTCACAGATTTATTTATAACAGTCGCGTTTTTTTGAAAAGTTGTCCATAGTTTATATAAAATAGAAATACAACATCGGAAGTATGGATACTAGCGATAAAAGTCAAAGTAAAATGATAGTATGGATACAGATTTGATGTTTTCAGATGTTGGTGCCAGTTGGATGCTTTCACGAGCCTCGATTGCTATGTTCATAGAGTAGGGTCATAGTGTGAAAGATTATGACGTCATTGTCGTCTAAAACTTGTTTAGCTCTGATATTTCAACAAATTTCAAACAATTATATAATTTAATTACACATTAATAATTTAAAGGAATTTGACAGTTATAACTTAACAAATGGGTGATGAACTTAATTTTGATAATCACCCTTTTCCAGAGTAAAAATTAAATTTTAAAAATTCGAATAACAATAATTTCGAACTAAAATTTTTCAATTGGGCTTTTCACGCATTTATAAAGATAAATATTTTCTCTTTCCAATTTTGATAATTGAATAACAAACAAATCTCAAATTTGTTGAATTTCGCAAAATATTGTTCATTTTTCAATTATTCAATTATGTAATAAGAACAACTATTTATTTATTCCTTACCTATGAATTAATTAATTAATTAATTTATTTATTTGTTTGTTTATTTATTTATTTGTTTAATCATTTATTTATTTGTTAATTAATTTATTTATTTATTTTTTATGTATTTATTTTATTTTTTTTTTCTGTTATTTATAACTTTTTTTTTTTTTTTTATTTGAAAAATTATTCCTATATATCTTGATTACAGATATAAATATTTTGTTTTTTATTATTATTATGTATTTTTTTTCATCTTGCTTAAATTGAGGTTTTTTATATCGTTATTTCCTCTAAATGAATTTATTTAAAAAAAAACCATTTAACTTAAGAAATTATTATATATTTGTTACAGTAGAAAGATAAACCTATGTAAAATCATATCTCTGTACTTTGATGTCTGTAAATTGTGCGATAACATACTAGGTGTTTTGAACGAAATAAATAAAATAATTATTAAATTAATTATCAGGCAAGAAAAAGTTTTTTTTTGATACACCATTCACGAAATATTTATAATTTGTTAGTAAAATATAAAAAAAAATAATATTAGATCATTTTTTTTTCTACCAGTTTTTCATAAAGAAATCAACAAATACTTAGCTTTAAATATACGAACAATTTTGGGTTTCACAAAATTTCTGAGTTACAAGAAAAACTATCGAGGAAACATTTAATTTCGAAATGTTGGATTTTTTTCGGAATGCTCTAGCGGCTGAACTGTTGAACCAAAAAAAATTGTTTGAAATATGTATTTAAAGGAATTTTAATTTGTGGATACTTCTGCTCTAAAAATGCAAAAATATATGAAAATATTGAGGGTTTTTCCGCTTTTCGTTGTGAAACCACATACGTTTAGGAAGTAGTAAAGTTGAAATTTGGATTCAACGACCCCCGTATATATACTATGGAACGATTGATTTCCAAACATCATTTGATTGGACTAAAAAGGCAACAAATTGGCATAAAAAAATAGGTAGTCGCAACGGACCTGAAGGATAATACTGAACATTTATAGATTTATTTAGTATAAAGACTTTTTCAAATTTTTTTAAAAATAGTTCCTAAATGTTCTATTTATTGAATCTTATCACATAACAACAATAAATCAGATCCATGAGCTTTCTACTTACCCATTTAAAAAAAAGGCTAACGTTTTCTAACTAACATAAGTGCCTACGAGCATGTACCTTCCTATTTATAGACTAGTATAAAAATATAAATATATACCTATACTCGAATAAAAAATCAAGTATTCAGATCAATTATCTACAATGAACAGGCATTATCTCATCAACTATAATATCTATCTCATCGGTTACCATCGGTTATTTCACAACAACAAAAAAAAAAACATAGCTTTCTATAAATAGAAAATTTCATAATCAAAATAGAACGATTTTGAATAAATACTTATCTCCAATAAATATACAAAAAGCCTCAGGATATTATGTATATTTTATCCTTTATGCATTTTGTATACACAATGTGTCCATTAACCTTCGTCCGGTCACGTATAGAGATGCAACCGAAAATGGTTCTCCATAAAAGCTTTCACCCAGTTTCACATTTTCAAAAAAAAAAAAAAAAAAAAACTTTTCGCTAAATACGAGTATTAGAATACCTACCTACTCGTATTTATTTGCTTTCTCAAATCTCCTTTTGTCATCACGCTGTTTCGCAGTCGCACTCATCTACTACGATTATACGGATACGGAATTACCCCCAATAAAACCCCGAAATGTAGAAAAAGCTTTCTCTCAGTAATTTTCGAATTGAAATACATAAACACACACACAACTTTTATTTGCAATATAGGTCGAACCAGATAGGAACATCCCCAAAACACTCATCTCGAGTCCTTTTATTCGACATTTTAACGCTTTATCGTATCCGTATCGGTGGTCGGTCACTTAACTTCTTTCTCTTCTAAAAGTCTCCTTTAACTCATACTCTACTCCCTATAACGATAATATAGAACTTCCACCTCTTCTTCTTTTTTTTTTTTTGAAAAACCCTTCTACAAATCCTTCACACACACTTTCACGCTTTTTACCCAAAGATATAATAATAAGAAGTGTAAATATTTGTTGTTTCATTTCGGCACTCGTACTCGTGTTATTGATGTGACATAATGTAGATTCCGTTCGTCGTCGTTGTCGTGGGAGAAAAAGAAAAATAAGTTTTTTTTTTTTGTAATAAGGACTTATCTTAGATTTGTGTGGCAAAATTTATAGTTTAAACTGTGATATTAACAAAAATTTGTACATTTGTTAAATTGGATTAACTCGCAATAAAAAAAGCTTTAATTAAATTATATTCCCTGTTCAAATAGAAAATAGATAATAGTGTATAAAGTTTCCTAACATACGGCGAATATAAAAAAAAAATTATCCTAGAAACAACAACAATATTATAAATTACCGATAAAGTATTAAATAGAGTAAAATATTCACCAACGTATTATTCCCTTGTGATTATGAACATTTTTGAATAGTTTACAGATAGTTAAAACCAATTGTGTGCTTAGCTGTTTTCATTTTTTCATTGATAAAAAATATAACAACGCAAAGAGCAATTTAACCCAGCCTTTTACCAATATGTAAAGTACTAGTGTTTTAGCCAGTTTTTAAGTGTCAAAAAAAAATAATAATTCAATTTCAAGTGCTCATAAATATAATAACAAATAGTTAACAAAAAAATTTAACGAAATTCTTAAATGCATATATTATGTATATTTAAGGTCAGTTCTCAAGTGTATTCCTATTCAGTGTTCTTTTTTTGTTGTTTTGACAAAGAGCTGTCAAAACAAACAAAATTATAAGTAATTTAATATCTCCCGCCCACTGGGAATTGACATTGTCATAACGAAGTAAAGCTTACAATCTGTCATTTTTGACAGCGCAAAGCTTTGGTGAAAGGGATTTAAAGCTCTCGTATAGCTGTCATTTGTTGTTCATTGTTTGACATCAAGGTGTCACTATTATAGTAAGTGAGTAAAGTTTAACGGTAATTTCAAAAATGTCTACTATTCCCGACGATGCTAGTAGTATGAGTGATGACGTCTTTGAAGACCCTGAAACTACAGCACGACGCATAGAAGAAAAACGCAGTCAAGAATGTCAACAGCATCCGGATGAAAATAAACTTACAACAGAGATGGAAGAAATTCATCGAACACCATCGCCAAGCGGATATCCGGGCTATCATCCACCTCGGGAGGCATTGCAGCTGTATGGTTTAAAAGCTGATACAGATATGGTTTTGAATACAATTACCAGGCGAAATGCTGGGGGAATTGTGAAACAGACCATAGAAGATGATGACCTAGACGATGGTTGGAAATCGTATAGATACGAAGAGGAGGACGAAGGACCTGTGTTTGATGATACTATCAATCACAAGGTATATACATAACTTAGTTAGCCTTTCTGCTGTGTGAAAGGTTTTTATAGAGAGATGATGTACTGATATAAAAAAAAAAAAACTTATCTTTGCAGACAATCCTGCTGGGTGATTCGGGAGTGGGAAAAACGTCATTTCTGGTTAAATACAATACCGGAGAGTTTAAAGCTGGATCGTTTTCAGCTACAGTTGGAATAGCATTGAATGTGAGTAACTTTGAAGGAAGTTTTTTTTTTTTTTGAAAACAATATGAGTAGAGAGAAATAAAAGAAGGTGGTAGAGGTAGTTACACGTAACAAAATATTGTCGATTGCATTTGCACGTGCTTGTTGATGATGATGATGATGATGAGAGGCGTTGCTATAACAACGCCCACAATGCTTATAATTATGGCTGGCGAGGAGGATAATAATGTGCAGCTTTGTTGTGGTACTTTTGTGTGGTGATGAAAGCATCAGATTGCTATTTAATTAAGGACCACTGACTTAAGCTAATTGAATAAGGGTTTTGTTGTTGTTTTAGCTGTTACAAAGTGCATGTAATAAGGCACTCTTAAAAGCCACAAAGTAAATGCAAATTGTGTGAAGCTAAAGTAATATTTTGATCATATAATAATAATTATAGAACATAATTATACTTTTAAGATTTATTTTCAATTTACACTACTTATACATATATAATTTGCATGATGGTTTTGTTAAGTAGTTTACTTATTTTTAAGGCTCAGTTTTTTTTTTTTTTTTTTAAAGTGCAATGACATCTTTTTTGTTGGAAGAGCAATCAAATTGAGTCAAAAAAGTTGTGAATATAAAATAATACAATTAGAACATTCATACTAAATGAAACAAAATGATAAATTTAAACTATTGAATATTAAGAAAAAGATATTTAAAAAATACTTCAAATACTACTGAATTGTTGAACAATACTTTCGTTTTTAAAAATTATTATTTAATAGCTTTTATTACATCTACGGTAAAAAAACAAACAAAAAATTAAAAGCCTAATTCCGATTCGGTGTTTTTCGTTAACTTTCGCTATTCAAAACAAGAGAACAATCGCAAACAATTAACCGAAAAAAATCGTTTTCTGGAATGATAGTTTAGAAATCATTTTTTTTTAAATAAGTAAAATGACGAAAATCTCTGTTTTTCGTATCACCTAACTCCCAAATACTTCGATGTTTATTTTGATGTGTGATGTGATTCTCTTTATAAGAAATCATTGAAAACTTAATGAAATCGTAAACTAATGATTTAATTAGGTAAGACTCTTTTATTTCAACGGATCAAACCGAAAATGTTAAAAAAATGAAATACTAAATTCCGCTTTAATTTTTTTTCTGCTTTCATTGCTCAATGAAAAATAGTGTTTTTTTTATTGCAAAAACCAAAATTAACTTCATTAGAGGATTTTGGTTTCCTGAATCCGAATTTAAACGCAAGGTTACATGTATGCACCCAGTTTTAAAATTTTTAAATACTCTTATTTTATTAATGTTTTTGAATTTATGCTACGACTCGGGTAGTATTTTTCAAAACTAATTTTTGTAAATTCCAAAATTATTAATCTCCATCTTAAAAAATAAAGTTTAATTTTTTCAATCTCTCTTTCTTTCGAAGAAATTTCCTGTTGAAATTTTTTTCTCGTAAAATAGGTACATTATAATAAGGTTCTTAAATTGAATCAAATTTTAACAAAAGTGAGGTGGCTCTATTATATAAAAGGTATGAAAATGTCAAAATTTAATCCAATCCAGATCATTCAGCATTCCTACAAATTTAGCCATTCAACTTTTTTGTATACATATACACAGGTATATAAATTTAATTTTCTCTTTCCGAGATATTTTTATTCCGCCATTATTCATGTTCAAGTTCTTTTCTTTTTTAAGAAATCTCATTTCGATAAAAGTAGCATGTAGATACATACATAAAAAAAATACATTTCCATCTTACAGGTAATACTCGTTATATTTATTTATTTTTATTCATTGAACCGACTGATTGCCTATTTCCAGTTTATTTTTTATTGCGATAACCCCCAACGAGACTCTTCCATTAACAACATTATAAGCTTTAACATTGTGGCTTTCACATCAAGCACCAAACATAATATTTACCTTGACTTAAACCAAGCATTAAATCCCAAAATCCAATTAAGTCACCAAAGTGTTTCCAAAATTAGCACTCCAAACACCGTATTCATTATTTCCCATTTACGGAATTCAAACCTCGCTTTTATAACATACTCTGTTTATTTATTATAATATACGAGGATATTTTTTTTTATTTTCATCAAAGAGTGCAGAAATTTCCTGTTAACAGCAGAACACCTCCAACAGAGTCATGTGTGTACCACATGTTCGTGGCGGAGGTGGTTAAAGTCCACACACATAAACTCCACCTCCCCCGGCCCTCCCCCACTATGCTCGTCAGTGATGAAATCCAACAGGAAAAATCCAGGTACCTATACATAGTTTTGAGTGGAGGTGATTATGATGGGTTTGTTTTCATTGCCAAAGCATTAATCCAGCTTTTACCTTGATGGTGAAGTACGAGTAGCATGATGGTTAATGCAAATAACTATAAAACATCATCATCATGGTTACGCTTTGCTGCGTTCATTTCCTAAGTCCATCAATATTTTCCAGTGCTCAGCTCATGTCCAATTCAAGGTTAAAAGGATTAAATCACAGACAAATAAATATACAAAATCATGCCAGCATCTACTTTTAATATTAAAAATAATATTTCTATAGTAATAGTAAATATTTTTCAGCAACCAACAAATATTATTTAATTATTCAGAAATTCAATGTTCCCACACCATCATTACGTTTTAAGTTTAAAAACCTTTTAGTTTTTGAAGTTGATTTTTTTGCATTTTGAATAGAAGGCTCTTAGTAGACATACATAAGTTAAGCTGTATCAATTATGATGAAAGTAGTTAAAAAATGGTTACCATCCTTTTTCTTTAGTTATTCATATCTACTCCTAGTGAAAAAAATTATAACTTTAAGTTGTTTTAAAAATGAATGAACAAATCCAAATTTGGCTTCATTGCAGAAAGTGGTATGAAATGATGCCATATATATTGCCTTATAGTTTTTTACTCTTGGAAATTTTATGCTGCTTATTTTTTTTTAACTGTAATTAGTTTTTACTTTTTTACTCTCTTTAGGGGAGAAGAGGGGGAATTTTTATATAACTGCTTGCGATTTATTTACTTTTTTTTATGCAACTGCTTGCGCTCACAAATTTATGTTGTATTCAGAGCATATTTTTAACAGAAATAATTTTGGCTTAAGAATCTTGAATATAACATTAGAAGATTCCTCAAAACAAAAAAAAAATGAAATGTTGTTTATGTTTTTATGATACCACTTATCTTTTCTATTTTAAGATATAGAAAAAAACCTGAACAATTTTTGGAATAAAAAAGTCAAAAACTCTGTTACGTTTTCAAGAAAACCTGGGCTTTTTTGCCAAAAAAAAAACAGAAATTTGTATTTAAATTCGTCTAACGTTTTTTTTTTTAATTTTAATGAATTGTAATATTTTTTTTTTCAACTCAATCTGGGAGACTTGTTTGCCTCGATTCGCTTATGAAAGACTTTACCGCCGATACAAAGCAAAATCAAAGGGATCAGGTATCTGCTCTATTGTCAATCTAATTGAGGCATTGGCTCATTTTTCTACGGAGGCTGGGCCCCATTGGGTATCAAATTGGTATCAAATGAATTTCAAAAATCGTTTGTAGGATTTTTGAGATATTTAAGATTGAAGTTATGTAGTTTAGAAAGAAAATAACACATAAGAAATGTTAGAGTTATTTTTTTGAAAATTAAGTAATCTCTAAAATAGCTCTATGTATATTTTGATATTTGATAAAAACAGTTTTTAATACTATTTTCAGTAATTACTTCATTTAAATTTCAAAAATAACGGTACCTCCCATATAAATGTTAAAAAACCGTTTTCAAGAACTTCAATTTTTCTCGTAAACTTTTCTATTTCTACAAAATCTAAAATTTCTCGAAAACTCAGAGAGTTTTGATTAAATTTTGTAAATACTACTTAGTAAACCCATTACTAATCAATTAAAAAAAAACTCAATTAAGAATTTATTAACGGTACCTCCCATAAAAATTTTGAATGAAATCGTTTAAAAAAATATTACATTTCTCGTACTGCTGTTCTTACCTGCTGTGGTATCTATTCACACAAAAAAATTCAGCTATGATTAAAAAAAAACGGTTCTCTGCCGCTCCTGGTACTTATTTATACAATAAAAGTAAATTTATTTTAATTTCATTTGAAAGTTCGGAGTGACTCCTTTTTGACTCCTATTATACTCCAAAAGCCTTATTCAAATGACTGTTCCGAGTATAGTTTTTAAAGGCAACCTAAATGATTCGCAGTTAAATTAATAAGTAATGATGTTAAGATATTTTTTAGTGTAGCTCAGATACTACAGTACACATTTTCAAAATGACTTCAACATTGTTGCTTTAGCAAAAATGTTTCATTCGAAACCTAAGTTTACAATGTTATTCTGCTATAATTAATTTGAAATTTGTCAGAACTTTTAGCACAACGCAAAACATTCCAACCAGTAACCAAAAACTCTGCTTCTCTTACTACTGTTGTTCTGACCACAAAATTTCCTAAGCCCGGTCCATTGCTAAAGCATGTCGACTGATATCACACGAAACCCTTTTTTCCACAGGATCCTACGCGTGGCATGTACACAATTTCTATATTATTTGCCTGCCCTTCAAATACGTTACCTGGTTTAGAACACTTTGCATATAGCAACAACTTCAACACACATACATATGTATGAACATACAGTTATGTATGCTTAGAACATTTGTTGCCCTTGGATACCAATACGTTGTTGTGTGCTGGATAGCAGATACATATATATGCACCTACCAGCACTTTGCATACTCGAATTCGATCAATACTGCACAGAGTTCAAGTTCTATTTATGGATTTTGCTGAGTAGAGGTCGCTGTAGGACGTAGTAAAACTGATGGATGCAGAGTATTGTGTATTTGCATCAGAGGCGGATGAATGAAAAAAAGTAGGTATGTAGGTTTGAATATCCATATTCATACATACATAGGTTGTAAGCGCATGATGGGGAGCTTGTTTATTAGAAAAATAATTCTGTCTGCTTTGAGTAAAAGGAGACATGAAACATGATTTCCATAAATGGTTTCCACAACAACCATATAATATATATAAAAATATGTTGGGTTTCATTCTTTTTTTTTCAAGAATGAAAAAAATAAAAACGGAATATAAATTTGTCAGGATTGAACTAAAAGACGAACAGAATATCACTCATAGGAGATTATTTTCTAAGCTTTATTCTTTGAATTTCCGGACCCAATTAGAAAAAAAAATGAGATGAAAGTGCTTTCTTGTGTAAGGGGTAAAATATACACACACATAGGTAATAAAGCTGATGTTCTCATATTTAATTTAAAAACACACATTTAGCATAGAAAAAGATTTTCAAAGCGTATACTTAGTTATTGATGTCTTATGTCTCTGAATAATTCTTTGGTTTTGAAATAGAAGTTCCAAGAATTGCTGAAACAATTTTAAAATAAAATGTAAGAAATGTAATAAAACGTAATGGATTTTTCAAGTTTTAAGAAATGAAGAGACAAACTAAAATCCGAAGGAAATAACTTCCCCATGCACTTATGTACATACTTCCACCTTAATCTAATTCCAATTATATTTGAAACTCATTCCTAAAATTAATGAACTAAATGAAAAAATGAGATTGAACAAACGCCGAAGAGTGGACTGAAACCCAAATAAACTCAATTGCAGTAAAAAATTTACTGTTAAAATTAAAAACAGGAAAAGCGCGGCAGGCTTATGGAACGCTCGGTAGCTAAGCGCCCATACTCGTGCAACTAGGCGACCGTACACATCGATCTGCATGCTGGCGGATGAACTATGTCGTAAAATGAACCAATAAAAGGAACTGAATGTAATGAACTAAAAGTAAAAAACAGGAATTGCGGTTCTGCGAAGTTTTGTGCAAGATATTTTGTGCATTTTTTGAAGAATTTATCCAATTTAAAATTACGTTTCTGTCAAAAAAGAAAAATCCGATTTTTATTTATTTAACATGAAAATTGCTTTGCTTTGCTTTCACACAATTTTATTGAGAATTCCAAAATAAAAACGCAACTATTTCTGCGTTATTTGCTAAAATGATGATTGAATTACAGAAGAAGAATGCATTTATTTTATTTTATCCACATATAGTTTAATAAAAGTTTCATACGAAGTGCTGAAGTGTATTCCGTCAACGTTAAATGCATTCTTATCTATATTTCCATGTAAACCATAAATTAAACAGACCCAATTTCTTTTAAAAGAGTCCAATATGATTGGAAAGTGGAAATGTTTATTTTGACAATTGATTCTCATTGGAAATGTGTGCGTTTATTTTACGAACTGTTTTCATCTAATGGAAAATAAGGTCTGTTCAGTGCATGTTGAGAGGGTGGAATTGATGGTATAACTCACTTGACAGCAAACAATTATTCGAATGAAATTATTAACTGCAAAATGTGATATATATTTATTTTTAACGAGACAAGAAGTCTTGCAAGGGTAAGTTACTTATTTTATAATTTTGGTCTTCATTTACGGGACTCTTAAGCTTTAAATCATTTAAATATATAGTCCCTATGTGGGTGGCACTTGTAACTATGGCCATTTTAGGATGCTATTGATTGCCACTTATCATTCTGATGGGTATCCACTTACAATTTAGAAATTGCCTTTTATCTTCAAATATATTCATGAATATTAAATAATACACAATCATTAAATTCAAAATTATTAGCTTACATGGTTTAGATCATGAATTTGAAAATGACCCATACAAATATACAACCAATAAATTTATTCAAAAAAAATATATGTTTTTCTTTTCTAATTGCCACTTATAAAATGGGATGATGTCTTGTTGAAATAGCTTTGATCATTAAATACAACTTATTTATGAACCATCCTTCATAAATATATTTTCTTCAAAACGAAAAGGAAATTAAATTCTCAAAAAAAAAAAAAAAAAATAATTAAATAAACTTCGAACAATTTTAACACACTTGAAAGCTTCCAAAATGTATCTGAAGTAGGAGTCCTTATATATTTATTTATAACCTTGCCTACCTTGCTTCACTCAGTTGTTTGCAAACATAAATGTATAAAAATAGAGTTTAATTTAAACCTTCAGTTTCAGACAAGAACCTTATCGAAACCTCATCTAACATTACATGATTGGGTATGCTATACTATCTTGCAAACGAATTGATTCTGAACACATATCCATGACTCGGTTGAATGGATGTCCTTCGAGGGGAAAACATGTGTTTTTTAAGGAGTCTATGAATATTCGAAAAGCTGTATAGTCCTTTATGCATATTTAAATAAAGTTCAAACAACTTGCTGACTACCAGCCAGTACAGAAAAAAAAACTAAGTAGGTACACAAAAATATCTTATGAGGACGAAAAACTCTTAAAATATACATTTTGTAAATCAATTCCACAATTTTTTTTTTTAATTCTAAACAAGTAGGAATAGATTAGTTCATTTGGAAAATATTGAATATTGTAATTATTGAAGGAAGTGAAAGCTCGCATTAAGAGTATTGTAATGATGCGTGTTTATATATTTTTTTGATATAGGAGAACACACCAACAGTTGTTGGATGTTTGTACAAGTGGAAGAAATTTGCCAAATGAATTGAATTTTCCATGTAATTTAATATGTTGGGCGAAATTATTTGCTTGCTGATTAATATCAGTTGTGTATGTACGAATATGTCGATTTGACGAGTAAAGTCAACTTTTTTTTGTAAAATATCTAAACTCCTGGCAAAAATAGTAAATAATTCAAATGAATTTGTATCGACAAATTAATAGCAATATTACTGGAATGAACAATAGGAACTTTGTTTTGGAAATATGCCATAAATTATAAGATTTATGGTATTGTGGTGATATTCGTTTTATCTGTTATATTTATTATGTAATCGATTATCGAATTTTATTGATGTAAGTTTTCCTGAATTAAAAAAAAATCGTTTTTTAAAAGCTCGAAGAAAAGCAAAAAGTTTAAACAAAAAAGAAGCAGAGCGTTTGATTGGTTTTGTGAAGAATTTTATTGCTAATATCTTTCTCCCAGTGATATCTACAGCGGTTAACGCAGCTTCACTTCTTAGGGTGGTTGTACCGATTTTTGTTTTCAATTTTTTCAATTTTTTTTCTTATTTTTCAACTTTTTTTAATCGTTTTATATGTTACCTACTGTTGAAACCCGAAATACGAAAAATTTAGAATATACCATAAAATTAATAAAATTTATCAGCAACAAAGCTAAAACTATTTTATTTCCATCATTTATTTTGAACTTAAATAAATTTATTGAGAACGAAAATTTGTTTCGACAAAACTTTTTCCACAATTTAGTTCCTGTCCAATTTTTACCCTCACGTGTCAAAAACATATACATAATTCGCTTTATTGTTTCCTGTCAACTTTTTTTTTTGACAATTTTTTTTTGTTTTACATGAAAATTTTTATAGGCAAAAATGTTTAAATTTCGAAAGCACCACGATTTTTTTTTTTTGATTAAAATATATTTCCACGTGAAAATTCCTTGGAATCCGCAAAATACTTTAAATCCAAAAAAAATTTAAATGGCACCTACCTGGAACATAACCTAAGTGAAACAACAGAGATGTTTGAGCGGGACAGTACCCCCCAAAAAAAAGTTTACTGTGAAAAAAGACACGGACTCAGAATAAAGTACATACTTGTTTTTTGATACCTATTTAAAATGTTTGCAATTAAATGTTGGGTAATAATTTTTCTCAAAATCTACATTTCTAATGGAAAAAAAAGTCAAGTGATGGGATTTTTTTTTTAGAAAGCTAAAACTCAACTAAAATAATTGACTTCGTCAGATTTCGAAGTTGTTACCGTTAATCGAAGACTATATTTTGAGGGGTTATGATCTTAGTGTATGATAAAGGGTCCGCCATCTAACGTTTTTTTTTGCAACTAGTGCTTATTTCGTGAATGGTAACACTTGGATCATGTCTGATTTGACAGATAATAATTAGTTTTATCCATCCGCTGAACGAATATGGTTGTGTATAGTGTATACGCTTGAACAACGCTCGGAAATATTGCGACATTACTTTGAAAATCATGGTAATGTTGCAGAATGTGTGAATGTGATTTTGCCAAGAAAATCATCTTTTCGGATGAAGTTCATTTTGATCTTGGCGGGTATGTAAACAAGCAAAATTATCGCATTTGGGGAACGCATACATTGAAAAGCCGATACACCCAAAACGAGTCACTGTTTGGTGCGGATTTCGGTCCAGAGGCATAATTGGGCCATTTTTCTTCGAAAATGAGCAAGGACTAGCCGTTACTGTCAAAGGCTATCGTTATCGGGCCATGTTGAACGAATTTTTGTTCACAGAAATTGAAGAGGAGGATATTGGCACCATTTGGTTTCAATAGGACGACGCTACGTGTCACACCGCCGAAGCTACACTCGATGCTTTGCGCCCTGTTTTTGAAGATCGCATTATCAGCCGCCGAGCTGATGTCGTTAGGCCATCTTGGAGCTGCGATTTGACAGCGTTGGACTATTATTTGTGGGGTACCGTAAAAGATAAGTGATACGCCGACAAGCCAGAGAAAATTGACGCTTTAAAGGACAATATTCGTGAAGCCATTGGTGAAATACAGCTGCACACAATCGACAATGTGCTTAAAAATTGGACCGATTGTGTAGGATGCTGCATGGCCAGCCGGTGCAGCCATTTGAATGAAATTATTTTCCATTATTAACCGGAAGGATTGTACTTTCAAATACAAAAAGAAATTTGAGAAAATATTCAGTAGTTTTTTTTATAGCATTTTCAAACAAAAAAAGTTATTTGGCGGACCCTTTATTTAGTACGGATCATGATTCCTGGGACACCCTGTATAAAGCTGAAGACCTTTCTTGTTGGGTGATATGTACGATAAGATATCGGCATGTGTTAACTTGGTTATAGTTTTAACCCTAGTTCTGTGCTAGAAAGAAAGGATTTTTATCATTCAGTTCTCCTTAAATTAGAATTATCCCAACCATACTTCAATAAAGTATTTAATTCAAACCTTTCATTATATTAATTAAAAAAATGTCCTGCATAAAGGGAAACACTCTTGTTTTTTTTTTATTTACGCCTTCACTTATCCTTCACTTATAATCCATTTCGTTCAACAAAGAAAAAAATAATTAAGTTTTATAATAAAGAAAAGGTATTACTCTTGCACTAAAAAAGTCAGCTTTGTGTTATGCATTTATAGAATCTAGATGGATGTGTGCGCAAAGTTATAATTCAATCTTTTTTTTTACCCAACACTTGACTCTCGCCTGATGCAACACTGACTACTGACATTGACAGCCTGCAGCCAGTTTACTAAGAAAAATAACCTTTCTCTTCAAATTCCACTCTCCGAACTGTTGGAACACTCTGGATGATGACATTGAATCGTCCAGCAGCATCCAGTAGCGAAGAGTAATCAACAAGTTGCCAAGTAACGACACCCTCAGCCGTCAGCCATCACAGTCTGTAGTCGTCAAAGATAACTTTTTTACCTCTCTGATAATAACCTTGGATGATAGGTATCCACAGAATACGAATCTCGTATTGTAGGCATCAGAGATGCAAGTGTAATGTATGTATATGCCAGGCAGGTATTTCGAGCTGAACAAACGTAGAGATAACAAACAATTTTTCTTTATCAGAGGCACTGTTTGCCCTTCATATGCAAGCCTCGCAGAAAGGATAAAACTGTTCTGAATCGATTAATAAAATACATAAATTTCAAAAGCTTCAACTTACGTGGCATGGTCGAGGAAAGTTTTTAATGACCATTGATGATTATGATGGATTGACATTCGGCTTAAATGTTGGATAGTAACAGAAGGCTTTTTGAATTCCGCATGTATACGTATCAAAGGGTATTTTTTTTTAACTTTTATTCTCTATAATTGGTTGTTTTTATTTTTTTTTTGTTAATTTTGCTATAGAAACAAAAATGGTGTCTGAGTCAGATACAGTTGGCTTGGAGATGATAAAATTGAACATCCACCTAGAGCGCGTGGATGGTATTCCTATTCAGTGTTGTGTAAAAAATATTTGGAGGTTTCGCAGAAATTAAACATTTGCTAATTAGGTACTTGTTTGTAATTCATTCCCGTTCTTCTTTATAATTTTCTGGGTAAATTATGTTTAAATTTTAAAAATCAGGTCAGACGTACGCAACATGACTCAAAATAATTATTTCAATATTTATTTGAACAGTTTTTTACAAATAATCAATTTTTACTTGGGAAAGACTGATAAATATTAGAAAAATCTGAATGCATACATTTTTTCCCAAGTGAAAATTGACTGTCGATGATTTTGTAAGAAACAGTTTAAAATAAGCACAGAATAAAATACTTACTTTCTTACCCCTATAGGTCCTCAGACTCATTACATCCGTCAGTTTTCCCTTTCGGGGCAGGGCCTCTCTGCTCCTAGTACGTGCCATCGTGTACGGTTCCTGAAGATCATTACTTCAGGTCTCTCCAACTCGTTCCCAGTTGTGCTAATTCCTCTTCGATCGTTCTTCGCTAAGTTCGCTAGGGTTCCTTTGCATCGCTTGACTCGCAATGCATTCGTTACCGTTTGACACTAACGTCTTCGTATGATAGAGTCAATAGGTTTCTGCTTTGTTCTCGCATGAAGTTCATCATTTGAAATTCGATTTGGCCAAAATATCCTCAAGATGTTGCGAAGACACATA
Source organism: Syrphus vitripennis (assembly GCA_958431115.1). Classification (NCBI taxonomy): domain Eukaryota; kingdom Metazoa; phylum Arthropoda; class Insecta; order Diptera; family Syrphidae; genus Syrphus; species Syrphus vitripennis. The sequence continues at coordinate 28,807,141 of OY288110.1, forward strand.
TTTAAGAAAGTTTGCAGCTTTCTAGTGACAGAAGTTTTGACTTTCCAAGTGCTGCGCACCCGTAAAGAATTATGGATTTCTACGTTGGAGTGGAACAGTCGTAGCTTCGTCTTTAAGCATATAGAGTTATTTCTCCATATCTTGGAAAACATACCAAACGCAGTCTATGATTTCCCGATTCGGCTGTTAATGCCTAGAATCTAGAATTTTTAATGTGTTCCATATAGGAAGATCCGCAATTCTGCTTGTTTGGCTATAAATTTGGTTACTACAGGAAGCACCAAAACCTTCTCCAATTTTCGCATTGTTTTCCTTTCTTAGGGAACTTGACAAACATTGTTTTGATGTTGTAGGAGGTGCTCATAAGAATTGTGTGGAAATACCGTAAATTTCAACTACTTTGTTGTGGATTGATTGATTGTGGTAAAGATTTCTTCTCTACTGCGGTGTAAAGTGTGTATTTGGGCAATTGTTTTCCGGCGCGCGGTATCATTTGGCGTTCGCGTTAGGCTCACTTTACTGATGAATCTCGGTTTAAAAATAGCAGCGATCCATTTATGTCTTTTGCCAGTTGTTGTTTAGAGCTGTGAACACCGAGCTCTTTGGTAAGTGTACAGACGGTCCTACTGTCACACGAACTTGATGTTCTGCTTCTGTAGCCAATGCGTTGATGTGGTTGCGAGCTTATCACGCCGCACATTACGGTGCGGTGTTTATATGGTAGATGCGTAGATTCTGTGAAGTGGTGCAATCCTTTAAATACCTTGGGTCAATAGTAGCAGCCGATAATAATATAGAAGAAGAAATACGCGGGCGGCTGCTCAATTCCAACAAAGTCTACTATAGTCTGTCAAAGCTCTTCAAATCCAGAAATCTCACCATAACTTCAAAACTGCTGCTGTACAAGCCTTGGGGTGCGCAACTGGATGGCGTCGGCTCAAGACCGGGATAGGTGGAGAGACTTGTTGAAGGAGGCCAGGACCGGACCCCGGTTGTCGAGCCGGTGATGATGATGTAGATTCTGTGATGCGATCTTTGAAGTGTTTCCTTTCTTCAATCCTTGAACAAGTTTCTTCGCGTAGCTATGGAAAATGGCTTTTTTTGTGACCGACCGACCATATTTTCAGTACCAGATATAAAAATTTTTTTTGTAGAACACCAATGTTTTTCGATGGATGTGGTTTCTTGATACTGATTGCCCTCAATCCTTGTGAAAGATGGTCTCCTAGTTGTTGGCGGAGTACGGGATCCTTTAGTCTACCGGTAATAAACTTAGGCATTACGCCGTTTTCTTGGGATCTCCGAATTGCAGCTGACGTAATCTTACGATAACACCTATCATATGGTGGTCCCGGGCCACTTCCATGTCTGAACCTCTTCTGTTTCCGACAAAAGGCGCGTAGCAATAGGTGAATTTTACAACAAAAAAAATTACACGTTTCATAAATTCAGTATATGTACTTAATTTGAAAATATAAAAATTTCATCGAAATCGGTAAAGTAGTTCATGCTCTAACGTGTTTTGATTTAAATTGAATAAAATCTATACAAATCTGGGTATTTATGTATATTACTTATTAAAAATTAATAATTTAAATTCTTAGATATTTTTATGTAAAATTTCGAAAATAAAGCAATATTGAAAGTCAAAGAAGTTGTGCATTTTTCAGATGGTTTGGATATATAAGCTGCACAGTTTATAAATTACAATTCGATGATAATATCTAGTGTCTTGGACATTTTTTAACTTCATCCCACACTTTCCTAACCTAATATAATTTCTAAAATAAATACAAAATAACTCAATTAAATAATTTCCCTTGTAAATATGATTAATTTCTGCTATATTTTCCTTTACACAATCATGTAAATAAAACCGCTATATTTCAATTAAAATCAAAACCAAAAATAGCTACCTATTTGCTTAAGGGATCTTACATGCTACTTCTTCCATTAGTCTATATTAAAATATGTAGCTATATAGCTAAGTCGAAATATAAAATTCATATTAATATTCTATATACCATTTCAAGTTGTTGCTGCTGAGTATAAAGACGTAAAATAAAAACAAACAAAAAACAACATAAATTACATCAAAGATTTATTTTGCTTCCAATTTTCCATCACCATACCCACCAACAATTGAAGCTATAAAATTGTATGATAACTTCCCATATGGCAGGAGGAAAACTTATCCCTTCTTCACAAGCTCATCGCATATCGGTTCTTAAATTATTCTTCCACAATTTTCGTGAGTGTTGGCACATTTTGTGGCTTTGATGCTTTCGTTTATAACTTCTTTTATGCTGTTTTCTTCTTTAGGTAAATATATTAAAACAAATTTTTAGTCTTCATATTCTTTGGTACTTCAAGTATCAGAGTACCTACCTATGTAAACAGAATCTTATTGTTTGGTTTTAAGGTAAAGGACTTAAATAAAAACTCCAGAAAACCCTCCACTTTTTGGGTTAATATTAAATGCCTTAAGGTGCATTATTGTATACCAGGTGTAATTGAGAACACTCTTTGAACAAATTACATAATAGAAACATAACCCCATGAACAAATGTTATAGATGCGTTTATTGGCATCCCTAATTAAGTTGTACGATAAAACCCCTCAATATAAATAGTATAGGTATAGATATATGTACCTATGTATATATTATTACCCAAAATAAAAGGCACCCATTGCGCTCTCCAGCCTATACGTTCAACGTTCAAATCACTCTGTTTCAATCATTGCCTATTTCAACAATATGGCCAATACACCATACATCCCTCTAAGCTAACAAGCGGAAATCCCTGTTTGCCACCACCAAAAAATGTGTTCTTCAAACTGATGGTTGCCTAGGTACCCGAATGCTGCGGCCTGGGTGCAGGCCCTGATGCTTGGTCTGGGTCCGGGTCTATTTTCCCAGCCAATTTGTCTATATATAAAACAAGCAGCTACCTCAACGACGACGACGACACGATTGTATACCCTTGCAAACAACCAACCAACAAACCACCCCCTATACTTGTCAACGTCCACCGTCTTTGTTGCCACCACCATCATCATTATCACCATCCTATTTTGGCTGATGATGAGAGACTTTCCGGGGAGTCCATGTTTATATCATACGACAAGGAGTTTACTCATTTTTTTTTAAATCACCCAGTGATGTTATACGAGTATATAAAATGTACCTCTGGAAAGGTAGGTAAATATTTCGGAACGAGTTTAAAAAAATCCACGAGATTTTAATGACAAAAAAAAGATACAAAAATCTTAATAATTGTTTGAGATAATGAAAGCTTTCAAAATTGTAAAAATGTTTTAAGTTAATAGGTATCTTTGTAAAGACAGTTGCATAGTTGTAAGATTAAGTTACATAATGACATTTCTTAGTTCAAATAACAAGTATAAAACTGAAAAACTACTTCTAGAAAACCCAATTACTACAAGTTTGTTGCAAAGAGAGGGGAAAAGCGGCAGGACAATGGACTGCAACTTGATTGTTTTACTGGAGTTTCATATATCTACCAAATGAAAGCCCGTCTGTGCTACTCCAGACATGATGTTTTCAAATTCAAAATTTTTGTTTTGAGCTTCTTTTAACTCAAAATCTTTTTCAACCAATATTTTAATAATGTCACTAAGAACAAACAGAAACGGGGAGAAATGATTAGGTAATTAACATCCACTTTTTCATAAAATCTCCCAGTATAACATCACTGTTGGCGACATTGAAAAACCGCCATCTGCGCAGTGTAAATTTTTAAAATGGGTCCTTGGCATCTCTTGTGTGATGTTTTGTTGGTTGCTTGCTCCTAAAAGCTGGACTCCTGTTAGAGTCTGCAGAGATTTTCATAACAACAAAAGCCCTAAACATAGAGAATGTCCCAGCAACTGGTAGCTAGCTGTTGGTTGAGCAAAAAAAGAAAGGTATAACAGAGGATGCTACAGCACTAGGATAAAGTTGTTGTTGTTGTAGGTACCTCTATATAACTTAAAGATCTACCGAGGATGAAAGTCAGTTTCAGTTTCATTTGGACGTCCTAGATATTCGGTTGTGTTTTTTTTTTTGTTGATGATGTTCTAACAAGAGAAAGTTTGTAATATTCAAGTTCAAGTGTGTTCTGCCATCAGTTGATGGTAAACGTTTTTTGTTTCAAAATATATTTTTTTTTTTAAATCAAAAAAATATATTTGAATTGTGGAAAAAAAATATAAAAGGCTATAATTGTGCTTTTGTGTTTGGTCTTTTCGTGAAGTGAAGTGTTTTGTTAAAAATAAAAATCATATTAAAAAGAATCATCAGGTGGAGTAGAAGTATCTCATCCCACTGATTTGAATTTTTGAAAAATAATTTAGTCAGAATATTTTTAAGAGAGAAAAATTCGGATTAGGTGAGTTAAATTTAAAATTAATAATTTACTATCGAAGAAATTGTGGGATTCAATTTGACAACGTTTTGAGAAAATATGGAGAACAATTATTTTGATTGCAGATATTTTATATTTATCATAAATTAGTAAAATTCTTTTACTTTATGGGCTTATGGTTGTTATTTCAAAAATTGATTTTTAGAAAGCTTTAACTAATAAAAAAATTAATTTATGATGATAAAATGTTTTTCTTTTGAATACCTAATACGAAGTCATTTAAATTTTAAAGGCCAGTTCCAAAAATTCTTGGAAACCCGAGATATTGTTGAATTGTAATGCAAGAAGTGAAAACGTATGAATTGCTTCTATGTAAAATTAATTTAATTGTATAAATAACAAGAATTTCATTAGAAAAAAATATTAATAAGATGAGATTCAACATTTGAATCAAAAAGAAGTTTGAGCTTAAAAATAAAGATGCCATCAGATGTATCGAATTAATATGAATTTTTGAAAAATCGTTTTAGGAGTTTACTAAAATATGTTTTTTATCAAAAAAATTTGTAAAGTATTTTTAGAGAAAAAATAGTTTATTAAGTATTTAACAGGCCTAAAAAATTAAAAAAAAATAAATATCCATCTATTTTCGAAATATCCAGTTTTCAATTTTTTGAAAAATCAAAACAAAATTTTATATCAGTTTTGGTTTATTTATAATAGCTGTTATGAAATTTCTTTTAGAACTATGACTTAAAATTTTTTGTTCGGAATCACAGATCAACAAACCGGTTGATGGCAGTTTTTTTTTGAAAAATATTTTTTTTTTAATATAATTTTAATTAGGGGATTGTGCAAAACCCGACAGAAAAAAATGTATTTAAAATCAAAAAAAGTTGTGGCTCACTGGTGGCTGATGTCGTTATTTATGGAGTTAAAATAAAATGTCGATTCAATTTCTTGGAAATAACTTAAAAATCGAAAATTAAATTTGTCAATTTATGGATTTGTTTTAATCGAATAATTTCGAATAATATGGAAATAGTAAATTTTTTCCAATGTGTTCATGTTTTTTAAATTTCAATTGTCTTCCATATTTAAAGAATTTTTCAAAATTGAAAGATATGGAATCATTTTTGGTGTTAATTTAAATTTTTTTTTTTTTATATATTTTTAATAAACATTACTAAACTTAAAAAAAGTTTTCATTGTTTGACATTAAAATGATTATTGCATTGAATAATGAAAACAAATATTTACTTAATAACCAAAAATTTTGAAAAAAAAATCTATTTCAAAACTAAAGATGTTTTAGTTCTTCATATTTCTATTCCTCATAATTTAGAACATGGCAACACTTCTGCTAATTTTATTGAATATTCACAGAGAAATTAATCGTCGTCAGTTACAAAGACCAAGTCGCGTGATTCGCTAGTTTTCTTAGAAAGAGACTCCATTATTAGTTTAATGAATAAAAATATGAGTCAAAAAATCTGGGCGGAGGTTTTTCAAATATTTTCTAAAAATTTGATGTTTCTTTTGCTTACCTAATTTATTTTTAGAATTAAATCTGATATTAGTAAATATAGACAGACATTGTTCTGCAGAATCATATTTCAATTTTAATAAACTAACGTAAAGTGCACGAGCAAAACTGAGAGAAAATATGTTAAAATCAAAATTTAAAAAAGTGAGTATACGCCAGTGTGTACTACTTGATTGATTATTAATTTGAAATGCACTGAAAATAAATTTTAATAAGTGCTTACATAGTTTCCAATAAACGCTTATGAAATTTGGATTTCAACATTTTTTATTTTAATTCATTTTGAAGCATCATTCAAGGTTTCAACTTAAAAATCTTTAAAATATCAATTATTTATAATTATTATTATTAATGAAATGCATTCAAAATAAAATTACAGGAAGTAGAAAATAATCAGGAAAATTAAAATTAAAATATCACTACCATTTTCAATTTTCTGCAAAGTAAAAGTTTTTGCTTTGAGCGAACATGAATCTAAGAAAAACCCTACAAAATACCTTTGTGGAATTGAGAAGCTATACAAAAGTTGCGGTGGGTGATATTTTCCTTTCCAAGCAAAAAGTTACAATTGAGAAGAATTGAAAAGTTTCATTTATATTTATGGGAATTGTATACATAATATATGTACATTTTACAAATGTCTACAAAAGTAACAGATAACATATTCATCTTGTTATTCATTTTCGTAGATCAAATATACAGAATGACAAATTCATTGAAATTACAAAAAAGTTATATGAGCTCAAATTTAGTAAAAATTTACAGTGGGGTATTCAATTCCAAAACATGACATTAATTTCATTTATTTTTAGGGGTTGATTGAAAAAATTAGTAATGTCAAATTGAACTACTATATTACGAAGGTTTTCAAAAACATGGGTCAAAAATTAAGATTCCAGAGACCTAAATTTCAGAGTTTATGAAAACAAAGCTTGTTTGTTGTTAATTTAATTTGTCATTTTGAATAGTGAAACTTTAATTTGTACAATCTGATATAAATTCATTTGTACTTTCTTTTTGTAAATTCTGAAATTTAGGTATCTAAGCTTTCATTTCTGACGTATGATTTTGAAAAGATCAGTGCTACGAATTTGACTATTAAATCTAAAAAAGCTAGGTTAAAAAAAAATAATGTTAATAATGTTAATAATTATTGATAAATTTTGAAATTGTTCATCCAATGGCGGAATGTTTTTTTCTTTATGTTTGACGATCTTTAAAGGTCTAATATTCACTTGTGTACCATAGGGCAAAGGTTGGGACTACTGTGATGGGGAAAATGAAAACACTGGGTCTCACAATAATTCTGTCTGTTTGTCATTGTCTTTCCGTCCATCTACACCTTTTACAGGTGGCTGGATTTTCTATAAACTTGGTACAAATTTATATAAATCATTTGTATAAAAAACAAACATTTTATTTAATGTTGGCCTTTAGATGAAATGTTTATTTCCAAAAAACTGGGAGGTACCGTTACTTCCCAAAGTTAGAAAAAAAATATTTTCGTACAAAAAAAATTTCCATCACTCTTCATTTTTTATCAAAACAATGGAAGTGACTTCGTTTTGAGCAAAAAAAAAACTTTGGGTTGGTTTACACTTCGATAAAAAATTTAAACGTCAAAAAAAAATCTTCAAAAATCAAACCCATAAGAAGTAATTTTTTATTCGTTAAGGACTAGGCTTTACACAAAAATATGAAAATGTCCCCAAGTCCCACCAAAAGTAATACATTACTTAATTTTAATTTAACAAGTGTTTCTGTTTTAATATCGACATCATTGATAAGGACTGAATATGATTTGTTCCTTTATAACATGAATCGAAAAACTCATTTTTCTAATCAAGGATTAAAGTTGTATTTATCTACTTAACAATATGTTTTCATAAATACCTACCTTATATCCACTTATGAAAGATGAAGAATCTTGTTATTTTCATTTTAACTTTCTATTTACAGGGTAAATGTATTATTTACTTCATTTTGAAACTCTTTATAATTTTTTTCTTTATGAATGTCATTATCGACTGTCTATTTTCCTTAAATTCCCATTAAATTTATATTCACCCCTCAAAAGAAAATTGTATAGCATAATCGTTTTTATTTTCCTCCCTTAAATCTCCTTTATCAAGACGTGTCAAGTCATTTAATGTTCCGCAGTTCACACAAAAGTTTGAAGGTAATTTAAAAATACTCTTATAGCTACATAAATACTCTTGTAAGTTTTGCTTATAGGTTTTTTTTCCTTGTTTTATTTTTTTCCAGTTTCTTTTTTTTTATTAAAGTTTATTTTAGTATTAAGGTTGTATTATATGTCAAATTTTCTTATTTTAAAGATTTTGAATTTGCGTGGGTAGTAGTTACCTACTTGTGGGGGACATTCGACACAAAAAAAAGGAAAAACCCTTGAAAATGATTTCTTTTTTTTTTCTAAATTGTTTAGCTGCCTACATATATATATTCAAATTTTATGTGGGTTCAATGTAAATACAAACTGATGTACCTTTTTTTTAGTTTAGAAAGAAAATAATATATAAGTTGTCAAATGCTTAGGTAAGGTACCTACAGTTTATTTTGAGGTGGGTAACCGAATTATTAAAAATGTGGTTTATTTGTGAATTATTAAGGAAATCGTATTCATAAGGACAAAACAAGTACCATTAAAGGTTGGGGGCTAAAAAGTATACTTATTTAAGTTTAAATGATTTTTTAAAATACTTTTAAATTTTAATATAAGAAACTGTAAATTTTATGGGATTTTATTTGGGGAATGTTTACAAGTGAGCACTCAAAATATAATATTCAAAAATCGATATAATATCGATTAAATTTTTTCGATATTTTGATCAGTCGGTCGAAATTTTTTATGAATTAAATTTGAAGAGTTTCAGAGGGAAAAATCTTATTTTTGTGATTTGTGGGATGGAATTTATTCAAATACAATTTTATGTTTGGTTGAATGCGTTCATATAGGGAAATGCATTCAACCAAACATAAATTTGGATTCGATTGTCAGCCTCATAAATTTAAAATTTCTCTATCAGAAAACTACAATGAGCTGTCAAACAGAATTGCCTCATTTATTTGGATTTTGTAAAATGGTCAATTTAATTTTTTTTTCCGCAGTGTACAAAAATATTTTTGCTTAGGCTACTATTAAAACATTGATGAGCAAATAGACGACCAAAGCTGTGTACAAAACAATAATTAGCTAATAAAATATCTATCTGCGTTTATAGCGTCTAAAATGTTTCAAAAATTTAATGGGTATTTAAACGAATAAAATTCAAATCAAATACATTTCGTTTAGGATCATTAAATGACAGTGAAATAAAATGCATTTAAATGTTTTTCTTTGTTTATAAAAAAAAGGCTAAATTTTATGCCCATTAATTAGAGTCAACTTTTTTAATTTGATGTAGGATGTGTTTAAATTAGAATCATAAATTTACAAAAACCTATATACCACCTACAATGGAAACATTCACACAACAGCCAGCAGTTGTTTAAGTGATTTCTGTTTATTAAATGAGTTATGTACGAATATACTGTGAACGAAAAAGTTTTAATTAAAAAACTGTTTTTTTGTTCGTCATTTTTCCCAAGAGGATGCGATGACACAAAACAAAAAAAAAACAAGCAGATTGTTTTTGATATATAATATAAAAACAATGACAGTATTAAATGTGCCAAAAGAGGAATCTTTGGGGACTTTCAACAAATGCAATCGTTGAATTGAAAAAAAAGAAGAAGAAGAAAAATCTTGGATGATAAATTGCTAAAAGCAATCCCTTGAGGAAAACCGCAAAAAAACAAAAAATCGAAACGAAACACCCCGGCATTTGGATGACACGATTTGGCTGTATTTTAATTTATAATAAATCAGTATAGATGTAGTACGGGTGAATTATAGTTTCGAATTATGTTGAAATATACACAGAGATAAATCAAATTTATATTATTAAATTGAAATACCTCAATAATTTAATTGATTTTTAAATTAATAAAATAATTTTTGTACTTCATTATTAAACCATGATTTGTTTAAATTAGTATGGTAATGGTAGTCTTCAATAAGGCATATAGTTCAGTCCAAACGTGAGTTTAAAATACTTCATGAGACCAAATTTACTTTAAAAAGCCACAAAAAGTTACATGCAACATAAGAAAATTTATTTTTAAATAGATACCTAAGTAAGTAACTATTTTCGAAAATAATCTTTTGTCATTATAATTTGAATATGATTCCATATGACATATTGCATATGACCGCCACGGCTGGTTTGTGGCCGTATATCGGCAATAACGTGGCGAATGCTGTCCTCCAACTGGTCGATCGTTGCGGGCTTATGGGATTAGACTATAGCGACTCCACATTTCCCCACAGACAATAGTCCGGTGGAGTTAAATGGCACGATATTGGAATTAGAGGCCAATTCACGGGGGCGAAACGAGCGGTTACCAAACGTTTCCTTCAATAAATCAATTAATCGATTATGCAGCTCGTGCCATAATCGACATCAAGCATCATCCTGTTGAAACCACAGCTTGTGTAATTGAGGAACTAAAAAGTCCGTAATCATGACTCTATAACGGTCACCGTTAAAGTTAACGTTCTCGCTAGCATCGTGATTCCACCAGCCCATAAAATAACAGTCAGTTTTTGTGGATGTAACGGTGTCTCAACAACGGCAATCTTGTTTGGGCCCATTCACCACATTTCGCAAGCGTTGTTCAGGCGTCAGTCAATTCATGTTGAAATGCCAAACCAAACTGAACACAAATCACTTAACAGCTGTTGAAATCACCGCTAGTTAAAAAAGTATTGCCAACTTAAAGTTCTTTACCACTGAATAGAAAAACACCCTATACATATATTATATAGCAAAACGCTCACCAAAAATAAGTAGGTAATATTCCTTACAGGAGGCACAATTTTTTTTTTTGGAAATTGAACAGCAGAGATTCAGTTCCACGAAACTCCATAAAGTGCTTTAAAATTCAGGGACAGTGAACAGGCTATATTCTCAAAATGGTTTAGGTGTTGGGCAAAAGCACAATAGATAATAATCTATCCAATTTCACATCAAGAGTTCAGAGGCCATTTCAAAGAGCTCTATTTTCGAAATAAACCACAGATCTCAAATTTCGAACGAATCATTCAGTTGGGAACAGGGAACCCGACGCAGGTAGAGTAGATGTTGTTTTAAGAGCCTGAAGGACGAACAAAAAAAAAAAAATATAAGAATCAAAAGATGAAAGGAGATAGGTAAAGGTAGAAAGACCAAAAGATAAATGTAACCCTATAAGCACTTAACAAAAATGGTTTCCTTTTAAAAAGAAAGGAAGGGTAAAGGTATGGAATCGAAAAATGTTCAATACGTTTACCAATTTTATGAGAAATGATGAAAGGTTCGGTTTTTAAGTCTGGGAGTTTTGCTGACCCTTCGGATGAAAGCTACACAAGCAAGCATTACACATATAATATTTAAAGATGTTAATGTATAAAAATTAATTACTATATTTACCTACATACATATGTTTGAAATAAGTTTTTAAAGGTAAAAAATCCTAATAAGGCTTTTTGAGAAAGTATATTAAAGCTAAAAGTACACATATTATAGGTTATATCTTCGGGAACGGTTTTCAAATTCAAGCGACAGAAATGAAATTTCCGAGACCGAAATTTCAAAATTTACAAAAACAGTACTTGTATGTCACTTTGATCAATCTGACATTAATACTCTTCTATTTTGTTTTTACAAATTCAGAAATATCCATAGGTCTCAAAATCGAATGATTTTGAAAAAGTTTAGTGAGATATTATTATATGTACTCGTATTGTGTATTAAAGCAAAATATTTAATTTAGAGGTAATAGTTAAATAGTTTATTTTATTTTTCAAAAATATTACATTGAATAAAAAATACATTGAATAAAAGTACAGGTATGACATTAATGTCGTCTGCCTGGCTGGCAAATACTATTATTTCTTAAATTTCAAATAATGTGACAATTTCATTATACATTTTGTTGTTAAATTAATGTTGCTTGTTTTTTGTGATATTTAAGATTTAGTTGGCATATAAAATTAAGTATGTTTGGAACTTTTAGTTTAGTTAAAACAAATTAGTAAATAAATGTAACTTTCAGTTTAGTTAAAAATAGCAAATGGTTTTAAAAAACTTTACTTTACGTGTATTGAAATCAAACTAGCAAAACTAGATCTTTAGAATTTTTAAAAATTTTCTTTGTGGATTTTTTCTCTGTAGTTCATCGCTTCAATGGTAAATTTGTAGAGCAGCATCCAATTTGCACCATTCAGATATTTGAAAAATTCTTCTTGTGTGAGATTATTTTCCCCGAAGTGATATCTAGGCGATATCTCCTTAAGTATAGGGCAAGTCGCCACAAAGTGTAATATGTCTTCCCTTTCGTGTAGATTGCAAATACTACATGTATCAGCTCTCCCTGTTCGATGTGGCAGGTAATTCAATTTTAACAGCTCTCCTCTTATTTTGAAAACTGTGCCTATTACTAAACAAGAGTAGGTTGTTAAAATAATTCCGCTCATTCAGATTTTATAAACTCTTTGCATAAAATTTTCTCTCAGTCGACAATCTCGCCATTTCGATGAATGAGTATCTCTCATCTTCGTCTGTTAGAGATATTACTTCGTACAAAGACCGTTTCCAGTTGTCAGCATTCATGTCCAAGATATTAATCGTCATACCGCAGTTGGCAGCAAGATTAATCCAATCCTTACAAAATAGCCTTTTGTTAAGAACTGCATACTGAAGAATAAGCTTGGGCAGCCTAGTGTCCTCCATTTTTAAAACTTTTAGCAAATAATCTGCATTTAATTTCAGTGCTGAAATGAAAAACGTTGGAAGTCCTGTTTCCAGGTAGTACATATACTTTGGGGTACTTATAGGCAGGTAGAAAATTTTTCTGAGAGAGATTTAGAGTTTGTAAAGCTTGAAAAGAAAGAAGTTTTCGGTAAAATTGGTATCGTTTCGAGTTCGGTGAAAATGTGTTAATATTTTATAAACAGTTTTAAATAATTTTTTTTTAAATATTATTTTTAATTTTGTAGTTTGTTTAAAATAAGTTTTATAAAATTGATATTTTTCAAATAAAAACTTATTAGTCCTAGTCTTAGGGCAAGTAAATATAGTGATGTTAGTAAAGATTATATTTACCCGACAAAAGGACTAAAAAAATTTCCAGCTCTTTAAGTCTCTGAAACCACACATTTTTCATAGCAAGAATTACCCTAAATAAATTAAAAAATCATTAAAAAAAATAAATTTTTTATAGGCATACAATTTCTCAAGTACCTATTTAAAAAAAAATAAATGCGATTGACGTTTTTAGTATGTAATCATTTCAACTTAAAAACCAAATTTCAAAAATACCGATTCATTTTTTAATGTTGAGCTCCAAAAAATATTTTTTGGAAAATTTTGGTATGGATCTCTTTTCAAACCGTTTATGAGAAAATCAAAAACTCAAAATCCAGCTTTATAGCAGGTAGGTTAATAATCGCTTTTGAAAATAAAATGTTTTAACTAAATAATTATAATTTATGTACAAAATTTATGTACGAAAACTTAATCTTTAAATCGTTAGAGCAGTTTTCGAGATAAGTAAGTTTTGCCAGTTCTTCGATCCGAATAATATCTCGAGTTTGATTTTTTTAAGAATACGAAACTTGTATCTTGTCTATAGCAAGAAAAAAATTGGGACTGTACCAAATATAAAGCCTAAATATAGTTCCTTAATTTAAAAAAGAAAAAATATATACCTAAATGTAATTCTTTTGACTTTTATTTTTTTCACTTAACTGTGAACTAACCCGAAGAGAAAATAAATTTAATTCTTTATTTGCAAACAAATCACTGAAATATTTCGTTTAAAATTACAAAAAACGAGCTTAATTATTTCCAACGATTTCCGAAATATTTTATATTTTATCAATAATTTTAAAACAAATATTTACAATGTAAATTTAAGGCAAAAACAATTTATTTTAAATTATTTATTTAACATTTCCAATGCAAATTTAAAGCAAAAACTATTAACATATTTAAAATTACCTTTTTGTTAACGCAAAATTATTTTCAATCATACACTTTTTTGTATGCAAAAAATTTCCTTTTAAAATTAACATATTTTGTGATTAATAATATTGCAATTGTTTATTTTTTTCTAAAGAACATATTATTAAATTTATTTTTTTTTCAACTGCATTCAAAATTATGTTTTCAATGCAAATTATTTTCAACTTGAATCTATATTTTTCCAATGCAAATTTTTGTATGTTTCATTAATTTTCAAAAAAAAGTAAAATATTAATTTTTAAGAATTCTTGCAATCAAAACATTGAAAAAAAACCAACAACCCATTTTTAATCCTCTCGAAAAGAGAATAATTCAATGCTGTTTTAATTAACACATCACCTAGGTATTTATGTATAGCATGTTTATATTTTTAACTAGTTTGCACTTTGATAACACTCTTGTATTATACCCTACACTTTATGTGGGAGGAACATATATGTACATACGTGTCGAATACATCATATCAAAGAAAGTTATTTTAACAATGTTCAAAAAGGAAACTTTAAATTAAATTATAATCCACCTTTATTTCATGGCCAGCTCAATATAGAGTTAAGGTGCTATGACTATGGACTGTTCTGTATATAAATTCAATTAATTAATCAGATTATATATTTCTATATAGAGGACATGCAACAGATTGTCTCTATACCAGTTGGTTTTTCTCTTTTGAAACATATAAAAACGTGTCTGGCCATTGATTTTCACAATGAACAGGGTCACTGTGTTGAAATAAATGAATAAACGCGTTCTACAAATTAAATGAATTATGATCTTATACAGAATGTGGAAAACGTGGTTGAAAAAGAATAAGTCAATGTTTATGATTTATAATTAATTTTACAGTTTAATGTTAGATTAAAAATATAATAAGCACACTTACGCTTTGAAATATGTTTGTCTAACTATAATTAAATGTCAGGCCGTACCTACATCCGCTTATGTTAAGGGACCTTAGGTTTAATAAAAACAAGTTCATTAATTGAGAATGTCATTATCTGCAGAAAAAATGTCAAATATCATTGAAACCAGACATAAAAAGAATTCATAATTGATAAAATATAAATATAAAAAAAAAATCAGAATTAATTCGTTAGAATGATTTTAAAAATATATTTTTTACATGCATTTTTTTTTTGTACACAGTTTTTTAATCAAGGGTGTTTTTTTAGAGGTAAAGAACTTTAAGTTGGCAATACTTTTTTATCTGGCATGGCGGTCATTTTAACAGATGATAAGTGATTTGTGTTCAATTTGGTTTGGCATTTCAACATGAATAGACTGACACCTGAACAACGGTTCCAAATTGTGGTGAACGGACCCGAAACGAGATTGCCGTTCCGATCCCTAAGTGTATATTGAGAAACCGTTACATCCCAAAACAGACTGTTAGGAGTGCTTTATGGGCTGGTTCAGTTACAGTCAATGGTGACCGCTATAAAGCCATGATTGCTGAACTTTTCGTTCCCTTATTGAACAACCATGATGCACAGGAGCTGTGGCTTCAAAAAAAAAAGACGCAACTTCTCATACAGCTCGTTCTACATTTTTGATTTATTGAAGGAAAGGTTTAGTAGCACTTTTTCACATTTCGCTTTGGGAACTATGAATTGGCCGTGCAATTTAACGCCGCTAGATTTTTTTCTGTGGGGAAATGCTAATCTACGCCGATAAGCCCGAAACGATCCACCACTTGGAAGACAACATTCGCCGCGTTATTGCCAATATACGGCCACAAATGTTCGAAAAAGTGATCGAAAATTGGACCTCCAGATTGAATTACGTCTGATCCAACCATGACGGCCATATGCCAGTAATCGTATATAAATTAGAGCTCTTGATACCCGGGTGCCCGGTACACTGACAGGGTTTTTAGCGTCAAATAGATTAATAGTTTTGTAGCCCACAAAATCATTAGAGCCGTTTTCGAGATGAAAAAGTTTCTTAAAAGAAAAACCTTAACTACAAGGTTTAAAGATAACGCTAAAGTGGTTTAGGCCGTATGTAGCTCGACGACGCACGTTCGAACATACAGACAGAATTGCGGCACCCATTTTTTCGTATTCTCGTATCATATTTATATCAATATTAATTTCACAATTCAGAAGAGTAAGAACTTTTCTTAAAAATTTTGTGTTTTAGAGGTACATACATATGTATATACGATACATATACTTTCCAAATGAACGCTATAAGATTCATTTTGGCAGCCGAAGGGGATGGTCTCTATCAAAAACAGATGAGCATTTTTAAAATAACACCAAAAAAAAAATAATTTATGTGAAATTATTCTGAGAATCTATTTCTTCATTATTAAATATCTCAATTAGAGTAATTTTATATGAATGCTCAAGGCAAACCATTTACCCTGAAAGCAGATTCTATTACATTCTTTGATATAGCTGCAAAATCAATTATTTACTAATAGCTGATTAGATATTAGATTAGATGGTGATGACGTGATGGTTTTAATGGGTTTTCGTTCATTTTTCTCAATTCTCATTACCCCCATCTTGAACATTATTTAAGGATTTAACTTGTTATATCTTTACACTTTTGTAGATAAAGTTTATATATTGATACACCAGTCGAAAAAATTAAGCAAACGATTTTTTACATTTGTTGCTTAGTGTTTTTTAAAAAGAGAGTTTAAGAGAGCATATTCGTCAACATTGAAGTGAAACAAAATGCTATTTTTGCATTTTTTTTTTATCTCAATGATTAAATTTTTTTGTTTAAGATATCTTTATAGTCCTATCTTAGTAAATGCTCAAGGTACATATTACAAACTAATTAAGAAATTAAAGAAGAAATTTGTCCAAATATCCACAACGATTGAAAAGAACTGAAAAATTAAACAGATCAATCCACTAGACTATAGGGGAAATTCTCAAATAGAGGTCGAGCAGTCACCGAAGGAACAATTTCGAGCAAGAAAATACAAAGCCGGGGTTAAGGCTAATGCCAGTAAAGTAATTTGCGCCCTGTACCCATGTTCTGTAACTATCGCATCGATAAAATTCGTCGAGAAACGTTGAAATTTGGAACAAAATTAATTTTATCGCATCATTGGGGTTCTGTAAACTGGACAGGCGATAATTTTATCGCATGGAACAATATGGAATGAAAATCTCTGGAAAGTGCGATAAAATAGTGTTCTGTAAGCTCGAAAAGCGATAACTTTTTCAAGTTAAACGTCAAATCTTATCGCCACATAAAAGCAGGCGAAAAGGAAACATGTCTGAGGCAAGAAAGGTAAGCAAAATAATAAATAATTAATTTCAAAAGTTTATTAATAAATATATATATTTAGAGATGCGCAAGGGTTTCCAAATGCCAAAAGGACCCTCTTGTCGACTTCATGAGCGAAAACAAATTTTTTTTGTAAACGCATCCTGTTGCGCCATTGGTCAATTTCAAATAATAAATTTATTCCAAACATATTTACAATTATTATTTAATTCAGTTTTGCTTTTATTTTAAATATTCTCAACTACTTAATTTTCTCAATTACTTTATTTGTTTTTTTTTTGTTTTATTCACATAAGATTGACAGTTCGACTTATCACCTTCCACTGGATATTCCAGTCAGAATGGTTCGCGAATTGAGTTTATCGCATTCAGTTACAGATTACTTACTGGTTACTGGTTTCTTAATCGTGCACTGACACGAACTAGCTAAACGGCGTTAGCCGTAACCGCGGCCTAAGAGATGGCTACGTATTATTTGACTTATTCAGCAAATGGATAAAACTATGCCAATAGAAGGTTATACTGACTGTCTTAGACTAAGATTCAGAGTCTTAGGTCCTACATACTAAAAAAAAAGTGGAGTGTAGTCATCAAGGCTATAAATATATTTGTATAACAAAACTTTCAACTCTGAATGATATGCTCTTTGACTTGCAACTGAATTGGATTTTCAAAACGTTATCCATCTTTCCTAAATTAGTTGAAAATCTTATTTAAAAAAAAATCACCAATCTTTTCATAATAAAATATAAAAAAAATCCTATTTAATTTTAAATTATCCTTTCACTATCAAAATACCAGTTATTGAAATACATTTGGAAACATTTAATTCAGAGTCAAGAGTACTTGGAGTGAATCCTAAAATTCATGCAAATCGGAGAATATTTTTAAAATGACTTTCGGTGCACTAATACCTTATTTTAGCTCAAAGTGAGGCAGAGCGTAGCAGCCGCGTTAGGGTTATAATTATTTGATCACGAAAATTCCGATCAATTTTATATTCCAAAAATTCTGTATTTAAAATTCAGTACGTCCAAAATTCTGCAGTTACCAAAATTTTGTGTCCAAAATTATTATAGATTTTTTACAATTCAGAAAAAGAATTCTGTATTCTAGAATGATGAATTTCAAAATTCTGTACATACCTATTCCAAAATTGTTTTGATTATGAAAAAAATGTATGATGAAACTTTATGCTTTACCATATAGTCTTATTTATTTTTTTTTATTATTTTTTTTTTTACAGAAGCTTCAAAGGATAATAACATTGCATATTTAGTATTTTTTTTTAAATTTAAAAAGTAATTTTTCAAATTCTATTCATTCAAGTGATTAAATTTAAAATTAAATTAAAGAATGACGTTTATCTTGAAATTGTAAGTGTTGCCGGTTTTGCTGGTACTAGCCAGCTTTCACAAATTTCAGTATACCAGACTTTTGGTGCACTAAAAAATTTCATTTCACCTCACAATGCAACCGTCTCGTCTAAAAGGCCTGACCACGAGACCGAGACCAATTTAACAAGACTATGCTGTCGAAATTCTGAGTTGGTACCAGGACGAAATCGAGGAGACTTGGAGACTTAGTAATATGAGACTGAAACGAAACTGAGATTTCTAAATTTTGACAAAACCGAGACCAACCATATCAAAAGTCTCGTCTCGGTCTCGTCTCGTGACTAGCCGAAGTTCATACCTATCATAAATATTATAATGGTGTAGCCTTCACCATATGCGTTACTCCTACATTCATTAGATGTTCTTCATGTTCATAATATTCATATCTGTATACGATGTACCTACATAAGAATATTGCCTTCGCATGCTTAAAGTGATTAATTTCCCGTATAAATGTTCTACATTTAATTCCATCCCGAAACTAACCAACAACAACCACTTTCCCTAATATCACACAAAGTTTAAGAGTTATTAATGTAAGTTTACCTTCTTCAGACTTCCCTTGTTATCTGATTAGTAAACCAACCATAATAATCAAAACACCAGAAAAGACCACTTTCGTTATAAAGACAAACACCTTAAAGCTTAAACGTCTACTTAATGTGCTAAAAGTTTTTTGTTGTTGTTCAATTGAAAAACAGGGCCCCAGTGCAGCTCTAGTCACCAGCACGTCTTGTTACCATTCGTCATCATCATTATTATCAGGGGTATACTTTACCTATTCCCTTGACTGGTGCCATGCCAACACTACCATATTTTACACAATGCTTTAAAATTCTTCAACTTATTTCATTCTTCTCCTACCAACGGGATTTGATTTGATTTAACTGTATTCGCCCCTACCCGCACAGACTTAGAAAATTGTCGGTGAATTTCAGGGTCTCTGATAAATCACCTTTGCTGAATTCCTCTCCGCAAAAGGAAGAAGCAATCAAGATAATTTGCTAATTTATCTTTTGCTCTCTTCGAGGTTCCATGTACCTATACGAAAACGATGGAAAATATCAATTATTCTTGTGCCTGAAGCCTGGAGCACGAGATATAAAGAGATTCAAACAAATTTAACGCAACAAGATTTTGGAAAAGCCAACGGAGATTCTCCATGATGATGGCAGCAAAAGTTCTTGTTCATTTTTGTTTGTATCAATGTCAGAATTAAATTGGGTTTGTCAGAGAGATAATGTTCATCAGGTACAGAGAAACAGAGCAGGTACATCAGCTTGTTAGTTGTTGGGTATAAATGATTTCCCATGGAAATTAGGGTATTATTGGAAAATGTTGGTAGATGTTTAAAAGTGAAAATTTTAAGTACTGTTAAGCTTGTGTTCATTACAAAATAATGGGGCATATTTGGTTCCGTAAAATGACTTTCCAATGAAATAACCCTTCAAACGATGGGGCAAATTTGGTTCCGTGAAATAACTTTCCAATGAAATAACTCTTCAAACGAAGAATGAAAAAACTCGTCAAATTGGGAAGTTACTCCATTTTCAAATAAATTTCCGAATTCAAAGGTGATATAAATTTCCAAGAACCAATAAAATAGTTCCTTTAAAATCATTGAAATAACCATGCAGTTTTAAGGTGTTTTTTCGTTTTTAAAACCACATTTTCAACATGAATTTATTGGGTTTTATTTAATTTTTCGTTTGGAAAGTTATTGAATATTAGAATAAATCCCCAAATTCAGAGGTGAAATAAGTTTTCAAATACCAATGAAATAGGTCTTTGAAATAACTTCGTAAATTTAGGGAGCAGTTTTGTTTTAAAATATGACATTTTCGGTATAATTTTTTGGGGAGTTATTTTCTTTTCTTCTAGAGATTTTTTGCATTTTGAAATCCCCAACAACCAATGAAATAAATCCCCAAGATTCAATGAAATGCCTATTTCATTATAGTCAGTACGCCGATTTTTCAATATAAAACCTCACATAGTACTTATTCTTCAGATAGCGAACTAATTTTTTCTTCTTGCTATATTATTATAACTAAATCTCAAATGAAGTAACTCCCAAACAACTAGCTCCTAATAAAATTGGGATTTGGTTCATTATGAACTAAGATCCTAAGTGAAGCAACTCCCAAATTTCTAAGCCCCCAAAAAAATTTCGGTTAGAGTAAGTTAATTTATTTTCCGCTAGTTGAAGTTAATTCATTTGGGAGTTAATCGAACAAAGTCATAGTTTGACATTAGAGTACAGTCAAAGTTTCAAAAAAACAAAAATGGAGGCTACTGGGTTGGGTCACTACATCAGTCAATCCATAAATGACCAAAAGTGCAAGAAACAATAAAATAAAAAATCCAGGCCTGTTCGGAACTTTTGATGCTCAAAACCAACCCCAGTCTCCCCTATATTATATTCATTGAAAATAAATAAATATTGGCATGACGCCGAATCGCTAAGTTCTTTGTTTGTTTATGGCATTTTAGGGAAAGGTAGTCAATACTTTGATATAGATTATTGAACCCATATACATATATAAGGCTGTCTGGGTTTGTTATAGACTCAGATGATTTAGGTATATGGGATTAATGTCGATAAAGATTTGTGGGAATCGATTGATTTAGTTTCTGTTTTACCAAAGAAACTCAATACGACACATTAACCAACCTTATAATCTTGGATAACATTGATTGTTCTTCTTTATTTATGAGCTGGAATAAAGGACTTTTACCACAACTTTGGCTCGATGTCTTACATTTTTGATCAATTTTTTTTTATAGACATTTTGCAAACAAAGATAAAACAATTAATGAATATTGATTATGCGTATAATTGCTACATATGTACTGTACATATGTAGGTGCTTAGATCAATGTTTGAGGTGAAACAAATTTAGGTTTATTAATATGAGATAGAAATTGGAATCGCTTCTGCTTACCAGCAAAAGGGTTATGGTAGATTTTATAACACCTTGCAAAAGATACAGATGGATCTCTGCTGGTTTCTGATGAGGAGCAGCTCATAAGGTAGAAAGAACACTTTTCAACAGTTTTAGACCGTGTTGTCACTAGTGAAGTGAGCCCGAAGCCCAATGCCCTGCTCGAAGTAACTATTACCCGAATACGAACTGTACCACCCAGTAGAAATCAACAGCAATCAACTCACTGACGAACAAAAAAGCAGAGCTCTTACGAGCAGTGCCAACAACATTGGGTGAGCTGCTGAATACACTCATTGAGAGAGCTTGGGAAAGAGAGAACTTTCCGGAAAAGTGAAAAAAAGGAATGATTGTCAGGGTCCCTGAGAAAGAAGAGGGCCTTGGGTGCTTCTTGGTGTAACCAAATTAATATCAAGAATATTCTTGAAACGAGTAAAAGAACACCTCAAAGAGACATTCAACGCCAAAAAAGCCACGAACAGTGCGGTGAATACCGATTGCACTTCACCTGTTGTTTATTAACTTCAAAAGGCATTCAATAGTGTCAATAGAGAATTTATCTGGCTTGCTTTGCTTACGAAGGACAACCTAGATAAATTGATGGCTATTATCAAGGCTATACATATGGTGAATCCAAACGTTTTTTTCTGCATAAAGGTAAGTTGTCAGAGGAGTTTGAAATCCAAAGTGGAGTCAATCAGGGCTGTATGCTGTCACCAATATTGTTCCTGTTGGTGATAAACTTATAAGTGATGTTCTCTTCGCAGCTTTGTCGAATGGAAATGTAGGAATTCAATGGATTCTGCAATCATACGTCAAACACCTTGATAACGAGGATGACGTTTGCTTGCATAGGATCATGGATATCCATCAAATGGCGTCAAGGAGGTTGGGGGAGAGAAGCTAAAATCGTTAAGCTGATGCCTATCTAAACCAACTTCGTTATCAAAAGAAAAAAATTAAATTTATACAAATACAAATACAAATTAAATTTCTCTTCTAAAAAATCCGCCGAGGTTGACGGCCATACCACAAAATACTGCCGATCAGGAAGTTTTGACATTGACCAAGAATGTACGACCCAGACTATTATTTAGTTTTTCCTTACCTGAATTATCCTTGCACTAAAAGCAAGAGAAGCAAGAATAAAGTTTGAAAGAATAAAAGTTTTATGACTTTTTGTTCTATTGATTCACATCACCACAGAATAAAACTTTATACATCTGTTTGAGTTGTTAAAACAAGGTAAGAGTTCTTTATTTTGACGCCCTGTAATTATTTTAATGGCACAAAAAAAAAACTTCCTTGAACTTCCTGGAAATAAGAAACTTAGATCATTAAAGAGTTTTTTTTATTTATGTAGGAATGTGTTCAATCAGTATATAACTATTTACTTTTTCCAACTTAAATAATGAATTTTATGACAAAAAAATGGAAGGATGTCTTACATCTCACAGATTTTTTTGGAATCCACAATTTAATATTAGGTATTAAAGTATTTGATACTAGTTTCACGAACATGATTTTCTCAGTTATGCTTTTTTGTTTTTCTTCTTTAGAATTATTATTTTGTCATAATTAACTTTTGTCATATTTATCAGAATTAATTTTTGATATTATATAGCTATTAACATTTATCATGTTGTGATGTCTTTTGTCCATTGACTAGAATACAAAACCAATTGTTTTATTTAAGCCTGAAGCCCACGAATCAATCAAGAAATAATATATCTACACAGCATTAACAATTTGTTTGAAAATTAAAATTCCAAGAACCCTCTCAAGTTTAGTGCTAGATTTAAAATTAATAAAATCATAAAATTATAAGCAATAATTATAAATACTTTGTCTAGCTGTGCCTCTAATAAATAATTTTAAAATGTTCAGAACTCATTAAAAAAATTGAGAACGGGATACAATTTGAAAAAAGTAACAGGCATCATCCCCGAAAAAATATGTGCCCAACATTTAGGTTTTTAGAATGTTTCCATACCATTGATACTTATTGCTGGCTGCAATCCTAAATAAAACAAAAACTTCAGATGCAACGATCTTCAGGTTCATAAAAAAAAATTGGAATATTTTTCCTAAAATTTAATTTTTTACCAACTGATGGCCGTATCTTTTTTTTCGTTTTAAGTTACTTTATGGAGACACTGCTTCGCTCATGGAACTCCTTTTCATCGCCAGATAGGCCCCAATATGATTTTTTTATGAAGAAGGTTTTGGCAGGTTCCAAGAAATTAAAAAAAATGTAACAAAAGTGGTTCAAAACAGCTTTTAACGGCTTTGGTCCACAAAAAATTTTCATTTTGTCCAGCAAACTTCACTTGGAGTCATCAGTTAACAGAAAGGAGATTCTTATTATCGGATTGCTCTTAAGTGCATTTCATTTTCTATCAAAATTGGAATTTTTTTGCCCGTGACCTAGGTCACGTGGGTGAGAGCTTTTATCGATGTGCTACGGTGCTTAAAAATATTTATTATTTCAATATGCTTTTGAATACAAAAAAAGTAAACCTTTTTTGAGAAGGTGGGAGATGGTTATGGGGAAAGTCATGGTACCTCCTATTTTTGGAAAAACAGTCTTTATTTCAAATCGTAGTATTTATTAAATATAGATTACTGAGTTTTTTTTTAGAAAAATCTGTCCGTTTTTGAGAAAATTTAGATTTTTGAAAAAGTTTTAACACATTGAGTGGGGAAGCGCCTAAAACTGATATGTATCAACTGAAAAGAAAATATATCTCCCGTTTAGGCTGTAGCCGAAACAGAAACACATCAGACAGACAGACTGAAAGACAGAGTTGAAAGACACATTTTTTTCGTCTTCCCCACAGTAGTACCTATAACGTCATGTTTAATCAAAATTTCGAATGTAAGACTCGACCTGTAGTACTTATAGCATTCAAGCATCAGCTATATTGAAGTACCTATAACATACCTACATATGTATGTCTATTGGCCTTGAGACCTGACCTTACCACATTACTAAAAACTCTTTGAGCTAAATTATTACATATTACGTTGAAATTCTGATTTCATATCATTTCAAATCAAAGTTCAAGATCTCAATTCGCCCTAATGACCTAACCAGAGTACTAGGTACACACAAAACAAAAGACAGAATCAAATAACCTGATTAGATTGCCTGTAGAAGAGTGCATCATTCCAATATACGGATTCATTGAATGATCTACTTTCCATTTTTACAACTGCATTAATTAAAACTTGATTTCTTTTAGATGGACTACCGCAAATGATGTAGCCTTAAGAATAATGATTTCACAAAATATAGATTCTAATATCCAATTTCAAAAATTTAAGGATTGCATCTTTGTTTTGAATACCTCACGAGTATTTTGTTTCTGCCCCTTCAACATTATTTTATAGTAACTAATAAGGACCAAGCAAAGGTCTTTCAGAACTTCAGATTCTGACGTCATCCACTCGGATGAATAAGCTTTCATGCTAAAGTCATTACTTTGATTATAAGCAGTTTAACATACAGAAATAGGTAAAGATAGACATCGCATGCATCAATATTATGGAAACGGTAAAGTAACGTTTGGAAGTACATATCCTGTCAGAAGGATGTATATTATCTCTCTGCCGAAACGAATCAAATCTATACATATGTATGTCTGTTACCATGTCCAAGTCCATGCGTGCGGAAGAAGGATCTCTCCTTTTTGACAGAACACAGACAGGTACAGTTATGTTGGATGTCTGTTGCTTGTCTTTGTAAGCAAGCATGAATGTGTGAATGTAATGTGTCATTTCAATGATAGATGGATATTTTTCTCTCCGATTACATCGCATAGTCATCATATTGGAATTATTATGATTACCTGAGATGTTCACAATGCTCAACAGTATGTGCTTTAGTTTACACGAGTCTAGATATAGAGATATTGAGTTTCAATGATTGATTTTTCAACAAAAAAAAAATAAGTTCTTTTCAATCAAATGGATTTGAATTCAAAAACACCAAAAGGAGAGATGACAGACGGAATTCAAGGGAACTAATTTAATTGGATTTTGATGAAAAAATTAATAAATGAAACAAAAAAAAACTTTTCAACTGGTATACTCTACGAAATACGTAGGAAAGGTAGCATAGCAGACTGATATTTGCACATCATTGCACTCATAGACTTCAAAGAGAATTTCAAACGAAACCGAGTCGTGCATTTGATTAAATTCACGACTCGGTTGCACGAACTTGCTTTTACGTTGTCTGAATAAAGAACAATTACAAAATTTGATTTTAAATGTAAATAATAACTACAGTATTAGTTTTTCGAGCCTGTGAATTTCATATTCTTCTTCTGGACTAGGACTGCAACCACAGCTCCCAAACTCCACTGCTTCACCCTGTAGCGTACCACTCGTGGGATTCACCGGGCTGACCTCAGGGAACGTCAACAGATTTTAGATTGTTCTGAGACCTAAAAAATAGAGGTGTTGTTGCATTTGTTTGATCCAGGAGTTTTTGCGCCTGCCTTTCTTCCACTGGGTTCTAGGACATCTTCTTTTTACATGAAAGTATTTTGACGTGGAGACTCCCTCGGAATTTCTTGCTTATTTTTCGATCAAACTTCATCACTCCTACTGTCATGCGAAACATATTTATTTCAGCTACCGTCATGTAATGTAAGCCCTCCACTAACAATTGCTCTGTAGTTTTCATTTATGCCAAGTGCACATTTTTCGATTGCAAAAAATGCGGAGTCCACCCTACGCTTACGCTATGTTTAAAGTTGTCATCACAAGATCCTTCGCTATTGACAATATATCCAAGATATTCCGACGTACCGCACTTGGGAAGAAAAGATCCGTTCAAATATATCATGTCCGGAATAGGCCTGTGTTTATCAAAAAATGCGCAGCATATGTTTTCACGCTAATTCGGTGTCTATTTCCCTCCAGAACATTCACCCATACATCAAGTGCTTGTTGTTGCAAGGATGTAGGTATGGTAGATCTTTACTTGGCTCCATCCTCAAAAAAGAATAACTGATTCACTTTGACCCCAAACACCTTATCCTCAAGCAAAAAGTGAAAAACTTTAAGAAAGAGAAAAGGACTCATGACACTTCCCTGAGGCACACCTGCTCCGGTTAATCTTTGATGATTCCAGCGGTGTATCTTAACTTTATTTTAACTTGCTGGTACATATCCATGATCATCTGTACAAAGAGTTCCGGAGCTTCTCGCTGCCGAAGTGCAAACTATGTCAGATAGCGTTGTTGTCTGTCGAACAAACACAAAATGCGAGTATATCCGTAGTTGATTTGCCCAAAACAAAGAGAGCTTGTCGTCAGTAAGCCTTATCATTTTTCATAGACGACCAACCAATAGTTTTTGAAAAAATAATTTTGAAACCCATTTAAAAAAAACCTAAAAAACGAAAAACGTTTTTTTTTAGAAATTTAACGTTATTAAGTTCAATTTTTATTCAAGTCATTATTTTATTTTATTCACGCTTTGTATTAAATTGTTTAATTTGTTTGTAACGCACACATCGTACAAAAAATTTGTCTTTCTATTGGTTTATTCATGGTGGTCGTTTGGACGAAATTTGTTTCGAAAATGTTATTCCCAAATTACCAAAATACAATATTATAATCATTTTTTTGTGTTGCAAATTTTCTTTCGGCTTTTGGAATGAAATATTTCAGGCAAAGTTGACCGAATCATTCTTTTTCTAAATTTTTTGATATCCTTTTTGAGCCTTAAGCCTAAATGAAACAAAAGTAATTTTATATTCACTTTGGATTTTATTTAATTTAAAGCTCAACGAGGAAACCCAATTTTGAATTAAAAAAGTTCTCTTCTCACATAATATTAGCACAGTACATAAGTGGTTCTAATTTTATGAACAAATGAACACTTAATATATATTTTTATACCGGATAAAGCGGTGCGATCCAGTCGTGCATTTATTTTATTAAAAAAAAATAAGAGTGTCCTTGATAAAGTCTTTGAACTTCAAGAACACAATTGTTAATCTATTTATTATTGATTTTTTTTTCTACAAATATTCACTCTCTTAGGTAGCTCTTAGTTAAATGAGATGAAAACTTGAAGTTGTTTATATTGTACATGTGTGTTATGTACTTTGTTTGTATACTCTCTTATGGTGCACATACACAATGTGGTTTTGACTTTCGTTGGATATTTTTAAAAGGACACGTTAGTCCACGTGAGAAAAGGAAACACATGGTGAATGAACACATTAAATTATACACTCCGCTTCAATTGATTGAGTTCGTATAGTACCTTATGTGTGTAGTTAATTTAACTTCAATTATAATTTATTTTAAACTTACAACTTTTTGTAGATTTAGTACGATGCTAAATATTTAGCTATTTTTAAATGAATTAAGTTTTGTACATTCTCAATTTTAACATTTTAGTTTACTTAAAATCGTCAAAGACGATATTGGTGGAATTTTGGTTTCGCTACTGTTAGTTAACCTATTTAACAGTACCTGCCAGATAACAGTAAATATTCTTAATTTTCTTATAAACGGTTTCACAGATATTGATGAAAACTTTTAAATTAAATGTCATTTACTATAAAAATTATATTTTTTAATGCTTACACCGTTTTTATCACACGAAGCAGTTCAACTGTAGGGTAATTCATACAAAAGTAGACAAAATGTAACTTGTGTTAGCAAATGATTTCTCCCAATATTGTTTTTCTTAGTTTTAAAATTAAAAATGCGAAATACTGTTATAACTTGTACAAATGGCGGTGTACGGAAATCATTTTTACAAATGGCACTACTTCACGGATATCATCTCTTTCACTGAATATTAACATAGTTATTTTTACTGCTTAAATAGAAAGTGCTTTATCAATATTAGCAGGCTAGTATCTGCTTGCATTGGATATGAATAAATAAATGAAGACAGGATCCACTGCCACAGGCTGTGATAATGCCAAAGCTTCCAGAAATCGTGTTTTTCATAGACAAACATAAACATTTTAGGGTCCCCTAATAAATCCTTGGGGAAAAATCAAATTCACTCATGCTACATTATGTCTACAGATAAAGTATACTATATACCCACAAGGTTTTAATTTTTTTTTTGTTATTGTTTCGTGTTTACTTTTTTTTTCATTTTTCCCTTCAAATAGCTTCCCTTGAATTCTGTTTTTGATCCGATGGAGATGGGAGAGGTAAATACCAATATTCAATTATTGATTTTATTGAAAACGAAACTTTTTATTAAGAGAAAGCGTGATTTTGAGAAATTCATTCGCATCGAAAGGCAGACAACAAAGCAGATAAAATTTAATAAGGTCAAGTATTTTTATTAATTTTTTTTTTTTGTTGCAAAAAATTAAACGGCGAAAGAACCTTTATGAGAGTTGTTATTATCTCAAGGCTATTAAAAAAAATGAACAATTTATTTTACTTTTTTTTACCTATACGGTATAGAAATAATTATAGTATTCTTTTGATATTCAATGGCAGTTAAAATTTTAATTAAATAAATAATGGGTATAAATGTTTTACGTATGTGCTACTTAATACGCCATACTTATACGTTTTTCCTGCTAAGAACATGATAGCAATAAAAAAACGGGTTGTTATTAAATACTATCAATTAATATTTATTCTTATGAATCAAATCATTGCCATGGTAAAATTCTGAAAAAAAATAAATTTAAAAGCAAATAATAAAAAAATAACGTATCATCCGTATTTTTAAATATGAAAGTCTTCAAAATAATTTTAAAAATTGCAAAGTAATTACTTATTTTAAATACTTATTTTTTATTGAGAAACCTTCGACTTTTTCTTAAATATGAAAATGGCGAAAACATTTTTTTTATTCAGCTACAAGTCCTTGTATCTAGTAGTTTTAAGTATTTATTATACTTTACATTTATGTATAGCTTTACACATTGAAATTTTCAACCATCGCTATTATGAACAACCTTAGTTTTATTTTTATTAAACATATAAATGAACTTAATGATTTTTGTTGAGTTCATTTTACTCATCAAAGCTCAAAAAAAATATTAATCTAATATCTTGTTCATGCAACAAAAATGTAACAAAATTTATGATAAGTTGCTTTGTTGTTGGTGCAACAGGGCCCTGGTCTAGTCTTAAATATGGAAAATTACAACTTTTTTTGCATAAGCCTACCGAACAACACATCGAATTATCTCATTAACATTGAAACAAGTTTTTCTAAGAAGCTTCTCTCATAACACTGGAACTTGATCAATGATCTAGCGTCCTTCCCGAAAATAGATTACCTACCAAGAAAATTATCCGATTGCATAAAGAAGCTTGCAACAAACTTGCCGAAAAACATTGAACGAAACACACCAAGGCAAATTCAAATTTTGCGGTTGTTCATTTCGTTGTTTTTCGTTTCACAATTTTTGTATTTTCGATTTTGTAACTTTGCATTTCACTTTTTGTTTTTAAATCATCAACTGTTGATCATGGTAAATGATCATTTCGCATTTTTGGTTTTGAATTTGGCATTATTTATTTTGTTAAAATTTTGCCCGAAGTAAAAAAGTTAAAAAACAACAAAAGTTAACTAAGTGAATATCCATCAAGTTTATCTTTACCTTTAACAAATGGGCTTAAAAGTCTCATAGGTTTTGCAAAAACGATTTCACCAAAACTTTCATAATACGTATTATACTTTAAAAAAAAAAAACTAAACAACAAATTGTCAAATGAATTTTGGGAAATGATTAAACAAATTATATAAATACATAAATAAACATTTCTTGAAAAGTAAAAAATTTATCAAAAAGATTTAAACTAAACATAAACAACCAGATCAAGAATGTTCCGCAGTGAAATGGCAATTTTATAAATAAGATTTTCAGGCGTGTTGTAGTTGTCCGATAAGAACGATTAAGGTATCTATGAATAGAAAAATTCATTGAAACAAAAATTTAATTTCTTGCACTTTTATTTGGTAAAATTCTTTTAAAGCAACAAGAAAATGGTGATTTTCAATTTTTAACAAAAATCAAATGCCGAATTCAAAATAAGTATAATCGACACCTTATAGAAGTTACTGAAATCTAAATTCACTATCTAAATCAAGAAAGAGGATAATAGAAACTTCCTATATAAAGAAAAAAAATAAAAGCAAAAACTAAAATGTAAATTTTTACGTTTGAATAAAGATTTTTTTTTTTTAGTTGAAGATAAGAAGTAAGGTTTTGTTCTTGACTGGTTAACTAGTTAACTTTTTTTCAAAATTATCTGATGTCACCTCTTCCGGTTTGTTTTTAAAATCTAAACAAAAAAAAAAGGTTTCTACAAATTACCATTTACTGTAAAATGAAAAAACAGCGATGTTCCGTAATTGCACACCCACACCGCCTGAACGTGACGCTTTAATGGGCTGATCCCGTAGGCAAATTTGCACTATCTTTATCTCTTCTCATGCTGTGTTTAATTTAATCACAGATTTCTTCAAACTTTGTTTATGCAAATAAGCTTTTTAATTTATGTAAAGATTTTCCAATGGGGGCTTTATAGTATATATGTACTCGTGTATACAAGAAAAAAAATGAAGGTCCTTGTTTACGTAATAGAATGCGAGTGTCCCATTCTACATCGCCTGGAAGTATGGCAATTTATGATAGAATTGCATGCAACCATGAAGAAAACAACTGTACAGCTCTTGTCATTATCCTTTCTATATTTTTTTGTTACGCAATCTGTGAAGAATCTTTCCAATGAAAGTCATTATCCTTATACTCTGTAGTTATGTTCAATATGTTACAAGCTATGCAAAAGATTCAAACATTTTAAACTTAAAAATGGAATTTTCGTAAATTTTTTTTTAAATCATATTTTTAAAAATTATAAACTATTAAAGTTACTCAAAAAAGTGTCCTGATTCTTTGTTCTTTATAAAGAATAAGAATGCCTATTTATTCTTCCCAATGGTGTTTAATTAGGCCCACAAACAGTTGGAAGAAACCCATTGTTTATCGTAGCATTTTCTAGAACGGGCTTAACTCAATATCATGAATTTCAATGCAGATATTTTCCTTCGGTCTTCGGATATATCATAGACCGCGGATTATAGCCGATGGCTAGTTCACTTTCTTCGGGAGTATTCACGTAAAAGGTTCCATTGGTATAGCGATTCAATCAATTTTGTTGAAACCATGTGTGCCGACTGCCAAGCAATATTAACGTTCAAAAACATAAGGCATGAACTGTGGTTTTATTCTCATAATTTTTTTCTTCTCACATTTTTTAATTTTTCTTTAAAGATTCAGCTCTTTTCAAACTTCCTTATGATTTTGGGGGCCTTTGATTATTTGGAGAACGCTGATAATTTCCCATTTTGAATGCCGCCTAATTTGTTTGGACTTCTGCATTTTGTTTGTAAAGGT
The DNA here is from genome assembly GCA_958431115.1 of Syrphus vitripennis. Classification (NCBI taxonomy): domain Eukaryota; kingdom Metazoa; phylum Arthropoda; class Insecta; order Diptera; family Syrphidae; genus Syrphus; species Syrphus vitripennis. The sequence continues at coordinate 28,839,182 of OY288110.1, forward strand.
AATCATAAGAAATTCCCTCAAATTATTCTAATTTTCTCCGATTTAACCAACAAATATTTTTGAATTCGTAAAAGAATTTAACTCGAGGTGTTAAGAAGAAAAAAGTAGGTTTCGCAATTCTATTTGCGCGTCTGTCGATTCTCTCTGTTTGTACCTCGACCCACAACCCAAACTACCGTTATTAACGGTACCTGCCATAGAACCGAATTTTTGGTTTTCGATTTTCTTATAAATGGTTTGACGAATTGTGATAAGGTATAATTTTTTTTGTGGATTTTTGGAAAAAAAATATATATTGGATATTTTTTTATATTTTGTTTTTGAGTGTTTTTGATATATACTAAATACTTTTTTATGTTTTTTTATTATTTTATATTTTAAGAAAAAGTATACATAAATTTTTTTTTTGAAAAAGTAACTACCTAACGATTTTTGTATTTTTTTAAGTTTAAGTTTGTTTTTGGATTATTTCAGAAATTCAAATAAAAAATTGAATACTTTTTAATATTTTTCTCTAGTGACATTCTTGTTTTTGTATCTTTTTTTCTCAGATTGATTCGACTATACATTGTTACGGTTAATAAAATAAATACCACCATTTCAGTTGCAATATTGGAATTCAGATTGTCAAACCTTAAGGGCTTCTAAAAAATTTTCAGAAGCAACATGTTTTGACAACCCACATACTCGTATGCTTTCAGGAAGTCGTAGTACACGTTTCGCGTTTCTTTTCAAATTCTTAATTTCTATTTCAGCACATTAGCAATACAAAACTAATTGCTTCTAATAAATTAACTAAACTAAAATAATTTGTTAAGTTGCAAAAAAAAACTAATAAAATAAATCAGAACAAACGTCTTCAAGTATATAAAACCACATTCGAAGCATTCCTCAGCAAACAACCAACCACTTAACTACATAATAGAAACTCTGTTTTTGACATATTAAATCTTATTAACTTTTGAAAGGCAAATTCCTTACAGAACAAAATCCCTCAAAGTTTCTACCGTCAAATAAACAAAAGCCCAAAAGATTAAATTCTTTGAAAGGGGCTTTAAGAATATCTACTCCTAAAAGAAAATTCATATACAAAATAGCTTTAAATAACAAAAGACGAATGAATCACTAACTCAAAAATACAACCAACAACCTAATTTTCTATCTATACGTAGGAGAGTGCGTCTTTAAGTTCAATAAAATTTCATCAACGACTAAGTAAATATTTGGCTTACCACAGAATCAGGAAGAAGAAAAACGAAAACACTTAAGCAAATCCCTTTTTTTCGTCTTCTTCTTCTTTTTCTTTGTAGAAAGAACAAAGAAATGCTCTTGCTAATAAAATGGAAGCAGGAGTTAAAGGCGAATTCTTGAGGCAGTTCTTTCGAAAGCATCTTTCGATTTTGTTGTTACTTGTTTTTATGTTTGCGCGTTCAACAAGGTGCTTTTACAGCAACAAATTCAATGTCCTTATAATAATTTCTTTTCTGTATTATTGTACTTCTAGGTCCTTTGCTATTGTCTACGGCATCGGCAGAAGAAATTCATTTGTTGATACACTCGATGAAACGTGAAAATGAAGTGAATTATTATTTTTTTTTTAATCTCACAACCAACAGGCTTTTCTGTTGTTAAAAGGTATTCAAAGGAATTGCTTAAAGCTTAGATATTTAGAAATTAATGGAAAAGTTTTTAAACATTGCAAGGATTTTCCACATAGCAACTTTGGGAATTTCGCTATAATGCAATAAGAGGTATTTTGTAAACGAACATAAACAAAGAATGAGAATGTTAATTAAGTTATTCTATTGAAAGCTGGATTATTCAGTCCGTCAACAACAGTGAGTGTACGGTATACACACTCAGATAATTCAAAAAGTTTTTGCTTTCATTTCTGAGAAACATACCCAATCAGTTATGCATACAAATTAATGGAGATATTTGGTGTGTTTCGGATTCGAAAAAAGTTGACGTCGAGCAAGAAAAACTTTCTTTTTCAAAATCTAACAGAGACTAATTAGTGATCATTTAGCAACTTCTCATTATAGGGTGTTCAACAATCAACAGGAATTCTCGAAAGTGCAAGTTTACTGTTATGTGTTTGTAAGTTTTTACCATGTATAAGGGTCATTTGTAAGATTGTGAAGAAATTTGAAGTTACTGATACCAATGTATCAGACGAGGCAACAAACGATAAAACAGGACCCATTATGGCTTTATTATTTGAGAAGTTTCCTGGTAGCGTAATTTCACCACGACTTCAATTGGCCACCGAGGCAATGTGAATTGTCACCGTTAGATCTTTGTTCTGTGAGGCAACTCAAAAGACCGTGCTTACACAGATAATACCCGAACTGTAGACGTATAAAGAACCAGCGTTATTCAATTTATGGCCAATATACCGCCCAAAATTTGGGAAAATTATTGCAAATAACCTCAAAAGCCATTTGAATGATATTGTTCTTCACACTTAATGGCAACATACAAGCTTTAATGTGAAATAATATTTTCATCCAAAATGTATCGCTGTGTGTGCATTTGATTTAGCTTTACTTTCGAAACCGAAAAATAGATGACCAAGATGAAACAAGGGTGAGATGCCCGCTATTAGTCATAAAGTAATATCCAAATATAGTAGGTGTGCACAAGGGAAGCGTCTTGAGTCCTGTGCTTTTTATTACATTCTTTGACTTTCTGCATAAAGATAAAGTGACGGACTCCAAAGTCAATCAGTTATTCCCTGTTGACATTGTTGTTAAGTGAAGATTCTACATCCTTGGGACGAGCACTTGAATAAATCACAGCACACAATATATATTAAATCTCATAAGTTTTTATAAAAATAAGAATAAGACGATTTGTTTCATTTTTCTCTAATGATATCCTTGTTTTTTTTTTTATAAATTTGTTGTTTTTTTATTCTTTGATTTCAAATATGATTTTTCCACTTTAACTATCTTCTTTTGATAATTTCCCCTCCTGCTTAACAAAATTTTTCCTGTTTTGTTTCAATTTAAATTTAAAATATTTTTAAAAATTCATATGATATATGTTTCGAAAACATGCATATGGGTGTGTATTTATTTAGAATTCATCAATTGGAAAATCAAATCAAAAATATTTCAAAGATTCATTCGTTGTTCGATTCCAATATTGTTCTCTGAATTGAATTTCATATCTCCATATACTCGTACTTACTTATAATAAAAACACTTTACTTAAATCCTTCCAAATGGCATGAATTGAATACATTCTTCTTCAACACGTAGGTAAGCAAAGAATAAAACAGATTGGATGTGCAATAAAGTAGTATTCTTCTTGAAATTTCGCAATTTCAATAGAATCAATACCTGCTGGAAGCAAATGATAGAAAATCGTAGACACACAGACTTGCAGTTGAAAAATCTTTGCTTTCTTCCCATTTATAAATTTATGTTATTTAAAAACCACAAATTATAAGATAATTTTTCAGAAACACTAGTAAACGCAGGTAGTTAAACGTTGAACCATTTGTAGCTCCTTAAGAAGCGTTAGAAATTACTGACGTCTATATCTTAACAAGATCTCTACGATCATTAAAGTAGTGGTTTCCCAAGCGGAGTCTACTTCTTGGAGATCTAGAAACGCGTGTACAGTGAAGCTGAAAAATTTCACCCTCTTCTTGCTCGTTCATACAGATTCTGCGGAACTGATTATTGTCATGATCCAGACTCTCTTGGACAACAACTCTTCCACTCCATTGCTTAACCCTAGGGATCCATTTGTGTCGTTTGAATTGGGTTCTCAGGGCATCTTCTTTGTACATGATAGTAGATGGTAATTTTGACTAGGAGGCTTCCCCTGATGTTCTTGCAGAGGAAGAGGACTCTATCATGTAACAATAGAAAATTTCGTCGAAGAACGGTCAAAGAGAAAGCACAACTCGGGAAGAATTGAAGAGAGCTGGAGAAACCGTACACGATGCGGCGCCGAACTAGTGAAGGCTCTTTTTTATTGTATTTTTCATTATACCACGATATCTAGAAATCAATTATCTAGAAAGTAAAAATCTCGAATATGAAAATCTCGAAAACAAAAATCTAGAATGGAAAAAATCTCGAAAACAAAAATATAGAAAATAAAATCTCGAAATGCCAAAATCTAGAAAAAAAAATCTCGAATGCAAAAATCTAGAATTTTAAACATTGTCTCAAAAATAAATGGGAGGTCTTCGGTTGGATATTTTTGTTGATGGTCTGGCTGGTTGTTGGTAGATGGTTTCGTTGATTTCGAAATAATGTCAGTTCTTATTAGAACTGAAAGCAAGAAGATAGTTAAAGGGATATGACTTGATTTTCAATGGGAGGCTGTTGGTGGGTTTAGTTTTTTGGTTGGTCTGGCTAGTGGTTGCCGATAAAGGGATTCTAGGACGCTTTTTTTTACGCGATACATCGATTGAAAGGTTTTACTCTCTAGATCACGAAAATCCAATTTTTATTTCTGTCGGATGCCTACTTTAGCCAAAAATCACTTTTGAAGATGGCAAGTTTACGGGGTCTACGACGCTTAGTTTAGCCACAAATCGCATTCAAAGATAAATGTTGGTTTTCGCTGAAAAGTTGTCTAAAAAAGATGTAAAAAAATAAGATTTTTTTGTTTAAAAGCACCTTGGGTGGCCCGCTTCGCGAGAACTCAGGATTTTAACTCCTTCTTTCGGGGACAAACCCGCTCACGCGACTTCGTCGCTCCACTTAGGGTATGTAAAAATCTCGAATTTTTATTTTTTTTTCGAGATTTTTTTCTAGATAGAATCTTTCGAGATTTTTGTTAATTCTGGATTTTTGTGGATTCGAGATTTTTGCGTTCTAGATATTTTTTTTTATTTTCGAGATTTTCGGCATTCGAGATTTTTGGCATTCTAGATTTCGTCATGATCCCTATACAATGTACAATCCACAAAATTAACCACTGAAGATACACTATAAATTTTGTATCTAAAAAAAATTGATTCCCATTTATACACACAGTTTTATTTTATGTTAGAAGTTAACACATTATACTGTGCGTCATCTGAGGTCAATTCCAAAAACATAAATTTCTCACTAAGTATGTACAGCCTGTTCTATAAAATTGTCCCCTGGTAAAAATGAGAAGATAGATAAATTAAAAACAGGTGTGTCCCCAAAACCAGGGATTGACCCCAGTGTAAGATATAGAAACATCTGTATTTTAACTTAAAACTACTTTGAGGAAACATTATTAAAATTTCTTGGAAACATCGTGTCACATTTATTTTGAAAAAACTCTGCGCACAGTTAAATTTCCTTTTTTTTAAATTGGTTCGAGTTTACCCCTTTTTTAATAAATCAACCTGACAACATTAAAAAATATAATTATTGTTCCTACCTTAATTTAGGTAGATAGATACAGATACAGATACATATACTTATAAATTTCTCAAGATGTTGTCAACGAATCCCCATGTGTTGCCATCATCCTTGGCTGCATGATAAAACTTTATGAATCAAAACAATAAAACAAAAATTAACAAAATAAATTTTACTTTTAGCTTTAAATTGCCCAAATTGAGAAAGAAAACACGAAAAACAAAAAGCCAAGGTAAAATATACAAATAAAATTTACCTAACAACGACTGGAGAACTGGAGAAAAAACTTTTTTCCTCATCATCTACTTAAAAAAAAAATATCTAAAAGACGAAAAACTTTGTCCTTACTCGAAATATACTTTTACACATAAATTCAAGAATTTGTTCTTCACTTCGGTCGTATTAGAATCAGAGCATCATTTATCAAAAAAACACCTTGCATACTTATGCAAAACAGATTGAATTTAAATCGAGAGAAACACATGCTGCCATCTGTGGACGAGAAGCAGAAGCATGCGACGTCAATCAATTCACAGTTTTTCAATAAATCAAGGTTCACCGAACTTGAACAATTTCAGCAATCCTATGCCCGGTTCAACTGGGGTCGGTACGAGTAATCCATCATCATCATCATCGCCTGGACCATGCTCATCATCACCCGTCAACAAGGAACTACACCGCCGGGAGTCATTGGTGAAACCCACATGGCAGAATGTCTGTCCCGGTCAAGTGTCACCAAAGACACTTGAACGGGTCAATGGCATCGACAATGGACTAGAAGACCCGCCCAATGGTTCCAGTGCGGTTATGGGAACAACTACCAGTGGTGAATCCTCAACACGCCAGCTATCCAGAAAACCCAGTCGGAGTAGTAGTACTGAGATTTATGATATCTTTGGCAAGGTGATTATGAGACTTTGTATTGTTTTGTTTGTTTTGTGATGCGGTTTTGTGTGGATGATGATGTGATGGTTGAGATGTGGGGTATGAGAGTATGACGTGATGGTTGAGGTGGGGTATGAGTATGAGTCTGAATGAAATGCTCATTTGTTCAGTTTGGTATTGTGTGTTGACAAGGGTGTGATGATCCTTTTACGTTGTTTCCTCGAATTGGATAAAAGTCACGTATGTGCTTTTGTATCCTTTAAACAGGTTAACTTGATTTGCGAAAAGGGTTTTTAATAAAATATTATAGGTTTCATTCTGGATCTGAATGTGGATGGAAATGGAAATGGAAATTGACTGACAGAAAACAACTGAGAGAAAGGAAATGTCATTTTTAGTTTAAGGTATACCTCAAGGAACGAGTATGCGGCTGATTTTATTTTATAACATAAGACATTACATCAACTTTGATTTGATTTGATAAGGATATGGCATATGAAGTTAAGCATTTTTGATTTGAAGTAATATGGTTATTATGATTTAAAGATTACGAATGAAAAAGCGAAAGGATGTTGTATGAACAAAAAAAAAATTAAAAGAATCTTATTGGCATAGATGATTTTAAATATATCAATATTGGATATTCAGGGTAAGATTTTCTTAATATAAGATTTTTGTATTATTTTAAGAAAAATACAACTTAAAATAAAGAAGCACAGATTCAACATTGGAGTCGTAGCTTTGAACAAAACCTTTGCTTCACCAATCAACAATACTTCCAAGATATTGAACATTTTCTAACACCTCTACTGGTTGTCCAGAAATATCTTCTACTTGAACACATGAGGAAGTTCCCGAGACTGATTCCTTTTTGTTTTTGACGTATTGATCTTTAGGCCAACGATTTCAGCTTTTCCCTCCTCCCTTGTTGTCATTTGATGGTGTCCACTGTACGATTATAGTCAGAGTCCACTGAATTTTTCTATTTCCAGTGCGTGCAGTACATCACAAATCATCAACTGGTAGCACTGCCTAACCCCACTTTGAACTTCAAACTCCTATGACCTTCTTGCAGAATTTTACAGAACAATCAATTTATCTGGGATACCCCTCCAGACCAAAGTAAGCCATAAACATTCTCTGTTTTAAATGTCAAACGCCTTTTCGAAGTCGATGAACAGCACCAATGTTTTGATGTAGCTACGCTTATCACGCCGCACGCTACTGTGAATTTTTCTTATCTTTAGCGATATGTATACTCTAGGTGGTTTCTCCTTGCAGCTGGAGTAGCTGTGATGCTAGTTTTAAAGAGTTTCCTTTCTTCGATTATTGCCCAAGTCTTTTCAGCGAGATAATAGATTTCATATATAAAACTTGTTAAGTTCAAGTTCACTATATTTTATAGTGCAAACTTGACCCATTATTTTTCCTGTCTCTCTCCTGATTGCCTTAAGCATTTAAATGGCATCAAATAATATTTTTTTAAACAGGATTCTTACAAAACATCCCTATAATGAACTCAATTTTACGCCAGAGTATACTTTACTATTTATAATGAATTTTTAATAAACCCATCAACACGGTCGGTGCAAACTTAAATCCCTAAATAAACAAAAACCAAAAGCACACTCGAGAATCCAACTTTCCATCCTCGCACAGTGTAACTCAATTGCGAAAATGTTTTCCTCTATTTGCATCGAATTTAGTAGAAACATTTAAAAGACACAGAAACAAAGGGAGGTTTCTAAATCTTTGCACGTTCCGAGGTTAAAAAACTAATTCAATTCACCCTCAAGTTATAAAAGATAGGTAGCTTATACCAATCTACCTTTTGAATAAAAGTTAGGAAGGCAGACAGACAACGGTATAAGCCGCAAAAAAAAAATATACCATGATGAGTCTTGGATCATTTTCATTTTAACTTTAAAGCTCTTAATAGTACTTTATGTACATATTTATCTTTTGTTGCAATTAAGTGTTAAAAAAAAAATTCTGCGGCGAAAATTTAAAGAAAGAATTTTCCAGAGTTGGTTTATAAAATATTCTATGATGTATTTTGGTGTAGATATATAGAATGGAAGCCATTTTAAGTATTCAACCGTATTTTTTGTGGGTTGTTGGCTTTAGGCTTTATAATTCTTCAAATTAGCATTTTAATTAGCTGCGTTCTAGTTAACATAAAGTAATTTATGTACAAATTAAAATACAATTTAGGAATCCCAAGAAGTGTACGAAACATTTGTACGTATGAATTTGGCTTTAAGGCAGTTCCTGACAATGAAACTCAAGGCTTTAACAAATGATTACTCAGAAATTTCGTTCCGACCTTGGCCTTGCTTCGAATGTAATAATAACACTGTTCAACAAAATTAAACTTTTTTTGTTACAAAAACCAAAACATATTTTTCTGAGAGTTTTTGGTGTATTGAATTCGAATATGAAAATAGAAAAAAATCTGTTTTAGAGATAATTTCGTTTTAAAATTGAAAACCCTCAAAGAAAAACCATGTAGCATTTTTTCAACATCATTTTTAAAGTTCTCTGTATATATCAAACTCGAATGCAAGCTCAAAACTTCTCTTTCAGGTCAGTTTTTGAGATATAACCATTTGAAAATTAAAAAAAAAGTTTGTCTTGCTATTTTTGAAGCTAATTATGTATTGCATATATGGCGTTTTGGTTTTTTACATTGAATCAACTTTTCATCAATAATTTAAGCTCTTTCAAATAATCTCCCTCCTCGTCCTCATACCTTCAATAATTAGTACGGAAGATAAGAAAGAAACTGAATTGGCATATTGATAAACAAACAAACTGGAATTGCAATAGCTAGATGACATGTGCTAGCGTAGCGTATTGAGTAGTTCACTGGTTGCGAATGTCGCTTAGCCTAGGTTCGAATCCTGTCGACGGCAAAAAGTTTTTCAATTAATATGAATATGAAAAAGGAATAGAAATTTTTACAAGGCTGAGTAAAAACTGATTTAAGTAGATAAAAATCCGAGAATTTTACCAGTTGAAAGTTTTACATTTGAAAGATATAAAACAACTTTAAGGCCTACAATGCGTCAACAATTTATCCTATACAGAAATTTGTTTGTGATTTTATCTACGCGCATTTCCATTGGACTCATAAGCCGGATTAATCTCAAGGAGTAGGGGTCAAGTCTTATAGAAAACAACATTGAATTAAAGCCTTTTGAATTCGTCTAGACCAAATACATTTAAATATCGCCAGTATTAATTCTTAATCCATTTCCGAAACAAACTACTTAAATATACAAACCCTACAATCACCATCCCACAATTTATTATTATGATGTACCTATTGTTATGCAAATTTGTGCGAAAATTCGTCAAATTCAATTTTCGATCCTTATTATCTAACCTCAAACCAAGACAGAACAACTTCAAATACTGAAAGATGAATGTGTACGATTTACAAAAGTTATGAAATTAAATGGGTTTGTTTTTTTTTTTGTGTGTGAACGATGGTTGTAAAATGTGAATTAACGACAAAAAAAATGTGTATCATAAAAAAATAAAATGTCTTCCCTTCAAGGAAAGAATGAAAGAAAAAAAAAACTCGAAGAAAACACTCAAAACAAAAATCAATTTTATTATAATAAATATCAAAAATCAACAGGTGATGCTCCTTGGCGATTCAGGTGTCGGGAAGACATGCCTTTTGGTGAGATTCCGGGATGGGACATTTCTTTCAGGCAATTTTATTTCAACCGTTGGAATTGATTTTAGGGTGAGCGAGATTTCAACGAAAAATGCCAGATTTAAAGATTTCAAATCAATTTTCTCAATTCTCTGGATTTATTTGTATCTATATCTATTGTCACGGATGTGGAATGTTTTATTTTTTTTTTCTTTTATTTCCTTTTGAATTCTTTTGTGGGTCTGTTTTTTGTGTATGCTATGTCAAAAAATGTGTTGTTTGTGATAAATATTTATTTGCTTTTAATGTTTTCTAAAATTCAGTGTTTTTGTGTCCTTATACCTACTCTAACTTTTATCAAACTTGTTGGGTGTTGTAACAATGTGTTGTTAATGTACATTAGGGTGATTCTTATTTTGAACAAATTTGAACTTTGATTAGAAATAATTGACACATACAATCGAGAAAACTTTAGACATGTTGGATCAAAAATTGCGTAAGCTTAGGATGGATGAAGTGGCGGGAAAACTCTGCGGACTTCTGTGATCAGTAAATGTCACCTGAGCTGTTCATCCAGCACTTACATAAGGTTCCTAATAGTGGACAATGTACCAGAAGTATGAGAGTAAATTGACGTTACCATCTTGGACGAAATACAGCTTGACCAACTTAGCTGATACTGGCATGTCAAAAGAAGATGCACTGATAATCCAGTTCAAAAAGCAATGGCGGAAGGAAAGTAGCCTCAAAAATCCTGGATCAAACAAATGCAACGATACCTGCATTTAATTGGCCTCAGACATGGAACAAAACAAAATCAGGTGGCCTGTCAACGTTTCTTGTGGGAACGTGGAGTTTGATGTGAAGCAGTAAAGCAGTAAATTAGGAGAGTTGTTGTCATGTTTTTCTATACAGGTTACTATGGACTATGACCAGCTTCGGCAAAAGTAGAAGCAGAAGTACGGTAAGTGCTCTAGCGAAATAGCCAGTTGCATTCCTCCCCTTAAGCGATTCAACCGTAATACTCGCGCTTCCAGGAATACTCATCAGTTTACTCTTGAACCTAACTTCGGTCGTACTGTCAAGTACAGAGATTCGTTCTTTAATATCCTTGGAATACCCTTCCACGCTTTGTCTTTTCCTACTGTACTGTACTGAAATTCAAGACTAATGTTCACCGACATCTTTTTTGTTTGTTTGCGCGATAAATACAAATAAAGTGGCTTATCGGAATAGATCCAAATATTAAATTTCAAGTTATAGTTTGAAAAAGAAAGTTTATTGTTAACCGGATTATAAGATGTTGTTTCTGTGAATGCTTTAAATTAAATATCCCAACAAATTTATAAAGCCATTGGCTACATAGGAAAAGATAAAATAGAAGCTTAATACGATTCAGGTAGTGATATGTCAACTCGGTTTATGAAACCCATTTTGACTCGGTTTCATTAACCGAAACGAGCTAAACCTGAACCGAACCGAAAGACAATTCGCTTTGGATTACATTCATTTCGGCTTCAGAATATCTACTCGGTTTTTGGTTTGGCATCGACTCAGGATGATCAAACAAACCGAACTGACGAACCGAAAGCCCGATTAAAACAAAATTGAACAGAAAATTAATCCGACTTGCAAAGATAAAATGACGAAAGGAGAAAACTAATTTTTATTTTGAACCATCTGTCAAGCTATGTATAAATTGTCAAATTCCATTGAAGAATAGTCTCTAGAAAATCTGAAAATTTTGCAAATTATAAAGCGCGAAACAGATTGAACCAGCACCAGCAACAGCGGCCGCCATTATATTAGAACCAATGTATTTCAATTGTTGAACACAGAATAGAACAGCAACAGTAACGTCAACAGCGCCATTTGGCCAAAGTTCTAAATTTGCTATTGCTGTCAAATTTAGCACTGTCAGAGGTATCACAAAAAATATGAATAATATGAAAACAAATGAACGGCGCGGCGGTGCTGGTGGTAATGTTTGGTGTTGATGGCGCTGTTGCTGGTTCGATCTGTTTCGCGCATAAGAGGTTTTTCAATTTATTCTCTTCCATCCTTCAAACTAATATATTTTATTCCGAATGTCACCCAACTGCCCATAAATCACATATCTCCGGAAAATTAAAAAAAAAAATTAAAAGTTCTAATCTAACGAACTTGGTTTGAAACCTGGTTAGACCACTTATGTATTGTATATGGCTAGTACAAAATGTAAATCAAGCTATTTTATTTACAAAAATGGATCGTTCTTATAGGAAAAATCTTGGCGAGAAATGTGCTGAATCGTTTTCGAACTGAGCAAACACTTCAAAAGGTATGTTGTTAACCAGAACATGATAGCTTAGTTAGTACCTTAAAAACTGACTTCTCTCAGACATTCACATATTATAAAGTTTTTGATTGCAAGGATGGGTTGAGAGGCATGGACTGCATTTAGTCAATACTGTTTTAAAAAACTAGAATCTACAATTCACTTGCTTTGAACGATAACCCTCCTATTTACCAGACACCTTTGGACTGGAAGAAATAACGATTTAAAATTTTAAAATTTCCCGGTGGGCAACTTTTGTATTGTATACTCTTTTTTGCAATTCTACCGAATCACGTTCAATTATATTTAAGCTTTTTGAAAATACACTTTTGGTTTATTTAGTTATAGAATCAAAGAAATTACCAAACATAGGTTCATTTTCCAATTAATATAATATTCGAAATAAAAATGCATTTTCTTAAGATTCATATTTCTTTGAAGTATTTATAAATAACATTATTTTCCCCAATGACAATTACCTATAATAAATGTTATGATTGTAATTGATGTGTTCGTACAAAACGTGTCTTTATATCTACAAATTTCCCATGATAAATAAATCATATACTGAAAGAGTTAATAAAAAATCATATAAGCTTATGCCACCTACACCTTTTATCGTTTTTCTTAGAAAATATTAATCGATCAGAAAGTTCTCAGAATCATTCGTCTTCAATTCCCACATCGATAAGCTTAAGCATTAATATACTTATGGTAAGAACGTTTGATTCTTTACAAGAAAATATTATTTACTCTTGTCAGCAAAGTTATTTTCAAAAACAAATTTCTTACAACGTAATGCGATTTATTTACCCAGTGTTCCGAAGTAAATATACTAAACAGAAACACCCAATTTCTATAGTAAAACCACTATAGTGGCATTGAGAAGTACTCAAAAACAAAACTTTGGTTTTGAGGTAGTTATTGATTTTGAAATATGAAATTATTCTTTTATTTTACTTTGTTATCTTCTTAAGTGTTAAATTGTTTCATTTGTTCATGTTAGGTACATAGGTTCTAATAAAACTTTTCTATCGGCGAGTTGGCACCTGATGGGGCATAGAAGTGGGAACCATTTTACAAGATTAATTGGTTTTAAGAAAAATAAAGAATTTAATAATGTTTTTGTTAAAAGTTATCATTTTTTTTTTTTGAAAAAATTTCGATATTAATATATTTTTGGAATTTAAATTTTAAAGTTTAGAACTAGTTTTGGAAAACATTCGAAATTTATAAAACACGATGTCATATTATATCTCGAAAATTCTTTTGAACTAGTTTTGAAGCGGGTCAATAATAGTTTCATAATATTAAATACAAATATTGTTTCAATTGATTCTCTATTAAACTGTTTCATTTAATTCCGTTCTCATAAAAATCCAACAAAAAAAGTAATGAAATCAAGTTTAATGATTCATAAACTAATTAACTTAAAAGTCCAGCCTCGCTAAAATAAAAATAAAAAAAAAAGTTGTTTTTAATTTTTTTTTTTATTTCTTGTTAACGCCCTAAATTTTTTGCATCCGGTTTTCTGATTTTGACTTAAAATTAATAACAGCATTGAATTTTGAAGTTAAAATTAGTACTTAATTACAACAAAATGTGAAAAAATTAGTTAGAAATTTTTTTTTCATTTTTTTTTCAAAATTTTGACTTTGAAAATTAATTTTTTTTTACCCTTCAGATTCTTTGCTGTAGTGAGCTTAGAGCAAGCTTCAACTACAGTCAGAGGCTGATCATAAGTGCATGTGTTAGTGGTTAGTAAATATAATGAAAATTAACACATGCAACACATAAAAATATATAATTACAAAATTAAAAAGTATGCAAAATAAGACAAAATTAAACAAATTTATACAAAATTATACAAAATACTAGACATTCAGGATATCTATTGTTAGATTTTTTAAAAACTATTTCTAAAAGCAGATTTATTTAAAATAAAAGAAAAAGTTTTTGGCTTTTCAAAAAGGTATCGTACAGCATTGTGGATGAAGCCGTTGATTTCAAATAATTTTTTTTGCATTTTAAGTCATTTTTTTTTTCGAGAATCGCCCCTCCCGCCTAAATTAGGGTGAATAGAACGCCCGTCCTATATGATTTTTTTCTTGTCTCAACTCAACCTACACGCCCTTGCATTTTGGCAGCTCATGACTCACCCTGTATAATTATATACCTAAATATAAAACATATAAATTTTTCATTTGAGTTGGTTTGGTACCATTAAACGTTTGAAAATTACGTTATTTTTCAAAACTTTATAAAGTGTTTTTGAAATCTTTGCATTATGTTTTTAGAAAATATAATTTTAAGAAGAAGTGTTTTCTTTTGAAATTCTCAAAAACACCTACAAGAACTTCGATTAAAATTATTGACAGTAGGTACTTTTCAACGAACAGTTTGCTTGATTTTCTCATTTATCGATTTAAGCATTTTTAATAATTTTTTTTTTACAGAAAAAAAAAAGTTTTTTTTTTATTGAAATTAAAAAAAATATATACGTGTGTTGGTACTGGATCTAATCAAAAAAAAAATACATTTTAACAAAAAACAAATCCTTTTTGGTATGCCAATTTAGATAATTAAAGAAATCAAAACTAACATCTCCGGATCAAATAGACCGCTAGATCAAATAAGGAAATTTCGTTGCTAATTTCCAAATAAGCTTACAATCATCTCATTTCCTATACAAATTCACATTTTCAAATGAGATAATTTCAACAAAATGTTCAGCCTCGGAAATTAGATGAACCTATTCAGACCAAAGTGTAAAAAATGTATGTGCTATGTAAAAAAAAAGAAAAACTGTAAAAAAAACTGAGCTGGAAAACAAAATGAGTGAAGTTTTAATGAAAATAATTTTTCTGTAATTTTTGAAATCACCTCAATTCGGCTCTAATAAAAACGAAGTATTATAACTTTTTTCAAATTAGCTACTTTAATTAAATTTTTTTTTTTCGAAATAAAGTCTCCACAGACTTTCTACACTATACATCTACAACAGCTCTCAAGTTACATATTTATTTTTTACTCAGATTAAAAAAAAAAATGTGATAACACAAAGGAGCAGATACGTGAGACCCAGGTGTGGATCTTATTTTCTCTATATTTACAGTATTTCATTATATTTTTCGCAGAACAAGAATCAGATTAAGAGTAAAAAGATGCAAATTACATTCACCTTTTTCTTTTTCACCAGAACCAGAACAGGGCCCCTAGTCGTCAGAGAGAAGTATTATTTTTAGCAAGCGACCGTGCAATACCCGCAGTGGTAGCTATGGCAATTTTATGCATAACCATTCCTCTTGTAAATTGCGAGAAGGTAACATTACCTCCACTAATCAAATATTTGGTCCAAATTCATTCCAACCTAAAATTCAAATTTTAAACCGAATATCTCCTTTACTAAGGATATTATTATCTCAATCAATGTCTTATATTGTATTTGTTGTTATTCCCTAAATGATGATTAAGGACGAAAAAAAGACTCCGATACTATCCCTCATTACTCAATATAACAATGTCTTCTTAGATTTTTGCTGTTTTTCATTTTCTCCTGTAATTATCTTCTTTTTTTTTAAATATTCATCTACATAACTTTTTCCTTTCAATAAAAAAAAATATCTCCAACAGGAAAGAGAAAATATTATCATCATTATCCAATATCCACGACCATCCTTTAGTATCATAACATTATAATGAATTCCATCACCTTAGGTATTTGCACTATATTTCATGCTTAATACTTGATGTTACCAATTTGTTACCCTCAATCAATTTTAGAATTAATCTTGTCCTCTTTTTTTTATGGGTTGTGTTGTAGTCTATCCTAAGGGTTATTTTTGTCAACATTTTGAATTTCAAAAATGAGAAAGTTTCATGTGGTATGCAATGGATATATTACGTGCATAAGCAGCCTTAGGTTATTGGATTTTATAAAAACACCCTAACTGCCTGGCTGATGACGGGACAAGGGATTTATCTTCTTTTTCTTTTTGAATAATTTTATTTAAAGTAATTTCTTTTGTAGATTCACAGATTTAATTTAACTGTGTTGTGCCTGGATTTCGAATGAAATCATTCAACCGCAGAGAAATAAGAAAAATAAGAAAAACGAAGAACGGAGTTTACTCCTTATACAAAAGTTAGATAGGCTTTGAAATTTTTTTTTTAGAACTTGATTTTCATATTTTGCAATTTTTTTACAAATCAAGAAGATGGAAAATGAATTCCTTGTTCCTTTTTTTTGTTGTATTTATAGACAAGAAGATGTTTTGTCAGCCATTTTGTTTTTCTTCTTTTTGACATCAATAAAATTAGTGTCGATACAAATGTGAAGGTCAACGATGATTGTTTGAGTCAAGGACTATATTCTATGCAGGTAATAGAAATGTACTTTAAATTCCTGACGTCACAATCAAAAATAGAATACTCTCAACGAAATGTACTTGCATCAGCATTCCATTTTCTAAATTCCAGATTCCTTCGAAATTTATCAAGAAACCATCACTCCGTATTTTATTTTATCATTTATCTTGAAATCTTTTGGCAGCAACTCATTGAAGTGTGATCACTATTTGCCCCAAAGACATTTCAATTTTCCAAACATTTATCATCACCTGATGATGATGGTTTTTGTTGAAAGGACCCAACCTACACCAACACTGGATTTCGTTTTGATTTAAAACCACACGCAATTTCAAAGACTTTGTGTGTTTGAGCGAGCTGAAGCACCACATTTTATAGAAGTTCAATTTGGTGCAACGAAGGACTTTCCAACCACTATTCATTGCATAAAAGTTTAGTTAAGTATTCATTCATTCAGCAAAATTCCAAAAGTGTAAAAATTGTAAATTCAAAAAATACAGCATTTTTTTTATACACAAGCTATATCTACTAATTGTTTGGAACTGATCCAGTTATTAAAACAGATTTACATTTTTCATTTAATGAGCTGGAATTAAATGAATTAATTTGTAACTTCATGTGTAATTAATGGGGATAAATAGAAATTATGGTTTTTGTGTTTGAAAAAAAAAGAAAATGTTAAATGAATATTAATTGGATTCTATTAAATGGATAGGAATCATTTTTTTTTTTAATTTCCAGAAATGAAGGAAAAAATAAATTGCACGACTAGATCTACGTGGTCCTAAATAAAATAATGAAAACAATCCAATAATAAAAATTTCATTTGAAAATGATGGTACATAAAATCAATGTTTGCCCTACATTGAGTTGTTTTACATTGGGACAATGTAAAAAACATTGCGGCAATGTACCATACATTGGAACAATGTACCAAAATTATTCGGTTTCAATGTACAGTACATTGTTTCAATGTAATGGGGTACATTGAGCAATTCCTATACTAAAATTTGAGGAAATCGACGCAATTGGAATTTCAATGTACTTTTTCGTTAGTTGATGTACGATATACTTAACAATTTCAAAAGATCGTACATTGACTCAATGTACTTAATTTTTTTAACATTGTGCCAATGTATTTAGTATATTGGACCAATGTATTAAGTACATTGGATAAATGTACAAAGTACATTGGATAAATGTAAAAAGTACATTGGGTCAATGTACCAAATACATTGGATCAATGTACCAAGTACATTGGCTTAATGTATAGTACATAATTAAAACTTATTTTATTTTTATTTATTTTTATGTTTTATGTACGAAATACATTGGATCAATCAGCTTTTGAAGGTTTAATGTACTTGGTACATAATTCCAGTGTATCATACATTGACTTAATGTCTAAGATGCATTGAAATCCAAAAATATGCATACTGTACTTTTTACATTGTCACAATGTATTGTACATTACTCAATGTAAGAGTTCATCGAATAATGTACTGGAATACATTGGCTCAATGTACTTCAGCATCGGCTGAAAAATAATGTAAAAAACATTGAGACAATGTAGTTTTACATCATTATTACGTAGGTACCTTTTATTTTCAGGTTATATGCATATAAAATACCTATCTGAAATATTTTCAGAAAAAACATAATGCAGAAACGAACTTGGTCATATGTACAAAACCAAGAATGTCATTAGCAAATTTTTCAAAAAGCTTAAACAAATTAAAACATTAACAAATCAAAATGGTTTATTTACTTAATTTTTTATTCAGAACGCTGGATACTCACTTTAGCATATTTTCTGTATTACCTTCAATATTTCGCTTAACCAAAACCAAACGTAATTCTTTCTGAAGAATATCTGTTTTATGATTTATGCTACATATGATAGCAATGTCTCATTATTGGAGCTGTCCCACTGTAGGATATGCTCCCCTACATAAATAATATACATATTTTGAAAATAATATATATGGAAAAAGGTTTAAAGGATATTCTTTAGAAACCACCCTCACAAATCGGTTTTATATCTAATTACTTATTTATATCTATTTTTTAAGTAATTTCTGTAAATGTCTATCTTACTTTGACAAATTAAATTCAATGAAATATATGTACATAAATGAATGTGTTTTCATTTTACGGTTTATCTTCAAGTGCGAAGAGTCGCAATTAAATTCAATGAAAAGTATTTCTTAGTACCTTTAATAAAATATAAATGTTGCGTTTACGATTCAGAAAAATTCACATTATGACAATTAGTCAATTTGATAAACATCTTTCTTTTTATCACACAAAAGCTTCTCGTTAACATTTAAGTGCCTGTGCAGATAAACAAATTAAAGATTTTTAGGGAATAAATAAAATTAAAAATTCTATATCGCATTTTAACACAGCATTCAATTCAATTTTTCAAAAATTTCATTCTTTGCATTAGACAATGGTTTTGTATACATTTCTGAAAAAATATGCAACATGTATGTTATACCAATTGTTTGTGCTTTTTAACAAGTCAATAAGTTGTTAAACGTTTCCGCTCTTTGAAATAAATGCATAAAATTATTAAATTCTAATTTTAATTTTACTGAATTTAGTAAAGCTTTCGACCAAAAAAAACTAAGCCCCATTGGACAAAACGGTTGCTTTATTTATGGATTTCCTCGTATCTCAGAAATAGAATACATATTACATATTATAGTAGTTTTGTTTCTAAAAATTAACGCTGTAAAAATTTTAAAGTAAATTTGCTGGTCTAGTAGGATTGTTTTGCCACCGTACGTAGACTCCAACTAATACAATTTTCATCTCTATTAAATCATCGAGATTACTTGAAACTTTATTTTATTATAAGTTTTGTAAATTGAACAGTTATATCTCCATATTCCTTTTTAAATTAAATTTTATTGTAAGCCGTTGAAGCTTAAGAAATTGCCCTTTTGTGATATGTATTTTCAATAGTCCTCTTAGTCTCCTGGTTAATGTCTTTTATATAAACTATTTTCTAATTAATTAAATTAATGATAACGTAAAATCAATTAATTTTAAGTATAGTATGTTTTTTCTCTATAATTTCATTTATAATATGTATAGATTTAAATATTTATAATAGTTAAAGTTGAATTTAAAATTGTTGCTTTAGAAATAGTTTAGTTAAATAAAAACTAAGAAATAAATTTGTTTGTAGAAAAGAGAATTTTCCTCTCGAAGCATCCTAAGACGTTCTCATCCTGCCTTGACAAGGTCCAAGCCTCAGCGCCATAAATAAGAACTGGGATGATAAGCGTCTTATAAAGGGTCACTTTAGTTGCTCGAGAGAGGACTTTACAACTCAATTGCCTTCTAGGTCCAAAGAAGCAGCGATTCGCAAGAGTTATTCTCCGTTTAATTTCAGCTCTGGTGTCGTTGTCTCAATTGATAGCGGTGCCTAGGTAGACAAAGTCCTCAACTACCTCGAAGTTATAGCTGCCTATGGTGACGTTTTGTCCAAGACGTCGCGGTTCTACGTCCATTTGTGGTGTGAAAAAAAAAATTATTTTTATCAAAAAAAATTATCTGTCAAACTTCCTTTTTGTTTGCACAAAAAATTGGCAGTGACATTGTCGTGGTGAATAAAATTTTTTGTCACTTCAGGTTGATTCAGAGTTCCATAAAAAAAATAAACGTCAAAATTTTGTTTTTGTGCAAAAATCACTCCCATAAGAAATATGTACATGTAATTTTTTTTGCACTGAGGAATTGTATACTAAGCTCTAAGCAAAAAAAGAACCACAAAAAACTTTATCGATATAGAAACCAAAGTAAACACAACAAAAGTTCTTTTTGAATATTTTCCTTTTTTTTCTTAAAAAGAATTACGTACGTGCAATGTATTGTAGGTGTATGTGTACAATATATTTATGCTTTCATTTTTTGTATCTACCTATTTGAGAATTATTTATCTTTTACGAAATACTTTTGAAAAAAGTAAAAATTGTAGGTATTCATCTTCAATCATCTTCATCATTGTCAATATATGATGCAGCAAACACATCATGTTATGATTATCACCGCAGGATAATAATAATTTTCCCCTATAGAAACCATGTTTTGTATGATGACATTGGCATAAAATATACATACATATTATGTAGGTATCCTGGACAAAAAAAAATGTGAATGCCGATGTGTAAAAAATACTGTCAATGTCCTCAGGAAATGTGAATTTGCAACATTGGATTTCATTGAATTTATGTATAATATTACAAGTTTTTTTTTTTATTGTTCGTTATTGGTTTCAAATTTTTTATTTTCGTCGAATTTTGTACAGCTTCAGGAAATTGAAAAAAAAAATTGAACTCTTATATGTTACATAATGTAAATATGTAAATTATGTCAACATAGAAGCTCCTCTAGTTGATGGGTGATTATTACAGTTTAAATTTGGTTTGAATATTTGCTGAAGAGTTTTAATTCATAAAGAGAAGCTATGTACAATATTGAAAGTATTTTCAAAATGATTGATGAGTAGTATCTGGAAGAACTCTTCGAAACTCATGTAATTTTGATTTTGAAATCAAATTCAAATGCCATTTCTTGTTTTATTTTCCGTAGACGAATTGGATATACCGATGCGTGTCAAAAAAGATAACATGCACATTCTTGACATTTAGCAAATGAAGCTAACTTCACACCTATTTTTTATAGTGATTTTTATTGACTCAGAAAAATCAATCTTTTATTATAAACCCAATTAATTATTACAAATGGTGTTTTTTTAGAGGTATAAAACTTTAAGTTGGCAACACTTTGTTAACTGGTGGTCATTTTAACAGCTGTTGAGTGATTTGTGTGCGGTTTGGCATTTCAACATGCATAGACTGACGCCTAAACAAAGCTTCGTTAATTCGGTGAATGGACCCGAAATAAGATTGCCGTTTCGATATCCAAGTGTATATTGAGACACCGTTACATCCAGAAAAACTGACTGTTTGGTGTGCTTTATGCTGGAGAAATCAATATGCTCGCCAGAACATTACAGTCAATGTTTACCGCTATGGAGCCATAATTACTGACTTTTTCGTTCCTCAATTGAACAATCTTGATATACAGGAACTGTAGTTTTAATAAATGGCGCTACATTTGAAACAGCTCGTGAAGCAATTGATTTATTGAAGGAAACGTTGGGTAACCGCATAGTTTCACTTTTCGGACCTGTGAATTGGCCGTGCTATTGAACCCCGCTAAATTTTTTTTCTGTGAGGATAGTCAATTTTAAAAATAAATCTTCGTTTTATTCTATTTCAAAGTTCTAAATCTCTAAAAAAAAACCCTTTTAATTTTATGTACAAAAAATGCAAAGTTACCAAACTCGATCTTTAAGGTGTCACTAACGGGGCCAATATGTGAAACCCAGAGTCAATTTCTCAAAAGTAAGTTTTCATTGTGAAATTGGGCCTTAAATCATTGATTAATTTACTACCGTTGAATTTTTATTTATTTTGTTAAAAATATTATTTGAGAACTGCAATTGAATGTAAATAAATTCTGCATGTAATTAACTATAAATGTGCTTAAATATAATATTACATATACATATAAATGTTTATTAAGTGTATAATAATTCTTATGTAAACTTTCATACTCGATGTATTTATGTGACGTATAATTTATTATGAAGTGTGTTGTAAATGTTGATGTTAATAATTCTGTATTTTTTTTTTATTTTATTCTTTTTTATTTGAATTCATTAGGTCGTGTAATTTATATTTTTATTTTCTTTCTTTTTTTTTTGTAAACAGAATAAAGTTGTTAATGTTGACAACACAAGGGTGAAATTGCAAATTTGGGATACAGCTGGACAAGAACGCTTCAGGAGTGTTACACATGCTTACTATAGGGATGCACATGGTGAGTATCTATTTATATGAATGTAAAAAATAATAAATGGAAATTGTAATGGGTGGTAAGTAAAATTGAATTAATGTTTTTGTCAATTTAAATAACTGAGAGTAAGACTAAAGGGAAATATGGGCAAACATTTATGGGATTTATACCAAATACCTATCCTGTATACTGGATTCATTCAGCAACAGAAGCTTAAAAGTAACAGTCAAATAATAACAAAAAAGAGTTGCATAGTTTTGTTTATATGTATGTACGTCTACTGTTAAGTACAGATAATCTTTCTTTAGCCTCACCACACGAATATGGAATACTTTGCCTGGCTCGATTGTTCGTACCCATTTCGATACTCAGACATTTGAAACCAATGTGCATCGGTACTCGTCCATGTACAGGGTGATTTGCATAACGTATGACAAAATGCCTTGAGCGTCTAGGAGACTGAGACAAGAAAACATTTTTTGTGGGGGCTCCATTTCCACTTCTTTTGGTGGTTCTTTAAACAAATTTCTGAAAATAGAAAAAAAAATAATAAAAAAAACAACTGCAACACTAAAATGTATTTTAATAGCTTTTTTTAAAGCAAAAACTTCATACGGCAACTCACTTTTTGAATCAATTAATTTCATTGTATAATTTAAAAAAAAATAATAATTTTCAAACTCAAAATTTTGAAAAAATTACTTACTTATTTTTTACCATTCAAACCGAATTTTCGATTATCTGTCAGTGAGTGAGACGTCAGTCAGTTTCAGTTTGGTGTTGGTCATTTTTGTTTACCCTTTTTTTTCGAAATTTGTTTAGGCGCTTGCACTTGAGCGGCTTATAAATATTCTAAAATCGCTTGAAACTGACTATTATGCGCTTTGGGTATTTGATGTTGACGTGTAACAGAATGGTTTTTTGCTATGCTCATTTTTTTAATAATTTTCTTTTTGAATTTTAACCCATTTCGATAGATTTTGTTTTCCTTTTCAAACGACACTATTTAGCTTGCTAGTAAATATACAAATTTTGTAAAACAAAAAAAGGTTTTTCCATGTGGTTTTGATTATATAAAACTATTCATTGCTGTATGGTATATCAAAAACATTCTATAATTCCGCCAATTTTAGTTTCATTAATTCATTGGATTCAAAAAATTGTGAGAAATATCTCACATCTAGAATAATCACCACAGGTCACAATAAAAGTACATATACCTACATCCAATTCAAAAAGTTAATTTCAAATTGACCATAATGCTTTGTGACATTATTTATAAATTTATTCTCATTCCTTTTCTGATTAAAAATTCATTGAACCATCACCAACAGTAAATTCAATTGAATTAGCAAACTTTTAGCACACCAAACCAAATCTCAGTACCTCCAGCTAATTATTATTTTCAAAAACAAAACAACAACAAAAAAAACTTTTATTTTGTTTCTGACCCAAAGTCAAATAATTGAAGATTTGTTTTATTCATTAAAAACTTTTGGTTCTTTCTTTTTAATTTTACTTTTAAATTTAAAAGACAAAAATAAAATTATTTATTATGTTTTTTTTTTTGTATAGCGCTTCTTCTTTTGTATGATGTCACAAATAAAGTCAGTTTCGACAACATCCGAGCATGGCTTGTGGAAATAAGAGAATACGCTCAAGAGGATGTAGTGATAATGCTTCTCGGTAAGTTAGTTTTGTTGCTAAGAAATAAATTAAGTTATCCAGAACTTACCCTTTTTTGAAAGGGAATCCAAAGGTCTTATGTATGGTCGCATAGGACAACAACGAAATGAAAAGATTTTTGTAATTTATCAACCTTTTTCGTTTGCTTATTCAAACTAATTACTTACTTTTGTTTGTCGTCGAAATTATGAAACACACTTTGAATTGGCCATCATCCTTTCAGGTAACAAAGCTGATTGTGGCAGTGACAGACAAGTGAAACGGGAGGAAGGCGAACGACTGGCACGGGAGTATAATGTTGCTTTTATGGAGACTTCCGCCAAAACAGGACTCAATGTTGGGCTGGCGTTTTTAGCTGTTGCCAGGTACCTATTTTTTTTTACCCTTCTTATATCTAGTTTTCTGAATTCAAAAACTTCAGAAAAAGAGGTGTGGTAGAATTTTGTTCTGTATAATTTTATTCTGAATAAAAATGCATTATTTTGGTTGTTTAATTAGATTTGTTTTTTCTTTTTTTGTTCATATTTCGTTATTTCATATAATTTGAATATTTAATTTTTGCGCATGAAAAGTTTCAATGAAAATGTACAGAGCATCAAAAGCCTGCTGGCGGTTTTGTTTTACTTTATGTTCAATAACAAACCTTTAAAGTTTGACTTTAATGTAATTGTACAAAATAGGAGAGTTAAACTTCTATGACTATAATACACATGTGTTGTTTTACACAAAACTCTATTATTACTTATCAAATGCAGTTGCTTAGGTAACTTTATTAAATATGCACAAAGATAAGGATAACAAAAAGATGGATTTAAAGGGATGCTTTAACTTAAAATGTATGTTCCAATGGTTGTTATATTTTGGGATTAAAAGAAAATTGTATTAAATTGAGGATATACCCGAACAAATGAATACTTTAGAGAATACAGCCAGATCAGAAGGAAAAGCACTTTTCTTGCATCGTTAGAGAAACCGTAAAACATTTTGATGAAACTATGGGTGGCTTTAATGGATATTCCGAGAATTCACAGTTGCTTAGACAAAAGGCAGCATAGATTTTTCGAATCCCATTGAAAAGATTAGAGTTTAACGAGCTTATCATCATGCTGCCGTTGAAGTTACACATCCGAAGAATTAGGATGTGAACCTAGATACGAATATGAAAACAGACAATTGTCTACAAAAACATTCAATTAATTGAAGTTCTATATAAAAGATCATTAATATATATAATATAAAATTGGAGAAAAAACGTAGCCCTGGGGCACACCAATATTTTTTTATTTTTATGAACTTCCTTCGACAATCATCCAAATCAAATGCAAGAATTTTCGATAAGAGAGCTTGACATCAAACTCTATCTAACGCTTTGAAATATCAAGTACTTTTACTTTCTCCAAAACGATGTAAGGATTTGATGCACTGTTTGGTGAGATATATGTATGCCATCAGACTACTGGTGAACCAGTTGCTACGAAAGCCGTACAGCTTGCGTCATTAAAAAGCTTTCGTTCTTTATTTCTTAAGTTGCAAATTAATCTGTGTTTCCAAATCTAACTATGAAAAGAAGAGAAGTGGTTTGGCGGTGAGGAAGATTCGCCTTTTTGGGACATTCTGAACAAATTCTGTCTTCCATTCACTCGGAAAGAGACCAGCGAAATAATATAGATGAAAAAGCTTAGAAGAAGATTATCTACCTTTTCAGAAAAATGGAACTGATAAGCGGATTTGTGTGTGTCTAGATCATTCAGCATTCTTGGTGGCGTAAGATTATGAAAGAACATTCGTCCCATTAAATCGTTGGCTTTCTGAATTAGGCACAAGAAGTGACATGACACTAACTGGCAGAGTTGAATTTACAGCAAACTGTGCTGCAAGCAAATTGGCTTTCTCTGTGAGCTGAGTGAGATGAAAGCAAGTGTATTATCATAGACGGGAGCTGGAAACAAGGATGAAGCAGTATTTCGAATGTTTTGCAAAAATGTTTTTTCGATAATTCCTTCGTTTCTAACTCTGTAATTGCAAATAAGACTGAATTAAGTAAAATATCGTTTTTACACATAGCATGAACTTTCTGGGCCAAGCCTTCAATTCCAGGTGCGAAGAACTAGAACTAAAAAAAATAGAAAAATTGTTCCCAATCACAAAACTATACAATTTCCATCAAGAACACAACACTGAAATTATTTAAAAAGTATGGTTCTAGTCTATCCCTATATTTCGAAACTCTATTTCCAAAAAAATAAACCAAGGTTTGATTTGAAAAGCCATATTATTTGTGAAGGATTGGAAAATTTTATTTTTATTTTTTAAAAACTACTTTTTGGCAAATATTCTCTTTGCTACATTTTTATTTCATAATTTCTTGGAAAAGTTTTTGTTGTTAAATATAAATTTCTGAGTATTGTATTGTTTAATTTAGAAATTTAATTACAATTAATTTTTCTTAATTTTATTTCACAGACAACTCAAATGCAGACGAAATGAATCTCTTGACGAGGCGAAATTTAATGTACAAGACTTTGTAAGAGAACAAACACAACCGAAACAAACCTGTCCGCAGTGTAATATGTAACGAAAAAACTTGTGTATTTTAGTGATGCTTAACAATTTAAAGAAAAAAAAACTATTAATTTTTTGGTATACAGAATTTTGTATGAAAACAATTTTTATTGAAAACAAAAAATAAAAAAATATTATACAGGAAACAAAATTAGTCGTATTGAAAATTGAGAAAATTTGATTTGTGAAATGTGCAATGTAATAATTTTTTTTAACAAAAAAAAAAAACAAAGTAAACATTCGTTGTTTTATTCCTACTTACCTAAGTATACTGCAACCAAAAAAGTACGTATACACCATAGTGAATAACAATTTTAAAATGTAACTACATTATAGAATGTTCAAAACTTAATAAAAAAAAAATTGGCTGCAGCTGTAAACATATTTTATGTAATTGGAAGTTCTTCAAATTCATTGACATATTTGTTTTTCATTAATTGTATGTCCAAGTGGGATATTCAAGACAATTTGATGTTGTTTGATGGTGGATTTCAAAATTTCAATCATAAATTATTATTGATTGATTGAGTGTCACGACTATTTTTTTATAAAATTAAATTAAATTTATCCTTCGATTGTGGTTTTTGATCTCTTAAATGTTTACTTTTCCAAAGTAGGGGTTTCTTTAAATTTCAAAAAGACGCGCCTTGCTCGAAAACCGTTATGATTCGGTATGAACAAGTACTTTGTTCTGAGATGTCATAACTTGCCCTAACACCATATATAGTTTGGATTATGGTTATTGGGACACTTAACTAACTAGACCTGGGTTAAAATCACTAACTGCCTTTCAAGTTATGCTTCTATTTTTTTTTTTTTGATTTTTTTATAAAAATCCAAACTCACATTGAACATTTCACAAATTAAAATTAAAATATCTTACTACAATGTATATATAACCCTTGGAATGTTTACAAAAAAAAAAGAGTTAAATATATATGCTCAGTAATATAAAAATAAAAAAAATTAGAAAAATTGGAAAAAAATGGTAAAAAAGTATTAGAAATGAAAAAAACTACACTAAAATTAAATATAAATTAATCAAATATAATGTATATTATAATTATTTATAAAAGCATTTTACACACACAATACAATGTATATGTAAAAATATAAGTAATATAAATTAAAATGATTTTTATAAGCTGCATATCTCTTACTCTCTCATTAAAAAAAAAAAAACAAGAAATGACCAATTGTTATATATATTCTAACTTTAATGTTAAAACATTAAATGATTAAAAAACAAAAAAATTATCTCTATAGGTTGTCAAAAAAAAAAATGAAAAGAATATGTTTCCGCAATTATTTTTGTCAATTCTCTTCTTAAAGAATTGTTTTATCTTTTTAAAATATTTTTTTTATACAAACAAAAATATATTGATTAAAAAAAGTACACTTTTTAAAACACACACACGTACATACACAAAATTACGCTGTCGCATACAATAACGTAGGGAAATATTAAATGTAAATAAATTAAAGCACATATTAAATAAAAGAATACAAAATTATTGTATTCTTAAATTTATTGTTGTATAGCGATACAATGTGGATCAAAAAATTTTATATCATTATTATAATCACATTGGCAATAATGATATATTTTTATGTTGCATAGAATGTTTTAGATATGAAACAAAAATGTAATAGAGACAATGATGCGTATCAAGAGAAAATTTAGAATGATCTGTAACTAAGGACATACAAAAATGTATATCTACAAACACAAAAAAATGGCTGGAAAATAATGATGTCAACGAAAACTTTCTAGGAGGAATATTTATTAATATTGAAAGATGCTTCACATTTTCTATTGCCAAAAATCAGTTTTTCATTTTACAGTCTAAAGAAACTTTTACAAAAGTTTGGTAAGGGTTAGGTAAGAATGATCTACAAAAAAATGGTGATTGATTAAAATGTTGATTTATGTCGACTGTTTTTGCTTGGAAATGTAGGTATCGGGAAAGTTTTGAATACATACAAAATGGAGAACGGGAAAAAAGTCTGTCTGTCCCTCGATCGGTCTCTATGAACGACCTACAGTCTAAGCTTTTTAGGCAGTTCCAAATGGAATTTTTTGGCTGCATGTCATATTACAGTGCATGTCATATTAATTTCAAATAACCGGAACCTGCCACATATCTGGATTTTTGGCTTTAAATTTGCATATCAAAATTTTGAGAAAAAAAAATATTTTTTTATATATCTGAAAATTCAATATTTTCAAAACGGATGGATAGTTTTTTTAAAATTTTGCTTTAAAGTTTTTTTTCATACTTAAAACTAGCAAACCAATTTTTTTTTTTCTAAAAATACTAGTAATGTCGGTATTTTTTGTTTATTAACAAAATGTAAAAATTTCAGATTGAAAAAAAAAGATAAAAGTTTGAAATGGTGAATACAGAAAGATGTTTTCCTTTGGAGAAGTAAGAAGTAACTACTTAAGAGTACCTACTTTTCTAGCTATTTTCAATGGCTGTGTACACCACTTTCAATCTTCTTTTGAGTTATGGTTAAAAATGTATACATTTTTTTCATAAATATAAACTGCATTTATCATTTAGAATAAACACGCACAAAACTATATGTAGTTTCTTCAAAAACATTTTAACTTGGTTGTTATTTGACTTTTTTGACAATTTATTTATTTATTTATTTTTGAAAATGGTTTTTTAACCGATTTTTCCCCAATATTGTTTTTTGTCTATTGCATATATTTATATAAACACTCAACTGCTATTAACTTTTCGTTAGAATTAAAAAAAAAAAAAACCACATCATTAAATCCAGATTAAAAATTTTAAAAAATTAAAGCCAAAAAAAAAACCTGTGTAAAACACGGATAAAGTTGGGCTACAGCAACATTTTTACACACGCTATCGAAAGTTTATCTGTCGTGGCGTTGTTAAGCTTTTGATTTCAATTCCCCCGGGGTTAAGAAAAACACAACTTAACTGTCCCAGAAAACTCTTGGAGCTAACTTAGGCATAGAGATGTGTTATAAGCCTATTTTTGTGCATGCTATCGATAGTTTGTATGACATTTTTTTTCTGTCAAAAAAAAAACATCTTTTATGAGTACCTTTGTATAGTATAATAACTCATTTTACCGAATCCATATTTCTCTGCATTAAATATAATTTTTATTTGTCAAATATTCCTCACGTCCATTTAAAATAAGCTTTTAAAATTTGTCTTAACAAAGCGACTTCTCGGGGCTTAACTTAAGCACAGTGAACACTGTGTTATCGGCGACTCTTGCATACTTGTTATCGAAAATTTAGGCCAAACTTATTTAGCTAAACAGAGCCGCGTGGAATATGGCCTCGATTGATTTTTAACGGCACAATTGAAATATGAAAAATGTGTTGAGATATCTATTACATTTTTCACCTCGACTCTACACTCTACAGGGCATATATGTAGGTAAGCTCCCATTAGCTAGAAATAAGATAATTTGCCCGATATCATCTAAGATGAAACCATGCAAACAAATTTAAATTTGGCTGCTAATGTAAACCCAGCCTCATAAAAAAATTCTATGAAACGGGAAGAGAAAATGGGCTAAAGACTGTTAAACGCTATTTTAAAAAAAAGTGACTAACGTCGAAATCAAATTCAAAACCAAATTAATTGCCATGAAAATATTTTTGTAATTCGCGAATTTGCCTAATCTCTCTGTCTCTGATGAAAACAATTTCTCAGAGGAAAAGAATAAATCACAGTAATTAACATTTTGAAAATCATATAATTTCATTTTTCATTAGCGGTCTAATTTAATTTTTTGACCGCGTCCTAGTTTCAACTGACCTTATTTTCATCTTTCGATAGTTTGTATGAAAACTTTTTTTTCAGGCTTCGTTTTTTAACAGGCCATTGGGACTTTAAAAAAAAAACGCACTTTTATATTCAAAAATTTCAACTGATCGGTACCAATATTTTTAAGAAATCTAAATAAATATTAAATTCCGTGGTTTCACGACTATCCTGGTTTCATTTTATCTCGGTGACCCACTTAAGCCCTACAATTCAAAATCTATTTTTTCAAGCTTTGATTATTGTCAATTAAAAAACAAAATTGTTTATATAGTTCAATTGCCAAACTAAAAACAAATATAAATTGTTCATTTAATAAAATGTATAATTAACTCTTCATAAATACAAAGCAGAAGCAAAAACTATTAAACCCACGTGATACAAAAAACACTGTTTAAATAAAACCAAACTAAAAATTAAAAAAAAAACCTACCTTATTACAAAATAAAAATTATTATAGATACTCGTATAAAAACAATCACATTATTTACCCAACAAAATACATACTTAAATTAAATAAAAGTTGCATATTTGATATTTATATACCTGTGTATACCTTAACACGTACAGATATATATACATATATATGTTGTGTACATACAAAATGTATATTCAAAATAAATGTTAAAGAATACTATTTATGAAATGCAAAATGTTAAGAAAAAAAAAACAATATCAAAAACACTAATATTGTCTGTTAAAAAGAAGAGGATATTTATTTATCGAAATGCTTTCAGCATCATGAACCAACAAAATTATAATATACATAAATTAAAACAAAAATGAGTAACACAATTTAATTTGATCTGGTAAAACAAAGTTAATTAGCTAAATACGTTTGGAGGTTAAAAAAAAAATATGTTCCCAAAACACATGCTATATAGAGACAATATAACAAGAAATAAAAAATATTTAAAAACTAATCACAAAATGTTTATTATTTCTAATATCCTTTTATTTTGTTTATGACATATTAGGAGTGTTTTATTGCAAATTTTTATACAATAAAATTACGTTGGGATTAATGAACTTGTTCCAATTTGAATTTTTATTCAAAAAGCGTTGGTCCGCTATTTTTTCAGAATCTTCTCCATTATGATAAATCGATAACACAACTGTAATACAACTCTGGCAACTCCGGATCTATTGAGACAAAAGTTAACCACAGATAATTATCTGGAGTTAGTATATATAGACAAAGTTGTTGTTCTATTTTACATGTAAATTGGTTGGCTTAGCAGTCAATTTTATTCTGACTTTCAAAAAAACACAAATGATCTTCGGATGTATACTTTTGAATACATAAGAAAATATCTAAAATATTTTTTTTTTCCAAAATGATAGAATGTTTAAACAACAACAAAAATGTATTGAATTTAGCAAAATACTTTTCATTTTTCGGTTGTTTGACGGTTGTTTTTTGTGAGGTAAAATTTTGAATTTCAAGCGAATTTGCCAATTAATAATCAAATAAAAAATCTACAATCACACTCTTTCACTTTTGTTTTTTGTTTTATGCCCCAATATCAATTTTGGTATTTTAAATTGCGAGAAAATGCAAAATATGAGGTGAATTTAAAGCTTTTAAGGTATAACTGAGCTATATACATATATATAGAGATGGACGACAAGCCATATTTTTTAACATGTTATCGATAGTTGGTTCATTTCGTCAATTTCCCAGGGGGCAACAGGAACAAAACACAACTTCATTAAATATAGCAATTAGTAGTGCTTTTTCCTACACCCTATGGGAATGGGAGGAAGAATAGTAAAAAGACGTTAAACAATTTGCATTTTAAATCCAACAATAACTAACCACCGGAAGAGTTTAGCTAAGCCTTGAGAATTCTCCGGATTAATCACAGGTAGAGGTGGTCTACAACCGATAATTTTATGCATTTTATCGATTGTTGGTATGAAAACTCCAATTTTCTTCTGTCATAGCGTGTCAGAGATCGTTCTTTCTTCAATTCCAAAATAATATTGGGAAGGTTACATTGATCTGTACTTAATTTATATGATTTGAAAAATTTATACACGTTTTAGGGGAAATTCTTAAGGACTGATGTCGGTTTTTGGTACATTTGCAAAAAATGCACCTATTATATTGATTAACATGTTCATGCAACTGGGGCTTTAAAAAAACGCTCCTAAAATTACATGCAATACACGCCTTAGGTAAGGTGAAAACATATTTTTAATTCCCCACTCTGTCAAATATAATCACCACACTAGCACAGCTCTTCCAACTTTGTATGTTGTACTGTTGACATCCCCACATGTCAAATGATTTTCTTTTCAAAACATGTGCTCCTCCTACAGTACGAAAAATTAAATTTTCTTCCAAGTTTTTCAATTAATTATTGTTTAATCTTCATTAAAAATCTTTAAAATGGGAACTGATCAGCCCGCTCATCGGGCTGGGGCCCTTAAACAAACAAATAAAGCCCATAAAACAGGAAGACATCGCTCTAAAGGTGCTGTTGAAGCTGCAATCAAAGGTAAGTACAAATATACGCATCTAAATTTAAGAAAAAAAGTGAATCTAGGAAGTTAAAACATTTCATGTATTTTCTAGGTAAAGCCGATATAAAAACAGTATCTCATCGCCACAGGCATCAACAAAATCGTGAGCAACGACGAGATCAAATGAATCAGGTATTTTTAATGGATTCAGTCAAAGAAACAATAAAATCTTAAATTTTATGTTGTGTAGATTCGTAAAAACAAACGTGAAGAAGTTATTGCAAAGAAACGTCAAATCGGTGGACAACATACTGCTCCCTTCCTTGTCTGCATTCTGCCACTTCACTCCCAGATCGATCCCTATTCCGCCTTAGCTATTTTAGAAGGCTGCGATGAAGAAGCAATCGTAGACAAAAGCGCAGCTGGGGTTACCTACATCAATGTACCTCGATTCAAGCAGAGATTTGCCTTCGTTGTTCCACCCCATGGTCGTGGTAACGAACTCACTGTCCTCGACTATTTGAAAGTTTGCGACACGACACTGTTCCTAACCTCGGCAGCGATGGGCGAGGACGATATCTTGGACAAATGGGGTCACAAAATGTTCAACATGATTGTCGCCCAAGGAATTCCTACGCCAGTCGTTGGAATCATGGATTTAGAGTCGGTTAATCCCAAGCGCCGACAACAGACCAAGTCGTCCATTCAGAAATTCATAAGTAAACTGCTTCCTGATGAGAAATGCATGCAACTGGACACGAATGCTGAAGGCATCAATGTCCTGCGACGCATTGGCGGGCAGAAAAAGAAGATTCTCCCCAACAAAGCCAATCGCCCACATCTCTTTGCCGAGAAAGTCGAGTATATCGCCCACCCAGATGCTGCATTGGACACAGGAACTCTCAAAGCCACTGGTTTCTTAAGAGGAACTCCATTAGATGTGAATGGTTTGGTCCATATAACCGGTTTGGGTGACTTCCAAATGACACAAATCGAAGCTCAAACAGATCCCTACAAACTCGAAAAGAACAGACCCGATTTGCCTGATCTTCGAGTGGTTGCCATCGCGGATCCCTCCAAGCAAGTGAGTCTCCAAGTAGAGAACATCCCAGATCCAATGGATGCCGAACAAACATGGCCTACAGAAGACGAAATCACTGAGGCCAATGAGGAGACTAAAAAGACCAAGGTTATCAAGCGGATGCCAAAGGGTTGGAGTCAGTACCAAGCTGCTTGGATTCCAGATGTCGAAACTGTCGAGGAGAAAGACGAAGACAGTGAAGACGACGACGATGAGGATGGAGATGATAGCATGGATGAGGAAGATGATGAAGACTTCGTATCATGTGAAAACGTCTCTGAAAATGAGGACAATAACGATGAGGAAAGCGAAACTGAGGAGTTTGTCGAGACTGCCTCGATGTCTGAGGGTGTTGTGAACGACGAAAAATACGATCAGACCATGGACTTCCAGGAAGAACGAGAGACATTGAAGAAAATCCAAGAAGCACGTACTGATCAGATGTGGCCTGATGAAATGGATACACCACTCGATGTGCCCGCAAGGGAGAGGTTCCAGAAATTTCGAGGATTGGAATCTTTTAGGTGAGATTTTTTTGGTTGGAAAGCTTTTTAGTTGGGGTTTACATTCCCGTATTTTCAGGACATCACCCTGGGATGTCAAGGAGAATCTACCAATTGACTATGCACGAATCTTTCAATTCAAGAATTTCGATCGTACAAGAAGGCGCATCGTTCAAGAAGCTAAAGATATTGCTGGGGCTTGTGTAAGTTAATGGATTTTTAGTTATTTTCGTGTAAATTATCCATTTTGTTCACACTTTTAGCCTGGTTGGTATGTAACGATACACATTGCAAATGTACCAACAAGCAAATGGAACAAGTACAAGTCTGCTCAGCAATCTAATAATCTTGTGATCTATGGACTTCTTCCACACGAACATCAAATGTCTGTGATGAATGTCATTCTCAAGCGCATACCAGACTCGGAGGTGCCAATTAAATCGAAGGAGAAGCTAATTATTCAATGTGGTTACAGAAGATTTGTGGTGAATCCTGTCTTCAGTCAACACACCAATGGTGACAAACACAAGGTAGGTCATTTTGGAATAAAATAAATTCTTGACTCATTTTTTTTTATTATAGTTTGAAAGATATTTCCGGCCAGATTCGACAGTTGTTGCAACTTTCTATGCTCCCATTCAATTTTCACCGGCACCGGTGTTGTGCTTTAAGGAAAATCCCGATTCTTCGTTAGCTTTGGTAGCACGCGGTTGTGTGCTCTCATGTAATCCTGATAGGGTTGTGCTCAAGCGTGTTGTCCTGAGTGGACATCCTAAGCGGAACAATGGCAAATCGGCTACAGTTCGGTATATGTTCTTCAACAAGGAAGATGTCGAATATTTCAAACCAATCAAACTACGTTCGAAGTGTGGACGTGTTGGTCATATTCGCGAGTCACTTGGAACACATGGACATATGAAGTGTACATTCGATGGTATACTCAAATCATATGATACAATATTTTTGTATTTGTTCAAGAGGGTGTTCCCCAAATGGACGTATGAAGAGTGTTTGGTGTCGTGTGAGGATAAAGATGATAATGCGATGGTTGAATAAATTTGTATATCTTCTGTATTTTATGTAGCGGTACATAATGAATTTTTTTTTAGAGAAGTTGAAATACATATTTATCAATTTAAAACTAATCAAAAATTGTTTTTATTTTAGATCGTTTTAAATTTTTTTGAAAAAATATTTAACCAACAGGAATCGGTAGCCATTGGCATGAAATGTTCGAAGGTTGGCCTATTTGTTTTTTTACCAAGCTGGGCCGACTTTTTCAAAATCATACCAGTTTTAGTTCAGGAGACAAACTCTGAATAGCCCAACCAAAATGTTCTTCACTTAGCAAAATGAATACCCATCTAAGAGGCCGTTGACAGATTTATTTTCATAGTCAAATCTGGAAGCAAACACATTTTCGGGAATAACTTTGAAACGGTAAATGCTAAAAATGCTTTTAAACGTTAAATTGGCATATGACATTGTTTTTAAACAATTTGTAAATACTTGAATATTCTGCAAGGAAGCTTTACTTTGTTTTCTTGTAATGCTCATTAAAATGAAATTATTTATTAAAAAAAACTTCATAAAAGTAAAAAAATAACGTTTATTTAAGTTTAAGTTTCGTAAAATTAACAACCTTATTTTAATCAATCTTCATGTTATTTTAAAAGCTTTTGAATAGACAAAATTGTACTTTTGCCGTATTCATTCTTGTTGCGATTAGTCGTTTAACCAAAATACCTATAAGCCAGAATTTAGGATGAAATAAAACAAAGACTTCAGGATTTTCCCATCAGTCCATATCTTTCCTATACTAAAATTTGTGTAGTAATAAAACACTTAAATTGTATAAATAAATAAACTTAAAATCTACTTTTTATTGTGGTCTATGTTTGTTTATAAACGGATTTATAATATCAGCTAATTTTTTTGGTTCATTCAAGTGCACATGATGCGTTCCATTAACTTGATGATATTCAAAATTTGGTTTTTGGGTTAGGACACTTATCACTTCGTCATAATTTGACTTATCCTCATAGTAAGGTGCTTGCAGTGCTTTGATGAATAAATGTGGACAGGTGATTCTTTTAGCCATATCACAAACAAGTTCCTGTGGCAGGGCGTAAAACAGAAGAGACTTCAATCTTTCATCTCGACTAAAGCTGAATTTTGTTGGGTCCTTAGCAGATGGCTGTATATTTCTCTGCAGAACGAACTGGCAACAGTCTTTGTTAATAGATTTGCCCGATCCCTCGTGCAATCTCTCTACTAATTCGTCAAAATCATAGCTAGGTGGTTGTCTGTTGCTGCGATTTCTTTCGTTGACTTTGAGTAGTGTTTCCAGCCGCTCACCAACAGTACTGATGAGAATTTCTTTTGACCGCAACAACGGTTTGAGGACATCCAGAGCAATGTACATGTCACATTTGTCAGGATACAATGAACTGAATACGAAGCCATTTATAGCACTCATCGAATGGCAGATCATCGAGATTTTATCCCAACCGAATTCGCGCATCATAGTCAGTACAAATGTAACGTAATCGACAGCATGATATGTGCAACCGTTTGGTAGCCAAGAAGACAATCCATGACCAGGCAGATCGATGGCTAGAAATCCAATATGTGATGGTAAAAGCGGGGCTATTGTGTCGAAAGTTCCTGCATTATCTTGCCAACCATGGAATCCGACGATAGGGCGAATATTTTTTGGTCCATACCACTTGCCTGATACGTGACCCCATGGAACATTGAACTTGATTTCCTCAAACTAAAATTCAAAAAAAAACAAACGTTATTTTAAATTTCTTTGACTTTACTTAACTCCTTTAAATAACTCACATCTTTTGTGAGGAAATTACTTGTAGAGGATTCCTTGGTAGCATCTTTTGGGTGCAAATTAGTTGAATATGTCTTCCTACTCTCCCTTTGTAATCCTTGAAGAGACCGCCAAAGAAGCCGTGAAACCGACGACATTTTTCAGATTTGATTGATCAGCGTTGAATAGAAAACTGAATTTCTAAATGCTGTGCAATGGGATTAAATACTCATTTTCTGCAATTTAAAGCTTTTAATCGTGTGCTTGCGCTTGTTGGTACTCCCAAGTTAATTGCAAGCATGCCCGCAGTTGTAGTTTTTTTTTTTAAATGCGCAATGCATAAATTAAAGTGAATTGGCAATAGAAAATGTAAAAATAGAGCATTTTCTTGGAAAATAAATTAAAAGCTTTTTTTACAGAGAATTTTTATCGCGCTAAGTCCATTTTAGTTTTTCCCGGTAGAGAATAAAGCAATATATGATTGTGAGTGGGGACTGGGTATTCTATGAAAAATTATATAATTAGTTGTACAAAAAAAAAAACACTTTAGATGCGATCTATGACCATGGGGTTTGTTGATAAACATTAGATTTTTCTTTAGAACTTTTTCAAAAGACGCATAAAAAAGATCATGTCTCCATGTGCTGAACACAATTTTATTAATGCACGGCTTATGAATAGTACCTAATATATTATTCATATTTCGAGTCAGTTATTAATATCGTTTTAGACGATTTTTTGTTGCTTCTGGAGGAGTAGACAGTTAGGTACCTACCTGCGAATTGTTTAACAAAATTATTACTTTTTCAATAAATAAACAAAAACATAATAATCGATTTTATAGAGATCAGAAATAATTTTCAACCTTTATTTTCAATTGGTTTTTCTCATAGAGTATAACTACATTTCTTTAGAAAGAATTTCGTTACGGTTTGTGATTTATTTAAAAAAAATTAGGTTATCGGTTGACACTTATTTTTTATTTTCAAAAATATCTCTCAATGGTTCAGTTTTTTACGTCCACCTTTAACCTTTTTTGCTGGAAATAAATCAAAAGTGGTTAATGCAGAAACAAATTCGCATTTGATGAGAATGTGTTTATTTTTGAAGGCGATGACCAAAAATAAAAAGCCTAATAACCTGCATATTTACATGAATCATGGCTTACAAAATATTAACGGTTATATAGTATTATTGACAAAATTGCAAATGAGATTTATTTTTTTTTCTCTAAAAAGTAACCGTAATCTAAAAAATAAAAAAATAAAGGTTACTCTCAGACCTTGGCCGATATTTTTCTTGGTTGAAAATAAAGGTTATTGAGTGAGCATTTTTGAAAAGCACATCAAAGAACAGTTATTAGAGCATCTTTCAAAAGGTTTAGATTTATTTCTGATCTCTTTTTTAAACTAAGCAATAAAATTATTAAATATTAAAAAAATGTAAAATTAAAGGCAAATTGTGCATTTTCAGAAAAAAAAAGTGGGTAGGCTCAGAATTTATAATTAGAAAATTGTTACTTAAATTAAATAAAATCTTCGTTTTCGGTAAATTTAAATTTATCGTTATTTTTTTTCTCAATTAACATTGTTTAAAAAAATTGAAATAAATTTGTGTTATGCTTTTCATATTTCTGAACATATTTGAATTTTGATGTCAATGATGTCAATAATTGTAATAATCGTTACGCTATAATTTTAAATAACCAACGTAACATGCACATGCACAGTCATAAATGGAGGAACATTAAATAAGAAAATTGCGTATACTCTTGAGCTTACCATTGGTATCGTTGTTTTTAAAAAGAATTAAACTGCTGATTTTTATCCATTAATAGAAAACTAGGGTTTAATTTTGAAAACATGTTGACTTTAAGTAAGATAAAAAGGGAGGTGTTCATAAAAGTGTTTTTCTT
Organism: Syrphus vitripennis; assembly: GCA_958431115.1. Classification (NCBI taxonomy): domain Eukaryota; kingdom Metazoa; phylum Arthropoda; class Insecta; order Diptera; family Syrphidae; genus Syrphus; species Syrphus vitripennis. The sequence goes on from OY288110.1 coordinate 28,878,514, forward strand.
TCTTTAACCGACCCGACGTCATTCGGATCATGACGTCGGTTAAAGAAAGTCTCTCGACTTGGACGTCAACCCTTCCACTGCTCCTAAGGGATGGTGGGATACGATGGGTTGACCTCAGAAAACGTTGACAGATCTCCATGCCAATTGTTTGGTTCATATACATACATGCCTTACCTCCTCGATAATGTTGGAGTTTCGTGTGCTATCTATTGCCTTTTAAACTGGGACTATAGAATTCATGAAGGAGGATCCATCTATTCACTAGTTTATTGAAAATGACGAATATTGTAACTACATGAAAATTATAAAATAAAACTATTGGAATTGTTAAGGCTCTAGTACTGAGTGTTTTTTTTTAAATATCAATAATTTTTAAGGTCATTAAAAAAAAACTGTGCTCTTGCAATCAAATCTCACACTCGTTAAGAAACAAAAAAGTTTTGAAGTCAATCCTGGGTTAACTACAGTTTCAGACTTTAAACTTTATTTAAAAAGCTTTATATTCACAAGTGTACAATGATATTATTTAGCAAAGATGTCGATGCTTTTTAAGTTCATTCACATTTTGGGGGCACTGGCCCATTAGAACTCCGTTTTCTTCCGCTTGGATATACATAGCTATCTAAGCGTCGTAATAAACATTTTTTTTTTGATTAGTGTTCCAAAGAATTTTCAAACAGAAATTTTGTTTAATTTAAAAAAAAAATGTATGGTGCTTAAAATGTGGAATTAAAAATTTAGAAGAAAAAAAAAACTGGAAAAAATATTTTTCTATACAATTTTTATCTAAAAATAAATTTTTCCAAAAAAAAACACGAAAATTTTTTTCTAAAAATAAGACAAGTGAAATTCGTTTGATCCGTGTGAATAAAATTACGTCAAAAAATAAATTGAGGAAAAACCGCCTAACTATAGTCAACAGCCAATCATTCATTCCATCCTACGATCACAGCAACTGCGTAAGTATACATTTATTGCTATACCATACAGGTATTATATAAATAAGTGTAAATTTATAATTCATTCAATTAAGTCCCCATATTGCAATTTTATTGTTATTTACCAAATGACTCTTAACCATGAGTAAAATATCAGAACGATTCACAAAACAGGGGAATTCCATATAAAAAAGACTCTTCCTAAGAATAGAGCGCAACTCGAAGCCAATTAGACTTTGATCTTTCGAAAATGACGACATCATTTTGTAATGCTTCAACGATTGCTGTTTGCAGGGTTTGCATTTGTACTTTTGGACTTTGAATAATTTTGAGAATATTTTCTATGGATGATGTTTTGTTTGTTTGAATTTTAAATTGGCAAAAAAAAACTTTGTCTCATTCTATTTTGTGGTTATTTGTTATTTGTAAAGAAAAGCTTATAAACAAAAAAATATATCTAATCCATCCTAAAAAAATCGACCTAGAATTATTTAAACCAGAATTCACCGTTAGGATATAATTACAATAATATTTTGTTTGACTTGCCATTTTGATTTTTGGGGTCTTAATAAGTCTTAAAGAAAATCAATATTCTAAAAAGTGTGCCATTAAAACATCAACAAGCACAGGTGCTAAATTCAGATTCTTTTATTGAGGTCTGTACTTATTTATAAACGGATTAATAATATCAGCCAATTTCTTTGGTTCATTCAAGTGCACATGATGGGTCCCATCCACCTGATGGTACTCAAATGTGGGCTTCTTTGTTAGCACACTTATCACTTCATCGTAATTAGACTTTTGCTCATAGTAAGGCGCTTGTAAAGCTTTAATAAATAAATGTGGACAAGTGATCCTCTCAGCCATGTCACAAACAATATCTTGTGGAAGGGCATAGAACAACATCGACTTTAAACGATCGTCTCGGCTGAAGCTGAATTTCGATGGGTCTTTTGCTGATGGCTTGATATTTCTATTCAAAATAAATTGACAACAGTCTTTTTCGATGGATTTGCCAGATCCTTCATACAATCGGTCTACCAATTGTTCAAATTCATAACTTGGTGGTTCTGATTTGTTGAGTTTGCGCTCGGAAACTTTTATAAGTGCTTCCAATTTCTCGGCAACACTGGTATATAGAATATCTTTCGGTCGCAGCAGGGGTTTCAGGACATCGAGGGCAATGTACAAGTCACATTTATCAGGATACAATGAATTGAATACGAATCCGTTGATTGCACTCATCGAATGGCAGATCATTGAAATTTTATCCCAACCGAACTCACGCATCAGAGTGAGCACAAAAGTTACATAGTCCACGGAATGGTAGGTGCAACCCTCGGGAAGCCAGGAAGATAGTCCATGACCTGGTAAGTCGATTGCTAAGAATCCTATATGTGATGGAAGGAGAGGAGCTATTGTGTCAAAAGTGCCAGCGTTATCCTGCCAGCCATGGAAACCGACTATAGGCCGTGTGTTTTTGGGTCCATACCACTTGCCTGCAATGTGTCCCCAGGGAACATTAAACTTAACTTCCTCGAACTGAAATTAATTTCCGAATATTTTCACTTAAGAAAATAAATATAAAATAAATATATTTTTAAAAAATCTACCTCTTTTGTGGCGAAGTTCCTTGTACTTGTACAAGACCTTGAGCTCTCTGCCATTATTTTTTGAAAAGATCTCCTTAAAATTCCTGATGTTCCTGTAGCGATTGCCATATATATGAATTCGCTTTTTATTTGAATAATTGAAATCACTTAATGTGATGTGGTCGAGACAAATAACTATTAAATACTAACCCTAGCCATCTACAATGAAAAGCTTTTAAAGTTTATGCCGGCCGGCACATCATCAAAAATATTTCTAATAAGCGTGTGACGTACGTTATAAACAAATAGCGTTCGTATTACAATTAGTATTGACCGAATACATTTTCCGTTGAAAATGCATTGAAATAAAATTCTAATGAATAGACTTTTTCAGATTTTGCATGGAATTGACTAATTAGTAATTTACTGATGCAGTTGAGAATTCCCTAAAAGAAAAGATAAGTATCGAGGAATAGTGGACGCATTAAACGCATTGTGGTGGCTTATGATATGATTCAGTTCAAATCTGGGGAAGTTAAATCAAATGCATGCAACTGGATTAGTAATCTTCTGAGCTGGCAATGAGGCGACCAGCGACCACGTTTAACAAGGTTATTTCAAATCATTAAGAACCTTCAGAGCTGTGTTAAATAAAAAATTGAAATATAAACAAATCCTTAAAATTTGGTGTTATTACATTTGCAAGAACAAAATAGGACCAAATTCGAAGTTTGGTTTTATTTCAACTTCTTTTTGCAAATTTTGTTTTTGATCAATTAAAAAAAAAAAAATGTGTTTATGACAATTTTTTTTAACCAATTTTCAATACCTGGCGTCCAGAAACGAGACCTATAAAATGATTAGATACTATGGGAGTGTACCAACGCACGAGTATTTTTATTTGTCCAAACAATGGCAGATGGCTTAAATAAGCGACCAAAAAATTATTTACTAGGGCTAAGTTTTTCAACACATAATATCTCATTCTAGGACGCTAGGTATACCAAAATGCTCATTCTCGTTTTTTGAGAATTTTTTTTCGGCAGAAATTTATTTTTTTATTTTATTGGCACAATTTTTGTTCAGCAATTTTTATTCTTTAAGAAAAAAAAAGAAAAAATTAGCAAATGTTTCTTTGTTGATAAAATTTTTTACCGACAAGATATTTTTCTCAATTTTTGCTTTAAATTCTTGCTATAACATTAGTTTGAAAATTTTTTTGAACCCGCAGAATACTTTTTATCAAGAAAGTTAAAAGGGCGCCAGCCTGGTGACTCAACATCCCCTAGGGACCAACGGTGTTGCGTGAGCGGGACTAAACAAAAAGTAAGTTTAATTCGCACAAATTTGCTTCTACGAGTATGTTAAAAAAAAACTATAGAATAAATACAAAACAAAATCAAAAAAATAAGAATGAATTTTGAGCAATATGAACCTAAGCCAAAAAAAGGAATATGAGCTCAGGGGTGGAATCGGCTAACGCGATTGTTGATTGTCGCTTTGTTGATAGTCGTTTTTGATTATCAACTCTGATTTGCTCTGTGTAAAGTGATCAATAAAACGGGCTGAGTTTTTGGCAGCATTTACAGTGAGAAACGTCATTTTGGTTCTCTTATTTATGTATTTACTTTTATTTGACAATATTCCACACACAATTTATTTGCTTTAGAAATTGAATCCAAAATAACGATGTTACTCACAAAAATGTATGAAAACGATACCTAAATAGCTGTCACTTGAAATACAAGGAAAAAACGATTGTCGATTTGATAATCACCTTACATGGAGCAAAAGTATCGTTTTTGATTATCAACTATCAACTATCGCGTAAGCCGATACCACCCCAGAACTCAGAGCCGTTTGCTAAAAAGGAATCTAAAAAATTATTTTCAACTCAAGCGCTCAAATTTTTTTTTCTGTGTAAATTGTAAAACTTACCTGTTTAAGTTTCGTTTCAGAATATGGCCCTAAGAGTATTGAACCCAATCCCATAAAAATATATGTAAATAAATGTCTGAATCATTTTAAGTTGTTTGGTAAACAAATCTACAATAAACTAGAATTATATCGAACGCACCTACCTACCTACAATTTTCATACATAGATATATTTAGTGTTGACGATCAGTAAGTGACGTGAAAATATTAAATGGGGAAAATCAATAGATCACTGTTCCCAAGAACTAAGAAAAAAGAAACTTTTTTCTAACCATTAATCATTCCAATCAATAAATAAATATTATTTGTGTAGGTAGGTACACTCCACTGCAACTGAATAAGCACAAACATTTTCTTTGATATATGTTGTCTTTTTTTAAACCTTGTGCGTTAATGTATTATTTGATGATGCCTACTGTTTAGATATGCAAAGAAATCAAAAAGAATAATTCGTGCTCTCTTGTGAAGAGTTCCATATGGAAACATTCAATTTTATTTGCGTAGTATTGGGTAATACCGCCCTTATTTACAATGACTTCCACTTCATAAATTCGTTCCGTCATGGAAGCGTACATCCTCTTTAAGTAGTCCAGACAAAATTCTCCGTTGGGCTTAGTTTAATGCTGCAATAAGGGATTATTTGTCCTCAAATTGACTTTTCGTACCAACCATCCTTTGTATATGAAACATAATACTGTCATGGTGGAAGTCGACATCTAAAGTATGGGGGCAACCCTTCCTCAATTTTTTTTTGCGGAGAGCTTATGGAGGTTTTAATTGATATTTTTTGGTTATGGCAATCGAAATAATAAGTCTGCCACTCCCAATTTCCGTGCTTGAAAGATTCACACAAGGGTCGGGCAACATTAAAAAAATACTCGCCATGATAGTATGCTATGTTTTTCATATACAAAGAACCATCCCTAAAGATTTTAGTAAGGTTCAGGTCGGGTGAGTACGGCTGCGGCCATTGCAGCAATTCCACATTCTGGACTTCTGGTTATCTATCCAATGATGCTTGATGGGGGCGTTGTCCTGCTGAAAAGTGCAGGGTATGGCTCCAAAAATATTTCCAAATTCCTTTGCTCATTTAGCGGTGGTTTTTTTCTGCAGTTTCAATCGTTTTAAATGATTTGTGCTGTGTATTACTCTTCGGATCTAGAAACGCTTGCACTAACAGTGGTTTTTTGCATCAGAGTTAGAATTAGAAGCACATCTTAAAATTGCTTTTTTTGACTCTGTTTCTATTCAGTTGACGCAAAAAAAAAAAAAAAACTGCATTTTTCCATTTGGAATGCGGTACCTACTTTTTGAATTATTAACTTCCCATAGGGAGTTATTGTAATCGGTCCGATTTGTCAAATTGAAATTTTTGACATTTCTCGACGTTTCAAGGTCCCTAGAGCCTATATCAATCATTTTTAGAGAGATGTCTGTGTGTGCGTGTGTACGTACGTTCGTACGTTCGTACCCCCGTACGTCCGTACGTTCTGGTACCATTTTTCGTCGTCGATATCTCAAGAACGAGTAGAGATATCGACTTGAAATAAATTTTGTTTTACAGATAATAACTTCGAAAGAAGCTGAAAGGGCGTTTATTAATATTCAATCAGTTGTTTTTTTACTATAGCAGTTTAAAAAGGAAGTGAAAATTTTGGTTGGGCTGAAATATCTCACGAACAAATAATGCTATTGACTTGAAATAAATTGTATTCGACACATTATGACGTCATACAAATTTGGTATGAATTTGGAAAAAAATCAATGTACCGTTATTTTTTAAAATCAAAAAAACTAAAAAAAAAATTTATAACTCGAATATCCTTAGATGGAAAAACGATATTAACTTTAAAATAATTTTATTTTACGAAAAATGTTGGACTACTGGTAAAAATTTCAAAAAAAATCAATGGACAGTTTTCTTATAAAAAATTAAAAACTGCAAAAAATTCTACTTAAAATTGGTAAAAATTGTCTTTCGACTCAAATTTCTCAAAAACGGGTAATGATATTGACTTCTTGTTTGTTTTATTTTCTACATAACATAATTGTTAGCAACTGATAAAATTTTGACAAATATTGAATGGGCAGTTTTTTAACAAAAAAAACAAAAACTGTTAAAAATTCTAAAGAAAAGTAGTTACAATTGTATTTCAGCTTGAATATCCTGAGAACGAACAACGATTGTGCCTTCTAAAATATTTTATTTTATACATAATACAATTTTATTTTAAAAGGTATGAATTCTGACAAATATCTAATTGACAGTTTTTGACAAAAAAAAAATAAAAAAAAAAAAAAAAAAAGTGGTAAAATTGGTTTTTCGACTCGAATATCTTGAGAACGAGCAATAATACTGACTTTGCCATTAGGTATTTAATCTCTATAATATATTTATGTGCATTTCGTAAAGCTCATTAAATAATTAAAATGCTTTTCGATCTTAAAATAATAATTGTTTGAATTTAACAGCTAAAGTTTGTTTCGCAGAAAATTTGGTTATTTGAAAAAAACTAAATATAAAGTTTTCAAGATCACAAATGGGAAGTTATCAGTGTGGGTCGCACCCAGCCTTTTGTCTTTCTGATTTCTTTTTCCAACATCATAATCATGCTTATTCAGCTGAAGCGGAGTGTACATAGTAAATACATGTAAATACATAATAAAATAATGTGCGGAAAGATGTAAGTAATCCAATGACGATTTTCATTACCATAATTTTAGCTTAGATTTGTGCTAGACGTATATGCACCAGCTCTCAATAAATCAATTGAAAAAGTACCGTACCAAACATATTTTTATCTTGAATTAATGAGCTCATATTTTTGTTATGACGATATTTAGACTTTGAACCCTCTAATGAATTTTATTTGCAAAGCTTTTGTATTGAATAACTACCTATAGGTACTTACCAAACAAAAAAAAATGTTCAGACTCATGAGAAAAATGTACAAGTGTCGGGCTTATACGAAAGTCAAATTGTCATTGTAATGACAAAAATGCCCATCACCTGTCAAAAAATGACTAAAAGTATTAAATTTTACTTTTTTTTTCACTATAGTGACAATTTGGTTTGAAAAATATAAGATTTCAGGTAGGTATACTTTTAAGATAAATTATTGCAATTCGAGAAATGCTGATTTCCATGAATGATTTATGTGAAAATTATAAATACACTGACGGTCAATAAAATAGATTCAAATTTTTAACAAAAATAAATACAACAATTTTCCATTTCATTGAAATTGTACATGAGGTATTTAAAATAAAAAGGAATTCCTTCTTCAAACCTAGAATCTACACGCGTAATCCGGAAAGGTCACACAAGACATTAAGACATGCACTAAGTTTTGATTTTAAAATTATTCTGTTTGTTTTTCGAAGTAAAATAAAAAAGGAAAATATTTCAAAATCAAAAACAAATGGGATTCTTGGAACCTAAAAGCTAAAGCCATAATCCGGAAGTAATTTTAAGATCTATGTAGGTCTATTAAGGTCTATCTACTTTGAATTTGTTTTCAGGGTTGCAATGTTTTTTTCAGAATTTTAAAAAATAAAGGTAGTTAAACAGGTTTTTCTGTATAAATATATATTCTTTATTTTGTTACAATTAATTCTAAAAAAAATTTATTGACTCGTCTATAGGTGTCTGCCTGATCTTAAGATAAACTAATTGTGTTCAGAGCACCTAAGGAGAACATGTTTTTTAGCACACCTATTTTTAATTTGTTATCTTTATTAAATTTGAATATAATAAACAATTAGACCGTGTTTCGTGTCATTCACGACCAAAAAATAGCTTGTGGAATTAGTTATGCAACAATTAATTTGCGGGTTTAACTAACTCTGTTTTAACTCAGTGGTAGAGTTAAAAATTGAAACTTCAACGGTTCCTTTTGTGTAAAATTTAATAAGAGGTAGGTACAAAGTGTGCTATTTCTGTGGCCACCACGGTATGTAATTAAAAAAGGCTAATTTGGCTAAGTTGGGAAAATAAAATTTTATCGATAAAAATTTTTGTTTTAGTAGTTTTTTTTTTATTAATTTTACTCTCCAAATTAATTTTTGTAAAAAAAAAACATAAATCGTCCAAAAAAGTACTGTAAAAAATAAATTTTCGGGGAAAAACCAAGTAAAATTTTTTAACTGCGAAAATAAAATTTGTTCATAAATTGTGAAAAACAATTTAATCGAAAAAAATTTGTGAAAAAAATCTTTAAGAAAAATTGTCCAAAAAAAATATCCTCCTAGCTATGACAAGTTAAAACAATATACATAACATATATGTATCCAGATAATATCGTCGCTTTTCCGGCAGAGTGGCATAAGTCGGAATTTGTCATTTTAGAAAAAAAAACGCAATTTTTCTGTATAATCGGCATTATCCTACTTCTTCTAGTTTCCGCGTTGTGAAAAAGTGTTGCCGTCAATTTTCACAAACATCCCTGTCATTTTGAATGCAATAATGACATTTTTTTAGTTATGTTTATGCTGTTATCGTCGATAGGATCGGTTTTGTGTGTTCCAACAAAACGACACAACTAAGAAAATGCCAAATAGTAAAGCAGCAACCAGGTAAGATTTTTTCAAGATTTTGACATTTTTTAGATTGGAACATTTTCCCGCAAAGAAATTTGTGAGATTCTTCAAACTAAATTTTGAGAAAACGACACTTTTTCATACAGTCAGAAAAAAACATCGTGGAAAATAGGCTTATTTTTTCGAAAAACGGCATAAATCGATTTTTTTTTAATTATTGCGTTTTCTATAAATCTTAGTATACCATCTTATAGCAAAAAAAAATGCAATTTTTTCATATACCTATTCAACTTTTTTTTTTTATTTTTTATTAATGTTTTATTTTTTATTAACAACGATTGTTTTGTTTTTAATACGAAAAAAACTTTAAATGGCTCTCCTGAAAATTTGCGAATTTTGACTTATGCCACTCTGCCGGAAAAGCGACGATATGTATTTAGACCAAAGGCCCGGTGTACTAACATTGACATAGGTATATTTTTCTTGTTACATATTTAAACTAATTTTATGGAATGGACCTTCGACTAATTTTTGTTTGAATTCATGACGCATGAGACTGAGACATGAATCGAAGCTTTTTAATAAGCTTTGCGAGAAAAGTTTAACTTAAGTTTGAGCACAAAAACTCTTTTTTAAATTTAGTTGTGCAACGCATTGCCTACATAAAGCGTGCTATAATATTTCTTCAGAAATGAGAGCCGCACCAGCTGCCTTTTCATTTTTACAAAGATCTTTACAAGTTCAAGGTCCGTTTAGAAAAATAAATAAAAGTTACTCAACTAGTTTCACCACTAGAGAGGTGAGTTTCATTATGTGTTTTGTGTTATTATTATCTAACTAATTTAGTTCACCCAAATAAAAGCTTTATTCTCTGCAATTAGCTTGCTCTTCAATAAAACATTTGGTCTCTTGTTTGTTGTTTCATTTTAGTTTGAAGAAATACAATTCAGTGTTCCATGGGGTCACGTTGCGGGCAAGTGGTATGGCCCTAAAGACAAACGACCAATTGTCGGACTTCATGGCTGGCAAGATAATGCCGGTACATACGATAATCTGGCTCCTCTGCTGCCATCAGATGTTGGCTTCTTAGCAATTGACTTACCTGGACATGGATTATCATCTTGGCTTCCGGGCGGTTGCAATTACCATTCAATAGATCACATATCAATTATGCTGACCATGATGCGCGAATTTAAATGGGAAAAAATATCAATGATATGTCATTCGATGAGTGCAGTTAACGGATTGATATTTGCTTCTTACTTTCCTGACAAATGTGATTTTCTCGTTGCTCTCGATATTGCGCAGCCTATTATCGGCCATAAAGAAATAACTGTCAATTTCATGATTGAACAATTTGAAGCACTTAGCAAACAAATGGAAATATCTAGCAAAAAAACAGCTCCACCATGTTATAAAATTGAAGAGTTGGTTGAGAGACTATACACAGCAAATCGGAAATCAATTTCAAAGGAATGTTGTGAGATTATTTTGAAGCGCAATATTAAGCCTTCGGAAACGGAACCAAACAAATATAACTTACGTCGTGATGGACGATTGAAATCGGCTATATTTAGTATATTTCCACACGGTGATCTTGTTGTAATGGCACAGCGAATTAAATGTCCACATTTATTTATCAGGAATCAGAGAGCCAAACACTACGATAGCGAGTTGGATCTCGAAGAAGTAATTAAGGTACTGAAAATTAATCCTGCATTTGAAGGTCATCTTGTTGATGGCACACATCATGCTCACTTAAATGAGCCTCAGAAAATAGCTGAAATTGTTAATCCTTTTATAAATAAATATTTATCTCGATGATAAGAAGAAGGTATAAAATAAGTTTTTTTTTTAAATTTAAATCTGTGACTGAACAGCTTAAGGTGTTTCCCTACAGAAGCTTGTTTTGTACCTGTGCAATGTTATTACTTTATTAGTTCTCGACTGAAAAGGTAAAGTATCTTAAGTCGACTTAAGATGATTCCCTTTTTTAATGGTTCTTATTAAGATTTTAAAGGCGCACAGTTCCGCCTTATCCGCATTCTTCTATCTCACTCCATTTCCTTTTTATAGAGGAAAAAATTTCATCTTATGTTAAGATTCATTCATTATTTAAGATACTTCTCCCCGTGCAAACAAAAAAAAAATCACCTTTAAGTCGACTTAAGATGAAATTCATCAAAAAATTCTAAAAAAGTGAAAAAAGGCAAATCGTCTTATGTTGACATAAGATGTTTTCATGAAATGTAAACTGTTTTTTTTTCTGGCCCCTAAGTAGGCATAGGATATTTTACCGTTTGCAGAATAGAAAAAAATAAACGAACTAAAATTAACTTAATATGAATTCAATAGCAGTTTGATTGAATATTAACTCAGTACGCATGTGTTATTTGTTAGCTTAAAGTGAAATTGCGGTTGAAAAGTGTCGTCAAAAGGAGTACATACCTATTGATCGGTAAAAAGTGAAACATTTAAACCATTTATGATAACAGATTTTATTTCGGCTTTTGTAGGAGCCGTACAAAAAAATCATCTGTTTTTCGATACTGACTTAAAACAATGGGAATTAAGATAAAGAAATCAAAGACGGATTGCTGTAATAAGTGTGAAATTTTCAAATGAAAATTGATTCGGCACAAAATTAAACTGAAAGAGAACACCAAAAAATTATGCAAGAAAAACACCACAAAGAAGCAGATGATGCTTATAAAGCCAAAGATGCTGATAAAACCATTGCGAAAACTGATTTGAGTTTCAAGGTTCTTACGTTTGATTTACAAAAATGTTTGCCGACTCCAAATTTGGAAACATCTGTATCGTTTTATAAAAGGCTTTTATGGACCTACAATTTGACAGTGCATGACTGTGTGTCTGGACAACCAGTTTGCATGATGTGGCATGAAGGCGTTGCTAAGCGTGGTGGGAACTAGATTGCTTCCTGTATTTTGCATTACTTAAAATCCATCCCCAATGAATGCAAGCATTTAATTTTGTATAGCGACTCGTGTGCTGGACAAAACAAAAACGCATTTGTAGGTATCAACTATGTTTTCAACTTTTTTGCAGAGCTCAACAACTATTGGAACCATCGATCATAAGTTTCTTGTTTAAAAATGACAAAAAATGATATCTATGAACTCTCTTTAAGTTTATTTTCTGTATGCCTAAGTTAATTTTTTATAACTCAAAAAATGTAAATTTTGAACACTCGTTTTTGTTATGTAACTTTTATTTTCTAATAAAAGTAAATTTCATCTTATGATAAGATTCAGAAAAGATATATGTAAGTGTAATTTTAAGCTTTTTTATTGTTGAGAGTTAAACTTCAAAAAGTTTAAAAATAACAAAAAAACTGATCTCTATGAACCCTCTTTAAGTTTATTTTCTGTATAATTTAACTTATAACTCAAATGTGAATTTAGAGTACTCGTTTCTGTTTATAATAATAACTTTTATTTTCAAATTTAATAAAAGTAATAAAATTTCAGCTTATGTTTCAATTTTTTCATTTGCATTTGCAATTCATCTCAATTCGACTTAGTGCCTAGGAATGATCGTCGAAAAAATTAGGCAAAGTATCTTATCTCCACTTAAGATATTCGAAGTCATTAATTTAAAAAAAAAAAAAACAAGAATAGGAAAACTATCTTAACTCATGTTTTGTATTATAACTCACAAAATATTAACAATATCTTTTGACAATAAATTTAAAAAAAAAGCTCATAAAATTTTACCTTTAAAAAGTTTATTTTGAGAAGTCTAAGTTTTAAAAGTTTTTTGGGAAGCTTCTTTTAATAGTTTTTTTGCTCTCCTGAAAAATGTTAAAAATGGACTTAAGATACTTTACCTTTTCAGTCAAGAACAGTTATTCAATGTTAGTAGTGACGGCAGTAAGTACATAAAAGAGCTATGTACATATGTAAAGTTTCAACATTTAAGTACACATTATTCCTACCAAGCGAAAAACAAAAAGCTTCAATAGTTTTCTTGGGGAGAGTCTTTCAAAAGTTTCCCTTAAGTTTTAGTTTTCATAAGTTTTGCGCGTAAAACGCATGCTGCATTGCCCAAGAAATGAGACTCACATCGTCTCTTACTTATTTTCTAAAAAGATCTCTTCAAGCTCAAGAGCTATTTCACAAAAATATAAAAAGTTACTCAACTAGTTTAACCACAAGAGAGGTGAGTTTTTTTTCTATATTTCTATATTTTTACAGAAAAAAGGTTATTTATTATAATTTATACCAAAGTTACATTTGAAATTTCTATAAAAATATTCTAACAACCTACTCGTACCTATGTACTATACTAGAAATACAAAACATACTAGTAAATTATTCTATTTGTTTGCACTTACATATGTAGGTGTTGCGTTGTACCTAATAAAAAAATCATAGTTTGTGGTTACCAAAAAGCTTTTCGTTGGTGAGAGAAAAAAAAAAACACTCAGAGTAAAGTGATGAACATTCATTAGTGTATGACTTTCCAAATTTGAAAACTGAAATTACAGAAATAATGAAATGTTTTGAGGCGTGAATTTATTCTCGGGAACTCTGATTTTGATTATTTAAAACAAAATTAGCGCATATACATAGGTAACTTCTTACAATAGTATATTTTACCAATGGTCGATATTTAACTTTTAAGCCAATGGTAGCCATTCCACTCCATTTTCCTGACAGTAATTTTTCATATATATAGGGTGTCGAACAATCTCCGCTGCCAAGGAAAACCATGAGTTCCCGAGGTTATTTCAAGTCCAAAATCTTATGAATTCATTTTTTTGTTATTAATTCGAAATGTATTTTTGAAGTGCCAAGCATTGAATAAGAAGTACAGGAAGAGGCATATCGAGAAAAAAGTGAAGTAGTTTTCATAATTGTGTGAGTTACACAAACACAAATGCATTGACACAGGTGGAGTGAAGGTGGACGGCTATTTGCTGGGGCGCCGAAAGAAATATTTTGCTGAGTTTTTTATGGGTGGTTTAGTAAAAATACATATGTGTAGCTAAAAGTACTGGAATGTGGTTTCTATCTTCTCAGAAGTACTTATCCACATACAAAGGAACATAGCTGTTACTGTAAGCCTTAAAAGAAAAAAGGTTTTTTAATTTGGTTAAATTTATTCGATCAAATAAATAATTGAATGGGTTTTTTTTTATTTATTACTGGCTGGATTATAATATCGTACAAAGCACACTTGAAGTAATAAAATTAAACTTAGCTCTTACAGGAATCTTATATGGATAAATGAAAGTATAGTTTTTAGTTTTATGTATAATTTTAATGAAAAAAAAACAGAATCAGATATTTTCCTCAGTCAAATACATAATTTGAAATCATAATTTATTTCAATACATACTACATACAAACATACAAACTAAAACGTAGAGAAATAACTTTGCACTACGGGCGCTTAACGTTTCTTAGCGCCTTGCCATCACCAACAAAAACTTTTCCGTCCCTGTACTAAAATTTCTAATTTGACATTACAGATTGCAGAAATGACATGATTAAAGTATATTTTTATTTTGAAAAATATTGTTATTTTTATCTTAAAATACCATGAAATAACAATTAAAAAGTATTCTACGATAACATATTTACCTAAATAACATCACTTTTAAGTTACTTTTTGTGGAATATGAGCCAAGACGTACTTGTGAAATGAAAACTTTTTGTTTTATCGGTTATACAAGTTTTTACAAGTTTTCACGCAGCACTTCATGTTGATTTATATTTTAATAATAATATGCTTCGATTTTCAACTGAAATTGGGTTTTGTTTCACTTTTTTATTAGTTTTGTAGTACGTTTTTCACTTTTTTAAAATCTTTAAATTTTACAACACTAACTCTCAGAAAGGCAAAATGACAGATGAGATTGCATTTTTTTTTTTTAATTTTCTCACGTACACTGTATATGTGCCAAAAGCCTCTTCCTCTATTTCTTATTCAATGATGCCAAGCATTAAAACACCACTAAAAATGTTGGGTTCAAGATAGACACGTCAGAGTTTGTGCTGCAAAATAATAGGTATATGTATCCGTCAGTTTCCCCTGGTTGGGCATAGGGCCTCTAATAACTCGTACGCACCATCGTGTGCTGTTCCTGGAGATATATTTCAGCTCTCTGAAACTCTTCTCCAGTTGTGGTGAATTACCACTCTTCGACCGTTTTTCGCGAAGTGCTTCTTGGTCAGCCCGATCGTCTGTCTGTCTACGCGAAATATGCTTGACACTGCTACTTACGTCTTCGCACGACGCAGGTCAATGGGTTCCTGACGTATGAATAGTCGTAGCTTGGTCGTTGAGCTAATCGATTCGTCGCCATGTTTTGGGCAGCATTTCGAACGCAGAAATTTTTTTCCCATTCGACTCTTACTATCTAATTCGTTTCCGCCATCAGTAGGGATACTATTCCTAAGATATTTTTCCGTACGACATACCTAACGCAACTGGCTGTCCAGAAAGAATCTATGTCCGGGCACAATAGACAAAAGTCGTCATTCCTTTTCCGTGTAGGCATAGCATTGGTTTCCTTAGAGGTTTGCTGTTTCAGTTCTGAAGAATGATAACTTCCGTAACTCATCCTAGAGGCCATACCTTTCGCACTTGTAATTTCAGCCTATTTACGCAAATATTTGCCCAGGGTCCAGGACTTTTTTGAATTGTCGAGTTCAACAAAATCTAAAATGTTATTTCAGCCAAACTTCTGTTGAAAATCTAAAGCGATCCAGCTCTTAAAAAATCAATTGGTGATACCAAATTTAAAAAACCTATCTTCACCGCTTCAAAGTAACCGCGTAAAAGTTTGTAAAATATTTTTCTTTTACAGTTTTAGTAAATAAAATTCAATATCCTTTATTTTTCAGTTTGAAGAAATACAATTCAGTGTCCCCTGGGGCCACATAGCGGGCAAATGGTATGGCCCAAAAGACAAACGACCCATTGTTGGACTGCATGGCTGGCAAGATAATGCCGGTACCTTCGATACTCTTGCTCCCCTTCTGCCATCAAGTGTTGGCTTCTTAGCAATTGACCTGCCTGGACATGGATTATCGTCTTGGCTTCCGAACGGTTGCAGTTACCATTCTATGGATTACATCAAGATCCTGTTTACTCTGATGCATGAATTTAAATGGGATAAGATTTCAATGATATGTCATTCGATGAGCTCAATAAACGGATTCATATTTTCATCGTTGTTTCCTAATAAATGTGATATGTTTGTGGCCCTCGATCTTCTTAAACCAGTTGTAAGAAAAAAAGAAAACACAATCAAAGAGCTTATTGAGCAATTCCAAGGGCATAATAAACAAATGGAAATTGCTCTCAATGACACCAAGCCGCCATGTTACGAGTTTGAAGAATTGGTGGAAAGATTACACAAGGGAACTGGAAAGTCAATTAACAAGGAATATTGCAAATTTATTTTGCAACGAAACATCAAACCTTCTGAAGAAGAACCACATAAATATTACTTTAGTCGAGACGGACGATTGAAATCAACATTGTTTTATTTATTTCCACATGATATTGTGGTAGAAATGGCGCACAGAATCAAGTGTCCACACTTGTTTATTAAAGCCCAGAAAGGTCCAAAATATGATTTGAAAGAAGATCATGAAGAAGTTCTTAACATACTAAAGCGAAATCCTGCATTTGAAAATCACACAATTATGGGTACTCATCACGTGCATTTAAATGAACCACAAAAAATTGCTGATATTGTAAATCCATTTATAAACAAATATAGACCAAAATAATGAAACATATTTTAACATTTGCATATCTACTCAATAAATTGTTTACGTCGAGATTTATTTTATTATATACATACATATGTATACTGCCGTAAATGTAAACAGAACACTTATGGTCAAAAACTGGCGGAAAAAAGAATGGCTGAATGATAACCCTGAGCCCGAAAAGTAAACCAAATATTCCCATAGGTTCTCTGTCATCGTAATGTATAGTGTCTGATTAATATATCCAATTCCATTGTTTTTCCGTCGGCCGGCCGTCCGTTAATTATTATAATATACTGTTTTTTATTTTAAGAAATTGTTCATTATGAATTATTTTATTTTCAAAATGTTAAAAACATACATTACCAGAAATTTTGTTCATTATTTATAACCAAATCAAAATTCTTTCAACAAAATAATAGTGTGAACGTGCCTTAGTATGTGCAAAAATGGTAATGTAGTGCAAATATTTTATATTGGAACTCACCCTTCATTATTCTTGGAACACACTTGAATCAAAACTTCAATTTATAAATCAATTCAAAATCGTTTCCCTATTTATGCCTTGTTTCTTCCAGAGTCAAATGTTTTATATTAAAAATTTTTTGGTCCAAAACAAAAATATTTGGACAAATGAAAAAAAAAAAACAAATAAAAGTCGAAACTATAAATCCAATCTGAATTCCTAATTTTAATTATGAAATGACCTGTTAAGAGTTCAGAGAATATTTAAAGCAAAAACCATCCGATTTAATTAAACAAACTTTTACTTCAGAAAACTATTCAAATATTTTACTTATTTAATTTTTAAGCGTTTCTACTATAATTTTAATTTGATTATTAGCTGTTGTGTTTTTTGTATCATTGGGATATTTAAAAAATAAGAAATAACCATTAGAAACTGAGTTTATTTTTTTTTCTTTTTGTTTATTAATTGAAATTCAAAAATATGGTTGCCGCATCTATAGTAGAGTCTCAAGTAAAAATTTAATAATATGTACATAGCTCTCTCTCTCCAAGCGAATCGATTCATTCACTGACGCAATGAAATAACAATACAACGTGTGGCATTGACTATAAAGTTTTATTGTTGTTGTTTTGACTCTTCGTCGTCAGCAAATATTTCACTTCCGCTTGAGAGAGCCTTAAATATAAAATTCCAATTTTTTCTCTTTCAAAATTTTAATCAGTCTTAAATCGAAATGATAACAAGTTATAGCAGCAAAAAGAACGACACGGAAAAAAAAACAAAAAGCAAATAAATTCTAGCTCCTATTTCCAAAGGTTAAATAATCTGCTTAATAAAAACAAGTTTAAATAGTTTATCACCGAGCTTCTTAGTGCCTGTTTTTGAATGAATATTTTAGTGCATTTTTTCAAGATTTGAAAGGTTTAAAGCACAAGAAAATATATACTAACACAAAGATACGTTTTCCATAGCGTTAAATTGGTAGGTAACAGTGGCGGTCAGCGAAATGCTGAATTCCATTCCATCGTAATTCGAAAATTTTCCGAATACCGAAAAAAAAACTATCAACAAATTATTTCGTAGTTAAAATTTGTAGAAGACTTTTCAATTTGTTGCAAACTGTGATAGTTTTTTTGGTATTCGTATCTATGTAGATATATCTTTTTCCTCCAAAACTACCAAATTGTCAAATTTTGCAAATCTATAAATTGTAAAAAAAAAAGATGGTTAATACCTAACGAATGCAAAGTTGTGTCAATATTTCAATGCAATCTGCGAACAACTTTCGGAGATTAAAAAAATAAATATTTTAAAATTTTTTACTTCATTTTATAATTTGTATAAGGAGCAAGAAGATACAGTGGCGTGTAAATAATTAGAACCGATTTCTCGTCGTCGTTATTTTTTTTCTGTTTTAAATTTTGTTTTGTGTTTTCTTTATTTTATAAATACTGAATGTAAATAAAAAGATACAAGACATAAAACTTAAAAAGTAACCGAAATAACAGGTGGCAGTGGAGTTGGAGAAAAACCATCTCTAATATATTTCAAAAATTTAAAGATATTTAAAATTCGACTTCAAAGGAACCTTGCGAGAATTTTGTTTAGCTCTATGCCTAGAAGATTACTGTGTGTAATTAATAACCGTAGATATTCTACAAAATATTGAAAAAAAATTTCAATAAATTATTATGTACATTAAAAAAAAAATTATATAAAATAAATGAGTGCTTCGAAGTTTGTGCCCGACCAGTTTCGGTTATTTACAAATCAAAGCAAGCATTTATAAAATGACCATGACACTAAACAAAGTTTAAAGCAGAACAAAAAATTACAAGAAAATACTAAAAAAAGGAATCAAGCCAGACAAAACAAATCGTTTCTAATTATTTGCACGCCACTGTAAATTGATTGATTGTTTGGCTGATATCAATTCCATTATAAACAAGTCTGACAAGAACTAACACTCAAAAAAAAAATATAAAATTGAATATACCTAAGCCCCAAAATAGTATTTGTTATTATTTTAAGTTTAAACTTCAAGTCAGTCTTAATCCATCAGTGAATAACAATGTTTCGGTTCGAAGAACTTCAAAATCCAATAGCCAATAATTTAAAGGAGAAAGAAGGAATATGTCTTATAAATATACTTCCTTTAGACAATATTCCCGTTGATATTCCCAAATCGTACACTTTTAAGCCAACATCTATGCCAATCGAGTATAAAAATAAAGCAGAGACCTATGCCAATTTCGAAGTTCGCGCTGATGACATCTGGATTGTTACATACCCAAAATGTGGAACTACTTGGACACAAGAAATGACATGGATGTTGGTAAATGATTTGAATTATGATGAAGCGAACTCAGTTGATATAACAGATAGAAGCAGATTTTTAGAGTAAGTAAAAAATAGTGTTCCGTTTCAAGGAAATTGTTTTATTATTTACATATGTTTTTTTTTAGAATTGAAGGTTTAGTTCCATCAGACACATTGATAACCTTTGAATTATTGAACAACCAAAAGTCACCAAGAGTTATTAAGAGTCATTTGCCAATGAGTCTGCTTCCCCGAGACATTTGGCGAAAAAAGTGTAAGGTAAGTAAGAGAAAGTATTTTCTCTAATGGGCTGATATTCACTTTTACAGAGCGCTTTTTTAAAGTTAAGAGCCTCTCAACTCAAAATATCCTCTCTTATTAGCTTATTAAAAAGAAATTTATGTATATTATATAATGAGGGAGGACTTTTTGAGTTAAGAAGTTAATAATACTGAGAGCGTTCGGTTAATACCAACCGACAAAACTAATCTTTACGTTTTAGATAATTTATGTTACTAGAGATCCTAAAGATGCGATTGTTTCATTTTATCATCAATTTGATGGCATTTTACCGTGTAATATAAACATCGAAGAATTCGCTGAACAAATCTTAACAGATAATATGTTATATTGTTCATATTGGAATCATGTTGTTGAATTTTGGTTAATTCGTGAGCAAAAAAATATTCTCTTCCTCACCTTTGAAGATATGAAGAAGGATTTAAAGGCAATCATAAATAAAACAGCAAAATTTCTCAAAAAGGACTACACATCGGAGAAAATTGAAAGGCTGATGGAACATTTATCATTCGATAACATGAAAGGTATGGAATGAAATAATTTTAAAGTGAACATTTTATCAAAATTACTTTTTCAAAGCAAATTCAACATGTAATAACCAAGGCCACGTGAAACAACTAAGTGCTGCATACAAAGTAGAGTATGATGAAACAACTGCATTCAAATTCATGAGAAAAGGATTAGTTGGAGAACACAAGAAAGAACTGTCCTTGAATTGTATAGCAAAGATCAATGCAAAAACCAGAGAAATGTTTGAGCCATACGGTATTAATTTATATTGGCAATGATACATGAATACACACGAAAGAATATCAAGCAGCTCTAAATTAAACTTTTAATCAAATTATCTTAAAAATTCTAGACTTATTATATCTAATCAACTCATTATATCTAATTATGTATGTATTATTTGTAAGCCGATTTTTTTATACTATGTACAGAAATAAATTGAAAATTAGACTTATCGCTTGTTCAAAAATTCCGGATATATGAAAATTCTTTACTGATCTCTTTAAAATTTTGAAACACTGTCACATTGTTTTTGCTTGTTTCAAATAAGATGGAAATAAGGCCACGTGAAATAAGACAACGTTCGAAGAATGAAATAGGATTGCGCCTTGTACGGGTTAATTTATTTTGAGAAATAAAAGACGTTTGCAATAAATTCTTTCGTCTGCTTTATCTCGAGAATAAATAAAAATATTGACTTCAAGTCAATGACGCTCTATTTTTATTATAGCGATTAAAAAAAAATTGTAAATTGCGTTCGTGTCAAATATCTTGAGAACAAAAAAAAAAGATATAAACCACACATAAAAATGTAATATAGAATTGATAATTATTAAAAAATCAACGATCACTTTTTACTTGCAACTACAGGTTTGTGCTTACAAGTTTTTAATAAATTATGAAATAAAAAGTTATTTTAAAATTAATTACCTAAACTCTATTTAGTAGATGACTTTAAGAACTAAAAAGTACCGCCTTGTTTGTTGTTTTTTTATGGTGCTGAAAAAAAAAACAATTATTTAAAAGAATCTTAAAATTGTGTTGTGTTTTTTTTCTTCAAATAAACAAAATAAAAGTTTAATATAAAAATAAATTAAAAAATAGCTAATGAGTTACAGCAGTTTTCATTTACGAAATCAGCTGTTTCGTATTGTATATAGATTGCAAATATATAATACCTATGTACAATGTGTTTTGTTATTGTCATTTGTGAAAATAACGAATCAATTACCTATTTTTTTAAAAGTATAAACAAATTAAATATAAAATGTTTACAAATGGATTCAGTTGCTTTTTCAATCATTTGGCCAATTTATATTTCTAAGATCTCAGAGATCTTCGTATTCTCAGAAATATAAACAAAAATTCTCATACAAATTTCTCAATTCTACTGTCAAAACTCTGAGAATGAAAATTTTTGGATTCGATTTCTCAATTTTACAAAGTGACAGCTTTGACGTTTGAAATCAATTTATTTTTATTTGCTTTTGTGTTTTGTGAACATCAGACGTGTTTTGGCCATTGAAATATCCAAAGTAGGTGAGTTTTTATAAATCCAACATTTTGTAATGCATATTTATGTATGTATGTATATGTATATGACTGAATATATTTCAAATTTTATTTCCAGAATATTATAAATCAAAGAGTTTTAGAAATTAATTGGAATCCTATCCGCCGGAATCTTCAAGAAGTAAGTTTTTTATGAATGCACCATTTAAAGTGCATTCCTACATACATACATACATACATAGCTATTTATTCAATTGACACAAATTTTCAAGTTTTAGAAATTAAAACAGAAGAAATAATTAAACTAATTAAGGTCGCTAACTCAGCAGACTTTTATCGTGGACGGAGTGCCGTATACAATAACAGATTGGGAGAAAAAGAAAAGAAACTGAAAGAAACCAATCTACAAAGAATCCACACCTGCTAATAATAAGATGTCCTTTAATGGTTTCAGATCACGATTTGTTGCGCCAAGTTGTAGCTGAACACCAGAAAGAGACAAATTTAGGTATTAATCCCAATGAAGAGGAAGAAATAATATGGAGCAACAAAAATGAAAAATATTTTGTTGGGCTACTGATTGAAGAAATAGAAAAGTTCAGGAGCCCAAAAATTAAAAAAAACACTTTTTTGATATGACAAAAAAAAAGTACATTCAAGAAGAGAAGAATGTTGCTGTAACTGGGGATCAGCTACAAAAAAAGTTTTTTAATTTGAAAAGAAGGTATTTTTTTAAAGGTCATTCAATTCAACATTCACACGAGTTACATATTTGTATGGTAACCTTGATCACCATTGATTGGTGCGTTAACCTTCGATTCATCAGTTCATATTTTAAAAATGTAATACGAGTATTGTCAAACTGCAGAATAATGAATTGTAAAATAATACCTATATTAAGTTGTTCAATCAGCATAATAATATTAATGCCGAATATCAAATTTATTTGTCTGATTGAACAACTTAAAAACATAAATTTAAAAGAGTCGAGATTATACCTTCGAAGAATAAAGTCGTTTAAAAATAAAAAAAAGAAGTTGTTTTATTAATTGAAAATCTAGAACTCTTTTCTTTAACTGGCGCAGTCGGTTTTTTCAAACTAAAAAAAGTGTTTGTTGTTAACCATCCACAAACCCCACCTCCACCCGAGTAGTGTAAAGCAAAGTGTTTGTTGTTAACCATCCACAAACCCCACCTCCACCCGAGTAGTGTAAAGCAAAGTGTTTGTTGTTTGCCATCCGCAAACCCCACCTCCACCCAAAGTGTAAAGTTTAATTCCAAACTAAAAATCAGTTGAAGTAAAAAAAAGAACACCAAATACACTTTTGTTTTAAAAAAAAAAAAAAAAAAAAAAAAAATCAATTATTATTGTTGTAAACTACAAATCAGTCACAACAAAGAAAAAAAAAGAGAAGAGAAGAAGAACAAACAGTGCAGTGCGAACTAAAAATCAGTTTTGTGCGAGTTTGATTAAAACAATTTTAAAAATTAAGCGACATATTCTCCACGACTCCAGAAGGAATTTGCCAATAGAAGATAGAGACGAAATGGCAACCGACCAAGCAACTCTTATCAACACAATGGCTCAAGTTTTGTTGAGATTGGAAGCCAATTCTCAACAGCAAACAAATAGTCGAGCCATAGTTATTATGAAAGAAATTTCATATATTAAAGAATTTTCGGGCAACAGGCAAGAATTGACCCAATTTATAAATGTTGTCGACAATCACTTGAGCTTGACGCCGGAAGATAGAAGAGCTGCTATGTGGATAGCTATATCGCAATGCAAGGTGATAGGTAAGGCTAAGGAACTACTGCTTACCAACAACACTAGCACGTGGGAGGATGCGAAGAACATACTGAAGCTGTCATTCCGCCCCAACATCGACCAAGGAGAAGTGACCAGCCGGATAAAAAACCTAAGAGTAAGTTCGGTGCTAGATTTAATAAATAAAACTGAGTATCTACTAACAGACATACATACAATTATTATGTATGATGATAATAAAGAAAATTTAAAAACAATGTTGTACTCAGTTATATTAAATAGAATCAGAGAATTAGCTATAGGGAACTTAGCTAGGGAAATAAGAAACGAATATGACTTACTAAAAGTCAAGAGTATATTGTTTTCGTATGTAGGGTTTGATGTAGGCAACGTCATAACAAATAGAAGTAATAATAGACAAAACCATGACTTTAGGCCGACAGATAGGACATACCGACAGAACAACGAACAGTCTCAAAATAATACTTATTACAATAACTCAAGACAGTCAAATCAACGACGTCAAAATACTTATTTCAATTTTAATGGTACAAATAACACAAATCAACGACATACCAATAATAATTCTGGTCAGACAAACCAACAAAATAATACCGTACAAAACAGCAACCAAACACGTAATAACTACAATAACAATTATTCCAGACAGACTCATAATAGACAGAATGTTGAACCAATGGACATAAATAATGTAGAACAAAGATCTGCCGAAGTCGTCCAAGAAGAAATCCATTCGATAGAAGCTCCGGTTTTTCTGAATGTAGCCTCTCTGGTAGGAAAACACAGGTAGTTTTTGCTTTGGAAAACCAGAAACATATATGCTTATTGGACACAGGGTCCACAATGAGCATAATAAATACTAGCAAAATAGACTGTAGCGCATATAATATACTCGAAGAGGTGACTGTAAAATTGTCTACCGTCAACAACGAAAGTAAGGAAACATTAAAAATGTATCAGTTGCCAGTACCTTTAGAATTTGGTTATCCATCAAATGTTTTTGTTCGAGCGTATGGAAAGTCGTTAGGAGATAAACCATATAGTCTCTTGCTAGGAATGGATGTAATAAGTAACATGGTGGAAAGCATAAACTTTATAAAAAATGAAGTTCTTCTACAAAATAAAACTATACTTCCAATTGTATTAGAAACACAACTATTTATAGAATGTTATGAGTTAGAGGGTAATAGTGAAGTAAAGTTAAGCGATTTAAAAATTTTTGAGAAACAAAAAATAGAAGATTTGCTAGAAAAATACAAAAATCTCTTATATAGAGATGGTGATCAGCTCACCATAAAACTATCTACAGATCAACAAACAAATGCTAGACTGTACCGTCTGCCTCAAAAACATGAAGAAGAGGTTAGAATCCAAATTAATGATATGGAAAGGCAGGGCATAATACGCAAATCAAACAGTCGATATGCTTCACCAATTGTAGTAGTCGCCAAAAAACCTGATAGCGAAGGAAAAGTTAAGTATAGAGTATGTGTTGACTATCGAGCTCTCAACGATATAACTGTGGATGATAAATACCCATTACCAAATATCGAAAGTATTCTCGATAAGTTGGGAAGGTCTCAGTACTTCTCGACCCTTGATTTAGCCAAGGGATATCATCAAATAAAGGTGCATCCTGATGATATACATAAGACTGCATTTGTTACACCAAACGGTCTATATGAATATACAAGAATGCCCTTTGGGCTGAAAAACGCCCCAGCGACATTTCAACGTCTAATGAATGAAATTCTTAGAGAGTACATAGGAAAAATTTGCACAGTTTATCTTGATGACATACTTATTTTCTCGACTTCATTAGAAGAGCACATAACCTCATTAGACAAAATTTTTAAAAAATTAGCGGACTATAATCTTAAAATTCAATTAAGTAAATGCTCTTTTCTTAAGAAAAATACAGAATACTTAGGTCATATACTAACTTCAGAGGGAATGAAACCTAACCCAAATAAAATAGAAGTAATCAAGAAATATTCATTGCCTCAGACAACCAAACAATTACAAGGATTTTTAGGTAGCACTGGATATTATAGAAAATTTATTGCTGATTACTCTAAAATAGCTTATCCAATGGTAAAATATCTAAAAAAGAACATGAAAATTAATTGTAAAGACCCCGAATACATTCAAGCTTTTGAAAGATTAAAAGAAAATCTAACTAAACATCCAATACTCAAATTTCCAGATTTTAACAAACAATTTTCTCTATTCACTGATGCTAGTAATTTTGCATTAGGAGCTGTTCTAACTCAAGAAGGGCAACCAGTATGTTATGCTTCCCAAACATTAAACGACCATGAAAAAGATTATTCCACAACAGATAAAGAATTTTTAGCAATAGTATGGGCCACCACATATTTTAGACCGTATCTTTGGGGGCAGAAATTTAAAATAATTACTGATCATATGCCTGTAAAATATTTAACTAAAAAATATAATGGAAAGGAATTTAGTCAAAGAGTTCAAAGAGGACTTCTTAAGTTACAAGAATTTGAGTTTGACATTGAGTATATAAAAGGCAAAGAAAATAAAATAGCAGATTTCTTAAGTAGGATCCCAGAGGAAATAAACGAAACATCAGAAACTGTAAATTCAGCGAATCAGACAAGTTTAAGAAACAAAATAGAAGCTAAAAAGGACAAAATAATAAAAAAGAGAAATATTTCTAGGGAAAATTATAATGAAAAACGCAATGAAGGCTACATTAGAAATTATAAACATTTACGACATAAAAACGAAACATACTATAGGACTCATAAAACTCGACCAAGATAGAATCATAATAGCTGTGAAACTACCAAAAGACTATATTTTGACTCAGCTAAAAATGATAATGCCCATACCAAATAATGAAAAAAAAGAAATAGATGTGGAAAATTTACAATTTATAGAAATAAATAATGTTCAATATGAGTACAATCCTAAAAATATTTATTTGAAAGATTTAAATATGTATAAGTAATTCATGTATAACAAAAGACTCATGTTCTTTTCGTTACAATAAAGCAAATAAAATAATAAAAATTGATGACGATACTTTAATATGTACAAATTTAGAAAAAGAAAATATTATTAATCATTGTAATGATAGAAAATTAATTTTAACTGGAAATTTTATACTAAATATAAATAATTGTTCAATAAATATATTAAACGAAACTATTTTTAACTATCAACTAGAATTTATTCAAAAATTTCACTATGAAGAAGACAAAAATTTAAATGTAACAGACAAATTAAAGTTTGCAGAAATGTTAAAAATACAACAAATTGAAAACCTACAAAAAATTGAGGAATTAAGATTTCATAGAACTATAAGTCAAATCAGTAACATAACAATGTTTTTAATAATTGTAATTATATTTATTGTAATATATTTCTTAAACCAGACAAACCGTAAATTAAAAATTAAAATAAATAATGTTACTAAGCCCCAACCAAATGTAAAAATTATAGAAACTCCAATGATTCAGGAGAATCTTAAAAATAAGGGGGGAGAAGTTACATATTTGTATGGTAACCTTGATCACCATTGATTGGTGCGTTAACCTTCGATTCATCAGTTCATATTTTAAAAATGTAATACGAGTATTGTCAAACTGCAGAATAATGAATTGTAAAATAATACCTATATTAAGTTGTTCAATCAGCATAATAATATTAATGCCGAATATCAAATTTATTTGTCTGATTGAACAACTTAAAAACATAAATTTAAAAGAGTCGAGATTATACCTTCGAAGAATAAAGTCGTTTAAAAATAAAAAAAGAAATTGTTTTATTAATTGAAAATCTAGAACTCTTTTCTTTAACTCACGCGTTACATAACATACATAAATCCAAACAGAATCAATACGTACATAATTAAGATACACCTAAGCATATAAAATATACACATTGCAATTTCAGATTATGCAAGACTGAACCTTTTTTATTTAATTTAGTTAGTTTCATATGTTACTCCATTTAATTGTTTGTTTTTACCAAACACCACAGATATGTATATTATTATCATATGTATATTGAATATCGTATCTCTTTTTTCAGGTATTTGGATGAAATAAAAAAAAATTGTTTGTTTCGTAAAACCAAGTTATGATATAGATACCTATATACCTACTAAATCTTGAACCTTCATCCAACTCATCTTCCAACAGCTCACTCCAAAGTAATTCTAAGAAAATTGTAAAAAAAAACATTCAAATGCATTTCAATTTTATTGTTATGTTCCATTTGTGACCAAGTTAATGGTGACTTACCCGAATCCGTACTTGGTCTGCAGAGGGATTTTTTCAGTTCCTGTAACTCTTCAAAATTTTCTTCTTCTTGAATGTTTTTTTTTTTTTTATTTTTTGGTATTGAAACCATCTCCATTACTATTATTTGTTCCATTGTTTAATTGTTATACAAACACAAAAACGTTTCAACGATTCAATTTCAATTTTTGAATTATTTTTAAATTTATGACAGATGACAGAACAATTTGTATTTCTTTGAGAATTGTTGTTCATATTTCAATCTCTGTCATTTTTACTGAGAATGTTCTCAGAGATCTTAGAAATATAAACTGGCCAATTACTAGGCGATAAGAGTACTTGAGGCGAAAGCGGAATCTGAAAATTCAGAGGAAAATACTTCGAGACGCTTTTAATCCATTTGATTTGGATGACATAACGTATGTATTGTGCATGTATGCATTTGAATTTAGTTGTGTTTATATATTTGTTCATTGAGTCACCCTGGGTTCGCCCTAAAGCTTTTTTTGAAAAACCTGAACTCACCCTGACAATGAAATTCTGTTTTTTTTTTAAACCTGGGGTCACTCTGAAGAAGAACTAGATTTTTTTAGGAAAAGAATAAACTGTTAAAGTAAAACGAGTTTGAAGCATTTGTTTTGTTGTAAATTTGCGTGTTGCAGGTAATTGTTTATTATTTAAGACGTACAAATAAATCGAACAAATAAATTTAATTCAACAATATTAGAAATAGAAATGGTAACATTTGATGTTGTCGACTGTGCAGAGGACAAAATTCATGTTTTCCTGGTTTAAATGTCAAAGAGTGTTCTTAGAACTGAAAACCCCAAGTTTTTTGACACCCCTTGGGGTTGTCAAGAAAACCTGGGTCAACCCTGGTAAAGTTTAACGAACAAACCTATGTTTTAAAAACTTAGGACATTTAAATACGTACGAGTATTAGATGAGCTGGAAGCTGGAACATGAGTTTAATGCAGGGGTGTTTTCGTGTTCAATAACTTCGATTAGCCGGCTTGTGGCTGTCATAAGATTGGCGGGAAGTGGATACCTGTTGGTAACGAATAAGAGGTTGGCATGGCACAGTCCACATTTTTCTCAGACTCAACAAAAATGTACTGGAAAGAAGACTCTGTCCTGTGTGGATACAAATCCAGATGAGCTAATCTGGAAAAAATTATGCTGAAATAGACTTCTATTCGAAGGCGAGTTTCCCAGGCGTCATTATGTGTGTCGATGGAACCATATAAATATAATTGCTTTACCTGAAAAAAATGGGCTATATTTAAATCGAAAAGGAAACTTGTTATGCTGGTAAAATTATTTATCAACGTTGAACTTTATAAGCTTTATTATATATGGGTACATATGTATGTGAATTTAGTTAAGATTCTAGGTTTGTATAAAAGTGGTAGAAATATTTGTTATCTGGTCACATTTAATATATGATTCACTAAGGTGATGCTGGTTATCCATTGCAACCTTAGACAATAACTCCCTATCGTTGTGCTGAAGCTGGAAGTTCAAAAAGCATATATCTACAATAGCAGACGCAGCAAAACAAGGAATATTGTGAAAAGGACTATAGGAGCTATGAAAAAAAGGGCGGTTTGTGCGTTGCATAATATCTGCAAACATTATCACAACATGTCATGATCGGATAACATGGTCACATCAACAGGTTGTTCATCAAGCTCAGAAGCCACATTTTCAGTTTCGGAATGTTTTGAAACTCTCCGAGATCAGCACAGATTCCAAACCCAAAGAAATGAACGTTTTTCATTCCCGATGTGGAAGTTTGTAGTCGTCTAGCATGACTCCTTCCTTCAGCTTTGAGAAGGAATGTTGCCGGTACTCTCCGCCACACTTGCATTTACTTCTTTTTTGTTGTCGACAAGTTTCTTTTTTATGTAACATTTTACCAATCTAACCATACCTAAGAGTATTCAGAAGGATTTATTATAAAGTTTTTTAACAACATCTTTCACTTACTTTTCTCTAAACTGAAGCTTCTTTGGAAGGTGGCCCAAGAGCTTTAGGTTCGGATTTAATTTGTTTAAAGAACAGCGTCTTCTTTTGGAGCTTTAGTATATCTTTGAACTATGTATGTCGGGTTTCTCATTTAATAATTGATATTGTGCCTAATTTGTTATTTTTTTTCCTTTTAAAGCAACAAATATTATTGAAAGAAAAAAAAAATTGGTAAATACTTACATATTAATAAAAAACACAACCGTTCCGACACAAATTATTTGTCGTAGAAAAAGTGGCAAAATTTTCGTTTCATTCGGATTGAGTGATAGCAAATTTCACGAATTTCAAATTCGTAGCAGATTTTTCAATACGAATCTACTACGAATGAATTTTGTGATCGATTTTTCCGGACTCGGATCACATTTTCGATTACGATAGAATTCCTGATAAGGCTGAATGACTCATGTTTACATATTAATATGTACATACATTTAGAATATTAAAAATCAACTCTTTGCAATATCATTGGCCTGCTATGTTTGAATTAATTCAATTTTTCATTTTGACTACCAGCTTCAAAGCAAATATTATCATTATTTAAAGTTACTCTCAATCCAACTTTGACACTTCCGTTAGCCACAAGTAAATCCAAAAACGGCAATAAATACTAGCGACGCATTTCTGGCAATTTGTTCAGATACTTTAGATATATCAACAGATGTCTTAGGCAAATGACCCAACATCTCCGCTTATCTCGATTATAAATACTTCGGTCCATTTTAGAAGATGATTATTGTTTGATAAAGTGATACCAGAATGTACATACTCTTGTATTATTACTATGGTGGGTTCTTTTTTGCTAAGAGACGCTGGTGTGGAGCAATCTATACCCCTTATGTTTACAACGGTATCCCACAAGGATCGCCTTTGTCAAAAGTTCTCTTTATAATAGCTTTTGATATATAGCATATAGAAACAAACACACAGGAAGAGAGGGGAGAAGGCCCCTCTCACCACCATCTGTTTGCTCCAGGGACGCGGCCTGCTTGAATAATGCACGGCGCGGCGTCAGCTCGTCGGACGGGGGGATCTTGTCCCCGGAAACTCAACCTCGCCTGCAGACAAAAACACATATCAGGCCAAGGAAAACTAGGAAAAAAGAATAAACGGACTAGTAGACCACGGACGGACTATTGGCACATCAGGGCACTGCAGATGTTGTCGCAGTGTGGCCATTACCCACCCAACCATAGGAATCCGCGGTCATGTTTGGATTCCCCCAAGATGGTGGATGATCGGTTTCAGATCATACTATGTTCACCGAAACTCCGCTACCCTGAGCACCCTCTGAAAAATGGTCTTCAATAGATCATGCTCCGGTTATTGGAACAAAGAAAGACTTGAATATCTTTTTTCGACCTTTTGGCGTCTTTTGAAGTTTTTATTCAAGGCATTGGACAATGAAACATTTTACAAAGAAAAACTAGAAAACAAAAAAAAAACAAATGAAAACGCGACTAAAAACTGTTCCTTACTGTGCCCAATCTAAACAAAAATACTTGTATGCTTTATACGCTTTGTGGTATTACAGAATAAAAAAAATGCTATCTTGGAAGCCGGTATAGGAGGCTCTGTAGAGATATTTCAACCACCACAGGACAAAATAATACATATGAGACACGCGTGGACGCCAAAGAACCGGTTTTTTATCACTTACAAACAAAAGTAATGATTTATGAATGAAAATTTGAGAAATTTAAATTTTTAAATTTAAAATTATTTTTTTTGAATGACTTCGACGCACTTATATTAAAAAAAATTGTTTTATATATATGTATATAAATAAATAAAAACATAAATGAATAAATATAAGACAAACACAAACACAAATTTTTATATATAAATAATTAAGCAATTTTTCTTTATGTGATTATTAATAAGTTATTTTCCTTTTCTTCTTTTTCTTTCAGTACTTTCTTTTCTTCTTTATAAGACTCACTCAGACCGAATTTGGCAGCGGAGCACCTCGGTCCCTGGATTGGACAGATTCTGATGTTCTCCGGATGTTTCAGCGAGGGCACCTTAGGGCCGCCGAGAAAGTACCTAGGATTTTCTTTTCACTTCATTATATTTTCATTAAAACCCATTAAAAAATACTCACCACTTTGAAATATTTAATTCGAGTTAATTTTGAAGAAAAATGTGTAAGCAAATGAAAGAAAATAATGGCGCAGTTATCCAAAATATTAATTCTAAAAAAAATTAACTTTAAATATTTAATTTCTTCTTTAAGATTCAATGTATGCACTCACATTTAATAAAAAATTAATTAATTTGTTTTGATCCCACTTCGTTGTGACGGGCTTTTTTTTGTTTTATTTTCAGATATAATTTTAAATTCGTTATTATTGAAACGAAGAACGAAGAACGCACCAAACAGTCGTTTTGCTTTCATATGAATTAAAATATGTGAACAAGTAAAGTACCTACAAAAAAAAATCACCGGGAGACTAAAAGAAAACGAGCAGGAAAGAAAGAGACGGATCTTTACGGTGCTCAATAACGTCACAAAAATAATCATTTCCCAAAAAAAAAAAAAAATAGGTCCTCTAACAGGAAAATACTATCCCATCCCATCTCCGCATACAGCAAGCTCTTAACAACAAAAATAATAACAAAAAAAAAAACAAGGGCATTGTATATAAAACTTATAGTATGTACTATCATCACGATGATTTTTGAGTTGTGTTGTGTGGTCGTCTGGGGACACAGAAACAGCAACCAGAAAATTAGTTAGTTGTGTGATCGCCAGGGGGACGAACGTGCTGATGATAGTACTATCTAAATTTATATACAATGAACAAGGGTGTATTTATGGTTGTTCCATTGGGATTGGTGAACAAGAAAAAAAAATATATGGCAACTATACTGTTTTTTTTTTTAATTTCCATTTGCCATTTCTTCGAATTTCGGCGGAGTGTATGTTCAATAATACTACTGTCCACAGAAAAATTTCTCAACAGATGGGGTTGTTTACGACCTTTTAACTAAAGATTCACACGACAAAGTGTTCGTATTATTAATTAATTTTATTGATGAATTAGTTAAAGTCCACCAGTTAACCACTGTAACACTCGTTGCTAAACGAGAATCATTGAAACATAAAAATAAATTAGGAACGACATTTACTACTAAGAACAATCAAAATTTTCTTTTTCATTAATCGTTGATCTTACGTCATGTTTTAATTGAGCAAACATGTCAACTTGAAATAACATTTAAAAAGATTTATAAAAAGTTTTCTATTGTTAAATTAGAATTAAAGAAAAACATTTCTGTGACGGCTAGACCAATTCTAAGTCGGCCTTATTTACTCTTAAGTTCATGTGTAACAAATATTTATGTAAAAAAAAAGAAGCCTCAATAAAGAATACATACATACATACATTAATCGTTGACGTTTTATTTTCACTGACTGAACACAATAGACGCGCGTCAACTATGCTCCGCGAGTCACTTCAGAAAAAAATAAAATAAATTACAAAGAGAAAAGAGAGAGACAGAAAACAGAATCACAAAATAATCTCTTATAAAGAAAATACCCTGTAGGTCGAACATGAGAAATGAGATGCATGACTTACATATTTAGCAATTATTGTCAGCAAACCAACCAAAAATGCCGGCAAAGCATATGAATGGTACATTTATGTGTTTTTATTATTTTCTGTTTATTTAGTTCTTTTTTTCCTATTAAATTTATTTCTTAACATCTAAAATTATTATCCTTTTCTTTTCAATTTCCTTACCGAGGGATGTTTATATTTTTAATATTTCGTTTTTCTTTTCTATTTCTCTTATCCTAGGTTCAGAACACATTCATGAGGATGGGATAACCAGGCGTCCGCAACAAGAACATAATAGCATGCAACTATTCTTACGTCTACACAAAATAAGGATATTTTATTGGATAAAGAACAAAAAAAAATTAAAAAAGAGGTTGACAAAAGTGAAGGAAATAAAAAAGGTAAAAAAATTAAATTAAAAACGGAGCTAATAAAAAAATGTCACAGAAAAGTCTTGCGAGACTTGAACGAGTTGGTTCCTAGAACTGAAGATCGATGCATTATATGTGGGGATATAGGAAAGCACAGGGAGCTGTGGTATAATTCGGATTTTTTATTTAATAATTATTGATAAAGCCTTTCATGTTGTGCCTTATTTGTTATTTTTGCCCTTTAAAAGCAACAAATATTATTGAAAGAAAAAACATGATTTCGTAGCAGATTTTTCACTACGATTTTACTGCGAATGGATTTTGTGATCGTTTTATCGGGACTCCGAGCACATTTTCGATTACCATAGAATTCATGTTAGGGCTGAATGACTCATGCTACACATTAATATGTACATTTAGAATGTTAAAAATCAACTCTAAAACTTTTGTTTTGCCAATATCATTGGCTTGCTTATGCTATGTTTGAAATAATAATAATTATATAGTGGAGGTAGATAACTTTTCATTTTGACTACCAGCTTCATTGCAAACATTGTCATTGTTTAAAATTACTCTCAATCCAATTTTTACACTTCCGTTTGCCACAAGTAAATCCAAAAACGGCAATAATACTAGCGACGCATTTCTGGCAATTTATTTAGATACTTTAGATATCTGAACAAATTGCTGATCTCGATTATAAATACTTCGGTCCATTTTAGAATGTGATTATTGTTTGATAAAGTTATACCAGAATGTACTCTTGTATTATTATTATGGTGGGTTGGTGGTGTTGAAAAGAAGAAGTGGCGCATTTTGAGCTAGGTTAGTTTATGGTCGTCGTATTCTTTTCCCTTGATGCAAGAGTGCCTAGGGACCCACATTAATTTCAATTTGTTTGGTGATTTGATGGGTTTGTTTAAATATCGATTATATGTAAGTTAGATTTTGTTGTTGGGGTTATTGACCGCTTTGAGGACAGAGTTACTATCGGAGCAAATTTTATGTTTTCTACAACGGTGCAGTACTTCTTTTATAGCTTGTAAGATGGCAAACGCTTCGGCTGTGAAGATGTATAGAAATTCAGGAAGATTCCCAACGCAAAGGATGACCCCGTCTTCGAGTGTGACGGCAAATGTAGTACCTATTTTCTGGTGTTTTCGAGCCGTCGGTAAATATTAGGTTCCATCCATCCGATCCAAGTTCGGAGGAAATGCTGATGAATAGAGTACGGTACGTAGAATTGTTGGTTCTTCCTTATTTTATAATCTGCTAACGTCATTATGGTTGATTGTGGGCTTATACACCAGGGAGGATATGTTGATAACTCGTTGTGTGGACGATTGGTTGGAACTTGGAAGACCCATCTGCTTAGCTTTGTCAAGGATATTTGTTGCGGACGCCTGGTTATCTCATCCTGATAAATGTTTTCTGGATTTAGGATAAGAGAAATACAAAAGAAAAACAAAATATTGAAAATAAAAACATCCCTCTGTAAGAAATAAACCCTGAAAAAGAAAAGGATAATAATTTTAGATTTTTGAAATAAATGTAATAGAAAAAAAAAGAACTAAATAAACAGAAAATAATAAAAACACTTACCATTCATGTCCATTGCCGGCATTTTTTGGTTGATTTGTTGATAATTGTCAAATAAGCCAACGAATATAATAGAGAGTCTGGAGAATTAGATAAAATACAGGAGATGACGTCATTGTAAGAAAAAATGGCGACCATGCATCTTATGTACCCACAGGGTTTTTTCTTTATAAGAGACATATCCATACGTGCGTCTATTGTGTTCAGTCAGTGAAAACAAAATGTCAAATGGGGTTTTCCATGGGTAATCCAGATTTCGATCAAAAAATTGATTTTTTTTCGTGGCCCATGGAATACAATTGGAATTGATTTTTTTTTGTCATTGTATTGGTGTAACTTCGTGTACGTGTAAACGTATATTTATTTACAAAATCGTTTACAAAATCTGGAACCCGATTTTGTTTTCTTTTTGAAATAGAATTTTCATCACATCAAACAAATTTTCACCGCTTGATTTTTTTCAGAAGAAGAAGTTGATGAATCTACCAATTCATTAAAAATTGATTCCATTTTTTGTAAAATTTATTTGTTTAATAGATGAAAACTCAAACAAAACCAAAACAAATTACAAATAAAAATAAAAAACTTGTATCTGTCAAGCTAACAGCTGAAAGTTGTATTAGTATTAGTGCAAAGAGGGGTAAATCTGCCGAAAAATCCAGATCTGCAGATTTGATCTTAGATCAAAAATAAATCAATTTATTTTGCCCCATGGAATGCAAAAACAGGGGAAATTTGATTTTTTACTGATCTGGATCAAAAATAAATTGATTTATTTTGCCCATGGAAAACCCCAAAAGACTAATAAAAAAAATACAAATTTTGATTGTTCTTAGTAGTAAATGTCGTTCCTAATTTATTTTTTATGTTCCCACCGTTTTATCTTCACGTTTACCCGAGTCGTTTTTCTCGTTACTTGGTAATAGATGTTGTCCATTATGTTCATGTCATGGGCGGTATTATTTTTTTTTTGTCAAAACTCGTAATTTTTCATCAATAATTCTCGTTTAGCAACGAGTCTTACAGTGGTTAACTGGTGGACTTTAACTAATTTCATCAATAAAATGAATTAATAATACGAACATTTTGTCGTGTGAATCCTTAGTTAAAAGGTCGTTAACAACCCCACCTGTTGAGAAATTTTTCTGTGGACAGTAGTATTATTGAACATTCACTCCGCCAAAATTCGAAGAAATGGCAAATGGAAAATAAAGAAAAACGAGTATAGTTGTCATATATTTTTTTTTCTTGTTCACCAATCCCAATTGAACAACCATAAATACACCCTTGTTTTGTTTTGTTTTTATTTTTGTTGTTAAGAGTTTGCTGTATGCGGAGATGGGTATGGGATGATATTTTCTTGTTAGAAGGGGATCATACAACCTATTTTTTTTTTTGGAAATGATTATTTTTGTGACGTTATTGAGCATCGTAAAGATCCGTCTCTTTCTTTCCTGCTCGTTTTCTTTAAGTCTCAAGGTGAATTTTTTTTGTAGGTGCTTTACTTGTTGGCATATTTTAATTCATATGAAAGCAAAACGACTGTTTGGTGCGTTCTTCGTTTCAATAATAACGAATTTAAAATTATATCTGAAAATAAAACAACAAAAAAAGCCCAAGTCACAACAAAGTGGAATCAAAACAAATTAATTAATCTTTTATTAAATGTGAGTGCATAAATTGAATCTTAAAGAAGAAATTAAATATTTAAAGTTAATTTTTTTTTAGAATTAATATTTTGGATAACTGCGCCGTTATTTTCTTTCATTTGCTTACACATTTTATTCAAAATTAACTCGAATTAAATATTTCAAAGTGGTGAGTTTTTTTTCCTAGGTAATTTTTCGGCGGCCCTAAGAATCGTCACGGTAAAGGGCCGCCGCTGGTTTGTTTTATACAATATCCCGATTTCTGGTTTTGTTCCCGGATTTTTTTTGATGATTTTTGGAGAGGACTTTCTTGCAAGTCTGCCTACCGTATGCTAGTGCCGAGCTACCACTACATCGGATTCTATGTAATTGCTGCAGCCTTTGTTGAAGCACTCTTCGGAGCCACTGGCTATTCCCACGTACGGAGTAGTTTCCCGAAGGTGCCCTCGCTGAAACATCCGGAGAACATCAGAATCGGTCCAATCCAGGGGCCGAGGCTGCCAAATTCGGTCGGAGTGAGTCTTATAAAGAAGAAAAGAAAGTACTGAAAGAAAAAGAAGAAAAGAAAAATAACTTATTAATAATCACATAAAGAATAATTGCTTAATATTTATATATAAAAATTTGTGTTTGTGTTTGTCTTATATTTATTCATTTATGTTTTTATTTATTTATATATAAAACTATTTAAATATAAGTGCGTCGAAGTCATTCAAAAAAATTACTTTTAAATTTAAAAATTTACATTTCTCAAATATTCATTCATAAATCATTACTTTTGTTTGTAAAGCGGTCCCTAGACTGTCAATATTATTGTGCAATATTTTATATTGCACAATATTTGATATTGCACAATATTATTGAGAGTCTAGGGCTCATATTGAAGGGTTGTGCAATATATTGTACAAAATTAAAATCCTTTTGATATTTATTGTGCAACCAATTTTATTGTATAGTCTGTGGATGTGTTTGCACCATATTTTGTCATTTGTTTTGAATTTTCATAGTGATAACATCTCCCTGAATTAAATATTAAATTAAAATTAAATTAATAAATTTTGATGAATAAACGCGTTTCGTTTTTTGTACCACTCCTTCATCCATCTGCGTTTATTTTTTTTTTCTTTTTTTTTTAATGAAATAGCAAGAGGAATTGCCACACAACAATAATCCATATCATCGAGCATGATGTTGAAGCACAAATAAAGAACTGTCAAATAATTTATTGTGCGAAATATTGTTTAGTGTGGGGTACCAGTCAATAATATTGTGCAATATATTGTTCAATAATATTGATAGTCTAGGGACCCCTTAAGTGATAAAAAAACCGGTTCTTGGGTGTCCACGCGTGTCTCATATGAACCTATTATTTTGTCCTTGGGTGGTTGAAATATCTCTACAGAGCTCTATAGGGGTGGGAGGCTTCCAAGATAGCGTTATTTTATTCTGTCTAAAAGAAACTTTAAATACATTTTAAGACAGCCTTTTATGCACCGCATCGAACGCGTCGGAGAGTGTTAACCGCTCGTTGTTAGGAGCTATCCGATCATACCTTGAGGACGACCAAAGAAATTGGGATTCACATCTAGGCGATATAGCGTGTGCGTTAAGGAGAGCAGTTCATAGCTCTACTGGTGTATCACCATATTTTGCCTTATTTGGTACAAATATAATGATGCACGGTAGTAGTTATGAACTTGCGAAAAAATTGAACACGACACGATAGATGACAACGAGTTGCTAACTCTTCCCCGACAAAGTCGATTGCAATTGA
This sequence comes from Syrphus vitripennis, assembly GCA_958431115.1. Lineage (NCBI taxonomy): Eukaryota > Metazoa > Arthropoda > Insecta > Diptera > Syrphidae > Syrphus > Syrphus vitripennis. The sequence goes on from OY288110.1 coordinate 28,917,434, forward strand.
TTTGTAATCAAACTTTCACCGAAATACATTAAGTGCCGAATAATCAAAAAAGTTGGCAATCAAATATACGAATTGGAAAACGAATCGGAATTTTTCACGCAAAAGATTTGAAACAATGAGAAAACCGAAAAAAAACTGATTTATTCACCGAACTTATGTTTTAAAATTATTCGCTTAAATTTCGTATTGTTGCTCTCCGTCGTTGTTTATTTGATATTTGTTTTCGGTTATTTAATTATTTATTTATTTTGTGACTTCGTATTTGCTTATTTATTTATCTTCCACGAAGTTGTTTCAAAACACTGTGATTCTATTCGCGATCCAAAAACTGCGTATACAAATTTTGAAAAAAAAAAATTTGAAAAAAATTCCTGGAAATCGAAACTCCCTATTGTGTTGGAAAATCTTACCCCAATATTAATTTCCACATCATTATCCACCTACTGTATTTGAACAACTTTACTTTGTTGTTCATCAGCATCAATAGGTCCCCAAACAATATTAATGTCTTTCATTTGTAAATGAATGTCGTATTTCATCCATTTTGGACGGTACATTTTTTTCAACATTTTTCGGAACAAAAAAATGACAAATCTATTAAGTTTTTTGAACTCTCGGGTTTGAAGGAAATTTCCACTTAGTTCTTCGCTGAAAAAAATTTTTTTTTGAGTTTTTTTTTAAACCTAATTTTTGACAATTTTTGGAAAGAATTTTGTTTTTGAACAGATCCCATTGTGAAAATTTTTAAGCAGATGCAAATTTGTATTAAGTTTTTTTTTATTTTATTTCGACTTTTCGCAACATGATTAGCATTAAAGTCCTTTTCTGTTTAAGAATTCCTTGGAACACTTGAAATATGTACCAACTTGAATGAATTTTTTTTATTTTGGGCCCTACTTGGCGACTTAACTTACCCTAAGTGCAATAGCGTGAAATAACGGTAAAAAATAAGCACGATATTCCGAGAACGAGGCGATCTACATTCTACTCAGAGGGTAGTCGGAGTCGGTGACTGGCGGAGTGGCTGTACTCTATGTAGGTACTTGGTATTCCATCCATTTTCTTAGAATCAATGGGAAATCTTACCCCAATATTAATTTCCACATCATCATCCACCTACTGTATTTGAACAACTTTACTTTGTTGTTCATCAGCATCAATAGGTCTACAAACAATATTAAGGTCTTTCATATTTGTACTTACATATTTATAAAAAACACAACCGTTTCGAAACAAATTATTTGTCGTAGAAAAAGTGGCAACATTTTCCGTTTTATTCAGAATGAGTGATGGCCAACTTCACGAATTCGAAATTCGTAGATTCCACTACGAATCTACTACGAATGGATTTTGTAATCGATTTTTTGGGATTCATTTACACATTTTCTATTACGATAGAATTCATGATAAGGCTGAATGACTCATGTTTATACATTAATATGTACATTTAGAATATGAAAAATCAACTCTTTGCAATATCATTGGCCTGCTTATGCTATGTTTGAATTAATTCATTGTCCAGGGCCTTCATATATAGTGGAGGTAACTTTTCATTTTGACTACCAGCTTCAAAGCAAACATTATCATTGCTTAAAGTTACTCTCAATCCAATTTTGACACTTCCGTTAGCCACAAGTAAATCCAAAAACGGCAATAAATACTAGCGACGCATTTCTGGCAATTTGTTCAGATACTTTAGATATATCAACAGATATCTTAGGCACATGACATGACCTAACATCTCCGCTTATCTCGATCATAAATACTTCGGTCCATTTTAGAATATTATTATTGTTTGATAAAGTGATAAGTTCTTGGGATGAAACGAACAAAGGTTCACATTTATATATGTATACAAATATAAGTAATTAAAAAAAATTGTATTCAGGAACTCTGGAACTTCAACCAAACGTATTCTTTCAACCAAACGTATTCTCTCCTGTCTTCTCGTCGTCGTCGTCGTACCGATGACCGGCTATTGCGCCCAATTTTCTTGGTTCTGAGTCGGCACTTGTTAACGAAGGAATACAAGTTATTTTTCACAAAAAAAAACCAAAAATTATTGAAAGGGGTGACGCCTCTTTGGCTCCCGTTGGCACCCGGAGACTCACGGGCTTATGCTCAACCTGCTAGTGCCGGTTTTGGCAATGTCCACAGATTCCACCACAGTATTTCTCGCCAGCAATATCATCCCTTTCACAAAAATAAAATCACTAAAATTCCCAAAAAAGGAACACAATCAGTTCTCGCGTTTGAGTTGCGATTTGTTCGGATCTGTGTACCTATATATAAATATGTCTCAACTGCCACTCTCTTGTACACTATTACAGAAATATATCAAAGGTTTTGGCACTGTCTACTCTAGCGCGGTTGAACTTCAAAATCTTCTTCGATCACTTGAAACATCCTTCTAACCTACGTTCCTCTATGCACTTTTTCAGGAACAGCCTTTTTGCGCCGTTCGACGCCTTGGCTGCTACAGGTTGTGACGCTGAAAACGAACATCCCTTCGCGTGTTCATTTCACTGAAATAGCGATGTCAACGACGATGAAGAACGATCGTCGTATTTATTTATTTAATAATATTATATTTTACTATCTGTGATAAAAAAAGCATCTGTGATTACTTGAAATAAGTTTTATTAACCACTAAGCTTAATGTGATATTTTTTTTCATTATTAATTTTAATTTTTTTTATAAGACTAATAATTTTAGTAAATAATTTTCAATAATCTGTGATATTCACTTTTATTTGTTATTATACCTATTTCTTTTTATTTAATTGACTTTTTAACTGTGGTATTAGAATTAATAATTAACTGTGATATTTACATATGTTTTTATTTATTTATTTTTATTCAATCTATTTAAACTATGATACTAGCTTTAATAGTTTGAGTTATTTATACCAACAGTTTAACTTTTTTTTTGCATGTATATTAATTTTATTTATTTATTTCCCTTAGACTAACACTTTCTACATACTTAAAATAATTAACCACTCACCAATTAGATGATAAATAATTGCGAAAACAATTCTTAAGGTTTAGTTGATTTTCCATTGCTCTTCTTACATGAGCCGCTCAGTTCATATTTCCATCACCAGTAGTCTCATTTGCATTGCTCGAGTTAATATAGGTCAGGTTCTGGTATAATTCCACAGCTGTTTTATATATTGCAGGGTTGAATTAGCTTCAGAGGTCGTTGACCTCGCTCATAGAAGTGAATTCTGAAACTTCAATGAAAAAAAAAGTAGGAATATGAGTGTAGGAAAGATGCGTACGGTACTTACCTGTACTGTTAGTCGGTGGTTTCGGAAAAAAAAAAATAGCAGGAACTTGCTTTTGACCCGTCTGAACATGGTCTTTTCTCCACATTTTTTCGTCAACGCACATTTTTCCTCAGCTATCTATGTACATAGAAGTACTCTGAAATTATAAAGAAATAATTATGAAAAAAGAATTTGGAAAATATGTTAGTACCTACATATGTACCTACTTTCGTGCACGGCGCGGCGTCCATTTAGTGGTCCCTTTAACCTTCTGTTTGTTCTGCTGTCATTGCCTACAGCTTTTGAGTCATTGTTTGAGTTTGATGGAGAACTTTTAAAGTCCGAATTAGTTGTTTGTTCTGTGTTTGGGGATCGGGCTAGACACTTTGGGTCCAGGTAGTTGGATTGAATCAGTCATTTGTGTTGGAGTATTTTTCTTGATTTTTTCTGAATATGGGCCAAAGGAATTTGGTGGCAGGGTGGATTACGTTCTTTATAAATTCGCTTTGCTTCTCCAGCACAGCATTTATTAAGTGTTTGAATGGAGATAATTTCTTTGGCTTGTTTATAGCTAGGACAGTCTTTGGATGATGCAATTATCTGAAGTGTGAAGGGGCAAATTACATGTTTCGTGTGACTAAGGTATTGGCAATTGCGACACCGCATGGGATTTGGAATATATTCTGAAAATTTGGCATTATAAAAACCAATTTCGATTGGTTTGGAGAGAAAGACGAGATCGGAGGTAAATAACATCAGACCAGTTGGTTTTTGAACACGTTTGTGGAACGTTTGCATTTTCATCTCTGCAATTATCTCTGATGTGGACACATTGTTTAAGCATGGAGCATGAACTATTCCTTTGGATTCGTGCGAGCGAGCATTTAGTTTAACCTCGACTGGACACACATTTGCTAAAGATATTGTTTTAAGGAATTTATTTAATTTAATTTATTTGGTCATACTTGGTACTTATATTGTCTATTGATTTTTTAAGTAAGAAGGGGCTGATAGATGATATGAGGATTGTAGAAGTAGGACCTATTGTAATAAATTGAGGGTTATTATAGTTGGATCTTTTCGGTAAGGGGGGGAAGTTGAGCAAGGGGAAGGTAGTATTAGTTTTTATTTTTTGATTTGGATGGGTATCGAAAATAGGATCTACTTCAAGATCTCTATATCGATTGGTTCAATTCGGCCCAGAGGCCATATTTTCACGTAAGCAAACTTACTAACAGGAAAAAAAAGTCACTTCAAACGCAAGAGATGGAATATGTGATTTGGAAAAATTAGTGATACAACGGGAAGTTCCGGTTTGCTCACTTGTGGCAAAAAATTAACAAGCACAATATTCCGAGAACAAAGCGATCTACTCAGAGGTTAGTCGGTGACTGGGGGAGTGGTGGTCGGTAATCTATGTAGGTACTTGGTATTCCATCCATTTTCTTTGAATCAATGGGAAATCTTACCCCAATATTAATTTCCACATCATCATCCACCTACTGTATTTGAACAACTTTACTTTGTTGTTCATCAGCATCAATAGGTCCACAAACAATATTAATGTCTATTATATTTGTAAGCGAAAGTCTTATTTCAGCCATTTTGGACGGTACATTCTTTTCAACATTTTTTGGAACAAAAAAAATGACAAATCTTTTAAGTTTTTTGAACTCTCGGGTTTGAAGGAAATTTCCACTTGGTTCTTCCCTGAAGAAAAAAAAATTTTGAGTTTTTTTTTAAAGCTAATTTTTTACAGAATTTTGTTTTTGAGCAGATCCCATTGTGAAAATTTTTAAGCAGATGAAAATTTGTTTTAAGTTTTTTTTATTTTATTTTGACTTTTTGCAACATGATTAGCATTAAAGTCCTTTTCTGTTTAAGAATTCCTTGGAACACGTGAAATATGTATGTACTTACTTGAATGAATTTTTTTTATTTTGGGCCCTGCTTGGTGAATTAACATACCCTAAGTGGAATAGTTTGAGTTAACGGTAAAAAAAATGAAACGGATATCTTACACATATGTAGGTGCTTTGCTATCAATTAGTTTCAAGAAATCAGTTTTTGAGGTTAGACCATTGAATTGTCATTGACTGAAAAAGTTGTGTTTTGTATTGGATCTTTAAAAGAATAAAAGTTTAGTGCAGATAAAAATCCTTTTTAATGCTCTTTAAGCAACAGATCAACAGCATATTTTTAATGGTTAAATTATATAACTCCACTCAGGGACTTAATTCCCACTCAAGAGAGAATTAAATTCATTTTAGTGAACTGGAGTACGTTCACCGTACCAGGTGGGAACGAAGACCATTTTCTTATGGGAATTTGGAACACCAGAACAGAATTCAGAATTTCGCTAATGATAATCGACGAAACACGTCATTGTCAACGAATTTATCACCTTGGTATGACGGGCGCTTACATTTGGGATTGAAAAAAATTAATATTTTTTATTTTGATATGCTTTATTTCTAATCGGTGGATTTCTTTTATATAAATAGGATTCTTTGATCTAATTTTCTCAAACATACATATGTAAGTTTATTATTAAATTCCCGTGACTTTTATAATCTAATATAAACTTATGTTCCACACAATTTTCTTTATCTTATCAAATAATTTTTCACTCAAATTACTTATTTTGACACCAGAATAGTACATATTCTTTCAGGGGTGTAACTTTTCTTTTGAATCACTGGGCATTGCGGAATTAACCATATTTTTGTTTTTTAATTTTTTAATTTCACATTTAAAGAGAACTAAGACCTTACACTTTTTTTGGGATTAAATTCTCAACACTTCACTTCTATTTATTTGCTCTGACGTAACTCAGTTTAGCTATTAATTTTTTTGTTTTACCTATAACTGCACAGCAGAGGCATTTGCCAATTTTGGTTGCTGTATTTTTAAATAAATACCTTGTTAAGATATTTATGTCCAGTTTTATATGTATTTAATAAGCTTTTAAATTCTTAAAGTGACTTTCTTTGTACGGAACAAAGTCATTTTAAGCCCGAAATTCCTTTATATTTCTTAAAAAAGCTTTATGAAATCGGCTATAAGATTTTAAAACAAATATTTTGTACATTTTTTTAGACTTTTGAAATCTTCAAGTAGATAAGAGACAAATAAAAGATATAAACTTTCATGTGTTAAAGTTATTTTTGTCTTTTTTCGTTTGCATTTGATTTACGTATATTCATATAAATCTCTTTTTTCTGAAATATTATCTGTCAATAATGCTTAGATAAATATACACGCATTGTAAATACATTGAATTAACTAAAAAACAAAACAATTTTTTGAAAAAAGTAAATTGAAGCTTTTTAGTTTTGATTGAATTAGATTTTTTTTTGTTCTATTTTTTTATAGCTGCGCAAAAGTAGAAATATAAATCTTATAATTTATTCGACCATTTATTCAAAAAAATAAAGCTTTAAAAAAAACCTTAACAAATCGTCCACTTAATTTTTTGACTCGTGTATAAATGTATATAATTATATTTGCAATCAATATACAATGGTATTCGTCAGATAGCTTCTGAAAATGATTTTTAAGAGTATCATGTTTTCATGATGTTATTTTTAGAAAAAAAATGTATTTGAGAAAAAAATATTTTTGCCAAAAAAAATCACATTGTTTTTAGCGAAAAAAGTCGTAGTGAATAAAAATTTTCCAGTTCCATAAAAAAATTTAAAGTCAGAAACTTTTTTTGCACAAAAATCACTCCGAAAACATATTTTTTTTTTTGCGTTGAAGATCTGTATACAAAGCTTAAAAGCTTTTGAAGAAAATCCGGCTTTTGATTTCTTTTTGAAATTCTTTTGGCTAGTGCTAATTTTAACTTCAAACTGTTTTTAAAAAAAAATAAATAAAACAAAAATAAGAATACTTTTTATTTTATCTCAATACTGCCATTTTAAACAATAGGGAGGCAGCACAGAGCTCTTCAAAAACCATTAAACAAATGATCCCTTAATTTTGTTGACTATTGTACATTATAAAGACACATTAAATAGAAATATGTAATATGTTTATTTCATTTTATTGCCAGGTAATGGTATTTAATGTTATTTAGTGGTAGTTTAGATAATTTAATAGTTAATAGATACTAGTTTTGTCTAATTTATCATAACCACCCCAAAAAAAGTATGTATTGTTGTTTTCTTAAACTAAGGTAGTATGGTAGTAGTATTAAGTAGTTAATATTTTGAGATATAACTTACTTCATGTCAACTCAGTCCTAAGCCAGCGAATAACAAAAAATGTTTCGGATCGCGGAACTATAAAGTCCAATAGCCGACAATTTAAAAGAGAATGGAGGAATATGCCTTATAAATAAATATAGGTACTTCTTTTAGACTATATTCCTGTTGATATTCCCAAATCGTACACTTTTATGCCAACGTCTATGTCAATTGAGTATAAAAATAAAGCAGAGACCTATGCCAATTCCGAAGTTCGCATTTAACATTTATCATTCGAAAACATGAAAGGTATAGAATGAAATAATTTAAAAGTGAACATTTTATCTAAACAGCTTTTTCATAGCAAATTCAACATGCAACAACCAAAAACTTGTGAGGCAAAGTAGATTAGGATGATACAACTTCGTTTAAATTCATGAGAAGAGGACTAGTTGGAGAATACAAGAACAATTTGACCCAAACTTGCATTAGAAAGTTTCAGCCTTATGATCTCAATCTATGTAGGTATATTGGAAATAATACACAAAATTAGAGGGCTTCGATTTAAATTTAAAATATTGAATATATTCTAAAAATGTGTAAAGCTTAGCTACACCTATAAAGTTATATTAAAACAAATATTTTGTACAGTTTTAATTTTTTAATCATTTTTAAACAAATAAAGATATGATCGTTTGTAAGATAAAGTTATCTTTGTCTAAATTCTATTATAATTATGACTCTCTTGATCTCATCTGAAACGCATGGGATTGAATGATTGAATAATATGGCGGTTAAATAATCTTCCGTTTTTTGATATTATTATGTTTATTTTTAATTTGATTATTTATCTAAAAACATTTATTTTATTAATCTACATTATTATATTTGTAATACTTATTAACGATCAAAATATAAATTCAAACCGTGTGGTTCAAACATTTCTTTCGTCTTTGCATTGATCCTTTCTATGTAGCTAAGTGGCAATTCCTTTTTATAACCTCCAACGTTTCCTTTTCTCATGAATTTAAATGCCGTTTTTTCATCATATTCTATTCCCGCTATATTGTTTAAAAATTTAATGAGCCCTTGATTGTTGCATGTTGAACTTACTAAAGGAATAACAATAAATTAATTAATTTTATGTTTCAATATTCACTCCAGAATTATTAAATCTTACATTTCATGTTATCGAATGACAAATGTTCCTTCAACAAATGAATCTGCTGCTGAGTGTAATCCTTGTTAAGAAAGGTGGATGTTTTTCTTATGATTCCCTCCAAATCTTTTTTCATATCTTCAAAAGTAATAAAGAGGATATTCTGTTGGTTGCGTATTAACCAAAATTCAAGAACATGATTCCAATATGAACTATATTTCATGTTATCAGTTAAAACTTGTTCAGCTATTTCCTCTATGCTTCCAGTATATGATAAGGCACCAGCGAAATGATAATAATATGAAACAATTGCATCTTTAGGATCTCTAGTTACATAGATTATCTAAGATTTGTAAAAAACAAAAATAATATTTATGGTAGGTACCTATAAGACTGTTTCTATAAATTTTTTACTCACTTTACAATTTTTTCTCCAAATATCTCTGGGAAGTAAACCAATTGGTAAATGAGTTTTTATGACTCTTGGTGACTTTTGATTATTTAATAATTCCAAATAATTAAATGTGTTTGTTGAAACAATACCTTCCATCCTTAAAACAAAAACACAGGTAAAGGTAAACACAAAATATTAGTTGGTATACCTAGTATCTTTTGAATTGAAAAGACCATTTTCTTTTTAACTTACTCAAAAAATATGCTTCTTTCTGTTATATCAACTGAGTTCGTTTTTTCATAATTCAAATCATTTACCAACATCCATGTCATTTCTTGTGTCCAAGTAGTTCCACATTTTGGGTATGTAACAATCCAGATATCGTCTTCGCGAATTTCAAAATTAGCATAGTCTTCTGCTCGACTTTTGTATAAAATTGGCATACAAGTTGGCTTAAAAGTCCATGAGTCTGGCAGATTAACGGGAATATTGTCCAAAGGCAGAACATCAATAAGTCCTGACCCTCCGTTTTTTTCAAAATTAACGGCAATTGGATTTTTAAGTTCTTCAATTCGAAACATTTTTTCAAAGTTGGCTCCTTTGCTAATTTATCTTTTCTAACTGATAAGAAGGAAATTAAGTATTTTGTTCAATGAATAAGATAAATTTTAAAATTTTATATTTATACGCACAAAACTGTTAAGAGGATCGCCTGATGAATGTTCAGGTGGTTTAACTCTTATTGGCATTTTTTTTTGACAAATATTTTTTTTTTCAATTTTTTTTCTGCATTTAAAAATTTTTTCTTTTTCTAAGGGGATTTTTTTTAAACAATTTTTATTCTCACGGTTCTAAAAAACTTCCGAAACTATTTTTTGAAATTTTTTCACCAAATTTATTTTAACAAATTTTTATTTGATAATTTGACTATTTAACAATATTTTTGTATTAATTTTCAACGGAGTTGTGTGAGCCGAGTAGTGCCCGTAAAAAAGTGAGTTCCTAACTGTACAAAAAAAGACACTGGCAAGTAACTAGACTAGTACATTAATAACAGATTTTATAATTTTTTGTTAAAGATCTAAGTGGTACAAACAAAGTTTTAAGTCGCTCTAAAATTTTTTTCTTTAATAAATCTCTAAAGTGTATCAAGATATAGGTATTTGTTGTGGTGGTCAATCAAATCTTAAGTCGAACCTTTTTAATTCGTCTAATTATAAATTGATTGATTTTAAAAGACTGCAAACAAAAATTGATTTCAGCTACACGGTTAACGTTTTGTGATTCTTTGTATGTATATACGTATATTTATATTTCTTAATAGCTGAATATTATAAAAAAAATTAAAACGAAAACAAAAACATTTACAGTTAGCACTGTAATTATAATGCATTATTTTTTTTCTCAAAAAAAAAACAACACCCAAAAAAAGAAGATCCAAAAACAAATATTTTGCAGAATCCAAATGGGTACATAAAATAGAAACATATTCATGACATAAATATAAGATACACTTGGAAGGTTTTTTGCTTCGTCACTAAAAAAAAACAGTAAATATATGCAGCAGCGGATCCAAGCGAAGGGGCTAAATGAGCTGAATACAACAATAACTGAACTAAATTAAAATTTACTTACCCTTGATAATGGGACTCACCTAAAATTGTGATTCCGGAGCAAGGAACCACTTTTTTTTAATTATAAAAGCTTGCCCAGACTGATGCGAAACATTCGAATACAACGATAAACAACACTTGATTAATATTTGTTCTAAACATTATTTTGTTTAAAAAAATTGCAAAAAATTAATTACATTGTATGTATTCATAATTATTATTATTTTATTAAAGTGTAAATAAATTACAAAAATTAATAATAACTTATGACTACAATTAGCTGCCAGGGCTTTCTACTAGTTAAATAAAAAAAAAAAACATTGAAAGTAGGGCTTATATGTACAATTTTGTACAATAGATACAATTTTATAGATTGAGAGCTAATATAATATTAAAAACAGTATTGATGTTATCGAAATTGACTCCCTTTTGAATAAGTGTTTGTGTGTAAAATAAGTGTGGCCCAGTCAAAGTCTAATGTAAATCCTCAGTTTCGTTTGAGAAACGTTATTGGGGTATATCGGTTTAATACTGAGAGGATTAAAGGTCTTGTAGGTGTGGTTGTAATTATCCCAGGAGGTTTTTCTTCTAAATTTTCAATTGTCGAGGATGAGATTTTTGATGTCCTTTTTGTTGCTTTGATAAAACATAGTTAAAGATTCCCTTAACGCAGATCTGGCTTCACTATCAGCTGCTTCATTGCCACTGATACCGGAGTGACCAGGAATCCAAACTATTTCTAAATTTTCACTGTTAGTTATTAGAAGGTTACGTATCTTTTCAGCAATACCAGAAGAGTTGGATATGTTTTTAACGGCGGAGATCGTAGAAAGACTGTCAGAGAATATGACAGTTTTTTTCTTTTTGGCGTATTGTATTGCTTTATATATGGCAAAAGCTTCTGCGGTGAAAATTGAAGAAAAGTCTGGTAATAGGCCTTTGGAAACAACGGAACCATTAACGTCGACCACAGCAAAGGATGTATGGCTTTCAGTTTTAGAAGCATCGGTGAAAGGCAAGTACCAACCCAACGATTTGTAGTTGTCTGCGATGTTCAGGAATAAGGTTTTGTAGATGTTATTATTGGTTGATGATTTCGAGTACTTAGATAGGCTTGTGTTGATGACATCGCTCGGAACTTTCCAAGGAGGTATACTGCTGTGATTACAGTTTTTTTTTTTTTATTAAAATTGGGATATTTAATTCTTTGGTACATGTAAGAGCTGAATGAAGTCTCGGTGCTTTTTTTCCAAAACAAGATCTTCTTGGCGTCATTTTGGATAGGAGTACGAGTTGGAGCGTTGACTTTATAAATGATGGTTGAAGTTAAGTACCAAATTCTATCGTCTAGGTTTGGTAAGCCTGCCTCGGTAAGGATGTTTTTAATAGGTGTTGATCGGATGGCTTTAAGACTCGTTCTAACATGATATTGTCTAAGAGCTTGTGAACCCTTCGAGTAACGGAACGCCTGTAAGGCTAGAAATTTTTGTGGTGATGAATAGTATCATGTTAAGTACGACAATCATCACCTGGCAAGTTTCAGCCCTGCACGTCATCAACCCCTAATTAGAAAATGTAAATAGAATGTACATAAATATAGAATTAGAAAAAAAAAATTACTCACTGTAAGCTTCAAATTTTTATATGATTTTTCTCATACGTAGCGAAGTTTAAAAAAAAATTGACAGGAGTTTTTTATTAGTATAAGTACCTGACAGGTCAGCTCAGAGGTGTATTATACATAAATAAAAATAAACTTTACTCTGCAAAGTTAAATTTTTAATATGTGTTAGTCCCAGCTATTCCAAGTAATTGGGTACGATGCCAGGTGGTTCTGGCCAGCATAAGTCCGTGACAGGCAGCGGTGAAGATGCTATGGGAGTGCGAGTAAAAGGTGCAACATTACCTCAGTGGTGCGAATGAGACAGTTTATCTAACGGTAAAATCGGGGATTGGGGGCTGTAGGTGTTTGTCTGTAGAAGATTTTAAAGGAGAAATAGCGTCAGTTTCAGTTGTAATGACGATTCATTTACGTGAAGACGTATTTGACAATCTTTCGTAAAATTTCATTTTATATTCTGGCTTATTTTAAAGTTTCAATTTGTAATTATAAATTAATAGTGTTTGTGCAGTTATCGTGGTGTGTTTGATATTGCAGTTTTATTCCAAGTACAGTGGGCACCTCATATTCATATTGGAGTAAATAGTGTGTAGTGTGTAAGATGGAATCGGAACACGTTGTTTGTGTGATTTGCAACCAAGATATTGATGAGAACACTATAAAATTCACAACAAGTACTTTAGATAAAAGTAAATCAATATTGAAAATTAGAAAAGATAATAATTTAAAATTCCGTGATATTTCTTTGCCAGAGGAAGTTCGGAACAATACAGGTTATCATGTGAAATGCTACAAAAATTTTCTTGCGGTAATGAAGAAATATCGCCAGAACGCACCATCATCTTCATCCGAAAAAAATGTACCAACATCATCATTATTTTATATATTCTTTATTAGGTTCCATATGTGGAGTAACATTGTTTGAAAGCAACTTACTTTAAAAAAATTATCACTTTCTATTACAATATATGAGAAGCGTCTAAAAATATAGGCCGGATTTATTTAACAAGTTAATTGATCAGTAGCACTCGAAGAATTTTATTTTTTTTTCAATACAATATAGTAACGATCATTTCAATTTATTTTATTCGTTGTTAGAAGAATATTTTAGTATTTTTATTTGTTTACAGAAATATCGGATGTAGAAATAGAGACAATTTATTAGCTCTGCAGCAACTATTATGACAATAAATACATAATAGGGCTTTTCAGTTTTAATTGAATTTGCTTTTTGTTCGTTCTATTTTTTTTTGTATCTGCGCAAAACTAGAAATATAAATCTTATAATTTATTCGACCATTTTTTCAAAGCTCTAAAAAAAACCTTAATAAATCGTCCACTTAATTTTTTGATTCGTGTATCATTGTATATAATATTTGCAATCAATATACAATGGTATTCGTCAGATAGCTTCTGAAAATGATTTTTAAGAGTACCATGTTTTCATGCTGTTATTTTTAGAAAAAAATTGTATTTGAGAAAAAAAAATATTTTCGCCAAAAAAAATCACATTGGGGCATATTCATAGTCGTCTGACAAGTTGTTTCTTTGTCTCTTCTAAGCTAACCTGGAGTTTATGTTATTCATAGACAATTTGGACCCAGGTCCCAAAGATAAACTGGAGCTCAACTTTAAAAACGGCTGACTCTTTGACTAAGTTGTTTTTTTCTATTTGTCAAAAAATGTATTGAATTTCAATGGATTGACGGGCAATACTACTCAAATTGTAGTAGATTTCTGTTTTTTACTAAACAGAGCTGCAAAATTCTCTATGAATAGCAGCTGTTTCTAACCTGGGTGTTAACTTTAGACTCGAGGCCAGTTGGACTCGGTTCTAAAATTTGACTATGAATATGCCCCATTGTTTTTAGCGAAAAAAGTCGTAGTGAATAAAATATTTTCAGTTCCATAAAAAAAATTTAACGTCACAAACTTTTTTTTTACAAAGAAAACTCCCAAAACATATTTTATTTTTTGGGTTGAATAGGATCTGTATACAAAGCTTAAAAGCTTTTGAAGAAAATCCGGCTTTTGATTTCTTTTTGAAATTCTTTTGGCTATTTTTTTAGCTTCACACTGTTTTAAAAAAAAAATACATAAATCAAAAATAAGAATACTTTTTATTTTATCTCAATACTGCCATTTTAAGCAATAGGGAGGCAGAACAGAGCTCTTCAAAAACCATTAAACAAATGATCCCTTAACATTAAATAGAAACAAGAAATATGATTCTTTCATTTTATTACCAGGTAAATGGTATTTAATGTTATTTAATGGTAGTTTAGATAATTTAAAACTTAATAGATACTAATTTTGTCTTAATTTATCTTAACCGCCCCAAAAAAAAATATATATTGTTGTTTTCTTAAACTAAGGTAGTATGGTAGTAGTATTAAGTAGTTAATATTTTGAGATATAACTTACTTCATGTCAACTCAGTCCTAATCCAGCGAATAACAAAAAATGTTTCGGATCGCGGAACTTCAAAATCCAATAGCCAATAATTTAAAGGAGAAAGAAGGAATATGTCTTATAAATATACTTCCTTTAGACAATATTCCCGTTGATATTCCCAAATCGTACACTTTTATGCCAACGTCTATGTCAATCGAGTATAAAAATAAAGCAGAAACCTATGCCAATTTCGAAGTTCTTGCTGATGACATCTGGATTGTTACATACCCAAAATGTGGAACTACTTGGACACAAGAAATGACATGGAGGTAAATGATTTGAATTATGATGAAGCGAACACAATTGATATAACAAAAAGAAGCAGATTTTTAGAGTAAGTAAAAAATAGTGTTCTGTTTCAAGGAAATTGTTTTATTATGAATGAATTTTTTTTGAGAATTGAAGGTTTCCATCAGACACATTAATAACCTTTGAATTATTGAACAACCAAAAGTCACAAAGAGTTATTAAGAGTCATTTGCCAATAGGTTTGCTTCCCCGAGACATTTGGAGTAAAAAGTGTAAACTGAGTATAAGAGAAAGTATTTTCTCTAATGGGCTGATATTCATTTTCACAGAGCGCTTTTTTAATGTTAAGATCCCTCAACTCAAAATATCCTCCCCCGTTAGCTCATGAAAAAGAAATTTATATTATTTAACATTTATCATTCGATAACATAAAAGGTATGGAAAGAAATATTTTTAAAGTGATTTTATCCAAACAGCTTTTTCATAGCAAATTCAACATGCAACAACCAAAACCTTGTGAGGCATTTTATGCTTCATACAAAGTAGATTATGATGATACAACTTCATTTAAATTCATGAGAAAAGGACTAGTTGGAGAATACAAGAACGATTTGACCCAATTTTGCATTAGAAAGTTTCAGCCTTATGATCTCAATCTATGTAGGTATATTGGAAATAATACACAAAATTAGAGGGCTTCGATTTAAATTTAAAATATTGAATATATTCTAAAAATGTTATATTTAAAATCTTGAATTAAAAGTTGAAACACAAAACTTATTCCTCTTTACACAAATAGGAATTTAATCAAAGAACATAGTAGTGCCCAGTCCTTTTTCTTCAAACTAACGGATGCGTCTAAGTTAAGATATGAAATTTGCATCGTCATTTCATTTTTGGAAAATTTGGGACATATTTTATTCTTCCAACACGTAATTTAAATAAATATAGCACTTCGGACTGCTGTAGAAGTACAAAATGCAAAAGAAAAATGGAAAAGTTAAGGTTTTCAGAATTGTCTACATTGTCGACAAACCTATGTCGACAATTGTGAATTGTCTACACTGAGTAGAAGCGAATGGCGGGATAGTGAGGCTAAAAGCAAGAAAAATCAAGGTCAACAGAGCTTAATAACTTACGAATCGTTATTGAGTTAATAAGTTTTGTTTTGGATTTATTATACGTACTGAATTAAAAAAAAAAGACAAAAACCTTAAGTGTCTTTTTTATGTTTGTGTTATTAACAGATTGTATTAATTGGTCTGGGGTACGATTTCCAGTATCGTCCATTACGGACTGCTGCCTCTTGCAAGAAATTGAAAAATTCTTTAAGAGCATCACTTGTTAAAAACAGTGTTCCTCTCACCTTAGACAATCAAACTCGGCATGAAATTGTAGGACCACTCCATTCCTTAAAAGAATTGTTGAAGTTCTAAGTCACTTAGGCACGGGTTCTTCATGGACATTTATTTATTAATTTTATAACCGGTTAAAGTTCAAACACACATGATATGCAATGTGTATAGCTACACCTATAAAGTTATATTAAAACAAATATTTTGTACAGTTTTAATTTTTTTAATCATTTTTTAAACAAATAAAGATATGATCGTTTGTAAGATAAAGTTATCTTTATCTAAATTCTATTATATTAATGACTCTCTTGATCTCATCTGAAACGCATGGGATTGAATGATTGAATAATATGGCGGTTAAATAATCTTCCATTTTTTGATATTATTATGTTTATTTTTAATTTGATTATATATCTAAAAACAATTATTTTATTAATCTAAATTATTATATTTGTAATGCTTATTAAATTTCTATTTATTTAAATAAATATTTATGTACGATCAAAATATAAATTCAAACCGTGTGGTTCAAACATTTCTTTCGTCTTTGCATTGATCCTTTCTATGTAGCTAAGTGGCAATTCCTTTTTATAACCTCCAACGTTTCCTTTTCTCATGAATTTAAATGCCGTTTTTTCATCATATTCTATTCCCGCTACATTGTTTAAAATTTTAATGAGCCCTTGATTGTTGCATGTTGAACTTACTAAAGGAATAACAATAAATTAATAAACTTTATGTTTCAATATTCACTCCAGAATTATTAAATCTTACATTTCATGTTATCGAATGACAAATGTTCCTTCAACAAATGAATCTGCTGCTGAGTGTAATCCTTGTTAAGAAAGGTGGATGTTTTTCTTATGATTTCCTCCAAATCTTTTTTCATATCTTCAAAAGTAATAAAGAGGATATTCTGTTTGTTGCGTATTAACCAAAATTCAAGAACATGATTCCAATATGAACTGTAAATCATGTTATCAGTTAAAACTTGTTCAGCTATTTCCTCTATGCTTCCAGTATATGATAAAGCACAAGCGAAATGATAATAAAATGAAACAATTGCATCTTTAGGATCTCTAGTTACATAGATTATCTAAGATTTGTAAAAAACAAAAATAATATTTATGGTAGGTACCTATAAGACTGTTTCTATAAATTTTTTACTCACTTTACAATTTTTTCTCCAAATATCTCTGGGAAGTAAACCAATTGGTAAATGAGTTTTTATGACTCTTGGTGACTTTTGATTATTTAATAATTCCAAATAATTAAATGTGTTTGTTGAAACAATACCTTCCATCCTTAAAACAAAAACACAGGTAAAGGTAAACACAAAATATTAGTTGGTATACCTAGTATCTTTTGAATTGAAAAGACCATTTTCTTTTTAACTTACTCAAAAAATATGCTTCTTTCTGTTATATCAACTGAGTTCGTTTTTTCATAATTCAAATCATTTACCAACATCCATATCATTTCTTGTGTCCAAGTAGTTCCACATTTTGGGTATGTAACAATCCAGATATCGTCTTCGCGAATTTCAAAATTAGCATAGTCTTCTGCTCGACTTTTGTATAAAATTGGCATACAAGTTGGCTTAAAAGTCCATGAGTCTGGCAGATTAACTGGAATATTGTCCAAAGGCAGAATATCAATAAGTTCTGACCCTCCGTTTTTTTCAAAATTAACGGCAATTGGATTTTTAAGTTCTTCAATTCGAAACATTTTTTTAAGTCATTAAAACAGGGAAACAATTAACTCGGATGAATAGCTAACTTATAATATTTAATAACGAAAGTGCGGATTGTGTTTTTATACACTTTTCAGTGAAAATATATAATTACCTAGGGACATGAATAATAAAAATAGAAGTTAATACTTTAATTTGTGGTTTTTAACTTTAAGAAGATAAAGAATAAAAAAAAAATTAACAAAACATATTTAATACAATACTGTGCTAAATTAAAGTTGGCTCCCTTGCCAATTTATCTTTTCTAACTGATGAAGGAAATTAAGTATTTTGTTCAATGAATAAGATAAATTTTAAAATTTTATATTTATACGCAAAACACTGTTAAGATGATCGCCTGATGAATGTTCAGGCGGTTTAACTTGTATTGTTATTTATTTTATATTTTTTTTCCAGAAATATTTTTTTTTCAATTTTTTTTACGGTTTAAAAATTTTTTTCTGCATTTAAAAAATATTTCTTTTTCTAAGGGAAATATTTTTTTCTACAAAACAATTTCTTATTGACGAGTTTTTTTTCAATATTTGTTTTTTTTTTAACAATTTTTATTCTTACGGTTCTAAAAAACTTCCAAAACTATTTTTTGATATTTTTAATTTGACTTTTTTACAATATTTTTGTATTAATTTTCAACGGAGTTGTGGGAGTTGTGTGAGCCGAGTAGTAGATTAGTACATTAATAACAGACGTTATTATTTGTTAAAGATCTAAGTGGTACAAACAAAGTTTTAAATCGATCTAAAAACTTTTTTCTTTAATAAATCTCAAAAGTGTATCGGGATATACATAGGTATTAGTTGTGGTGGTGGTACAATCAAAGTCTTAAGTCGAACCTCTTTAATTCGTCTATTAATAAATTGATTGATTGTAAAAGACTGCAAAGAAAATTGATTTCACCTACACGTTTAACGTTTTGTGATTCTTTGTATATTGTACGTATATTTATATTTCTTAATAGCTGAATATTATAAAAAAAAATTAAAACGAAAACAAAAACATTTACAGTTAGCACTGTAATTATAATGCATTATTTTTTTTCTCAAAAAAAAAAACAACACCCAAAAAAAGAAGATCCAAAAACAAATATTTTGCAGAATCCAAATGGGTACATGAAATAGAAACATATTCATGACATAAATATAAGATACACTTGGAAGGTTTTTGCTTCGTCACAAAAAAACAAACAGTAGATATTCGCAGCAGCGGATCCAAGCGAAGGGGCTAAAAGAGCTGAATGCAGCAATAACTGAACTAAATTAAAATTTACTTAGCTTTGATAATGGGACTCACCTAAAAATTGTGATTCCGGCGCAAGGAACCACTTTTTTTTTTAATGATAAAGGCCCCGACCATTGCGAATCATTCGAATACAACGATAAACAACACTAACAACACGTTCTCAGATTCCTTGAATTGCTTAATATTTGTTCTAAAAATTATTTTGTTTAAAAAAAAATTACAAAACATTAATTACATAATATTCATAAAAACGCTCGCATCAAATGTTATATCAACGAAAAGATTACGTTCACATCCCATTTCTCGTCGCATTGTGAATTGAGCATTGAGCTTTGTATATATAACCCTTTGTATATGAAAACTATAGTACTCTCATGGCGAGTTTTTTTTAGGGTTGCCCCGATCCTGGTGGTGGCGCTGTTGTAAGTTTTTTTTTTGAGAGAGACTTTTTGTAGGGGAATTTTTTGAATGACGGCAATTGGGAGTAGGAGCGAGAAGGGAATACTAATTTGTTTCGTTGGGAGAATTCAAAATTAAAACAAAATTTCAAAGAGAATAAGAAAATAAGAAAACAAAACCATCGGTTTTTCAGTTTTGCCTTCTTCATGCTGGCGAGCAAAAAATGTAGGTCTAGCAGTATGTTTTTGTTTGATTTTTCCTTTGGATATGATTTTTCTCCTTTTGTAGTTTTGTTGCTTTATTTTCACTGTGCAAGGTAGAATATATCTTTGGATATGAAAACATATACGAAGAATATAAATGTGCATACATAATTCTATAGCTTGAGGTTTTGTTTTTATTTTTTGGCTTATTGACTGTTCATTTTTTGGTGGCATTTGGGGGTGGTTTTTTAATGTTGATGTGAAGTTTTTAATTGGCATTAATATTCAGTTATACCTAACTTATAACAATGTTTTTGCTTTTGCGAGTGTCCATTTATATCAAGAAGTTAAGTTGGTGCAATAATTGTGTTGTGTTGTGTTGTGGTGAATTCATATTTGCAATTAAACAAATAAATTTATAATTTTTTTTCTTGTAAAATTACTTTTTATACCTATTGTTTTTAAGTGAAATTTTCCTGTTGAAACAATAAAGATATTAACCAACAATTAGAATAAAAAGATTCTTGTGTTGAAGTGAATAAAAAATTAATTATTAAAAAAAATTATTTTTTTTTCAACCAGCTTTTTATAAATTTCTTTTAAATAAAAATAATTACTTTTCGCAATTTTCCATAAGAAAATGCAAATATCAATTCAACCTGGTTGGATTAGACAAAATTGATCTAAACAATCTACGAACAGGAATACCCACCCTCAAATCTTATAAGAATTTTTTTTTGTTCCAATTTGAATGCATTGACAAGATTTTGAGGGTAGGTAGTTATTTGTGTTTTGTTTTGTTTTATTTGGAAGATTTCAGTGAAATTAAATTGATTTTTGTAACTTATTATTATGAGGTAGATTGTCTGTAAGTGAGAACCCCATTATCATTAGGTACAATAAAAATAATAAAATACAAATTTCAATATAAGTAGGTATCCTTCCTGAAATCTTGCAAAAAAAAACTATTTTTACAAGTAGGCACTTAAGGAAATTTATATCCACCCTTAAATCAAGCAAAAAAAATCTAAAAATGCCTATGAATGAAGCTAAGAAAATTAATGAGAATAATTAAATAATATTTCTCTGATTTTATATGCACAAAGCCCATATATAAAAAGCTATAGGATCTGTATACAAAGCTTAAAAGCTTTTGAAGAAAATCCGGCTTTTGATTTCTTTTTGAAATTCTTTTGGCTATTTTTTTAGCTTCACACTGTTTTAAAAAAAAATACATAAATCAAAAATAAGAATACTTTTTATTTTATCTCAATACTGCCATTTTAAGCAATAGGGAGGCAGAACAGAGCTCTTCAAAAACCATTAAACAAATGATCCCTTAACATTAAATAGAAACAAGAAATATGATTCTTTCATTTTATTACCAGGTAAATGGTATTTAATGTTATTTAATGGTAGTTTAGATAATTTAAAACTTAATAGATACTAATTTTGTCTTAATTTATCTTAACCGCCCCAAAAAAAAATATATATTGTTGTTTTCTTAAACTAAGGTAGTATGGTAGTAGTATTAAGTAGTTAATATTTTGAGATATAACTTACTTCATGTCAACTCAGTCCTAATCCAGCGAATAACAAAAAATGTTTCGGATCGCGGAACTTCAAAATCCAATAGCCAATAATTTAAAGGAGAAAGAAGGAATATGTCTTATAAATATACTTCCTTTAGACAATATTCCCGTTGATATTCCCAAATCGTACACTTTTATGCCAACGTCTATGTCAATCGAGTATAAAAATAAAGCAGAAACCTATGCCAATTTCGAAGTTCTTGCTGATGACATCTGGATTGTTACATACCCAAAATGTGGAACTACTTGGACACAAGAAATGACATGGAGGTAAATGATTTGAATTATGATGAAGCGAACACAATTGATATAACAAAAAGAAGCAGATTTTTAGAGTAAGTAAAAAATAGTGTTCTGTTTCAAGGAAATTGTTTTATTATGAATGAATTTTTTTTGAGAATTGAAGGTTTCCATCAGACACATTAATAACCTTTGAATTATTGAACAACCAAAAGTCACAAAGAGTTATTAAGAGTCATTTGCCAATAGGTTTGCTTCCCCGAGACATTTGGAGTAAAAAGTGTAAACTGAGTATAAGAGAAAGTATTTTCTCTAATGGGCTGATATTCATTTTCACAGAGCGCTTTTTTAATGTTAAGATCCCTCAACTCAAAATATCCTCCCCCGTTAGCTCATGAAAAAGAAATTTATATTATTTAACATTTATCATTCGATAACATAAAAGGTATGGAAAGAAATATTTTTAAAGTGATTTTATCCAAACAGCTTTTTCATAGCAAATTCAACATGCAACAACCAAAACCTTGTGAGGCATTTTATGCTTCATACAAAGTAGATTATGATGATACAACTTCATTTAAATTCATGAGAAAAGGACTAGTTGGAGAATACAAGAACGATTTGACCCAATTTTGCATTAGAAAGTTTCAGCCTTATGATCTCAATCTATGTAGGTATATTGGAAATAATACACAAAATTAGAGGGCTTCGATTTAAATTTAAAATATTGAATATATTCTAAAAATGTTATATTTAAAATCTTGAATTAAAAGTTGAAACACAAAACTTATTCCTCTTTACACAAATAGGAATTTAATCAAAGAACATAGTAGTGCCCAGTCCTTTTTCTTCAAACTAACGGATGCGTCTAAGTTAAGATATGAAATTTGCATCGTCATTTCATTTTTGGAAAATTTGGGACATATTTTATTCTTCCAACACGTAATTTAAATAAATATAGCACTTCGGACTGCTGTAGAAGTACAAAATGCAAAAGAAAAATGGAAAAGTTAAGGTTTTCAGAATTGTCTACATTGTCGACAAACCTATGTCGACAATTGTGAATTGTCTACACTGAGTAGAAGCGAATGGCGGGATAGTGAGGCTAAAAGCAAGAAAAATCAAGGTCAACAGAGCTTAATAACTTACGAATCGTTATTGAGTTAATAAGTTTTGTTTTGGATTTATTATACGTACTGAATTAAAAAAAAAAGACAAAAACCTTAAGTGTCTTTTTTATGTTTGTGTTATTAACAGATTGTATTAATTGGTCTGGGGTACGATTTCCAGTATCGTCCATTACGGACTGCTGCCTCTTGCAAGAAATTGAAAAATTCTTTAAGAGCATCACTTGTTAAAAACAGTGTTCCTCTCACCTTAGACAATCAAACTCGGCATGAAATTGTAGGACCACTCCATTCCTTAAAAGAATTGTTGAAGTTCTAAGTCACTTAGGCACGGGTTCTTCATGGACATTTATTTATTAATTTTATAACCGGTTAAAGTTCAAACACACATGATATGCAATGTGTATAGCTACACCTATAAAGTTATATTAAAACAAATATTTTGTACAGTTTTAATTTTTTTAATCATTTTTTAAACAAATAAAGATATGATCGTTTGTAAGATAAAGTTATCTTTATCTAAATTCTATTATATTAATGACTCTCTTGATCTCATCTGAAACGCATGGGATTGAATGATTGAATAATATGGCGGTTAAATAATCTTCCATTTTTTGATATTATTATGTTTATTTTTAATTTGATTATATATCTAAAAACAATTATTTTATTAATCTAAATTATTATATTTGTAATGCTTATTAAATTTCTATTTATTTAAATAAATATTTATGTACGATCAAAATATAAATTCAAACCGTGTGGTTCAAACATTTCTTTCGTCTTTGCATTGATCCTTTCTATGTAGCTAAGTGGCAATTCCTTTTTATAACCTCCAACGTTTCCTTTTCTCATGAATTTAAATGCCGTTTTTTCATCATATTCTATTCCCGCTACATTGTTTAAAATTTTAATGAGCCCTTGATTGTTGCATGTTGAACTTACTAAAGGAATAACAATAAATTAATAAACTTTATGTTTCAATATTCACTCCAGAATTATTAAATCTTACATTTCATGTTATCGAATGACAAATGTTCCTTCAACAAATGAATCTGCTGCTGAGTGTAATCCTTGTTAAGAAAGGTGGATGTTTTTCTTATGATTTCCTCCAAATCTTTTTTCATATCTTCAAAAGTAATAAAGAGGATATTCTGTTTGTTGCGTATTAACCAAAATTCAAGAACATGATTCCAATATGAACTGTAAATCATGTTATCAGTTAAAACTTGTTCAGCTATTTCCTCTATGCTTCCAGTATATGATAAAGCACAAGCGAAATGATAATAAAATGAAACAATTGCATCTTTAGGATCTCTAGTTACATAGATTATCTAAGATTTGTAAAAAACAAAAATAATATTTATGGTAGGTACCTATAAGACTGTTTCTATAAATTTTTTACTCACTTTACAATTTTTTCTCCAAATATCTCTGGGAAGTAAACCAATTGGTAAATGAGTTTTTATGACTCTTGGTGACTTTTGATTATTTAATAATTCCAAATAATTAAATGTGTTTGTTGAAACAATACCTTCCATCCTTAAAACAAAAACACAGGTAAAGGTAAACACAAAATATTAGTTGGTATACCTAGTATCTTTTGAATTGAAAAGACCATTTTCTTTTTAACTTACTCAAAAAATATGCTTCTTTCTGTTATATCAACTGAGTTCGTTTTTTCATAATTCAAATCATTTACCAACATCCATATCATTTCTTGTGTCCAAGTAGTTCCACATTTTGGGTATGTAACAATCCAGATATCGTCTTCGCGAATTTCAAAATTAGCATAGTCTTCTGCTCGACTTTTGTATAAAATTGGCATACAAGTTGGCTTAAAAGTCCATGAGTCTGGCAGATTAACTGGAATATTGTCCAAAGGCAGAATATCAATAAGTTCTGACCCTCCGTTTTTTTCAAAATTAACGGCAATTGGATTTTTAAGTTCTTCAATTCGAAACATTTTTTTAAGTCATTAAAACAGGGAAACAATTAACTCGGATGAATAGCTAACTTATAATATTTAATAACGAAAGTGCGGATTGTGTTTTTATACACTTTTCAGTGAAAATATATAATTACCTAGGGACATGAATAATAAAAATAGAAGTTAATACTTTAATTTGTGGTTTTTAACTTTAAGAAGATAAAGAATAAAAAAAAAATTAACAAAACATATTTAATACAATACTGTGCTAAATTAAAGTTGGCTCCCTTGCCAATTTATCTTTTCTAACTGATGAAGGAAATTAAGTATTTTGTTCAATGAATAAGATAAATTTTAAAATTTTATATTTATACGCAAAACACTGTTAAGATGATCGCCTGATGAATGTTCAGGCGGTTTAACTTGTATTGTTATTTATTTTATATTTTTTTTCCAGAAATATTTTTTTTTCAATTTTTTTTACGGTTTAAAAATTTTTTTCTGCATTTAAAAAATATTTCTTTTTCTAAGGGAAATATTTTTTTCTACAAAACAATTTCTTATTGACGAGTTTTTTTTCAATATTTGTTTTTTTTTTAACAATTTTTATTCTTACGGTTCTAAAAAACTTCCAAAACTATTTTTTGATATTTTTAATTTGACTTTTTTACAATATTTTTGTATTAATTTTCAACGGAGTTGTGGGAGTTGTGTGAGCCGAGTAGTAGATTAGTACATTAATAACAGACGTTATTATTTGTTAAAGATCTAAGTGGTACAAACAAAGTTTTAAATCGATCTAAAAACTTTTTTCTTTAATAAATCTCAAAAGTGTATCGGGATATACATAGGTATTAGTTGTGGTGGTGGTACAATCAAAGTCTTAAGTCGAACCTCTTTAATTCGTCTATTAATAAATTGATTGATTGTAAAAGACTGCAAAGAAAATTGATTTCACCTACACGTTTAACGTTTTGTGATTCTTTGTATATTGTACGTATATTTATATTTCTTAATAGCTGAATATTATAAAAAAAAATTAAAACGAAAACAAAAACATTTACAGTTAGCACTGTAATTATAATGCATTATTTTTTTTCTCAAAAAAAAAAACAACACCCAAAAAAAGAAGATCCAAAAACAAATATTTTGCAGAATCCAAATGGGTACATGAAATAGAAACATATTCATGACATAAATATAAGATACACTTGGAAGGTTTTTGCTTCGTCACAAAAAAACAAACAGTAGATATTCGCAGCAGCGGATCCAAGCGAAGGGGCTAAAAGAGCTGAATGCAGCAATAACTGAACTAAATTAAAATTTACTTAGCTTTGATAATGGGACTCACCTAAAAATTGTGATTCCGGCGCAAGGAACCACTTTTTTTTTTAATGATAAAGGCCCCGACCATTGCGAATCATTCGAATACAACGATAAACAACACTAACAACACGTTCTCAGATTCCTTGAATTGCTTAATATTTGTTCTAAAAATTATTTTGTTTAAAAAAAAATTACAAAACATTAATTACATAATATTCATAAAAACGCTCGCATCAAATGTTATATCAACGAAAAGATTACGTTCACATCCCATTTCTCGTCGCATTGTGAATTGAGCATTGAGCTTTGTATATATAACCCTTTGTATATGAAAACTATAGTACTCTCATGGCGAGTTTTTTTTAGGGTTGCCCCGATCCTGGTGGTGGCGCTGTTGTAAGTTTTTTTTTTGAGAGAGACTTTTTGTAGGGGAATTTTTTGAATGACGGCAATTGGGAGTAGGAGCGAGAAGGGAATACTAATTTGTTTCGTTGGGAGAATTCAAAATTAAAACAAAATTTCAAAGAGAATAAGAAAATAAGAAAACAAAACCATCGGTTTTTCAGTTTTGCCTTCTTCATGCTGGCGAGCAAAAAATGTAGGTCTAGCAGTATGTTTTTGTTTGATTTTTCCTTTGGATATGATTTTTCTCCTTTTGTAGTTTTGTTGCTTTATTTTCACTGTGCAAGGTAGAATATATCTTTGGATATGAAAACATATACGAAGAATATAAATGTGCATACATAATTCTATAGCTTGAGGTTTTGTTTTTATTTTTTGGCTTATTGACTGTTCATTTTTTGGTGGCATTTGGGGGTGGTTTTTTAATGTTGATGTGAAGTTTTTAATTGGCATTAATATTCAGTTATACCTAACTTATAACAATGTTTTTGCTTTTGCGAGTGTCCATTTATATCAAGAAGTTAAGTTGGTGCAATAATTGTGTTGTGTTGTGTTGTGGTGAATTCATATTTGCAATTAAACAAATAAATTTATAATTATTTTTCTTGTAAAATTACTTTTTATACCTATTGTTTTTAAGTGAAATTTTCCTGTTGAAACAATAAAGATATTAACCAACAATTAGAATAAAAAGATTCTTGTGTTGAAGTGAATAAAAAATTAATTATTAAAAAAAATTATTTTTTTTTCAACCAGCTTTTTATAAATTTCTTTTAAATAAAAATAATTACTTTTCGCAATTTTCCATAAGAAAATGCAAATATCAATTCAACCTGGTTGGATTAGACAAAATTGATCTAAACAATCTACGAACAGGAATACCCACCCTCAAATCTTATAAGAATTTTTTTTTGTTCCAATTTGAATGCATTGACAAGATTTTGAGGGTAGGTAGTTATTTGTGTTTTGTTTTGTTTTATTTGGAAGATTTCAGTGAAATTAAATTGATTTTTGTAACTTATTATTATGAGGTAGATTGTCTGTAAGTGAGAACCCCATTATCATTAGGTACAATAAAAATAATAAAATACAAATTTCAATATAAGTAGGTATCCTTCCTGAAATCTTGCAAAAAAAAACTATTTTTACAAGTAGGCACTTAAGGAAATTTATATCCACCCTTAAATCAAGCAAAAAAAATCTAAAAATGCCTATGAATGAAGCTAAGAAAATTAATGAGAATAATTAAATAATATTTCTCTGATTTTATATGCACAAAGCCCATATATAAAAAGCTATAGGAATATTATTTAACTTTTTTTTTATCTGTAAGTGGGAACCCCAATAAAATAATAAGATTTTCATTGTAGGTAAGTATACATATGTGGGTAGGTACCTAAAAATCAATTTTTTTGAAAATTTTAAAGCGAAGCATTATTGAAAGATTTGCTTACTTACAGAATACATTTTTTAAGGATTTTGTTCTTCAAAAAAAATGTTGAGTTCCCACAAAAATAATAACTACGAGCAGTAGGTAGGAAAAAATAAAAAAAAAAAAAAATTTTCAAATATTCTGTATTGCATTTTCCAAAATACATGGACAAACATTATTAACAAGAGACACAATACAAACTATAACATTCCATTGTATTTTCAATCTCACATTCACTTTAAAAAAAAAATCGAAAAAATTAATAAATTCAACAATTTCTTGATTTCAGTGCAGTACCTACCTGAAAATGCACAAAATAGTTCTATATGGCTATTTTTTTATTTTGTCAAAATTTAAAATGGTTTTCAAAAACACACACAGGACACAATTTAAGACTAGTGTGTGTTAAAATAATTAAAATCGAGCAAGAACTTTTGAAATGAAAGCTTGTCGTAAGTGTCATTGTCATAAGTGAATCATATAAACCGATGTTATTTTAAATCTACTGGCTTTAAATTCATGATTTAAACGTTTACTAGTCTTTAACTAGTTTACCTATGTGTTTCTACAAAAAAAATTAACAAATACAAAAAAAATGATAAAAAATCCTAATTTTCACTAAATTCGTATGTAGGTACTGACTACCTGACAATAAAAAAAACTCTTATATAACATTTTTTTTTTATTTTTCTTTAAAATTCTAAATGGTTTTCATAAACACATAGCAAACATCATTTATGACTTGTCTGCGTTTAAATTATAAAAATTTAACAAGAACTTTTGAAAAAATAAATGAGAAAAATTCCGGAAAATGAAAAAAGAAAATAAAATCTAGAATGGTTTTCAAAAACATTATTTAAGACTTTATTATTTATTAAAAGTTAAAAAGTCGAAAATTGCAAAATTGATGTTTTTTTACCTTTTTCGTGAATTTTAGATAGTTTTTGATTTTTTATAATCATATGAAGGAATATGTACATTTATAAAATTTTTAGAAGCATATAGCTTCAAAAACAAAATACTTACTATGTTATTAAAAACCTGACCTCAAGTCAGGCGTTTTTAATAATCTTTCTTAAATTACCTCCCTGTCATCTACCATTGAAACTGAAAAAATAAAATATAACATTTCGTATTCTTTTCGTTGGGCGATGTTTTATTACCCAGCACTGTGCCTCACAATGTTTTTATTTTATAACTTCAAAAATACCAACCAAAATAACGAAAACCAAAGTAACGTTGTCAATTTTCTCCATCTCTTTGTGTACCAAGTACCTGCAAAATAACGACAGAAAAATGTAAACAAAACCAACAACAACTATCAAAACCCACCAAAAAAAATGTAAACAAACGAAACCAAGACAGAATTTCCTTTATTCCCATTTATTATTTCTTTCATTATAACCATTTCCTCATATTCTCCCTTACTCACTCCTACTCTCCTAAATACTCTATATACCTTCTCTTTCTTAAAATATTCTCATCTACTCTTTATCTCTCTCCGAAACAACATATCCCCTCCTGAACTTTGAGTAAGGGTTGCCCCCATACATTAGATGTCGCCCCATTCGACTTCCACCATGAGAGTACTATAGTTTTCATATACAAAGTATAACCTAATAGTACTACTATGGAACACGATTTTAAGTTACCTTTCTCTCTCTTTTGGTGGCGCTGGTGTTGCCTAAAAAGCAGATTGGAGAGATCGAAATGAAGGTAGGCAGAAAGAATATAGAATAAGTTATAGAGTGAGAGGAATAATTATTTTGATTCTGACAACAATTAGGCAGGGTAAAGGAGATAAGTGAGCCAGCTGATGGTTGTTATGGCAACAAGGGGAAAATGAAAAGAATTTATTGGGCTGTGGATTTATTCAACGGTTTTTTGCATTTTTCATATATGTAGAAGCATACATATAGCTACATTATTTTCAATTTTCAAATAATTTCGTATATTTTATTTGATTTTGTGAGATTTGAGATATTATGAGAGCTATGTTGCAAATTTTCATGTCTTACAGATACATACAATTAAACTTTTTTTTTCTTGCTCTTATAGAATTTTTTATACGTATTTGGTTTTTGTGAACTATGTACCTTGCCAAATTTCATGTTTTACAGAAACATTATATTTTTTTTGTTGCAAGTGATAGATAGAATTGAATTGAATACGTATTTGATTTTTGTCATTTGTTTACAGTCATATTTTTATGATATCTTTTTTTATTTCTTTTTTATAGGTACATGATATCCTTTTAATTTCTCAAATCTGAAGAAATGACCATTTGAAAATTAAAAGGAGGACAAAATTGATGTACCTAAAATCACTAAAAATAGTTTATGCAACCGTTTTTTGTTTTTAATTTTACTGCTTAAAAAAAGGTTTCCGTGCGAATTTCAATCAATAAAATTAAAAAAAGTTTTTTTTACAAAAAATTTCTTGAAAAAAATCAAATATGTACATATTTTTAAAAATAAACGTATTTGTGTATTCATTTTTCAGTAAATTTAAAATATCACGTCAATTTTCAAAATTTTTAAGTAAATTTGAGATACCACGTGAATTTTAGTATTTTAAGCAAATCGAAAAATTTCACCTGAATTTTCAAAAGTTTAAATAATTTACACGTGAATTTTTGTATCAAATGAAGTTAAAAATTTCACGTGGATAGTTCTCAATGAAATTTAAAATTTTAAAAAGTTTTTTAGTAAATTAAGTACCTACATATTTAATTCCAAAAATTTCACGTGAAATTTCAAAAGTTTTAATTACTTAAAAAATTTCATAGTTCATAGTTTTAACCTTTTTCTTTTAATTTTCCTGTGGATTTTTCGTAGTTCTCAAAAAAAATTAAAATTTCTTGTGAATTTTCGAGAAATTTCACGTGAGTTTAAAAAAAAACACCGAACTTTAAAAAAACACATAGTTTTAATATTCCAGGTTAATTCTCAAGAAATTACATTATTTTATAAATTTCAAGTGAATTTTCAAAAAAAAAAACACGGAACTTTAAAAAGCACGTAGTTTTCAAAAAACTTACTTAATTTTACTATTCTAGGTGTATTTCCAAAGAATTAGAACATTTTATAAATTTCACGTCAATTTTCCAATAACACGTCATTTTATTACTCACTGTTTTTATATTTTACGGGTATTTTAAGAATTCTTGGATTTTCAAGTCCTAAACAAATTTTAAATACCACACGTGAATTTTCAAAAGAAATTAATAATTTTAAATTTTCACGGTGATTTTCATGTTTCTTGTAAAATAAGACTTTGACGTGAATTTTATAGTTTCTTAAGTAAATTCAAAATTTCACGTTAATTTTCAACAGAATTTAATAATTTTAAAAATTAACGTGAATTTTAAACATCTTCAATAACTCACGTTTCAATTTGAAAATGTTACTTGAATTTCATGTTACTTCAATTTTCCATAGCAATATTTTTTATGTCGACTTTCAATAATTTTAAAATATCACGTAAGTATAAAAACTACGTGAAATTAAAAAACAATTGATAAAATATTAAGAAATTCCTTTCATTATTACTTCAATTTCCAAGAAAAAATAAAATTAAAATAATCTTAAAAATATTTTTCTTTGTGCAAAGTCACGAAGTGCATACGGGCCTTTTGATTGAAAAATTTCAAAACAAAATCGTTTTTTCTTCACGAATTTTCATTGCCCATTCCTTACCTACCTAACAAAAAAATTCAAATAATTCCCCTTTGCAAAAAAGAAATGAAGAAAAAAGTCTTTTTTCCTAACTCCCTCCAACTCCCATAAATTTCCATTCCAATTTTATACATCGTTCTCTATCTTCTGTTATTTCCTAAACACTCATATTTATTATTCTTTCTCTTTGTGACTACCCCACTTTCAAGTCTACACTCGTCTCCACTTCAGGTTGGAAAAAGCTTCCGTCCGTCTCATCAGAGGTCGCGTCGTTCGTTCCTCTTCATAATAGTACTATTCCATTTCATATACAATGCATTGAGCCCTTTAACAAAAAAAGAAAAACAACCAATGCTGTAATCTGAGATATTAAAAAGTTCAAGTAAATGAACATGTCTAGAATTTTGTATTTGTTTTTTCAGCTGTCATCTCTCTTTGAACTGAATACTGAACATCAGGTTATTGTTTCATCAATTTTATTTAGCGTACATAATAATTTTGTTTGTTTTCTTAATCTGATCTGAAATTTAACAATATTTTATTTTTTTAGTTTACCAGTTTAAAAGTAGCCAGGATCTTGTTAAATAAAAGTTGATACTCTCTCCCAGTCATTTTCATGTTACGCTAGTTATTAAAGTTGTGCTAAGTATAGAAACTAGAATTTTTACAAGTAGAAAAGAAATGATTAATAAATATTAATGATCTTTCTGCTAATACTATGTATAATGTATATACATTGACATTCCACATTTTAAAAACAATGCAACTTTCAGTGCATAATAATGGTGGAATATCGAATTGCACAAACGTTTTTGTTTTCGTTATTAGTGATTTATAAAATTGTGTACTGAAAAATTAATTTGCAACTTGCAATTCGACCTTGGAAACAAAGCAGAGTTCTTCAGTTAAAAAAAAAACTATTATCTGTTCCTTTATTTCTAAGATAACATACAGGTTACCCGGAAATAATAGTTTACGTAATACAATCATGTCAAAAAGTCCCATACGTTTTAAAGATGCCGGGGAGCTAACAGGAGAAAAACCCACAAGAGAAGTGAGTAAGAATCTATAATTTATATTCAGAAGCTTTTTTTTCTCATTCGAGATTCTTTTAGTTTTTAGAAATCACAATTCCTGTACCATGGGGACACATATCTGGTAAATGGTATGGTCCACAGGACGTTCGCCCGATTCTAGGTCTACACGGATGGCTTGACAATGCTGGAACATTCGATACAATGGCACCTCTTCTTTCTCCTCATGTGGCTTTCCTTTCGATTGATTTACCCGGCCATGGACTATCGTCGCGTCTGCCGGACGGATGCTGCTATAACATGCTTGATAATGTAATCGTTATTCGAATGATTATGAACCAATATAAATGGGATAAGGTATCGATAATTGGCCATTCTATGTCGGGAATAATTGCATTTATCTTTGCTGCTATCTTTCCCGACAAAACTGACATGATCATATCCATTGACGCTCTGAAACCCCATCAGCGATCAATAGAAAAAGCGATAAATACTTTAGCAAGTCGATTGGAAGGTTCTATTATAGAAGATCAACGCAATCGCAGCAAAATTGAACCACCCAGTTATACATATAATGAACTAATTAAAAGACTATTTAATGGGTCATACCATTCTGTGAGCAAGGACCGTTGCAAGTACTTACTAGCTCGAAATATTCAAAAGTCCGAGAAAAACCCAGAAAAGTATTTCTTTTGTCGAGATCGAAGAGTTAAGTTCTATAATTATTTAGCTGCGCCACAAGATGTGACGGTTGAAATGGCAAAGAGAATAACTGCCCCGCATATGTTCATTAAAGCCCTTAGCTCAAGCTACTTTGAAGATAAAAAGTACTACGATGAGGTGATGGCTGTTCTTTCGACAAAGAATAATTTTGAGTATGTTGAAGCTGAGGGAAAGCATCATTTGCACTTGAATAATCCTGAGGATATAATTGATGAGATTAATGGGTTTATTGAAAGATATGGACCGAAACGGGAAGTTTTAAGCAAACTTTAGGCTTTACTTTAAGAATGTATGTTAATTTAAAAGGGGAGCATTTAAACAGTTAATGTGATTTAATAAATTTATTTTGTTTGTACTTATGTGAGTACTTTTATATACATATTTTATTATTAGATAACAAAAATATATTTTTTTTCTCAATACTGACCTAACTTGGCCTAGTACTAATTTACTCAGGCCCTCGAACCGTCAATTTCCACTTACGGGACACAGGGACTCCACCACTGCTCCGCTTCCTATTTCAGCTCTTTCCTAGCTGCGCTGATTCTTTTTCTTCTAAGTCGGTCTGTTGGTCTCCCTGTCTGAGTGAAAAGGTTCCATTGCCCTTAAGAAATTTTGCAGCTTTCGTTTAACAGTAGCTGTGACCATCCAAATGCTTTGCCCATAATCCCCATGTGGATTATTAGTACTTAAGCTTATAGAGTTGTTTCTCCATATATTGGACAGCAAGCGTACCGAACGTAGCCTTTACTTTCCCGATTCGGCCATCAAGTTCAGTTTCGGTTTGAGTAGTTTTATTATTTAATTCAATTTTATATAATATAAATTTATATATAATTTTAATTTAATAAATTTTAGTTTTCTTAGTGTTAATTTTAACAAACGATACGATGAAAAATAATGGCAGGGTGATATGTTTGGGTTTCGACTGGTATTCATCTATCTACTCGTTGATACTGCGCAGGTAGTGTTGTCTTGGGAAAAAAGATATTGAAATTTTCTATCCCCTCTACTGATTGTCCATAAATATCTACTTAAACAAATATAGAAGTTCCAATGATGATCATTTTGTTTTTGCGTACTGATCTTTATCCCTACGACTTCTACTCCACCCTTGATTATCCTATACTATATATGTACATACATATTCCCGTAGTCAAAGTGTTCGAGTTATGATTGCAGAGTCCACTGAATTCCTCATTCATTTAAAAAGTTTTTTTAAGCTAGTGTAAACGCACGACTGCGTCGCACGATAAACTTGTTCCTATGTTAAAGGACTTAAGAATTAACAAAAACATACAAAAATAATAAGGTCGTTAGAGAAAAACATTTTTTAAAATTAATTTTTTATAACTAAATAATTATCATTACTCCATCTAGGTCGAACTCTCTACAACTCAAACTTTTTCTAGATATTTTCGAATTCCCTGTTACAGGTCCCATTACTCTTGGATATAAAAAAAAATCAACTTTACCTCTAGGGAATCACTTAAAAAGTTTAAGTTCCAAGTTTAAAGAAAACCACTTCAGTATCTTAGGCTGTGGTCGAATTGTGTGGAATTTCGCAACCCACTTTTTTCGTGTTCTCTAATGTTAGGTCTGATTAATGTTTGGTCGATTTTTAAGGATCCAAATTAAAGCAAGTAAAAATTAGGGTACATCGAAATTTGGTCATTTTTATTACCAAAATCCGTACTCCAAAGAAGAAAGTTTTAAAAACAAAAACAGTTAATTAATTATACCAGTTTCTTATAGGGTGTTTTTCGAAGATAATTAAGCTAAAGTTGGGCTGCATAAAATGAAAATATCTATTTATTAACAACCAAAAAGTGGCGGTTTTTTAAAAATGCAAATAAATAATCGATTATATCCATATATGTATGTATGTACATATAGTGATCACAAAACTGGTTAAAAGCTTTGGTATTTCGAAATTAAACAAAAATTAACGTTAATTGAAAACCGTTATAGAATTGTGAGCGGTCATGACCTTGAGTTTCACGATGAATGGATCATTCATACTTTGGGACACCCTTTACGCATATGCATATATGCATATATTTAGATCTTTTTAGAACTTGAATTCACAGAAAACACTTTCTTATCTTAATTGAAATACCTGTACAAACACCAATATTACATATAGTTAATTTATTTTTCAAGATTTTGTGTATTTTTTTTAATCAACCGAAACCTGCAACTCGTTTTTTTTTAAATAAGAGTCGAATATTCAACACTGTCTTATCAAACAGTTATTAAAATATGTTAAATATTCATTTGCAAAGTAACTGTTTATGTTATCAAAATAGAACAAGTTTTTTGTGATGCAATTTAAGTTAATATACAGGCACCCGAGCAATCAAGTTTATTTATCCAAGAAATTATATAGGTACCTACCTAGTATTTTTTGTATAGACTCTTAACCAATATGTTAATAAAATGTATTTAAATTTTTGAAATTTATAATGCAGTTGACCAACTAACATGAATTAAGACGATTAAAAAAGAAAGATCAAATAATTTCAGTTGCTTTTATTTCCACTATCATTAATTGTTTTCTATTTTAGACCTTACAATTTGCGTCCCAATTGTGGTTCTTGGGCTTGTGGGTGAGCCAAGTTCCATTCGACAGCGCGGATGATGGCAGCTGGGATTGGTGGTGGAGTTGGCAAAATATCTCCAGATGGATGGTAACCATCAGCATCGGCGGTGTAGGTCAAACCAATGGCTTGTCCTTCGGGTGAGACATATTTGTAAGCTCCAGAGATAGCATTGGCATCTCCAGCTGAGTTGACATCAATTCCGTTTGAGGTTTGGTAAGCGTAGTGGAAAGATTCACCTGCTGGTGAGATCACATTCTCAAGAGCCTTAGTTTCAGCTGAAAACTCATCTGAAACGGCAGCAGCCAAGCCAAAGATGGCAACAAGAACGACCTGGAAATAAGAAATAATTTAATGCTTAAGAATTCGTTTTTGCGCACAAAAAGAATATGCGTGGTTTTGAAAACTTACGAATTTGAACATGCTGATTTGTGGGAGTTTACTTGAGGATTCTAAAGAAACTGATAACCTATCCTAAAACATTGGAGCTTTTATACGCATTGCTTGATTCTAAAAAAAAAACAAGTCAATCTGGTGCGGTTGTCACTATAATAATTTAGTCGAGAGAATCTTTTGCAATGTTTTTTTTTTCCTAAAATACAACCGGTTAAATTTCGTTATGCAAAATTTTTATTTTAATGTTTGAAAAATGCTTGACTTGTTTTTTTTAAGCTACAACAGACCATTAAAAAAAAAAACAATCCGAATAATTTTCTTAAATAAAATCAAAGGTAAAATATGAAAAAGGTTATTTCAGAAGTGGATTCTTACCTAGAGCAACTTGTTTGAAGCTCATCATCCATATTAATATTTGCATGCAAAACCTTTTTGAATTATATAATATGAATATTTACTACTGCCATATATTTAATTAATTTCCGTTACATTTTGAATTTCTTTAAGGTCAAATAAAGGTAAAACCGCATTCGGCTGAACTACACTTTGAACAAAATGTTCTCGAGAAATATTGTATGAGCTACATCACAATTGATCTACTAAGAATTTTAAACAAATAAACAGTTAAGTTTAGTTTCACCGAAGTAAAGTTGCTGTGAGTATGGTGTTGCCTCAAGGCTGTAAGTATTTTTTAAAACATTTTCAG
Organism: Syrphus vitripennis; assembly: GCA_958431115.1. Lineage (NCBI taxonomy): Eukaryota > Metazoa > Arthropoda > Insecta > Diptera > Syrphidae > Syrphus > Syrphus vitripennis. The sequence continues at coordinate 28,954,520 of OY288110.1, forward strand.
TGTTTCAACTTTGGTTGTATCCTCTGTGTGAAACCTTTAGTTTATTTTGAAAAACAATGAAATCAAAATAGTAAGAAAAATGTAGTAGATTTTGAAGTGAATAGCTTATTTTCTATTGCCCTAACAGATTTAATAATTTAGAAAAACAAATATTTAGTATGCCTATCTAGAGTACAAATTTTAATACAGTGTTTAAAAATAAATAAATTCAAAAGAACTAACCACAACTTTTTGAAATATTGAATTTTGAAATAAAACATATTTTTAATTGAATTTAGATGTGCAATATTGGTTAAGATTTTTCAAATCTTCTGCATTTAAACAAAATATTAAAATTTGGCCGATAATGATAAATTGAAAAATCAATCAATTTTATCTTTATGTGATTATGTTAAGTTTTAACTGGTAGGTTGTACTAGATCTAGGACATACACAAACTTCAAACATAGAATCTCTTGACAAGTGGGTGAGTGTGTGCACTGTAGTGCAGGGGAGTTGTGTAGAGTAGACTGAAGTTAGCATATGGATCTTACAAAATTACTTAAAAACCCATTGACTGCCACGATGAAGTTGTCGCACGAAAACGTATGAAATGGCAGCCAATGCCAGGGAATATTGTGTTTTTTATAGAAAGAATGAAATCTGCATTGGTTCATAGCTTTACGACGGTTGCTACTATCATTTTGGCAAATAAGATTTTTTTTTATTTGAAATTATATTTAATTTATTACATAAATTCGTTCTATCGACTAGGAACACTCTAGGAATTTTTAAAAGGGCAAGATTTATTCCAAAATTTAGCGTGTTTCAATTTTTTTCCGTAAAACTAATTTTTGTAGGTAAATGTTTCTAGACTAAATTGTATGAGATACTCCCACTTACCTATATTGTATGTACGAATTCTTTGTTCATGTAGAACTCCTTAACAGATATTATAAGAATATATTCAGCAGAGTTTATACATACAAAATTTATAGTACATACTTGTTTCCGAATAAGGTTATTGTTAACTTAAAATTTAAAAAAATATTTCTTTGACTCAGTGAATACTATCCTTAAAATTATATTAAGGGTGGTATTCACTGAGCATTTCTGTTTTTTTATTTTTTTATTTTTATGAATGAACAAAGCGGGAAATCGAAGCCAGACTGGCATAACAGTCCTGCGCATAACTACATAACTAAAGCATGTTTTTTTTTAGAGATAGAGTTCTGCAATGAATTAAAACAAATGAATTTTTAAATTTGATATGCAACTGACCTTAGGCGAAAGATAATCTTTTGGCATTATAATAATTTAAATATGATCTATGTCATATGTTCGTTACGGCTGGCTCAAACGCAAACCAATTTTGCTTTAAAATTATAGATCAGGAATAATTGTCAACCTTTGTTTTTAATTGGTTTTTCTCAGAGAGTAATTACATTTCATTAGAAAAATTTAATTACGGTTTGAAATTTATTTAAAAAAAAAAAATAGGTTATAATAGGTTGACCCTTATTTAAAAAAAAATATCTCTCAATGGTTGAGTTTTTTACGAGAACATTAATGGAAAAGGTCAACCTTTAACCTTATTCGCTGAAAATAAATCGAAAATGGTTAATGCAAGAACAAATTCAATTGATGAGAACGTGTTTATTTTTGAAAATAAATACATTATGTACATCTGCATGAATCATAGCTTACAAAATACTAAAGGTTATACTAATGGGCATTCTGATTGGTAACGTAACCTAAAAAATAAAAAAATAAAGTTTACTCTCAATTTTATTATCTGGTGTACCTAGTACGATGTTATTTAACTATAGTTCTTTATACGGTATACATAAATATAATACCTATCATATTCTGTATCTGAGATTTTGTAAAATTCTAGATAGATAGATAGATAGATATATATTATTTATTTCGTAATAATGTTTTAAAAAAAGTCTGTGACCGCACATTTTACAATTCAGAGATATGTACATTTATGATACATTTATTTTTCAACTGAAACATTATCTTGTGTGACTAAAAAGAATAATAAAATTTGAATAAAGTACATTGAGGGAAAATACGAAAAAAACCTTCATTTGAAAAATTGTAAAAAAGGGGAAAAAAATAAAAAAAAAATAAAAAATAATAAAACAATTACGGAAAAATAACAGTTAAAAAACATTAGCAATTAGTAAATAAATAGTAAATAAGTTAGAGAGAAAAAAAAAGTTTAAAAAAAATTTAAAAAATAAGTAAATAAATAAACAAGGAAAATTATAACAATAAAAACTAAATAAAAATAATAAATAAATAAATAGTTAACAAATAAATAAATATGTAAACGAATAAATAAATAAACAAATAAATAAATAAATAATTTGAAACAAAAATAAATTAATAAATAAGGGTGTAAATGAATAAATTAAAAATATGAATAGGTATATAAATAGTACAAAAAAAAAGAAAACAATATTAAAGCAAACGCAACAAATATGTAAAAAGAAATTATCACAGTCTATGTATTGAGCTGGTTTATAAGCAAATTCTCAGAGATATCACAGCTATTATTAAAATTAAACTGTAAGATTCTGAATTCAATAAATATGTAAATAAAACCTTCTAGAATAAAAAAACAATTTTTTTTTAATTTAAAATTAATTTTTTATTATCAATTTATTTTAGCCTTTAAAATTTGCGTCCCAATTGTGGTTCTTGGGCTTGTGGGTGAGCCAAGTTCCATTCGACAGCGCGGATGATGGCAGCTGGGATTGGTGGTGGAGTTGGCAAAATATCTCCAGATGGATGGTAACCTTCAGCATCTGCGGTGTAGGTCAAACCGATGGCTTGTCCTTCGGGTGAGATATATTTGTAAGATCCAGAGATAGCATTGGCATCTCCAGCTGAGTTGACATCAATTCCGTTTGAGGTTTGGTAAGCGTAGTGGAAAGATTCACCTGCTGGTGAGATCACATTCTCAAGAGCCTTAGTTTCAGCTGAAAACTCATCTGAAACGGCAGCAGCCAAGCCAAAGATGGCAACAAGAACGATCTGGAAATAAGAAATAATTTAATTCTTAAGAATTCGTTTTTGCGCACAAAAAGAATATGCGTTGTTTTGAAAACTTACGAATTTGAACATATTGATTTGTGATGTTTGTTACTCGAAGACTCTGAGAAAACTGATAACTAATCTTATCACAAATCCAGTTTATATACTCGAACGAATAATCTTAACAGGTCCTAAATGTATGATATGAAAATGCCAATAGCAATACCTGATCAATTTAAATAAACCATCCGGTTAGTTTTTTTTTATGAAAACGTATTCTACATTTAGCTTAGCTTGTGATGAACTTTGAAATTAACAAAACATAATTTGCTCATATCTTGTTAATTTAAATAAACATTGTATAATTTTGTTATGTGAAAAATTATGAACAAGTTATGTCCACTTTCATTCTTTATAGTTTGCTGCGAGTAGGTTACTTTAAAATATGCAGCATCAAAAATGTTTGCATTGTCGATTGATATTCTAGTATAAATTTTATTTTTTGTTAATGAAATAGATACAAGAACCGGGTTGATTGATTTTCAAGTCTGTGCATTACTGATACTTGCAAGGAGAATGAAAAAGAAACTTAAGCTTAGAACAGACTATCTTACAACATTGGCTGTGTTTCCTTGGAAGTGGCAAGGTACTTGTGAGTACTGTTTCCCAAATTAAATATTACGCATAAAATAGAATCGGTTGGTGTAAGAACAGTTGGCACAACCGCATCATATTTTTCTGTTTGATCATTCATAAGGGACTGCTCTTAGCTAAATAATTGGTAAATTTTTTTTTACTGTAAGAACTTTGTATGCACAAAAAAAGATATGAGTTTGCCAGTTTGGGTGTATGCAACAGTGGGGTGTGTAAGGAAAAAATAATTTAATTAAAATATTTTTTTTTGGTAATTTTCAATTCTCAAGAACTAGAAGACATAAAATCATCTAGTTTTCAGTTTTTGATCAAAAACAAATAAGATCAATTAATTCTAAAAAAAAAAACAATAGTAGATAATCTAAAAGTTTTGAAAAATTACATTGTAAACATTTTTTTTTAAGTTTTTTTGCCCAAATTGAGTTTAAAATTAAATTTTTCAAAAACTATGCATAGTTTTGACTTTATTTGAAAACAAACTAATAGACAAAAGTGTTGGCTTTAAAAAAAATGTATAAAACTTAGTTGTAATTATTACCGTTATTTTTAATTATTCTTTTTCCATTTAAAGTCATATTTTTTTTAATTGCCCCTACCGCCTAAACGGGGGGAGATAAACCCCCTCCTATAGCAAAAAATGCTTGTTTTTAACTGCTCTATACAAATCCATCATTAAACTTTGTCGCCTGAGTTATCGTACTCTCCCCCAAAAAACTTATTTTTAAAATTTTTTATCAAAAATGTCGCTTGTAATCAACGATTCAATTAATTACCCTACAAATCTCATCTACTCGACCAAAAGCATGAGTAGTTGGTAGTTAAGTATCGGTGAGTAAATGCATATATACATTGACACCTTTGAGTATGTACATATAATATGGAGTTCGTATCCCTAATACATTGTAGGACCTAAGTCTACTATAGGGGGCGTAGGCGTTGTTAAATCTTCAAAACAGCGGAGTATCTGACAGCTGCCAATTCATAATTGCCATAATTTGCATTCAAATAGTTTGCAAATATTTAGTAGATATAGGGATGGGGTTACTAACTTCCACAATTTACATTATTGGAGTAGCGCCAATCCACACAAAAAAAAACAAAACAAATCACAACACCGCTTTAGTTGTAATGTTTGGCTTGGTATTGTTGGACACACTGTGATCGGGCCCCGGTTTTTGAATTCCATTAATAATGGAGAATCATACCTGCAATTCCTACGAGACCTTTTACCCGATTTATCCATTGGTTATAGCAGATACTTTAATCTACCAACAAGATGGTGCTCCAGCACACTACAGCTTACAAGTGAGAAACTGGCTGGATGATCATTTTAGTGACCGTTGGATCGGAAGAAGGGGCCCCACGAAATGGCCGCCTAGGTCACCAGATTTAACTCCCTTAGATTTCTATGCATGGGGATTTATGAAGAATTTTGTTTACGAAGTGGAAAAAGTATCATTGGAACAACTGAAGGAACGAATTGAAGTCGCTGGAGTCAAATTGCAGGAAAATTTGTCAAGCATAAACTTATGTGAAGCCATTACAAGGAGATATAATCTATGCCTTCTAAACAATGGAGATCATATCGAGAATTTTTTATAAGTACTTCCAATAAAAAACATAGTAAAAATAAAAGGAATAAAAAAAACTAAAAAACTAAGATTAATGCTTCTTAAATTGCTTCGTTACAATAAAAATAAATGTTTTTCTTAGAAAAAGGTGGTTTTGGTTTTTTTTTAATTTCTTGAGAACGACATACAATTTTTGCATCCGGTTTTCTTATTTTGAGTTAAAATTAATAACAGCATTGAATTTTGAAATTAAAATTAGCACTTAATTACGTAAAATTTTGAAAAAAATGAATTTGAAATTTTTTTTTCAATTTTTTTTTCAAAATTTTGACTGAAAATTAATATTTCAAAAACTATTTCTTAGAATAGATTTATTTAAACACAGAATGAAAGAAAAAGTTATTGGCTTTTCAAAAACGTATCGCACAGCATTGTGAATGAAGCCGTTGATTTTAAATAATTTTTTTTCCATTTTAAGTCAGTTTTTTCGAAAATTGCCCCTCCCGGCTAAACGGAGGGTAATAGACCCCCCTCCTATACGATTTTTTTCTTGTCTCAACGCAACCTACACGCCCTAGCATTTTGTCGCATTGCTCATGACTCACCCTGTATATTGAAATGTTTTTTATTTGTTTGAAGAGTTATCTGATGTGTTTTCGATTGGAGAGAATCGAAAGATTTGATATCAAAGAATTTTTTACACAAACAAAGCGAAACTTGTCACGTCTTGAAATTGAATTACCGATGGGTTAGCAAATCTTTTGGGTCATTATTACGTAAAACGAAAAGAACGTAAAGTATACGATACGAACGGGAATGGTAAGGGGAGAGGGGGGCACTTGTTACCAAAATCAATCTAGATCATTTAAAAATTGGAGTATCCCCCTGATTTTTGAATTATTTTATTGCTTGGTATATTGCCTTCCTAATTGTTGCTAATCCATATGCATATAGGTTAGGGTCAGGTTAGGTTACGGTAGCCGTCAGCGAAAGGCTGACCCACTTAGACCAATAAGATTGGTCCGTTCTGATACCACAAGGATCAGTAAGATATCCTTCTTTACTCATTAAACCATTTTGAACTTTTTACGAAGCGTGCGATGCTACTAACCTTAGTATTTGGTAGATCACTAGGATCCTTATTGTAGAATTCTCCTCATTGGAGTCTACGTCTATGGGACAGAGCTGGCCATGTACAGAGAAGGAGTGGAATTGTTTTCTTCTCCTCTTCATCCATATGGATCATCCTGTGCAAATAAAACGATCCAGATCCTACATACTAATTCTTGGATCTTGAAATAGATCCACATAGAAAGCAGGATCGAAAATTTTGTTTGTATTGCGTGTAAAAGACACAATTTTCTAAAAATAACACATCTACCATCTGTTTTTTTTCTTTCAAAAACTAGTATTTTATTGAATTATTTGACTTTAAAACTGTTGCATCAAAGGCTCTTAAGTCATTAAATGACGTTTGTTCCATTCAAAATAACTAAGTTTAAAATTCAGAAGGTTGTACAAAATTGGCGCAATCGAATATTTCTTCGACAAATTGATGTATTAAGGGAGACTTATCGAAATCATAAAAAAAATTGAAAACTCGATTTTTCGGGGGTTGTGTCCTTTTGGCCCACAAACTTTCAAAACCGATGTTTTCGAAAACTATAGTCAAAAAAGAGTGGTCATTAAATTGGTCATCTTTTAACAAAAAATTAGAAAAATCAGCCAAGTTAATACAGCTTTGCGGTTATCCTGCAACACCTTTGGACAGTTGAAATCCATTTATTTTATCTATAGTTTAAAAAAATCGCAGTCGTTCAGTGTTTATGTGGTCAACTACATACAGTCGCTCATTGCATGGTCGAAGCCTTATGAGCTCAACTTGTGTGAAAGCGGCTTTATGTGGTAGGACCTAAAGTAACCATTAAATAATGTCGCATCTCCTAAGAAGAAATTGTGAAAAGATTTTGCGACAACTTGCCAGTTGTAATGTTGCCAGTTATCTTGTGACAGTTTGGTTTTAGGAACTGCGATATTTGGTTATTTATCTGTTCTAATTCTTTAACATCAACATTTTTATAATTAGATATTACATTTTTAAAATTTTGAGCTCTGACAAAGTGACAAACTGAACAATCTTAGATTTGAACAGTCAAATATTTATATGTACATATCAAATCGTACATGCAGAAAAAAAAAATAATTATTATAGTCTTTACCAATGTTCGTTTATTTATATCACCATCATCAACAGTTCAATTTTATTAGAACCTTACAATTTACGGCTCAATTGTGGTTCTTGGGCTTGTGGGTGAGCCAAGTTCCATTCGACAGCGCGGATGATAGCAGCTGGGATTGGTGGTGAAGTTGGCAAAAGGTCTCCAGCTGGATGATAACCTTCAGAATCGGCGGTGTAGGTCAAAACGATGGCTTGTCCTTCGGGTGAGGTGTATTTGTAAGATCCAGAGATAGCATTGGCATCTCCAGCTGAGTTGACATCAATTCCGTTTGAGGTTTGGTAAGCGTAGTGGAAAGATTCACCTGCTGGTGAGATCACATTCTCAAGAGCCTTAGTTTCAGCTGCAAACTCATCTGAAACGGCAGCAGCCAAGCCAAAGATGGCAACAAGAACGGCCTGGATAAAATAAAATGCAGTATTGATGTTAGAAAAAAAATCTTCCATTTATAGGTTTTTTTAGAGATAACTTACGAATTTGAACATATTGATTTGTGATGTTTGTTACTCGGAGATTCTGAGAAAACTGATAACTAATTTTATCACAAATGCAGTTTATATACTAATCATAATCAATATAATCTTGAACAGGTCTGAAATGTTTATGCAATTGTTATCATACCAGAACAATTTAAATTAATGCATCCGGTTTTTATTTCTTAACACTATATACATAAAGAAATATTCTATATTTTAGTCTAAATTATATACTAGCTTTTTCGTAAGCTCGAGTTTGTTTAAGAACATTAACATTTTTGTTGTTGTTGTTGGAAGCTTTGTTGTTAAGTTATTAATGTGCAACTGAGGTTCTTTGACCTTTTTAATGAACTAATTAAAGAAATCAAATAACTTTCATTCGACTTCGATAAAAAGATCACATTCAACTCTATGATAGATAAAGAATATTCAAGTTCTTTAGGCAATATATTAACAGTTATGTCTCGATAAATGCGCATTAATTTGAGATCTTAGCATGTGGGAGTCAAAAATGTGATCAAGGTAAAAATCCATCGATCTTTTGGGATTGGTTTTCAAATTCTTATGTTTTTGCAAAGACAAAGTCAAATCTAAGCGATAATATATTTTATTTTATTTTGGAAGCAATAATTTTAATTGAAATCAATAATGAATTAGGAAAATTGAAAACGAAAAGTGATTTGAATTTATTGAGTTGCAGGAAAGTACAAATATCTTTAAATGTATAGAATTAAATTTGTATCTTGGCAATAATTTTCTAACCACATAGCCTAAAATAACACTTTCCTAGAAATTATCGCCAAAGTCGAGGATTGGCCTGTTGAAATATTTTCAGGAAAAGCTTTGGGTTCAGATAAACGTTAACTAACGTGAAAAGGTAAAACATTATGATTTCGGCCCGCGAAAAATCAAGGAAAGTTAAAAACTTAGCTCATATTTTTCATCACAAAAAAAAAAACTTCCCCCGAAGCGACACGCAGTTTTTCGTACATTTGGGTTATTACCGATTTTTCGAGTTTCTATGCTGGTTTTTAATACGGATTTGGGCTACCAATTCTCCGTACACTTAAATTGCAGTATTGATATATCTAATTCTAGAACCTGATTTACTATTGGAACAGTCATGGTTCTGCAATGAATGTTTTGCAACATAAAATTGATTATTTAAATATTAGACAGTTTCTGGAATAAAATGGCTTTTCCTTATTTTTCTAAACAAAAAAAAATAATTTGGAGATATTCTATAAACATACAATTTCGTACTACAAAGAAAAAAATGTATGGGAACATACATCACCGTTACATCAAGGAAAACTGCATTTACATGCTTGTGTCTTCATTTTTAACCAATTCAAGGACATGGCCATGGTCCTTTTCATGGGTACTCTTCTAAGGACTCTGGGTCCTATTTTTGAATATTGTTCAACAGTGTTGAAATTTACCTATATACATACATACATATGTCATATGAAATATCATGAGCTGCACTTTATTTAATTATATGGCAGCTCAGTTACAGCGCGCGATTGGTGTTTTAGTGCACTATTAATAAAAAAAAAAGTTTTTTACCATATTTGAACGTCCGAAATGGGCAAAAAAAAACCAGCACCAAAACCGATATGGTCTCATCACTTCTAGGTGATGAGATAACATACATCTGGGCTTTAATCTAATCTTCTTTCATTAATTAGATCAAAAGTCCACGTAAAACTAAAACATACAAATTCTTATAAAAAAAAGGACCAATATTTACTAATTTTTAATTTTCTCAAAAACTAAAAATGATATGACCATTTGTTTTCTGGGCTCGATTAGATGTAATTCTGGCTTTGAAAAAAAAATAAAAATATTTTTTTTTCACTGTTTTTCTTTCCTTTCATTTTTATAAAATATTTTATGTAAAATTTACGAAAACACCAATTTATAGCGCTCGATTTCAACTTAGCTGCCATGCAATGAAATGAAGTACGGCTTAGGACCTTTGATTTAACATAAGCTTCATAGCTGTTGAACAAAAGACTATTGTCTTTTTCATTGATATTAATATTAATAATTTTAAAACTATAAAAACAAATTAGTATTTGTTAATAAAAAAGAAAAATCCAATTGCTATAATCTTCACAATTTCATACTATGAGTAGAGTGGCGTCAGTTCAGTTTAGTCCTCCTTTTACTATATTATCAGATTTTTTTTGACGTATAAAGTATTTTTGGTTATATCTTTGAAAGTAAAGGCCTTTAGATTTATAGACTTACAATCAAGAAGATAGTCGCTTAGTCGATCAGCTTTTTACAGTAAAAAAATGAAAAACAACAACATAAATTTATATTGAAACAACCATTTGACGCTTTTATTCACTATCATCCATAATTTAAAGCAATTTACGTGGTGATGAAAGAATATCATCCTTAGCTGGATGAGCCGAGTTCCATGCAAGGGAACGAATGATAGCTTCTGGCACTGGTGGTGGTGTTGGCAAAAGTTCTCCCGCTGGATGATAACCTTCAGCATCGGCGGTGTAGGTCAAAACAATGTTTTGTCCTTCGGGTGAGACATATTTGTAAGATCCTGAAATAACATTAGCATCACCGGCCGAGTTGACATCAATACCGTTTCCTGTTTGGAAAGCATAACGGAAAGCCCCTTCAGGTGAGATGTCGTTCTCAAGGATCTTGAAATCAGCCTTGGAATCGGCGTCCAAAGAACCAGCGGCAGCTGCCAAGCCAAAGATGGCGACAAGAACAATCTAAAAAAAAAACATTAAATTATTTTTAGGATAATTTGAAGAAAAATGGAGGTAGGATTCTTTGAAACTCACAAATTTGAACATGGTTGATTTTTAAGGTTGTTGTTTATCGAACAATCACAGAAAACTGATAACTAATAAGATCTTTATTTAATCTTTTATACTATAAAATTAATCTTATTTTAAATCCCTTCTTTTAGAGCATTTAGAACAAAACCAAAGTACCGACATGTTTATATGTATGAAAAAAAAATTAATATGTAGATTTTTATGTTCGAAGCATCTTTAAACGGTTCATGCAACGAATTCATATTCATATGTTAATGAAGTTATCATTTCATTTTTAACGACCAAACCAGCTTCGTTTATAAATTTAAACAAACATTTTTGCAAGTAGCAACAAAGTCTAATTTCTAAAGAGCAACTTACTGTTATAAGTAAGCCTTTATAAATATACACAAACATACATATATAATTTAAAAAAAACATTGCCTAATATTTTAAGACTTAACAGTCAGTCTATAGGCAAACGAAATTCTTTCATAGCTGACATTTAAAAATTCCCGTGCAATTTCACGGTTTTTAATCAGACACGAGACACTTAATTAAATTAGGTATTAAAATAATATGCACAAACTGGGTCGCAACATGAACTTGTTTACTATGGTTCAAGGTTGTAAGTTGGTTTTAGCATTGAATTTTGCAATTATTGGTTTGTTAATAGCTAGCTATCTGTATGAAAATGTTTAAAGTGTGAAAAATTATGAGAGTGAGGGGGGAAAAGAAGAAATATATTTTATTTATCAAATAGCAATTATATAGATGTTTAAATTGAATCAAAATGAAAATTAAAGTTGATAGTCAAGCGATGTGATCGAAAAAGAAACTTTTTTTTTACCGACAGACAGCGCAAGTATCAAGTTCAGATAATTGTTATTAAATTACTGATATCTACATATATACAGAAAAATGGAAAATTGGCAAAATGGATTTTAAAAAATTTCAGCCGCGGAATCATGCATGACTTGGTCGCATGCAATTATTAACTTCCCATAGGGAGTTATTGTAATCGGTCCGATTTGTCAAATTGAAATTTTTGACATTTCTCGACGTTTCAAGGTCCCTAGAGCCTAGAGAGATGTCTGTGTGTTTACGTATGTTCGTACGTTCGTACGTCCGTACGTTCTGGTACCATTTTTCGTCGTCGATATCTCAAGAACGAGTAGAGATATCGACTTGAAATACATTTTGTTTTACAGATAATAACTTCAAAAGAAGCTGAAAGGGCGTTTATTAATATTCAATCAGTTGTTTTTTACTATAGCAGTTTAAAAAGGAAGTGAAAATTTTGGTTGGGCTCAAATATCTCACGAACAAATAATGCTATTGACTTGAAATAAAAAAACCGTTGTTTTTTAAAATCAAAAAAACTTAAAAAAATGTTTATAACACGAATATCCTTAGATGGAAAAATGATATTAACTTTAAAATAATTTTATTTTACGAAAAATGTTGTTTTTGACTACTGGTGAAAATTTCAAAAATCAATGGACAGTTATTTTATCAAAAATTAAAAACTACAAAAAAATTCTACCAAAAATTGGTATAAATTGTCTTTCGACTCAAATTTCTCAAAAACGGGTAACGATATTGACTTTTTGTTTATTTTATTTTCTACATAACATAATTGTTAGCAACTGATAAAATTTTGACAAATATTGAATGGGCAGTTTTTGAACAAAAAATCAAAAACTGTTAAAAATTCTAAAGAAAAGTAGTTACAATTGTATTTCAGTTCGAATATCCTGAGAACGAACAACAATTGTGCCTTTTAAAATATTTTATTTTATACATAGTACAATTTTTTATGAAAGATTAAATTTTGACAAATATCTAATTGACAGTTTTTGACAAAAAATATAAAAAAAAATAAACTAAAAAGTGGTAAAATTGGGTTTTCGACTCGAATATTATTATTATTATTATTATTTATTTATCTCTACATAAATGTACAGAAAAATACTTAAAGCTAATAGCTACCAGGGCTTCTAGCTGAAGATAAAATATAGAGTTTAAAATGTATAGTTTAAATGTCCAACTATGGGGGCGGCCAGAGGAGACAAGAACAATTGTTCAGGCCTCTACTGGCCGCCCCCAAGAAGGGCTTTATACTAGATAAATTTAGATATAATTAGATAGATTTAAAATTTTTAGCAGTTTGAATACATTTTTTATGTTTTGTTCGGAAGGAACCAAAAGAAGATGTTTCAAATTGTTGTTAAATAATTTATTACAAATTTCATTGATTTTAGTACAATCCGTCGTTAGATGATTGATGGTAAGTTCTAGATTTAGTTGGCAGAGGTGGCATGTCGGAGGAGGTTCTTTGTTAAGAAGATAGCTGTGAGTCAGTTGGGTGTGCCCGATTCTCAATCTGATGAAGCATTTATTCATAGTTGCAGTTGTAGTTGCAGGATAAAAAGCAGGGGTTCGGTGTTTATTGATCGAAGAGTAATAGTGATTATATTGAGACCAGTCCAGTGCTTTATGCTGCTGCCAGTAAAAGGTGGTCAAATTGAGAATATCTTTTTTAGTAGGTTGATATTGTGAGACTTCCTGATTGTTGTTTTTGGAGGCTATTTTGGCTTCTCGATCTGCACATTCATTACCATTTACACCGATGTGACCTGGTACCCAGAGGAGTTTTAAGTGGGGTCCTAGCTTGATGACGTTATCTCTTGTTTTGCTAATGATAGCTGATCTGTTGTTAACGTTTTGGATTGCAGTTAGAGTTGAAAGACTGTCCGTGCAAATCACAGTATTCTTTTTATTTTTACTAGCAATTTGAGTGGCTTTTAATATTGCTAAAGCTTCGGCAGAAAATATTGAAAAATAAGACGGCAATTTTTCAGCGGAAACTAGGCGAGAGTTTGAATCAACGATTGCGAAACCCGTACCTTCTTCGCTCTTGGAGCCATCAGTGAATAGAATAACCCAATGGTTTTCGATATAGATATTGATCAACTCATGATAATGTTGTAGGTATTTTTCTTTCGGTGTTGAGTCTTTTTTAAATCTAGAAAGTTCTATATTGATTGACTCTCTTGAAAGTAACCAAGTAGGGTGTTTTTCTATTTCCAGTTTCTTTACCTTTGGCTCAAGGTCTATTTTTTTAGCAAACATTAAAGCGTTGTAGAGGGCCGACGGTGTTTTAGGAATTTTGCGACGACTTAGAATTTTAACTACATCAGATTGAATTGGTGTGCTGAATGACTCATAAATTTTTCCAACAAGCCTCGAAGTAAGAAACTCCACATTCGTTAAAAAAACGCGTGGAAGTTTACCTCAAGTGGAAACAACTTATACATCAACAATCTCTATAATATATGTGCATTTCGTAAATCTCTTTAAATAATTAAAATGCTTTTCAATCTTGTTTCGCAGAAAATTTGGTTATTTGAAAAAAAAAACTAAATATAAAGTTTTCAAGATCACAAATGGGAAGTTATCAGTGTGGTTCGCACCCACCCTCTTTTTTCTTTGTGCGATTAAATCGTTTCTATGTAAGTCTAACAATAAGTTTAGAACAATAATTTGACATAAAAAAAGTGAACCTTTATTTCAAGTCATGTCACCGGCTAGGTATATCGTGTAGATCTTTCAGTTTATTTATTTATTTTTTTTAAACATGTGTTATGTCATTTATGTTTCTATGTATGTAACCAAGAAAAGATAATGTCTAGATTTTTAAGATGTTTTATCTGAAACATATAGGTAGTACTATAATATTACGAGGTTTTCTTAACATTTCTATGGTATGAACCGTTAGGTAATAATGTCATAATTTCATTTAATCAAAATTGTCGGTGCTATTTACGAGAAGTTGGAGATTTTCGAAAACGAATTTTTTCTACCTTTGTATTTTTTTTAGTGATTAATCATTTATGCATTATTAAAACAAGTACACACACAAAATTTTATTAAAATCCTCGGAACCGTTATTGAGAAATTTGAGATTTTTGAGAAGGGTTTTTTCTTAACTTTTGTATGGGAGATACCATTATTTGCGAAAATAAAATGAAAAATAAGAACTTTTTGTTATTGTTGTTTCATAGTCATATCTGAGTGTTCCACATTGGTTTGGGTAAGTCTTTAAGCTCCTAAGATGATATTTCCAAGACTTTGCCGTAACTAACCTATAGTCATGGCATAACTGAACACTTTTTCTTCTTAGTAGCTGTGACATCTGTTTTAGGTTATTTTTGATTAAAGTGTGTTGATTTCAATTGTGCTTTTAATTTTTCTGAGATAAGCAAACTAACAGGCCACAAATTAAGGATAAGCTTTTGAAATTTCGAGAAAAGTTATTTCATGGAACAACACATCGGGCAAATGGCGCGATCTTTTAATGAAATTTTGACCGTTTTGCATAAATGCTGTTGTATTTCATTAGTCCAATTTCCTCTTTTAAGGCTTGATTCGTCGTCGGCTTATTCGCGTAAACCATCGACTTCAAAAACCCCAAAGAAAAAAGTCCAATGGTGTTAAATGGCACGATCTAGGCGGCCAAAACGCGAAATAAAGACCGGGAAATGACTGATGCAGCAATTGAATTGTTTCTCTGGGTGTATGAGATGTGTGTGTCAGCTGGCTTCAGTTCCTGAGACAATTGAACTTTGTATGCATGAAGATGCAAATCTTTCGTCAAAATTCGCTGCATAGTGGATTTGGAAACACCAAATTTGCTGAGCTCGGTGTCGAATCGAGGTGGATGGAGTTTGAGCGACATCGTAACGTACTGCTGCGATATTTTCGGTCGATCGACCCGGTTGAAGGCGCGTTGTTATCTTTGCATCAGTGACAGACCCAGTTTCAGCAAATTTTTCCATTAATCGCTATACAGTTGACTCTTTTGGAGCATTATTGTAATCCCAAATTGATCGCAATGTGCGAACTGTAGCCGCAAAACTTTCACCATTTTGGTAAAACAATTTCACAATGAGAATGCGTTGTTCATTCGTGTAGCGCTCCATTTTTATTAACCTTATACCTTCTACTAACAAACAATAATAATTGTTCAAATGTCAAACAATGACACTTCGAATGGCGCCAAATTTAAATCTTGCGTTCTTGTTGGGACACCCTTTACATATGTTATACCAAAACCACAAGTTAATATCACCGTTATTACTATCGTTCTCGTGGTGAAAGACTAACGGGACATAACATTTCAGAAAAAAATTCTAGTGCAATCTGAAGCTACCTAAAAAATAAACATACAATTGTCTAAACATGAAAGGATTCAGATTAGCGCAAAGATTGGACGAGATATTTTAATGATTACCTACCTCTAGCTTCTATTGCTAAAATAAGAAGGGAACGAGCACGTTTTTTTTCGATCAAACTTAACATTATTATTATGGGGAAGACGAAAAAATTGAGTCTCGCTATTCTGTCTGTCACTCAGTCGGTCTGGCTTTATACCTACAATCCTAACGAGTGGCTAGATTTTCTTCAAACTTGGTATGTATTGCTTTGTAGTATCACAAGCATGGTTTTTTTAAATTTTATTTTTTTTAGGTTTTTCGAAAACTCTTAATTTTTTCAAAAATTTTTGTTTAATGTTGACTACCTTTTAAGAAAATTACACTTTTGTTTTCAAAAAAAAAATGAGGGGTGTTTTGCTATAATGGTACAAAACATATCGTTTAACGCTGAATGATTTAAAATTAAGACATTAGTGACAGTATGTACCTTAGTTTATTTAAATTTGTATTTTCTTTTTTCGGTTGAAGAAATTTTAATATTTATTGTACCTGTATACAAAAGATTAAAAAAGTTTTCAGTATTGTATACCTAAATTTTCAAAAAAAAATATTTTTTGGATTTTTCAAAAACAAATTCAAAAATATTTTCCAATATTTCTTAATTTTTTTTTTTTACTTTATTTTAATATTATTGCTCCTAATTGGCGTGTTAATATTTTTTTTTTCCTAAATAGGTAGGTTCTTATGTTTTTTTTCATTAATTAATAATTAATTAATGTATAGCACAACACTGGATGAATGGCCTGATAACCAGATGACCCGGTAGGTGGTTCAATTTCCACTTGGTCGTTCCGACAAATTTTTTTCTGACAGAATTTTTTTAAACAAATATTTTTTGACGAATTATTTTTCACAATTTTATTTTTACCAATTTTATTTCACAAATAACTTTTTTGACAGTTTTTTTTAACGAAAAGGTAAAATAGGTGTTTTTCTCTAGGCGGGGTTTGGAAAGGTTAGTGTTGTTAATGGCAGCTCAAATTCCTTAATCAAAACATATTATGTGCAAATTATGCTAAGCAATCAATTCGAAAAATGTATAAACAAAAATCTGTTTATCTGATGCAAAATGCCTCAACATTCGTTATTCTTGCGCAAATTCCAAAGTTCGGCTATTTGCTGGTAAGCAAATGAAATAGGCTTCCGCTCCGCTAGAACAATTGAAGCCGCTGGGCTTAAAATGAAGGGAAGACTGCGAAAAGAGGCATGTCGAGCTCCTCATGAACTGCGAAATTAAATCACAAATATTTGGGAATCATTTTGTGTCGAAGAGTGTCAAAAATTTAGTACCACGACCAATAAAAGCAATAGTTATGACGTCCAAAGGAGAAGTAGGCGTACGTTGAAGTTAAAATTGATTCATAGCAGTCCAACTGTTCTGCGTTTTGGCTCGTAGTAATTATAAGTCGTGTTTTATTGGGTAAGCTGTGAATAGTATATTAAGATCTTATAAAAAATACAAATACAACATCTGCATTATGGATACTAGCGATAAAAGTTTAAGCAAAATTATACTTTATGGATAGAGATTTGACATTTTTTGAGTGTTTCACTTTTAAATTTTTAAGAGCAAAAATCTAGATTTCTCGTTTTTACATTTATCTTTATATTTTCTTTTTCAATTTCTGCAATTTTTGTGGCCACGGTAAAATTTTTTATAATGCACATACTTTGAAGTTTATGACAATCGTTCCAACCAATTCAGTTCTTTTTATTGATCAATCAATTTTCTTATTTTTAATTGCGATAAAATATAAAATATGAGCATATGGGGGCACTGCACATCTTTTTAAAGAAATTTTCTAAAAACATCTTGAAAAAACACCAAACACAAATGTTATAGTATTATTGAACTTCACACGTTCATATCTCGAAATCTCAAGTTATGGTTTTTTTATTTTTATTTTACGTACATAGGTATGTATACAAAACTTCATACATATCTATTTCCAAAAACAAAAATAAATTATAACTTACAGTTTAGAAAAGTGGCACTCAGCCTTTTTCTACGTCCACTCTAACATACCCCATTAAATTCAGTATTTATTAATTGTTTGAATTTTTTTTACTTTTATACTAAATTGTTGTCAACGGTCAGTTTTTTATGGAAGCTCGAGGGGTTAACGCAGTTACGATGTTTACAAACACTTTACCTTTTTGCATGAATCTACCCCAAACATATTTATTTTATATCTAAACTCTACAGCTAAGAAATTAAGCTGGTTCAGATATTTGAATTAAGCTTTTAGGTCTGGTAACCCTTGAAAACCATATTATACCACTTCAATTTCAACCATTTGGTTATCAGATGAAGGAAGGTCGCCTTAATGCAATATCTGAACATAAAAATACATATGAAAATTTTAAATCTCACAAATCATTCTAGCATTAACAGGAATTGAGATACATAATACTAAAATCGAAAATGGCGGGAAAAAGGTGAGTTTAACACTGGACTCTAAATCCATTGATAATAATCAGTATATAAGTATGTTTTGTAACACAAAAAAACAAATATCAAAAAAATCTATTTCGAAATAAAAATATATGTAAATATTTGCAAACAAGTTCAAATTTATTTTCACTATTTACTTAAATCTTATACATTTAAATAACACCTTACAATTTCCTGATAAGTTCGTCCTTTTGTGGATGAGCTTCGTTCCATTGGATTGAGCGGATAATAGCCTCTGGGATTGGTGGAGGAGTTGGCAAAAGAGCACTATTTGGATGGTAACCTTCAGCATCAGCTACGTAAGTCAATTGGATGGTTTCACCTTCAGGTGAAATGAACTTATAACCACCCTGGATGGCATTAGCGTCACCAGCTGAGTTGACATCAATACCGTTTGATGTTTGGAAAGAATAATGGAAGACACCTTCGGGTGAAATGTCATTTTCTAGACTCTTAACTTCAGCATGAACATCACTGTCCACAGATGCGGCAGCAGCCAATCCAACGAAAGCAACCAAAACGATCTGCAAAAATGATAAAAACAAGAATTAAATATTTAATATCCAAAAGTAATTTTAGTTTAGGTATTTGAAACTTACAAATCTGAACATGTTGTATACTTGAGTATTCCCAGAAAACTGATAGTTAATGCTTTGATAGGTTTCGTTTATATACAAAAAAAAATATTCAAAATATTATTTTAGCATAATTTTGCAAAAATTAGTTGGGATCGAAAATATGCTTGCAAATAAAAACATAATATTCAAATCCGCAAGTTAAGAATATCTTATTTAAGAGTTATTTTATGAATATTTTCAACCGGCTATTGTTCGACCATGATTAACAAAATATGCATCCGCTTTTTTTTGCTAACGGCAAAACCTGATGTAGATATGCATTCTTCTTAATTTAAAACAAAATTAGCCAAACCAGCTATTATAGGAATATAATTTGCAAAAACACAGTAAAACTTTTTGATTCCTTGGAGCCAACCTGAATCAACAAGACCAGATCAACAGGTTTGTTGCTTGAACTTTAGCTAAAAAATTAAAATGCAACATGCGTTTTACCTCTAACATTAAACAAATCATATTTTTGTTGGGTATATAAAGATGCACTGTCGAAAAGAGAGATTATCACTTTCACTTGATAACTTGAGTAATCAACAACCTTAATCAAAATGTTCAGATTCGTAAGTACTCTCTCATAAAAGTTGATCTAAAATAAAAGTAGACAAAATTCTAAGCAATTATTATCATTTTCTATTCCACACAGGTCGCTTTGATCGCCCTTATTGGCTTCTGCGCTGCTGCTCCTTTGGACAGTGAGGTCGCTGCTGAGACTAGATCTCTGGAGAACGAAATCTCCCCAGAAGGTATCTTCCACTACGCTTTCCAAACCTCAAACGGAATCGATGTTAAGTCAAACGGTGACGCCAACGCAATCCAAGGATCTTACCAATACGTATCCGCCGATGGACAAAACGTACAATTGTCATATGTTGCTGATGCTGAGGGTTACCATCCATCTGGTGAACTTTTGCCAACCCCACCACCAGTGCCAGAACTCATCGTTCGTGCTCTTGCTTACCTTCAAGCCCATCCACAAAAGGAGGAGCTTATCCGTAAGGTCCTTTAAAGCGTTTCAAATGCGATTAGTTAGACAAAATGATTATAATGCTATTAATAAATACAAACAACAACTGTTGTTTTGATATATAACGAATAACAAATTGAGTTTATTTATTTAATAATTCATATAACGGTATCAGAAGCGCATAATTATCATGCACGAAATCCAAAAAATACTTATTTCCTGTTTTATTATATTTTTTTTTTCTGATTTCAAGGTCGTCAACGATGAATCAATAAAACCAATAAAATTCGATTAAACTTTTATTAAGATGGTTCTTGGAATTAGCGGTCATAAAAGTATTTATAAACTTGATTTAAAAAGATGCGATGACTAGATTTTGGTTTAATATTGCACAAGAAACTTGTACCAATTTGCATTTTTTTTTTTGACATTTAGCAGTATGATCTTTAGGGTGAGGAAAGAATGTATTGCTTATTTTATAAGTCATCTAGTACAGTAGGACCTCTGTAGTTCTAAT
This sequence comes from Syrphus vitripennis, assembly GCA_958431115.1. Taxonomy (NCBI): domain Eukaryota; kingdom Metazoa; phylum Arthropoda; class Insecta; order Diptera; family Syrphidae; genus Syrphus; species Syrphus vitripennis. Next base: position 28,975,127 of record OY288110.1, read on the forward strand.
ACTTGGTAATTCAATGGCTGGACTAATTCGAACACTTATTTGCTTACATGTATCTTGGTGCAGGGAAATAACTTCACTGCAAATAACTTCACCACTAGTAGAAAATAATTCCACTTTTTTCAAGTGAAGTTCTTTCCGAAACGCAATGTTCCTCCCAGTAGAAGAAATTCAATTGTAATTAAAGCACTGAAAAACAAAAAAACGTGCCAACAACATCGAGTGAGCTACTGCACCCATTCATCGAGAGAGCCTGGGAAAGTGAGAACTTTCCGGATTTTTATGGACAAACATCGTCGTTTTTACACAGCGGCAACATGAGCAGCTGCCCAGGGCTCCGCCTCAAGAGGAGCGCCGAAAATGAGACGCAAAAAATTTTTTTTAATGTTATCCTTGAAAAATCGAAAAATTTTCAAGAGAAAATAAAACGTGAGGTATAAAAATTTTAAATGACCACGAATTTCTATATTATTATATTAGAGCGCTTTTTTCCAAACGTGGAGATTGCATATCGAAAGATCTTTTTCTTGTTTAAAAAGGATAAAGAATTATCTTCGCTCCAAAATTACAAAAAATCGACTCAATAGTTTAGCTTTGCTTTGTATTGTATCTAAAACACCTCTCTCCTTTGGATTTTGAAGATTTAATCACAGATTTCGCTACTAAAAAAGCAAGACGCAAATGTTTCTGAATCATTAAATCTAATAATATTGTGCTGTTATTTTATTTTTACACTTTCAATTTTTTATATCTGAAAAAATGTTTGGAATTCAGATTTATTATCCATAGGAAGCAACAATTTTTTTTTTTTTGAAATACTCGAAATAAATATATCCAGTAAAATTTTACCTTCCTTATCTTCTGATATTCATAACGTGTACGTATGCTTCAATAAAATATTATAGTTCAATTCGAGGTGTATTTTTAAAATACATCAATTAAAATTCATTGGTTTTACAGTTCATATTATTAAATCATTAGTAAGTTTGAAGTGAGTTACCAAGTTGCTTGCTGCTAGGGAAAAAAATCACTCATATATTTATTTTCCTGAAATGAAAAAACAAAATCGTTAGTTGAATTCTACACCACCAAGATGCTAAGTACATAGACAGTGTAACTAAAAAATATTAATTTTCCCAATTTAATTGCAATAAAATATGTAATTTTGTTAATTAAGCGTAAAATAGATCGAAACTAATAAATAAAATGATTTCATCAAATGTGAAAAAACGTCATTGGAACAAAAACTTTAAAAAGTGTTAAAACGCCAAAATTTTCTTATGCAATTTATGAAGTTTCTTATATTCTTCAATTAAATTTACAGCTTTAAAAATTTGGATCATATCGATAAGGGCGTTTTGTTTTTGGAGGACTAGACCTTTAAGTTGGCAACACTTTTTAACTGGCGACAATATTTAAAAGCTGTTAAGTGAATGAATGAATGAATTTTATTGAGACTTTTTTTTAAATTATTACATAGTTTGTCTTATTCTAACGATAGCTAATAAAGTACAAAAGTGGCTGTAATGTATGGCCTTCTTTTTCGATAATGATATGGTAAGCCTCGTGGCGAAATATATAGTCACACTGCAAAAGACGGCGCAACATGTCACACATCACATCCCTAAATTGATTTGGTGAAGAAACCTTTAGGTAACCGCATATAGTTTCACGTTTCAGACCCGTGAAATGGCCTCCAAGATCGTGTGATTAAACGTCCCTAGACCATTTTCTGTAAAAATATGTATGTATGTACATAGATTCGCTCACTCTCATCTGGGTTCCAGATCATAGTGACATATAGAGGGTAACGAACGGGTAACTGACGAGTTGGCTCGACAAGGCTCGGCCATTCACAGCTCACTAGCGGTAAATGTTAATATTCCTCTTGGTGCTGTGAGGGGATGGATTTTCTCGATTTTTCTTAATGAATCCAACCTTAGGTGGAGCAGTCTTACAAACTGTGTCATATCAAGAAAGATTTGGCCTACCTATAACCATTCTCGGTCTAAAGATATATTATGTACCCCCAGGCAAGACATAGCCATAATCACAGCAATTTGTACTGGGCACTGGCCCATAGTGGAGCATGCTAGGAAGCTTGGAATTCCCTACAACTCTCAATGTCGGAGCTGTGGAGAGCCACAAGAAAAAGAAACTGTAATTCATTTTCTCTGCAACTGTCCCGCCTTAGCCTTTTCTAGATTAACTTCCTTTGGGAAGGCATTCCTTGATGACACAAGTGAGCTTTCAGAGAAGAAAATCAAAGATCTGATTATTTTTCTGAATGCGACGAAATGGCTTTAATAAAAGTTCGTTGAAGTCTAAAAACCATATAATTCCATTCTTAATCCCTAATAGGTTTACACGAGTAAATGGTATCAAAACGGCGCTTCCCAGCGCTAATAGAGTCGCAAGGCCAGGGCTAGCGGCTGCCATCTCTACCAACCTACCTACACAGATTCGCTAGTCTACGCCGAAACGATCGATCACTTGGAGGACAACATCTGCCGTGTTATTGCCGATATACGGCAGCAAGTAGTGGAAAAAGTAATTGAAAATTGGATGTCTTGATTAAATTACGTCCGAGCCAGCCGTAGCGGTCATATGCCAGAAATCATATTTAATTTATAATGCCAAAATATTGTCTTTTAATTGTCAATTTTAAAAATTCATCTTTGTTTTATTCTATTTCAAAGTTATATGCCACTGCCAAATCAATTAATCAAAATCCGAGCCACTCCTCAAAACCTGAAAGTAAAACACTTTATTGATTATATTAAAATATTATTCAGAGATTTTTACTCAAACCTCTGAACTTTCTTGTGAAGTTTCGGAAATATTTTAACCCAAAACATTATCGAATAATTTCTAAATGATATATTTGCTATCAGTTCATTTAAAATCATATTTTTATTGTTTAACGTTTAAGCAATTAAAAGATTATTAAATTCCCTCTAAAAAAAATTGACACTACATATATATGTAGGTATGTACTGTACATTATACATACTTACTTACTTAAACTTGAAACAATCTCATAAAACTCATCAAAAATGCTAATTGAAAATATTAATATTCGATAAACATAACAAAATATTGTCATCAACACATCACAGCGGCACAGTCAAATATTTTACGGCAAAATATGATCTAAAATTTTGTTTTGTGCCTCTTTAAATTTTGTAGTGTGTTATATTTTTTTTCTATTAAACCGTATTGACCAGTTAAAATGAATGTTGGTCAATTTCTTCCTTTACGCCTTATCCGTTAATCAAAGTTTTTGGCATTTTTTTTAAACTAAAATGTTGACTATACCCATAGTAGAAGAGAAAACAAATTTTAAAACGACATTTATGGTTTGCACCAACCAATTAAGTTCAAGAACTAATTTATTAATTAACTAAATTGACATTTTCTTCCAGATACTTTTTAATAAAATACGCACCATTTCACTGAGTACACCGTTTTCCTAGGTGGTGTATCAGGTCGATACATTTTTTGAGCATTTTAATAAAAACTGATTTTAGTGGATACAGTAACATAAAAACTGACTTTAGAGTGGAAATTTGCTAGGTCCAAATAACCACCACATTTCATCATTTTTTTTTTTAATTTAGCAATAGTAAGTAAGAATTTAAAAATGTGAGTTACTTCTACTTTGAGGGCCAGTTTTGTTTAGTGCTCACAATATCTTTACTCTTTTGAAAACATCCCTGAACATTATCAGCTGTTTTTTAATCTGCTGAACGAAGTAGTTTTACCAGTAAAATTGAGATATTATTATTTATTTTATACAATTATTTTTTTTTTATAATTTATAGAAGCAAATGTTGAGTGTTTAAAAGCGTTTCTTGCAACCGCCCATTATGGCAGAAAAAATTATAAAAATTTTAACATTTTGGATCGATTGTAGGCAGGAAATGTCACTCTGTGCCAGCGCTGGAGAATAATATTTGCGACAGCAATATTTTTCAAAAATATTGGGCGATACCTGCATAGATACTGTTTGAATATTCAAATGAATATTTTATTTGAATATAATAAATTCATTAATAATATCTGAGGTTGGGGACAAAGTATATGATTAATTAAAAAATATCAAAAACAGTTGTATATTTAAAATAAAGCGTGTATTTTGTGGAAAAATATTTTGTAGATTCAAATCTTTTCCTCATTAATTTGCATAATTATTTATGTAGTAGACTAATCCATCAACACATTTTTTTTTTTTTGATCAATAGTAGTGCGTGGGAAAAAAAGATGGCTAATCTATATTAAGATGTAGGTCAAGGATTTATCTAATTTATTTAATTTATTTACTTTTAGTGTTGAAAGTGATATATATATATGTGCATTTTTATTAAGATGTTTTTATTAACATTAAAATTTACACCTCGAAGCTTTTGGATAATTTATCGCTTTGGGGAAAAAATGTTATACATATGTACATCACCGTTGCCGGGTGTTCAGACCAATTTTTTTTCTCACAAAATCTTTCTTCGCAGTTAATCAAAATGAATTTGAATAGTTTTTTTGCAAATTTTCTTTTTGTTTTCGAATCAATCCGCAAAGCGATCATTTTGGAAAAGTTTGGTTCTTTTTTTATATTTTGCCATAGAAAAGGTGTAATAAAAAGGTCCATTCACATCATGGAACCAAATGAAGCATTTCTCCTTTTAGTCATTTCAAAACGTCGTCGCTGGCTCCCGGTATATTTGTCATTCATTTTGTTATTATTATCGATCGCCATCTCCATCGCTACTTTTGGTCAAATTTAAAGAGTTGGCCTTATGTTGCTCTCGTAAAAGGTCACAAAGCAATTTTGGCCTTATGTAACTTTGAGCTGTTGTACCTTGGTCAGATTCCAAAAACAAAAGGAAATATTTCAAAAAATAATTTAAGCGTTTTACAAAAACATTTCTAAACAAAAGAATATTCAATATAAAACTAAGTATTTCGAAAAACTATTTACCTTTAGTGAAATTAATATAACAATTCAAAAAACATATATTCTGTTCAATTTACATTTTCAGTATAGGCTCATGGGAAAGCTTTTCACCTATACTGGTGCCCGGTGGTGCTTGAAATCACCACTAAAATAAAAAAGAACCACGTCCGTCAAGTTAACACTACATTATTTATTTATTTATCCTCACTTTTTTTAACAAAATGAAAAAAGCTCGATATTTGAATATTGTAAAAACAGCTATTAAAAAGCAAAATTTGAAAATCTAAATATGCAATTAATTGTAGCTTGGGGTTTTAGAATTAATTTTGATGTTTCTTATCCAAAAAAACCAAAAATTATTTTGTCTTAGTTTTTTGAAGAAATTTAATATGAAATATTGCTAAATTGACCTTTTGAAAACAGGCATTAAGCCAAAATTCCTATTTATTATTTTTATAAGTTTTTGATGGAGTTGTGCTCAATAATTAATACAATTTTTATTTTGAAGTGAACAGTTATTTTTATGGAAATATGTGCTATTCAAATAGTGCAGTGCAAGCAACATTTACTTTTAAGATTTAAATGGTGTTGAAAAACAATGATTCAATTTATATTTGTCAGATCGCAATAAACATTTGGTAACATTATCAATATGTTTATTGCCCACAACAACAATTCTGTGATTCTTTTAAGCTTATTCAAATCCATAGAAGTATTCAGTCTTGCTTTTATGATTTTCAATAAATTATCATCAAGAGTTAAAGGCAAACGTCCTATCTTCGCTGTACTGGAAATATAAATTGAAGTTTTAAGGACCAAAATGTTGGAAATAAATTTTTCCGTCACTTTTTTTTTTCAAAACCACTCAGTTATATTTTTTTTTCTTTAGAAAAAAATTATTTGGTGAAAAAATGTATTTTAATCAAAAAAATTATCTCTGAAACTCAATTTTTTTTTAACAGAACAACGGCGCGCCGCTGACATTGTTCTGCACGAGAAAAAGTCGTGAATAATTTTATTTTAACTCAGAGTTGGTTCACACTTCGATGAAAGCAATTTCTAACGTCAAAAAATTTTTTTTTTCAGAAATAATTACTTTGTTGAGAAATTGTAAATTGGTCTTAATGAGTTTAAAAAATGTATTTTTTTTTCAGGCGTGCAGAGAAATTAGAATTTCCGAATTCTAGAGGTGATGATTTATATTTTTTTTTTTTAATTTATTGTTCTGCTCTTTATTATTGTCCAGCAACTTTATAAAATAATAAGGCAGTGATTCAAAAGGGAAATAAGACCGGTGACTTAATTCACGTTCCGATGGTGGTCACATTTGTCATTTTCAAAATGAAATAGGTAAGTCTGAAAAGTCTGCTTTTTTTTTCATTTCCACAGAGTACGCAGATGCATTACAATTATACTAATTCGAACAATAATCAATTTTCGCTGAGAAAAGATCGTTTTATTGAGACCGAGCAGTCTAGTTTCATTTTTCTATCGCGGCATTGTTTTATTTTCAAAATGTAAAATTAATTTTTTCAATCGTTGTTTTATTTCATTTTATTTTTCAATAGCGTCCTTGAGGCCTATCGCATTCTTCACATGGCATTATTTTCATCCCCCTTTTTACATGGTTCACTCATAAAAATATAAAACTTTAATAATTATGAATTCTTGTCATGTTGGGTATACTCGTAGTTCACACTATTTATTTGTAATAAAATCTATGTAAGATGAACTGAACTATACAGAAATGTATGTAACTAATATTTTGCATCCAAAATTTTAATTTTCACAGTTAGCTTTATTGCGGGCCCTTAAACTCCAGTGCCTCCATACGGGCCTGACAATAAACTGTATAGCAAATATAGTATTTGCAAAGGAATGCTGATAATCTTTTTTTTAATTTTATTATATAAGTTTTTTAAATTTATTCATACAGCCGTTAAAAGTTCTTGAGATAAAATTAAAAACGAATTTCCTATTTGTATTTGTTGAGAGATAAAAGCCATTTTTTACTAAGGTAGGCTTTGCATTTAAATTGTTAAGTGACCGAGAATTTAAATAATATTTGTTGACCGACAAAAAATACAAAGTATTAGTACACATATTTACATAATTAGTAACATATAAACTTTTGTTTATTTTTGATAACTTGATTAATTTTCAATGGTTTTTTCATAACCAAGTATATCTATAAGTATATGAATTCATTTTTTCGTACTTTCAATATTGTTAATAATCATTTTCATTTCACCGCTTTTCCAAATGTTTTTTACGGTTTCTTGTTTTTCACAAAAACAGCCAATATATAGAATTTTATGTTTCTAAATCAACTGGAACTGGTAGCCGCCGGAAATAGGTTAATGTAAATTAAGTCTTCTCTATACGAATTTATTACTATATCCATCGAGACTACTTAGGATCTTTGTGACAGGTAATGCAATTATGCTAATACATACTGTAGATTATTTTTTTATGCTCATTAGATAAGGCAGCAATTCCTATGAATTTATTCAAGCGAAGCTCTGATTCATTTAGGGTATAAAAACCTTTTGACTATTGCAGATTATCATCAGATTTGATTTAGCTTCTCTTTGGTGCTCATCTATTCAATCAATTCAAAATGTTCAAGATTGTAAGTAATTTATTAAGATATTTTTGTTTGGAGATGAATGCCAATCTTATAAGAATTTAATGTTTTATCTCTGTCCATTACTAATGTAATTTGTTTTTATTTTGAATAGGTCCTAGTTTCAGTCCTCTTGGGATTAGTTGCTGCAGCAGACGTTGATAAAACTGCAGAGATCCGTAGCTTTCAAAATATTCCAGCCGATGCCGAGGGTAACTTCAATTATGCTTTTGACACTACCAATGGAATTGCAGTCCAAGAGAGCGGCAATATTGCTGGTGTAGCAGGATCTGCGCAACATATTTCTCCCGAAGGAATACCAATTAAAATCTCCTACACTGCTGATCAAGATGGATACCATCCAGCTGGGGAACATTTGCCAACACCACCACCAATTCCAGATGCAATTATCAGGTCCATTCAATACATATTAGCTCATCCCCAACAAGAAGAACGTCAGCTTATCAAGAACGTCAACATTAACAAATACCAAGGATAAGAATATAATAAGTGAAAGTCTTATCGAAATGGCCAGTTCTAGTCTATTGAGTTTAATAATTTTCTCTTTGTAAATTGTTGAATCAAAATAAAATGAAAAATTTTCTACTATTGTAGAATAACTACCTACACAAACTAAACTTTTTTATTTTCTACAAAAAGAGAAAATTTTTTTAAAGTTTATTAAAATTTAAATTAAATATTTCGATAGTGGATCAGTTGAAAAGGGTCGTTTTCGTCATACTATACTCCGCATCAAAACATCGATTTGTTTCTGTGGAGTTATTGAGAAAACTATTGATGACAAATGTCAAAAAAAATGCAACAAAAACATGGCCCACTTATCGAGTGAAGCTCAGGGTTTTGTCGATTATACATAATTTTAGTCTTTTCCTTTTACTTTTTTTTATTCTAGAAATAAATTTTATCAAAGAAAAATTGTCAAACAATTTGTTTAAAAAAACGTTATAAAACATTCTATTAAGAAACAGTTTGTCAAAAAAAAAATGCTGTCAAATAACAAAGGTTATTTTGTTTTTTTGAACCGAGAGGATAAGAATTGCTCAAAAAATAAATTATAAAAAAGTTTTGTCTGCACAAATGTTGGTTCTCAAAGAAAAAAGAAAAAATGCCGAAAAGTTTTTTTAAAAGAAATTTGTTTTTTTTAAGTTAACACCTAAGTTTTCTTTCAAATAAAAACTGTCGAAAAAGTGTTATCAAAAACTTAATTGAAACAAAAAGTTTTGACAAAAAATAGTTGAAAAAAATGCCTAAAAAAACGCTACAAAAAAAAATTTTCAAAAACAGTTGATCTAAAAAATTCTGTGAAAAAGTTAGTTATTCCATTATTTCGAACAGTATTGTTTGAAATAAACTTATAATTATGTATATTTAATTATTATTAATTAAATCCGTTGTTTTGACGATTCATTAGGAGAATTCTAAAATATAAATTTTTTTAAGGAGTGTATTTTTTTTATATTTTGCGAATTTATCTAAGTTGCTTGGTATAAGAAGTGACAAAAACATAAGGCTTGTAGCTTAGTAATTTGGCACGAACAAATCGTATGCTAATGGGGACATATCTGCTATTTCCCCCCGTACAGGTGCCAGGGACGGTTGAAATTGTAAATGGTGCTTTTATTTTTAAATGTTTTTTTTAAATGTCTCCTTGTTTGTTCCACGACGAATTACTTTTTTTACAGAATTTTTAGATCAATAAATTGTTTTTTAGAATTTTTTTTTGGCGACATCTTCCAAAAATTTTTTTGATGACAAACATTTTTTGACAAAACTTTTTGTATCAAAATTAAGTTTTTAACAATTTTTTTGACGAAAATGTATTGACAATTTTTTTTTTTTATTTTTCTGGATAATTATTTTCTTGTGGCATTTGAGTTTACACATTTTTTTCACAATTTATTGTTTGACCAATTCTTATCTCCTGGGTTAAAAAAAAATGAACTTGATTGATCCTTGACAAATTCTTCTTTTTTTTTGACAAATTGTTTTAAAGAAATTTTTTTAACAGTTTTTGATAACTTTTCTTTCGCAAAATTTATTTGTAGAAAAAAGTTTTGCAGACTTAAATTATTATCATCAAAATGCTGCGCTGCGATAAGTGTTGTTGCATTTTTTTTGACATTTGTAATCAATAATTTTCTCAATAACTCCACAGAAACAAATCGATGTTTTGATGCGGAGTATAGTATGACGAAAACGACCCTTTTGAATTGCTCCACCATCGAAATATTTAATTTAAATTTTAATAAACTTTAAAAAATTTTTCTCTTTTTGTAGAAAATAAAAAAGTTTTGTTTGTGTAGGTAGTTATTCTACAATAGTAGAAAATTTTTCATTTTATTTTGATTCAACAATTTACAAAGAGAAAATTATTAAACTCAATAGACTAGAACTGGCCATTTCGATAAGACTTTCACTTATTATATTCTTATCCTTGGTATTTGTTAATGTTGACGTTCTTGATAAGCTGACGTTCTTCTTGTTGGGGATGAGCTAATATGTATTGAATGGACCTGATAATTGCATCTGGAATTGGTGGTGGTGTTGGCAAATGTTCCCCAGCTGGATGGTATCCATCTTGATCAGCAGTGTAGGAGATTTTAATTGGTATTCCTTCGGGAGAAATATGTTGCGCAGATCCTGCTACACCAGCAATATTGCCGCTCTCTTGGACTGCAATTCCATTGGTAGTGTCAAAAGCATAATTGAAGTTACCCTCGGCATCGGCTGGAACATTTTGATAGCTACGGATCTCTGCAGTTTTATCAACGTCTGCTGCAGCAACTAATCCCAAGAGGACTGAAACTAGGACCTATTCAAAATAAAAACAAATTACATTAGTAATGGACAGAGATAAAACATTAAATTCTTATAAGATTGGCATTCATCTCCAAACAAAAATATCTTAATAAATTACTTACAATCTTGAACATTTTGAATTGATTGAATAGATGAGCACCAAAGAGAAGCTAAATCAAATCTGATGATAATCTGCAATAGTCAAAAGGTTTTTATACCCTAAATGAATCAGAGCTTCGCTTGAATAAATTAATAGGAATTGCTGCCTTATTTTGTGAGCATTAAAAAATAATTTAGTATGTATTAGCATAATTGCATTATATTATTATTATATGATAAAGATTCTGACTAGTTGATATAGTAATAAATTCGTAGAGGAGATTTTAATTACTTAAAAAAAATAGTTCCTTTTCTTAATTCTGAACTCATATCGTTTGAATAGGCGCTGCGCTGGTCACAGCCGGAGCGACCGTAAATCGAGGCGGCGCTGCGTGTGTTACATTATTTTATATTTGCAAATTGTTATACTTTTACGAAATAAACACAGATTCAGTATACTCCATAATGCGATACGGAAAAATCTTCTTCTTCAAAAACAAAGTCAGCCAAAAAAGACAACACATCGAGGACATCACGTCATCCAAAAAAAACGAAGGTTATAATCTCAAGAAAAAATTACCCAAATTTTCATAATGAAAAATCACCCCTTTTCCAAAATCGTCCTACATAAAATCTTTGATAATTTAAATGAAATATGACTCTAAAGTAGCTTTTTTTGTATATATAAACAAAAGTAATAAAATGTGCCAAACAAAATTTACTTTTTTTTAATAATTTTTCAGCGAATTACGTACTGTACATACAATCCTTATAATAACAAGTGAATTTTTGTTTTTATAAAAATTATTAACAGTTCGATTTTATTCCGTGAACCGATCCCGAGAAAAAGTTCCTATTTTCGATTGTTCGCATATCTGATAGATCCATATTAGAATCCTTTTCCTTGATATTTCATGAAAATTTTAATAATAGCCGTGTTTTATGAACAATTGATAGCAACTCAGTAAAATTTTTACACACAAACAATAACAAATAAATTTATTTTCACTTTTTGTTTTGCTTAGAAACAATAACAAAGTTTTTATAATCACTTTTTTGTTATTGTTTTTGTGTGTAAAATTTTTTGCTGAGTTGCTATCAATTGCTCATAAAACACGGCTAATAATAAAATTAATGACAAAAAATGATAAATTAACTAAATTATTACTAAGCAACTTTAAAAAAGGAAACAAGTAACAAATATCAACACAACCGTGCTCTCCCAACTCGCTGCTTCCTGGCCACCCCGTCAACGCCGCGCCGCCGACAACAACCCCTTTGCCACCGTTCTCAGAAACAGTTCTCAATATACTAGTTATTAATGATCCTTAAGAGAAAAATTATCAATATAACATTTGTCGGAAAATAGAAAATAAATCAAATATTTTTCGCAAAAATTATTTAGATTATAAATATAGAAGATTATAGAGAGCTACCATTGAAAAAGGTTTTTATAAATATTTTTTCACCAATTTCCTAAAAAAAAACAAACAGACAGAAAAAATATTTATCAAAATCATTATAGCCGTTTTCGAAATAAATATGCCAACAACATTGGAGCTAAATACAATTTTCAATTTCGCCCCTAGGGAATTACGTTAAAACCTTAGGTTCAAAGTTTGAAGAAAATTCATCCAGTATATCTGGGGTGTAGATCGATGTACAGAAAGACAGACAAACCAACAGAAAGACACAACTACAGACTGAAAGACAAAATTGCGCGTCCCACTTTGTTCACGCTCTCTATCACAGTTACGTTAAGTTCAAATTTGTTGTTTTCTGAGTGATTGCAATGACATGTACGTAATATATAGTTGAAAAATTTGTTCCTTTTATAATTCCAACTCAGCTTCTCGAACATCTATGTATGTATGGTATGTACATATTTCAATTTCAAAATAGAGCCTCCGCCTTACGTAACCTAGACTTTTCGATACCATTAACTTCATAAACGTTTTTAAGTTTCGAAAATTTGCCTTTCGAAAATTCGAAAATTTATCTTTCAAAACCCTTCTACATCAATATTCAAAATGAAAAAACTTAATAATTTATTCATTTTTGTTGCTTCACATCAGATAAATCTTTATAGTCATTCTTAGTTTTTAGTTTGGGACCTTTTTACATCAACTTCAATTTTCATGCAGTCAATTCGTCGCCCCCAATCCCTTTTCTTATTTTATTAAGAGTTTTTCGCCACGAAAATAACTATTTTCACATTTCTATAAGAGGGTATATGAAGGTATGTGTTTTGAAAAATCCCTTACTATATTTCGCAACACTTTCTGTAAAAATAGTACGTATACGCCTAACTGCACCAATGTTTCAAATTTCTTTAACTTCTGGCTTGTATTAAATATCTCATGTTCACATAGTCACTAAGAAAAAAAAAAAAACAACAAATATGGCCGTCCCAGAAATAGAAAAAGAAACAGTCCCAGAAAGATGAAGAAGAAGATACCATCTACATAAATGCATATCTTGGGCGGTCTGACATGTTAATTTTCACCACAACGTCGCTGTCACTATATTAAAACAAAAGCCATCTTAATCCTCACTTTAGCATTAATTATGCACAAATTAATTTCAAATAAAACAATACCTGTTTTATTACGGCCATGCTCTGGTTAATTTAAAATCAATTTCCATCATGCAGTCTATTCAATTCAACTTAAAAAAAAATGTATATTTATGCAAATCTTCAAACACAAAAATAAATTTAGATGCTAGTTCATAAAAAAATTTCCTAATAAACTGCATAATATGCAAAACAATCTATCAACATCAAAGTCTGATGAATTTTATGGATATCACCTCGATAAATATTATGATAGGCCTTTTTAGCAATTTTTTTATATTTCTCTGATGCTATTGGAGTATAGTTCGACTTTCAATCAGTATCAACCTCAATTCTATTTTGAGATCATCAATCAAATACCTATACCAAATACGCTACTTTGGAAAGTTTAAATTTATCCTTTTTGTTTATTATTTAAAGCTCCTCGTCACAGTCCTTTTGGGATTAGCTTGTGCTGATAACATCGACAAGAGTGCGGAAATCCGTATAGTCTAAATAACGACCCCGCTGACGCAAAAGGAAACTTTGCTTACGTTTTCGACACAACCAATGGAATCGCTGTCCAAGAAAGCGGTAAGATTGCTGGTGTGAGCGGTGCGGTGCTGCCAAATATGTTTCTCCCGAAGGAATCCCAATTGAATTGATAAACACTGCCGATTCCATCCAGTTGGTGCCCATTTGCCAACCCCACCACCAATCCCAGAACAAATCCCCGGGGTATTTGAATACATCAGAACTCATTCATCTCAGGAAGAAAGTGGTTTGAGGAAACCTCAATTTGGTTAAGAACTTTGAAGTGACCTTTTAAATGTTCATAAAAGTAGTTTTTTTAAGTTTGACATTAAAAAAGAACAATGTTCCTACTCGTATGGGTAGTAAATAAAATTATTTGTTTTGGTTTCTTTTTTGTATTTTTCGAAGCGTGTGGCCTTAACATATCTTTTAAGCTTTTGCTATTTTTGGCTTATAAACAAGTAAATGTTGATGATGACTGTATTGTACAATAGGTCTTCCATTTTCAATGCGTAGGAAGCTGTGTCATAAATATTGTTTTTTTTTTTTTTGCTTAAAAATGTTAATTATAATCGTAAATTTATTGATGAGGGTGAACTTGTTTTTTGACATTTTTGTTGCTTGGCTTTTTATTGGGTATGCAGTTGGTGGCAAGATGTCATTGACAGATAAATACCAATATAAATTATTAAACTATGTATATTTTTTTTTTGATTTATGTATAATATACATAAATCAAAAAAGGGTGGCGTCAAGATATTATCTTGATGCCACCCTTTCGACAGATCAGTAAAGTTAAATAGGTAATATTTTCTTCTTATTTTTGTTATAAGTGTCATCATGGATGACAAGACAAAATTTATGTCGAATTTATTAATTTTTTTAATATTGATGAGCGATCAATTTGTTATCAATAAAAATAATAAATTATAGTAAAATAAATAATGGCTGGGATAACTTAAATAAATGATGTGAAGACAAAGCAGTTATACTAAAAGTTTAATTTTAAGCAGCTTTATAAAAAAAGAAGAAGAAGAATTAAGATTTTATTTTAGTATGACAATATTGTATATTAAATATGATCAAATGAGGTGATTTCGTTCATAATTTGCAAACGAGTTCCAAAATAACCTCATTTCTCATACAAATTTACTCTTGAAATTTACACGAAATTATCTCCGAAATTATGTGAACGCATTCAGTGAAATATAAATTTGCGTTCGATTGTGAACAAGCCTCATAAATTTGGAATTTCTCTATCAGACAGAAAAAGAAAACAACAAAGAGCTGTCAAACGAAATTAACTCATTTGTAATGTGAACGCTTCTTTCTAAATTTGCGAATTTATCTCATTTCAGCTCTAATAAGAACGTAGCATAAAACATATGTAGATTTCTTTTTTACAAAGTCATAACATTTAATAAATATTTCTAAACGGCTAACCATAATCGTCTTACGTGAGCTTAAGCTAGTGTCAAAACTTAACGAAAAGCTACCAGAAGCATCGTTAAAATGAAGTTTACTTTCATTTCAGAAGCGATTTCCTACAGAAGCAGAAATTTAAGTGAAAACTTTTAAACTTAAATTAAAGTCAATATTTTTTTCTTTTTTAATTAATTTTTAAAGCTTTGAATTAATAAAGTACATTTTATTTATATTGCCTTTTAGCTTAACTGAAATTTTTGACCCATCAAACCGTCCATTACCTACATTAAAAAAATTATATGACAAATAATAATAAATTGAAGAATATTTTTATGATTTCAAGGTTAGCAGCTGACATTTCAAAAAAAAACTAGTGGTGCAGCGATTTTGGAAAAAAAGATGTTTGAGCTCAAAATTGAAGGAAGAGTGGTTTTTTTCAAAAAATATTTTTTATTTATTAATAAAATTTCTTAAATATTTTTAGAAAAAACAAATGGATGAATGTTTTTAGTATGAAACAGTAGGTATACACTTGAAAACAAAATTTCAAGAAGTATATCCGCTTTCAAAATATTGAGTTTTCAAAATAAAAAATTTGGTTCTTTTTTTCAAAATTTGTACTGCTATTAAAATTGTATTTGACCTTTTAAATTATTGGTCGCAATATGTTAAACCATTTATGAGAAAATCGAATATTTCCAATATCAATTTCGTCCTAAAAAAAATTAACTTCCAAATTCAAAGAAAATCCCTTTAATAACTTAACATACAGACAGACCAACAGACAGAAAGACAGAATTTTGGATGTAAAATCTGATTACTATCTCGATATCGATTTTTTTTACGAATCCAAAACTTTCCATATAGTAGGAACTCATCATGCAGGTATATATCTGTATGAATAAAAACAAAAATTAAATAACAAAGAAAATAAAATTCCAACAAGAGAATTATTTGACATTCGATCTCTTTCAATATCACAGTATCAATGAAGATCATTTAATAATTTTGTGGTTGCATCAGATATCATCAGTTAATGCAACATTTATGAATACACCCAAAATATCCAAGGCAAAATAGCTTTGCCTTGACGTTTAAAATCAAAAACGATTAATTTTAACTCGGCAAAAATAAACTGACGATTTAAAATCGGAATCAATATTCATTGCATATAGAAAAAAAAAATGTAAATCAAATTGTCGGTTATTCCTTTTGAATGCAAATATTTAGGAGATAATATTATTTACGTGTTACTGCAAATTCCCAAATTGAGGAAATTCTAAAATTTACCGGGAAAATTAAGAATGATTCAGCAACAGTGGTAAAATGTAGAAATGAATTGTTTTCATAATCAATTCCGGACTTTAAGGGTCATGCATTTTAAAATTTTAACATTAGATAATAATACTTTTTTGTCTGAAAGTTAGTTGGCTTCGTCGGTAAGCTATTTTTCATTAAAATAAATAAATAAAAATAAATAAATTTGAAATGTGGAATATAAAGAAATTTTTTTTTTAATATAAAATATCGAAATAAAGTTAATTAAAAACAGTTTTTTTCATCTTATTGTGACTGACTTGTGAACAATATTTTTTGTAAAATTTATCATTTTGAACACTTTTCCAACAACGTTTAAACTTTGTGTTATTTAACGTATAAGAAAAAAACAGACAAAGAAAGGACAAAAACAAAAAAGTTAAAAGTAAATAGTAAAAAGCTTAATTTGCCAGCTTGACGCAAGCTACAGAAACACCCTCTAATAAAGAGCTATGCACTTTTTATAGAGAATATTTTACTCGCCAACTTTAAACGACATCAGCTTTTAAGAATTTTAATCGTCTTGAAGACTTATCTATGATGAAAATCTGAGTACAGAAAATCATCCTCTCGATCCCGCTTCAATTGAACAAAAAAAATATCTGGCACTATGCCAAACTCTCTGTTCGCACCTTGGATCATCAAAAAAAACAATACAATACAATATACATTTTGGTTACAATTAATTATTATGTAGATAAGTTGGTTTCATATATTTTATACATTGAGGTAGCCCCCGCAAAAACAATAAAAATATGAATGCCGGTTTGTTAAGTTGTTTCAATTTAATTTTCAATCAGATTTAACAAATTTTGAGAAACAAGGTAAAAAGAAAAAAACAAGTTAATTTTTTTTTTTTTTTTTTTTTTTTTGAACCAAAAAATAGTTTAGTCAACTCGTTTATGCAAATTAAAAACTGCGATTTTGACCGCATTTGGGTTTGGTTTAATGACAAATTATTATATTATTGATCCCACCAGCTTACCAAAACTGACCACTACCAACATCGCAAATAACAATGGACAGTAATATATCTGTGAACCTATTCAACTTGCATCAAGACCAAGATGATGGGATAACAATTTTCAATTTATTGGTATAAAAGCTTCGCCAATGATGCAAATGGTCAACAGTGCTTCTTTGCATCTCTTGGAATAGCATCATCTTACGAAAAATGTTTAAACTGGTGAGTACCTATGACTATTGAGGAGCGAGATCTTTCGAGATGATAGTTAACATATTGACATCAAAGCTAACGCATTTAATTTCTTTCAAAAAACAAACAGATATTGGTTGCAACCCTTTTGGGATTGGCTGCTGCTGCTGACATCGACAGAACCGCTGAAATCCGCAGCCTTACCAACGACCCCTCAGATGCAGATGGCAACTTCGCATATTCTTTTGATACCACCAATGGAATTGCTGTCCAAGAAAGTGGAAACGTTGCTGGGGTAAATGGAGCTGCCCAATGGGTGTCACCCGAAGGTGTACCCGTTCAATTCTCCTACACTGCTGATGAAAATGGATATCATCCAGTCAGTGATCTTTTGCCAACTCCACCACCAATTCCAGAAGCTATCCTCAGGGCAATTGAATACATCAGGACTCATCCACCAAAGGAGGAAGTCAATCAATATCAAGCTCCCAAGGCAGTCCCCTTCAGAGGATAAACATGCATAATTACTAAATCTAGTGATTTCATTCATTTTATTTATTCTGTCTTCGTGTTTTTTTATTTGTCAAGGCCAAACCGATAAATTGTTAGATCTTTATAAGAAAAAAAAAATAAAAAATTTTATGATAAATTTATTCATTTTGTGTTTTTGTGTTTTCCTAACTTATACGCCCGGTTCCCAAGCGATGGATAATAAAACATTATTTACATGTTTTTGATTTTCCGTGTAGTAAAAAAGACAAACAAAAAACAAGAAGATTTAAACTATTCTAGTTTAACTACCTATTGAAATTTATTATTCAGATTTTATCAATGCCGCTGTGTGAACATTGTTTTTTGTTTTTTAAAAGTGTGGCTCAACTTTAAGGTAATATGTATTTTATTAGCTAAATTTTTCTGTTTCTGGTTCTCTGGGTGAGGAATTTTTTTCTTAAATATTTGCATTTATTATAAATTACCTACAAACATAGTTTCAATAAAATTATTTATTTATTATTAAGTGTTGCCATTTTAGTATTATTGTATTTTATTTGCAGATTATCTCAGATTTATCCTCAAGAGTTAGTTTCTGATGGAACGTAAATGAGAGAGATACAGTGCTTTTTGCATTGCTTTTTTGGTAAAGTACTATAAAAACAAATTTACAAAAACAAGAAATATTCAAAAGCATAAATTTCCATATTGGAATTGCTTAAATAATAAAATAAATAATCCCATAAAGTAATTTTAATAATTCTCAGAGTGGGTTTTTTCAAAAAATTAATTTCTTATTTTAAAAAGTTTTAAAGTAGTTTTTAGAAAAAAAAATGTCAGTAAGATTTAAGTACATATTTTATAAAATACACACTTAAAAACAAAATATAAAAAAAAATATGCAGAAAAAAGATTTTTTCTTTTTTAAAACCGTAAAAAATATATGCACTATTATTGAGATTGTGATATAGGAGTCCCTCAATTTAGCTTAGGCTTATTACAGCATTGTCTTCCAAGAGTAGGTTCTGGAAGGGATCAAGTGATCAAAAAATATCTATATTAACATTTTACAGTTCATAATACATTTTTGACAGTTAATTTTGTATAAGTTTTTGAGACCTTTCCGTTCGAAAATCTCTTAAAAACATAAGATATTTTAATAAATACAATACATAACTTTTTCAAGTGTTTCATGTGTTGCTGGTGGTGAACCCTGAATTTTACTTTACATACTTATAATTTAGGCCAAACAGAAGCACCCAATGTACATGTTACTTCAAAAACAAAGTTCAAAGTCTCAAAGCAAATATAAGCCATTCATCATTATTTGTGATGAAAAAATCATTAAAAATAAAAACTCTTAAAACTACGTCAAAAAAAGGCATTTTTAGTCAAATTTGCTACGTTATTTAAAGTCGTTGCAACATCCAGCACAGACAAATGACCATAAGCTAGTTTTTGGACAAGTGGATGGGAAACTCACTTGGAAAAATGATAAAAATGTATAATAAAAGTTTGATCTTTTTTAAAGATTTTGTGCTTGAAAACAACTGTTTAAAAAAACTTCAACCGAAACAATTTTCTTGACTTTTAACTTTAACTGGTTAAATTTTTGTATTGTGGTCTTGGGTCTATGGGTACCTTTTTTTAGTAAAAGGAACAAAAATTTTCTCTAAACAATTCTCAACTTTTGAATTAACTTTCCAAGCTGGACGCATGGAAAGAAAGTATGCAGAAATTAACTCACGCACTTTTAAATTTTAACTTAATAATTCCGTACATATGTATGTAATTATCAAAATCCGTATAGTTTAAACATTTTTTTTACCTTAAATTTTAGTCAGTAGTAGTAATAAACATTTGCACAAATATAGAATTAAAAAAAACCAATATATTTTTCAGTTAACCAACAAAGTAGGTAATTTTTTTTAATAAATTTCTTTGGAAGTAATCATTAATAACATTAAAATTAAGTTAAGTCACCGACTAGAAGAACACTACAGTCGTTGGATTTATTCCTTTGGGGGATGAGCACTGATGTAACTAATAGCCCTGACGATAGCTTCTGGGATTGGTGGTGGGGTTGGTAAATGGGCACCAGATGGATGAAATCCATCTTCATCAGCGGTGTAGGTGATTTGAATTGGAATACCCTCTGGAGAAATATATTGGGAAGCACCGCTTACACCAGCAGCGTTTCCGTTTTCTTGGACAGCGATTCCATTGGAAGTTTCAAACTTGATTAGGTAGTTTCCTTCGGCATCAGCGGGAACGTTTTCTAGGCTACGGATTTCGGCATCCTTGTTAATGTTATCGGCAACAGCTAATCCCAAAAGGACGGTCACAAGAAGCTATTTAAATATGGGTAGAAATGTAAGTAAATACCAACAGTTTATTTTTAATAAAATCTAACCAAATATAGGTAGGTACTTACAAGTTTGAACATATTGAGGCTGATGAATAGGCTGGTATCCCAAGTGAATCAAAAGAAATACTAATAACAATCGCCTTCTGAAGTTAAGTTTTTATACAAAAATTCCCCAAAAAAAAAACTTGATCTTATGAACATGTCTACTTAACTTAAAGGTCAACAGTAAAAACATGCGTACGAAATATATATATTTTAAGAAAAAGTTGTTCCTACTGCCTTCTACTATATTATCATAACATCTTAAACACTCCTCGGCGACCGACTAAAATGCGAGAGTCGATTAGCATAAAAATCGTTTTAAAAATTCAAACATCAAAGGTGTGATCGACATGTTTTATAAATGTTTGGGTGGCACCCATAATCCCAAAATTACTTAATCCCAAATCTAGACCATTTTGCTGGGCAAGTCGTTTAGTAAGTTTAAACAGTCTTCTGCAAGCCTAAATTCGCAGACTGATGGGCTTTGATTTTTTATGGTACTGTTTATTTTTGCTTTATTCTATTTTTACTCATAAAAATTACGAATAAAATCGAGAGTTTATTTAAATTGTATGGTTATAATCTAGTTTTGAAAATTGGAAGAAGACTTTTGTATGCAGATGTAGATAGTGCTGTAGCTATAATACATATGAATGTTTAGAAACCTTCTACTTCTATCTTATATTTTTCGTGTCATTAAATTAATTATTTTAAATCAATTAAAACGAATTTACTAGCTTAATTTTATTAGAGCAAAAATTAAATGTTAATTCAATAGTGATCGTAATCTTAGAACTTCTTTTGATAATATGACATTTAAAAATCGATATTTTGTTTAAATGGCATTTTTGATGATTTAGTAGTACTGACTTTTTTTTAACACGGACTTAAGGGGAAAAAATAGAAGATAGAACAACATAATGTAGATTGGGAGGTAGCGGATTTGTTTTTCGTTGGCAAAACTTAGACCGGATTTTTTTAGAAATAGTCATTTGAAAAAAAGATTCTCACTGTTGGATTCTCTTCCTTATGCAACCATAATAGGCGGACGGTATGCAAAGCTAAGGTCAAAAACCAACGAAAAGTAGTCAAGTGGAAAGTTCTGTCATAATGGTACACAAGTAACATGATTCATCTTTCTCTTTTTTTTCGTTCTTAGTTCAACAAATGCCAGTTTTTCTTGGTGGAGGTGCGCCCTTAACTCAAGAAAGCTAAAGTTACCGAAACTCAATTGATATTACTTAAGGACCTATCATACAATTTCTTTGTATTCGCTCTATTATGATTAGCCCTTTTCATTTTTAAAAGTACTCGTACCTACAGTCAATCTAGGCAAAAATTGGAAGGTTCATAGTATACATTTGTAACAAGCTGGAGCATTTTATTGTTCCCCAAAATCTTCTACTCTTTTTCTACTTTTACCGAGACGGTGGCTTTCCAGAATCTCATGTCTAGAAGACTGGTAACTTAAATTTCTCACTTCACTGCTTCACACTAAGGCTCCACTTTTGTTTTGTTTGATGCCTAAACACAGGTGTCGTAGATTCATTTGATCATTGACGGCATGCGTCAATTTAATCTCATACTTCTTGTGCATTTTCCAACATATGAACCACGTGTTAGCGCTGCCTTTCTGTTCAGAAGATTGCAGAGTTTTTCGCTGCTTCATCTGCTTTACGATTACACGATGTTGAATGTTGTCATCATAAGAGCCTTCGCTATTGATCACAGACTCAAGATATTTAAACTTTTTGGAGTTTTTCAGCTTTAGGAAAACAAGAATGGCCCCAGAAACTTTTCATTTAAAAGTCCTTCACAGTATTTGAAAACAATTTTTTTCCCATCAATAATTATCCTCATCATTCCACCTCCATGTTTCTTTGTCGCGTTGGTAGTGCAGACAAGTTTTTTGCCGAAAGTCCTAATTTTTTGTACTCCGCACTCTTTAATCGCATGTATGTCGATGTATTCATACAGATACTCACCATAATAGAAACAAACGCTTCGCCGTTTTTTTTTATTCAGATTGTACCACTAGCCTAGACACATTTGTTTGTTTGTTCGTCTTCCTCGTAAACATAAAATATGTCAGCAGAAGAAGATGTTGGGCGATTGCTTCAAATGATATTATTTTGCAATCTTTCACTTGCGGGTTCATGAAACTGAGTCGTAATCGATCTGACTTTCATTTCCACCACTGCTGTAGGTGATAAGGTGCTTCTGTAGTTTAATGAATATGGTATTTAACACGATAAAACCATATTATGTGAACATGATAAGGATGTCTTTGTCATGAGGGTTCCCAGTTCTGTTTCCCGAACCATCATAACAATCTCCATGTCCATAGCCCTAGAAAGATTTCCCAGTCCATTTTCTTAAGGTGGTTGTTTAAGTCAAGCCAAAACTCATCTTTTTTTCGGGTTGTTCACATCCAATTTGGAGAGGTTAATCACTGACAAAATTCCACACGTGTGCAGTCAGTGGATTTCGATAAGATGATACCGATTCCGTTCTTAATTTTTTCTTTTCCAAAATTCCACACGTGTGCAGTCAGTGGAATTCGATGAGATGATACCGATTCCGTTCTTAATGTTTTCTTTTCCATAGTAGAACATCGTGTAAGTCTTCGTTTTAACGTCCAACGAACACGGAACGAGCCTTGTTTTCAATGTGTAGGCATTTCATTTCTTGAACGCCCAAGCACAATTTTTAAAGGGCATAATAACATTATTCCCACTCTAATTTCGTCCAATTTGTTGCCCTGGAATCCGTTTGGGTCTGACCCGATCATTTCTGATCGGTCTAGAATTAGTACCATGGATAGCAGAGAAATTGCCTGGTGTTATTAGAAAGTACTTCCATAATGCTCTACATTTTTCGAAAAAATTAAAAAAGTGCGAAATGTGTCGGCAAGTTTTCGGCACTGGCGTGCTCCTGTTTTCGTTGTTTGATCTTTTTCTTATACAACATCAGTTATCTCCAGACGCATCAAGGCAAGAATATGCATGTCCACTTTATTCTAAACTTTAAGGCTTTATTGTGTGTCGCTATGCTCACTTTTATGTTATTGGCCTAGATGTTGTCTATCCCTTAGTCGCCTCTTACAAGCGGAACTTCCATTTTATTTAAATGCAATAACATCTCCTTCGTTAAAACATTGCAATCAAAGAATAATCTTATTTCCTTCATAGCTTCCAAGAAAATATAGCACATCTTCTCTTTCCCTCTGATTACATAGCAAGCAAAAGTCGTCTCCATATAGTTCACCATGCAGTCTAACATCATAGTAATTTTCTCCACACTGTTCTCGTCACGACTTAATCTGCTGCATATCGATCTATGCACAGAACTGGCAGCTTCTTGAAATGTTACCACGGGAGCAACACTGTCGAAGGGTCGGGGAGGAAATTTTCCTTTCATTTCATCCTGAAGGGTTGAGTTTTTGTTTATTAATACTCCAAGTCCTATGGTAACTTACAAGAAGTGTTGTCAAAAATATTCCATACAAGACCCGTTATTACTTATAAATTGGTCTTTGGATCGAGAACCATGCGTCGATGGATAATGCGAGCGGTCTCATTGGATTGAGCAAATTGAAAATATAGGAAAACGTTTTTTTACAACGATGTTTTCCATTGGTTCATCCACAAGCCTTAACATATCTATTCTGAAAATTCAAAATTCACCTATACTAAAAATAATAAAACCGTTTTTTTCATTTTTTTTTTAATTGCTCAATTGAAATAAATTATATGTACATATATAAAAATATTTTTCTTTATCTAATAGCTTTCAAAAAGTTTCTCAGATGGTGTTCGACAAAAGGGACAATAACCTTTTTGCAGTACTTGTAGTTCAAAGTCTTCAGCATAAAACAGCTATAAAATAAAATAACTTATTTGTTTAATTTAGGTTTTTCTATGTTAAATTTCGTAGCCTCACCAATAAACATTCTGGACAAAATGTTACTTGTAAATCAGGTAAAATATTTCTATAGAAAATATTTTTCATCTGCTTTTCACGTCGCTTAACAATAAGAATGTGATTGGGATCCATTGCTCTAAGAGCAATCCGATCCAGGCTTAATGGTAAGGCACCAGCTACGTCCTTCAAAATATTGAGTATGAAAGTTTAATAATTTTAACATAGTACATATGTAGATATGTACATATATATAAGGCCCTCATTATGAAAAGCGTATCGAACGTTCGACTCAAATAAACTTAACTCAAATGTTTGTGAGATTCTAAATGTAGTAATATTAGGAAACGCTCTTTGGCATTTGAATGATGTAGTATCTCCTTTCGCCAAAAGTTTGCCTTAAGAAATGCGTCATATATTTAATCATTATAAAACGTTGGATTCGCTATTCATAATAGTGCTCTAAATTTGAACTTACTTCAGAAAATGGATCATTATCGTCAGGTGATTTTGGTGGAGCTAAAAGAAGTCTTTCAGCTTCGATGTCACTTACATCTATCTCCGGATGAAACTGAACCAATGGTAATATTTCTAAATTTAAAGGTAAAATTAAAAAAATTAAATAAAAAAAAAGCTATAAACTAACCAAAAGACACAAAAGAAAATATGTAATCTTGTTTGCATGATGGACAACTATTGCCATTTAAATGGGCACTATAATTAGAACACTTATAGCAAAGAGGCAGCAATTCTTCGGGATCATTGAATCCACCTTTGCAAGCTTTACTACTTAAATAGTTTATCTGTAAAATTTTTGAACTTAAATCAATACAATTTCGTTACAAAGTGTATTCGTGTTCTTACATCGATCTGCTCCTGAACTCCAGCTGGAGGCTTAAGTGTCTGAAGCTTCTTGTTAACCTGAAGACATAGTTTATTGGCTTCTAAAAGTTTTGCTTGTTTGGACAGTGTATAATAAATTGCACTATTGAGATAAAATAAACATTTTAAGAAAAATTGATTAATTGGGTAGTAGGTCTTCAAAAAATAAGTTTTCTTTTGCATTTCAATTTTAAGACAAACTTACAACATGCTTATGCCTTTCGGAGCTCCTTTATGTTCTATTTCATTGACAATGTATCGACTTACATTAAATAAGCTAACCGGAGAATAACTTGTAAAAGGTTCTTTAAGGTAACTGTGTATAATACTATAGGCAAAGTAGATTTTCGCAATGCGCATATGGTTTTTATATTCTTTGAAATGGTGATCCATTGGAGATTGTTCCCTTCGTAAATAAAATAAGTTAAAATACAAATTATGTATGTTAATGAACTAACAAGACCTTACTCTTTTACAATGTACACATCTAAAAGTTGCTTAGCCATAAGCCAATTAAAATAACTAGCATCCAAAAAACGTTCTTCAGCAATAGCTGAAGAACTCAGACTTTTTAAAAGTCGATTTGCATCCTTACTCCTACCAGCTTTTAGGTATGCTATGATCGAAATACAAATTTAAAAAATAATCTTGGCAAAATTAACTTTCCACTAACCTTCATGAGCTTCTATAAATTGATCAGATTCAGCTAACCATTGGGCATGTTGAAAATGTACTGTTGGCAAAATCTCAGGTACATTTTCAGCCAATCTGAATGCCTCATACCAGTCTCTAGCTTCTACATGTAGCTGTATGACTTGTGATTCATCACCTAGCTTCTTGTAAACTTCTGCAGCTAAGGGTAGAGCTTTAAGACGTTTCAGTTGTGATGCCACAAGCTCTAGTGAGGTTCTTTCATTCAAACTTAATCTTCGTCCAATATCGTAAAGCCTGAAAAAAAGTAACGATTTGTTGATCATTTTGAAAAAGAATTAAATTCTATTTATTTACACATCGGCCCATCCTTGTTGCGATACAATCTCGATGGCTCTATCATTTTCACCAGCCGATAAAAGTAACTCAGCTGCAGCTCTTGGCTCGTGCACTGAACATGCCCATTCAGCACGTTTTCGTATTAATTCTCGTTTGGCTTCTTCGTTGCCATCTTTGAGATACTCCTGTGCCAAATCAAACATTCTTAAGTCACTGTACATGGTTAAGGCACGATCGTTTTGTCCACATTTCTGATAGAGGCGAGCAGCTTCTCGAAATTTACCTGCAAAAGCAAAATTCTCTGCCTGCAGAACTTCTTTGGGAACCTCTGAACGCTTTTGTTTTTCCATCAGACTATTTATCAATTGTAGCCATGGTAGGTTTCGCACTTTAACATAAGCATCTTTTGCAATGTTTAGGTGAAGTGATTCTAAGGCTGCCTGGGCCAGACTTTCCCAATCCGCTGTAGTCACTCCTAGACATGCAACTTGATATGCCTCCCTTTGATTAGAGAAATGTTTATTTCAAGAAAATAATTTAAGTAATTTCTTAATCTTACTCGAAAAATCCAGCTTCAATGAATTGCCACATGGTGGCGCCTAATGCCAATGGAATGTTGTGCATTAAATTGCCACGCAAACAAAACGCTGTTGCTCCACATAATCCAACAACAACACCGATCATATTTTGCGGACTGCGGGGTGGTAAATTACCCACTCGGACACTAAGACCGCCTGTTGTATGGGTGTAGCAAAGCATTGTATCTAAGTGAGTGTTCCAAGCAACAGAATTGACTCCAGAATCCTATTAAAGTAGAACTTAGGGTTATGAAACAACAATGATATCTTATTTAAATGTAAGCTTAATTGAATTAATTCAGACTGTGAATCAAAACAGAATCAACTTTTCCAAGGTAGGATTAGAGTTCAATGCAACAAATACCCTCGAAAAAGTTTCGAAAAGGTTTGTCAAATTGTGGTTTTTTATTTTTAGCTGTTCACGGATGAAATTTTTAAAACATGTACGTAAATTCAAATACCTGGTAAAGCATAGTATCGTTGACCACATCCCGCACAACCAATCTTCCAGCATCATCCACAACAGCAATACGACTTCGTGCAGCATTTAGATCTAAGCAACGTACCGCCGACATTACTGATGTTATCAAGATTGGTAGAGCATTGTCGAGGAATATTCTAAATACCTAGAAAAGAAAAACAGTTGCAAACAAAAACGAATAATGCATTTTAGGCTATTTTAAGCAAACCTGTCCACTTTTGAGACCAATAACAAGTCCTTCTCTTCCAATTGGCCCTCCAGTCACCTTGATATACCTTATAAAACTATCCATAAGCCACTCTCTCTGAAGAACACCATCAAAATCAAGACTTTGTAGTCGTTTTTCCTGACACAAAACTATATGACGAGCACAAACCACCAACAGACTACACTCAAATCGCTTTTGAATCTTTTCTTTGACTTTATAATGCATTGGTTGATCTTCTCCCGAACTTAGCTCATAAAGAACAATTCTTTCGGGTAATTGTACAGCCAAACGATTTCTATAAATTGCAATTTTTTGCACTAGATCTCGACATTTAATGCGAACTTTTGAATTTGATATCAAATGTTGTATGATTACATCACACATATTCTCCCGAAATGCATAACGATCACGATACAATGCATGAACTGTACTAGATGCAATGCTATAACAAGCCAACGTTCCATCTTGACAACCAACTGCATAGGCGAATCCACTGGGATGTAGCGCAACAGACCAAACCCATGAATCAAATGATTCACCAAGAGTTCCTAATCGAATGCCTTCTTTGGTAAATATTTGCAGGGCACGACAGCATCCGCTTACAATGAGATTTTCTCCATTTGGAAAATATGTTAGACAAAGTGGATCGAATCCTAAGGGCCGTTCTTTTCCAATCATCTGACCCCCGAGAGTGTGAAATGATAGAGTTTGATTCCAATCGGCAACAGCAATTGTATCTATGCTGCTGGAATTAGTTGCTGGACTACATTGGACACCAAATATAGCACTGCTTGAACCACCAGGACGTTCGATGCGAGCTTTTTCTTCTCCAGACTATAATAAAGTAAATATTTCATCTACTGATGGAATCTCAAAATAACGATGAGAATTGTAACTATGAGATAAGTTACCTTATTTCTAATTGATATTGTTCCATTGCTCAAACCAAGCACCAAGTATTGTCCATCATTGGTCCATGCGCAGGAATTGATGCGGGATGAAACTTTGTTTTTTTGAACTGCTTTCTGCTCTGAAGACCAATAAGCAAAGTCGGAAGTTGAACATGACGCCAGATGATGAGACACAGGATTGAACGAAAGGCACTGAATTGTGTCGCTATGCCTGCATGTAATTTTATAAAAAAAAAATAATGTACAAAGAAATACAAATAAATGTTTTTTTTTAACTATAATAACGCCGAAGAGACTTTTTAAATTAATCTTTAACTTATATCGTAACATAAGTTAAGTGCTAAAATAATATATATAATAAATGAAATAAGATTCACTCAAATATCCATTTACGTCTTTTTAAATTTAACACACTTATTTATAAATGCAATATACGAGTCTGTTTTTTTTTGTTTATTTGTTGTATTGGGCAATAAACTAACATGCGGAGGTTATGCAGATATTGAACAAGTCGACTTAGCATTGGGGCTAATGTACTACCCTAACCAAAATCGCATAGAAAACTCAACTAAGTTGGTATTCTTTAAATATAACTCATCAGTAAAAATTACTAAAAATGTAATATTTAAATTTTTATATGTAAATTTTCTTATACCTAGTTGTACATTAGCGGATGTGAGCTTTTTATAGCAGGTTTCAAAAAATCTCCATTTGCAACATCACTAATCGATACCAGCTCGATTATCAGTTGCGCGATCCCATAATAAATGCACGCGACAATTAACGCATTCTTGGGGTTGAAGAAAACGAACCTCTAAGATCGGCTTTCTATAAATCGACTTACACCCTGAACTACCAGAGATTTTCTGAAAACTTTGAACTTATGATTGTTACTTTTTTAACCAAAAAAATTAACGGTCTCTACCATATACGAGTAACATTAAGAAAAAACTTTTTTCCCTCAGAAACTGCTCTAAAGATTGGAATGACATTATTTTGTCTGTAGGTTTTTGTAAGAAATTAAAATTATTTAGTCAAAAAATATTTATCCTAAAACCTTTATGAATTTCTCATAAAGGATTCTTAATCAATAATGATTAGTCAAAATTAAAAAAAAAAAAAAAAATATTTTAGATTTTTGAAAACTCAATTTTTTTGATATTTAGTTAAGCGAATAGGCAAATTTGTTTTCTTTAACTACTTGAGCAATGTTTGATTTTTCTTCAAAAACTTCGTTTTTAGCTTTTTTAGAAATTCAAATGATCTATGCACTTTTTCATATTTTCCTATAATAATATTCTTATTTTTGTAATTTTCAATTAGATACAACATAACTGATCAATTATCCTCAATCAAATATCTTTATTTCTCCCAAATTTTTAGGCACACGGCTATATTTTAATTATAAAGTATTATAAAGATTCCAATTGTGTCTAACCATTTATGAGAAAATCGAAAGTCAAAATACGGTTTTAAGGCCGTTAATAAAGGTTTTTTTTTGTAAAGTATTTTTTAATCATATGATTTGAATCGGAAATGATTTTTAACGGTTGTGTATACAATACAGTAGGTGCTTTTATTTTTTCAGCTATTTATTTCTCCTCTAGAGAGTCTTCTTAGAACGTCAAGTCCAAAGATTGAAGCAAATAGCTTTATTATGAAGACCCAATTTTTCAGTACTGAGTTATCATCATCATCACCGGCTCGACAACCGGGGTCCGGTCCTGGCCTCCTTCAACAAGTCTCTCCACCTATCCCGGTCTTGAGCCGACGCCATCCAGTTGCGCACCCCAAGGCTTCGGGCGTCCTGGTCTACGCCATCTCTCCAGCGCAAGCATGGTCTACCACGCTGCCGTCTACCATAGAATGTACCACAAAGGACTTTCCGAGCAGGTTCCTCTTCACTCATGCGAGCTAGGTGCCCTGCCCACCGGAGTCTACCGAGCTTAATTTTTGTCACTATGTCTGCTTCAAGGTAGATTGCGTACAATTCATGATTGTACCGTCTCCGGAATCGCCCTTCCTCACATATGGGGCCAACAATTCTCCTTAAGACTTTTCTCTCGAACGCGGCTAAGAGGTCGGAGTGTCTTTTGCTAAGCACCCAAGTCTCGGATCCATACGTGAGTACTGGCAGGACCATGGTCCTGTACAGCAGCAGTTTTGAAGTTATGGTGAGATTTCTGGATTTGAAGAGCTTTGACAGACTATAGTAGGCTTTGTTGGAATTGAGCAGCCGCCCGCGTATTTCTTCTTCTATATTATTATCGGCTGCTACTATTGACCCAAGGTATTTAAAGGATTGCACCACTTCAAATTCGTGCTCCGCTACCTTGATTGTTTGACCAACTGTTCAACTGTTCTTCTCTGAGTTATACAATTGTTAATAATTTATTGATCGATATCTAACAAGCATTTTTTTTAGCGGCGCGGGGTTAACTTTAATGTCGGTGAGTTAAACCAGAATTAGTTAATCTTCATAAACCGAAAGACACACAACTGATTTGCAATTTTCACGCGATCTATATCAACATATTATTGGGTCTGATTAATATCTCGAGCTCTTTTTTTACGAATACTTAAAACTTACTTGACCTGAGGGTGCGACATGCCCTATAGATTGGATTTTACAAGATAAATATGAGGAGTTCTAGAATACAGGCATGTTTGTAGGTTCATGCAGGAATTAGATAACCCTGTACAACCAAACCAAACTGGGATAGAGTTATTGTCTATTATTTTTTTCACTGTTATAAACCAATGTAGTTTCAAATTACAATAATTTCTACATAATATCTACAAGGATAACCGATAACTTTAAATGCTGGTATGGAAATCTATGTACACTTACGAGTACTTCAAAAGGCCCTCCAGCTTATTTGTCCATATAATAACAGATTTATCTGCACCACCGGTGGCGAATTTCTTGCCATCTTTTGCATATGCAATGCAATGCACAGTGTCCTTATGGGCTTTAAGTGTATTCAAGACACTTCCATCAATTGGATCATATATTAATACCCGATCCCCAGCTGCAACAACCAAATGATGACCTTCCGGATGATAGCATACTGCATGAACACTAAACACAAGAAACAAGCTTTAATGGTTAAAAGAAAATCAATCAAAAAGGTCCAATTAAACAAACCTAACATCGTCTTCTTTGGTGTTGGCTAAGTTAATTTTTTCAACCCACTTAAGAACTCCTCTCATTGTTTTTTTTTTTTTTTTTAATTATTGAGGAAACAAGTTAGTAATATTTAATATAACATCTTTTTTTATAAAGTGTTAAGTAGGTTTGTTTGCCAATTTTTTGTTTTCCAAACTCTAACTGGTCTCCAAATGTTTTGGTTCTTGTGTTCTTGTATTATTTGTTTATAATTTACTGTGGCTGTCATGTTGCTTTGGTTACCGTGAAATTAAATGCAAAATGCAAATACAAAAGGAAAAGAAACAATTTAGAATAGCAGAATCTAGACACCAGACAACAACTGAGCATTCAGCAGTGCAAAACAACACAAAATATATCCCAACAAGAGTTTTGTAGGGGAAATATATGAAAAATTTCCTTCCTAGGCTAGCTGCATACTGCGAAAGTGTATCAACATCAAAAATTACACAAGTGATTTTTCACGCTTAAAACAGAATTGAGTACTGTATTTAAATAAATGGAAATAAATTTCATATTAGGAGAAAATAAAATGAAAATCAATTGAATCTACCTATGTACAAACATATAGCAAATAGAACAGAACTACATATTTTTCGCCGTATTATAATCTTCTTGTGCGTTGAATTTAAGGTTTGTTTGTTTGTTCATCTTTACTTAGCAACCATTGCCATTCAATTTACAAAAGCTATTTCCTAGAAATATATTAAAATCGCACAAATGTATCTTATTTGAAATTAATTAATTTCCACGAGCAATGTTTGACATGAATCCAATCGTGTGAGCTAACCCTAAAACAATTCTCCTTCTAAAAGTGGGGTCAACGGCAAACATATATTCCCCTCAAATTCAATTCCCTTCTCATTTGTGTATTGTGTGTGTGCGAGGTATTCTCCTCCGGCCTTCTCCTTTCTCAAGCTATCTTGCTCTTGAACAAACATGACGCACAAAAGAGACCAGTGCAGAAGCAAGTACAGGAAACACCACGTCGGTCGTTCGTTGTTCTTCGACATCAATTTCTTTCGGAGCTAATAACTTTTTCTGTTCGGCATTTTTTTTTTTTGGCTCAAATCAAAACCAGACGATTACCCTACTCGACTCGTTTAACGAATTACCCGTATTATATTATAGAAATTGAATTTCTATATTTATTCGTTAACCAAACATTCAAAAGTAAATTTTCAGAAAAAGCCAGAAAAAACGGTTTTGAAAAAAGCCAATTTCAATTTTCATATTGCTCATACTACACGCAACCCTGTTATCGCATTTACATTACAACGCCAAAAAGAGAACATATTATGTTCATCGTTTAAAAAACCCACGGCTGGCATACAATTTCCCTCAACTCGTGCATGACTTTTATCTCTGTCTAGCTACCATCAATTGCAGCGATAACTTGAGAGAACGTGAGCGAGACAAAAGAATAAAACTGCACGAAACAACCAGCCGAATTCGAAAAACCACAGTGAGATGCCGCCATTTTCATTAATTCCACATTCTTTCGTCGATTCTTCTCTTTCAGTTACGTTTCGTCGGTGAGACTCGCGAGTGTTGTTGAATCGGAAATCGAGTGTTTAAAAATTTTTTTTTTATTCGATGCGCGACATATCTGTGCTGTGCTGTGTTTTTGTCCCGCAGTTTTCTATTATCAACATACCGACAAACCTGAGACCAATTTATTAAATTGATTAAAATAAATAATCTGAAAAAAGTTGCAGCAAGTTTTCTTTCCTTTTTCTGCATAAAATTAGTTGGCGCCGCTGCTGGGAGCGCAAACCTTTTCAGCTTGCTCTAGGTTTTCTTTATTTTTTTTTTTCATTTGATATTTTTGATTCAATGATGAAGAGAATCGTCCAAACGACGACAGCGACAAATAATCGAAAGGTAAAAAGAAAAAATAATCTATCAATCCTCTTCACACTCGTTAATACATTTTATTATAAATGATAATTTATTTTTCATCAAATCTTTTTGTACTTTGTGCATTTTTTATTTGTAAATTATACACTGTTGGTCAGATTTGGATAACGCTTCGCCGCCATTGCATATTAGAGCTAGAAATTTCAATTTCCTCGTTGAGAAAAAAAAAGTAGAAATATCGTGTGTGAATTATTTTGGCGCGGCTGCGGTTGATTTCTCGGAGTGCGAGATAAAGGGAGAAAAAAGTATTTTTTTTTCTCTGTAAACAGTGATGCCATACAATGTGGAATAAATATGTAGCTTTCAAATTTTATAAACCTGGAAATTAGTTCTTCGGATTACGGCTGGTACTGGGCGCTCATAACTCGAAAAAAAAAATTCCCCCCATTCAGAACATGCAATTGAAATTTTTTTAAATTAATGAGGGAGGATTTTTTCGATGAATAACAACCTACATTATGTTCACGTATTTCCAGCAGTTTTCAATTAAAAATAATTTTAATTATTGTATGGTCGAAGTGTGACCCAAAATTGTTCAAGTAGTAGAATTTTGGAAAATTACAAAAAAGAGCTCATTTTTGGGGGCTATCGTAAATAAAGTTATCAAGGAATTTTTTCTTCCGCCCGAATTTGGGAAGTTAACTGTGGTTACAGTTTCTTGGAATATACTGCCAAAGAATATGATTATTAAATTGCCACTGTAATTCGGGCATTTCCAATTTTTCGATACAATGGTGTTTTCTAAAAGATATGTCAAAAAATATTTGATACCCAAGCCATACTCCCCCGTACCATTGCCAAACTTCATTTATTTACTATTAAAATTATGCCGCTTGGTTTAAATTTATTTAAATTTGTATTTTACATATAGGAATCTTGATTGATACCTGCCTTGCAAGTATATTTTTAAAATTTCTTATCCAACAACGAAATGACAATAACAAATCCGAAATTTATTAATCTTCAAAACAGTCATGACTTCTATTTGAATTTAATATGAAAATAAAATATTTCCAATTACCGTACACCCCATTTAGATGTTTCAAATAAATTCTTACTATCTATAGGTAAATATTTTTAAAAATGGCGACGCGACGGTTAAAATTGTTTTTTGTCATCAATTGGTTTTAACTCTTTCAATACCAAAAATCTAGAAAAGTACGTAACGCATACAAATTTATAGACAGCCTTTGCCACGCTGTTAATCGTGAAACATGAATTCACTTTTCAATAGTGGCAACCAAGGGATTGATAGTCAAAAACTCAGATTGTAGCTACCTACATATGTATTATATAAGGTACTCTAAAAAAAAATCGTTTCCCCATTTATTTTCTTTTCAATTAAACAAGTGGCATTACTGGTAGGTACTGCTTGTTTTCTTATCGGGATTCTGTCCGGGGATAACAAAAAAAAAAAAAGAAACTCGTTGAATTTTTCATAATTTTCTTTTTACCCCAAGCGAAGAAGAGAGAACACAGTAATGCGCATGTGTTTACCTAACATCTTCCCCAGTTCTCAACATATCGAAAAAGTAAAATATTTTCGCTTTTCATGCTTCTCCTCTTGTGCATGAAGCCTGAGAGCTGTGATATGACTTGTGTTTTCATATTTCTTTATCCTGATCTTCCGTACTTGAATTAAACCAACTGCTCTTGTTCTGCTTTTCCGGGGAGCAAAAGAAAAAGACGCGTCGTTTCTTGTTCGTTTTTCTCGAATTCTTATTGCAACTTGCAAGGTGTAGTTTTTTGTTGTTGTTGTTTTGACTTGACGAGAAGTATTTCATAAACATCTTTAACTATTGCATCTTGATTTTCCATCAACATTCAAACAACAAATACAAAAATCGTAAACAAGCTTCTTTTTTTTTGTCTTTTCACAGGTTTACGGCGTTGGAGCAACATCACAACAACAAACAGTAAACTCAACAGACATGAATCCAATGAATAGTGCAGTTCGAAAAATACACAATTTGTTATCTAGTGGTGCTGTAACCGTGACCGGGCCAAATCAGCCACGAATCTTAAAACAAAAAGTCGGCGCTACCATTGTTTCATCGACAACAAATTCAGTAACAAACAATGTACAACAACAAAACAGTACTAGCAGTAATAATATAGTGGGTAGATGTTACATTTGTGACGATGCAACAAATGGAACTCAAAATCAGATGCTCACTGACATGGTCACCTCACATACCAGCACCAAGTTTCCCAATAAAATTGGCCAACTGGTCGGCGATGCGTTTATGGTGATTGTCAGTGTGGAAGATGTGGTATGTCCAAGGTGTAATAATCTAATAAACTACTTGGATCGATTGGAGAACGATGTGGAGCGAGTTCGTAATAATATTATGAATTTGCTGCACAAGAAATATGGATTGAATGATGATTCGTCGTCGTCAGCATCTGTGGCAGCATCATCTGCAACAACAGTACAACAGACTTTAACTACTAGTGGAGGAGGTGTGAGTGGATCTGTTGGTGGTGTGAGTGGACTAGTGAGTCAACAAACATCGGCGTCAGCTTCACCGCCCATTAAAATGCAAAAGCTCAATAGTGGCAATGTAGTTAATCGTGTTGTTAACTTGAATGACGATGGAACAGATGCCAGGTCCAGAAAAGGTGAGAACTAATTTATTGTAAACCTATCTATATAGGTATGCATTGTTTTTTAGCATATTTTAATTGTATCGAAATTGTTATTCCAACAGTATTACCGGGTTATTTGAACCTACTAGTTTTTTTTTTTCAAAGACCAATCATATCATTAGCAATAACACAATGGCATCCATCTTTCACGAAATTTAAATGATATTCAGTTGATAATATAAACTCAAAAAAATCGCATTTGTTTGCCATTCCTAAATAAAAAAAAATATGTAATTAAATATCTACAAAGTTCCAGTATGTAGCTTTTTGAAGTTTAAATAATTTTAACGCCTGGATTGATTTTAATTTCTTAAGAAAAACCAACTTTTTATTTTATTTTAGTTTACAGCCCTAATTTATTGTATGTTTTGAAATATGTAATTGGCTTGATCAATACCTGCATACCGAGATGAGTTAGAAAAAATAGCTAAATTAGTAAGATTCTTAGAATTTTATAAGCTATTCCGCAAAAAAATGCTAGCGGTACCTTTATAAATAGTGAAAGTAGAAAATAGAGGTCAGATCAAAGTTATTGCTTGATAAAATAGTTATGCCTCAAATTTTTATTTTGCTCCATCACCTACAACTAAACGCTGATACCAGCGCCACACCTTTACTTACTTATGTAGGTACTTGGATCCTACTACGTCCGTTACGGGTTACAGGGTCTCTACTAGTCCTACGCGCCATGGTGCTTCTAAATCGGCATGGTGTCTGAGTGAAACGGTTCCATTGCACTCGCAATGCATTCATTACCCTTTCGAAGCATAATGGCCAATCCACTGCCACTTCGTGTGATAGAGTCAATAGGTTCCTGCACTAATTTTTATTTGAAATTTTAATATTCAGCGCTCCCAAAGCAGTTTCATTTCAAAAAATTCAATATTTTCCCTATTTTACGAACGAGCTTTATATTGAATTTATTTCTAATTTTTTGCAAGAATTTTTGGTATTTTTAGCTATTGTGTTGTTTTAATTATGTACCAAAACAGCTGATCACGACTGTAGCTATGAAATTCAAGCTAATTCAATTTTATTGGTTCTTTATTGAAATCTAAACGCTAAGAATGACTTAATTAAAAGTTACAGTGGCATGTTTGTTTATGTATTTCCAATGAAATCGAGGAGCCAGCAACGACGAAACAACAATAAAAACTTATTGTGT
This sequence comes from Syrphus vitripennis, assembly GCA_958431115.1. Lineage (NCBI taxonomy): Eukaryota > Metazoa > Arthropoda > Insecta > Diptera > Syrphidae > Syrphus > Syrphus vitripennis. The sequence goes on from OY288110.1 coordinate 29,012,382, forward strand.
TTATTTAGAATCATCGTCAGCTAATGTTTCCTTTTGCTTTGTTTGAGTAAGCCTCAAACCTAATATGTTTTATAAAATACATACAACGATAAAATTTTTCTAAGATAATTTTGCCATTTTAACAATTTGTTCCTGAAATCGATACTCTTAACTGATTATACGATTTAATTTTTGAATTCAAAAGAGTTTCTTTTTTAAACGGCTATGTTTTGTATGGTGACATTTGAAAGATTTATAATTTCTGTATTAAACTTGAGTAATTTCTTTAAAAAAAATGTTTTACAAAATTTTATTTTATTACCGTGGGAGTGTCAACCAAGATTATTTTGATGTGGTTAAAATCTTGTTTAATTTTTTTTACCTCGCAGTACCACAAGTAAAAATGAAGTACAGAATGTATCTGTACATATGTACTTACACCGCCTCTTAACTGATTGAAGACACTCTTTTTCGTTATTTTCGAATTCTGTTAAAGAGGTGCAAAAAAACCTATCACTTATTGAGATTACTTTAAATATTGGGTTTTAAAAGCTAAAAGGATAATTTTTTGACGACTATTGATACGATCGCAAAAATCAAGGAAATTGGAAAAAGTTTTGAAATTTTACGCGACTATCTTGTGAATTTGTTCTCAGTTTATTATGTACTTGGATATAATTTTGACTTAATTTCAAATGTTTATGTAGTGGAAATTCAGACATACTGTAGTACTAAATTTGTTGGGTCCGTAATATTTTTCACGGTCAGAACGGGTCATTTCCTTAAAATTATCTTTTATATCAATTGACTCTATTATGAATACCTTTTTGTGTAGTTCATTACCAGAATCCGAATATTTCGATGGATTTTAGTGGTTATCCAATAATTGTATGTCTAATACTTTTTCCCCAAAAATTTATCCAACATACTAAAATCGCAAATAAGAAAAAAAGACTACGAAGAGAGTGCTCTAAATCTAGCGACGGGCAGTATGTATATGTATACCTTTTTTTTTTTTTATTTTGAAGACCAAAAACAAAGGATAGAAAAGTCAACCAACCCAAAATATTGGCAGTAGATAAACCAGAAACATTGCGCAAAAAAATCGAAATTGATAAAATAAATATTTTGTGAAAGATATTTTAATTTTGCCCATATTTAAAAGATAAGAAGTTTTTTTTCTTTTTTCTATTTACTTTATATGTATGTACGTATCTATATTGAGTAAGAAAAGCTATTAAGAAAACAGATCTCTGCTATCTTTATCTTATCGATAAAAATCCAGTTTTCTTCTGAGAATTTTAAAAGTCACACAATTATAACACTACCACCTTACGACTTGATCGCAGAGAGACATCTAAGCAATATAAAAGATCAAAATCGCTGCATAACAGAGATAGGGCCAAATGAAAGACATTTACATATTTCGATTAAAATTTTTTTTTAATTGTAAATTAGTATACAAAATATTAAAATAATATTTTTTTTTTTAAGTGAGTGCTGTTCAGCAGATTAAAATTACACCGCCACAAATTCAACAACAACAGCAGGTACAACAGCAACAACAACTGCAAAAAAAGACAACAACTAAAATCTACAAATGCTTGTCGTGCGATTTTAAAACCCAAGATTTAAAACTTTTTACACCGCATTATGAAACATGTAAGCAACAAAGTTTCCATTGCAAAATGTGCAAAAAAATGTTTTCGAATTTGAATGCTATGAAACAACATATGACGGAAAAGCATAATGCGACACCAGCACAAGCCAATACAATTGCCACAAATTCACAAATTCAACAACAGCAATCTAATATTGATGTGCACTCGTGTCAATTGTGTCAGGTGAACTTCACCAGTGAGCTGGCCCTCAAAAAACACATGGAAGTCAATCACAATGAATACAAGTTGGGCGAAACAACTCAGCTCTATACATGTAATCACTGTCAATTCAAATCGACAGACAAACAAATCTTTGATGAGCACATGCGAAAGCACGTCAAACCGAAGCCCTTCAAGTGTCGCCTCTGTTCGACCAGATTCGAAACTCGTGAGCAAGCAACTATCCACGCTAAGGCCCATCAGCCTAATATCTTTAAATGTGGAACTTGTTCATTGTCGTTCCCCAAGCGTGAGATGCTGGTAAAACATTTTGAAAGTCATCAAACTAAGCCGCAACAACCCCAACAACAGCAGCAAGTTACCCAAATTATCAACCAACAGCAACAACATCAACAACAACAGCAGCAGCAGCAACAACAATCCCAGCCTCATGTAATTACTACACAAAAACTGTTACAAGAAACAATTGACGAGGCTCTCAGTGAGTCATCTGAGGCCGGAGTAGATTCCAAAGCAATTCGATTCTTCACATGTCACATATGTTCGTTGACCTTCATCCAAGAAAACTATTATAATCAACACATGGAAACACACAAGTCGCAAACACAAAAGAAAACTTCTTCCTCGGCGTCTTTAACTTCAACTGTTTCTAGTGCGGGTGTAAGCACGACAACGTCCACATCATCGGCCAGCGTAAGCCAAAGCCTAATCCGTGGCGATGGCAAGGATACAAGTGAATCTGGCAGTTTAGTACTGAGCTCTAATTCAAACAACACTGCATCGATATTGGAAGCAGACATTGAGAGCATTTTTGAAAAAATGCATTCCGATAAGTCTGACAATGATGTAGGAGGCGGCAATGGAACAGCTTCTGGTGCAGGAGGAGATGGTGCATCAGGTGACAATCTGGTAATTACAAGTCAAGAGAATGCTGTCGGTGGAATCACCTTCAATATAACCATCCCACAACCAGACTCTGCTGAACAGGGCAATGAGGTAAGTTCGATTTTATATTTGAGAAACATGGTCTTAAAACGCATGTTTGCTTCTTTGTAGGGTGATGCCAAACAACAACAACAGCAGCAGCAAAGAAGTGGAGACAACTCTTCAGCACCCGTCGCTGTAAGCATTGATATGCCAGTGTTAGATCATCCGGATGAGGGTATCGATAAATCAGCAGATTCAAGTGAAAAACCATCTTCTACTGAAGAAAGTTCGAAAAAAATAAGTAGTCCTGCAGGCGCATCAGGATCTGCCGCCCAACCAGTTAGCATGCCAAGCTTAGATGACGACAATGAGGCTCATGACAGTAATAGTCAGCACTCGACTGCAACAATAGAGCAGCAACAGCAATCCCAACAAGAATCACAAGCTGCAGCAAACGCAGAATCCGAAGAGCAGCAGGAAGCTCAACATCAGCAACAACAACAACAAGAACAGGCGGAACAAGGTCAAAATGACGAAAATCAACAAAATATGGCAAATGCCGATCAGGTTCAAATGGAATTAGATGAAATGCAGGCCGGTGTCGAAGGTGGTCAGATCAAATTTATCCTCAATGAGAACGGCCAACTGCTGCAGCTGGACAATCACATCATTACTGATGCCGACGGCAATCAAATTTTGGTGCAAGATAGCGAGCAGATTCAACAGCTGTTGCAAAGTGTTGGTGTATTACAGACCAGCGACGGTCTGGATGGAGAGACACTTCAAATGATCGGTGACAACAATCAAATGGTGATTGTACAACAAGGCGACAATGAGCCACAGCTCATTGATGCATCCCTACTTAATGCCGATGGGCATATTGTTATTCAACAGGGACAGGATGGCGAGTTAGGAGAAGGGGCGCATGTTATTGGTGAAGGTGGTGTTCGAATTCCCGTTTCTGTCTCATATACAGCTGACGGACAGCCCATTGTCCAAGTCACCCAACAAACAGATGGTGGTGATGGAAAGGAAATGGAAGGTGGCACCGTCATTACAACAACAGCTGGTGGTGAAACAGCTGTCACTCAAAGCCTGTCCCAAGCGCCTGGAAGTTATTTTGCGTTAGAGGACTTGATGCAACAGCCTGAACAATCGAAAGCCTCCGATTAGAAAGTCTTTTAAAATTAATTAAGCAGACAAAAGATCGTGCTGCGTCTCGTTGTCGATGTCAAGAAGAGGGTCTGGCGCCCAACAATCGAAAAATATGGGTAATTGTATAAAAAAAAACACAAATAAAAATCAACATAACCATCATCTTCAAAACAATATAAAACTGTTAGAATTTATTCAAACATAAACACAAACACTATTTAAAAGAAAACCTTCCTTCTTGTAATGTATATATTATAAAATATTAATTTAAACATTTTTCGGCTCGGTTTTTGAATTCTAAATACACAAACTGTTTGCTAAACATAGAAAACAATATGGTCTAAGGTATGCCGCTAGTGGTATCTCTGATTTACCACAAAACAAGAAAATAAAATAAACTTACATCGTAAACTGTAAAAACCCGCGGTTTTAACACACATCGTCGGTTTTTAAATGAACAATGACTAAATGCATAATAAAAAAAAGTATAAAGTTATTTGAAAGAATTAAATAATTAAATATACATATTACAACACTATTTTATCATCATCTTATTATTATTATTATTATTTTGTAATTAAGCTAAAAACTGATTTCAGTTATTTAAATATTTGTTTTGAGAGGAATTTTAAACAAATGATTTTAGGAAAACCCACAAAAAAATTCAAAAAAAAAATAATTACATTATACAGAGAAATAAAAATCAGTTTTGACCGTTATTTTCATGAGTATGTAAGAAAAACAAAAAAAAAGAAATATATATAATATTATAATTAAAAATGTTAAATATAAGTAGTCATTATATAGAATATAACCCAAAAAAAAAAAAACAATAAACGAAAAAAAATCTAATTAATAAAAATATTCTTATAAAATGTTTATTTTGATTTTTAACAAAACAAAAAAGGCAACATGATTGGACGCCGCTGTGTATACAATTTATTTAACATATTGATTTCCCTTCTTTGTTTATACAAAAAAAAATATTAAAATCACCCCTTTCCAAATGATTAATCGATAAAGAAACAAAATAGGGTAAACAAAAATATATAATAACGAACGATAAAACAATTTATGCTTTCTTCTTATAAAACACTGTTTAACTAGTAATCGTAAAATTATCATTTAAATATATTTTTTTTTTCTGAATCACACTGGCAAATAGATTTTTAAATAATGTAATTGCCAATTCATTTGTATGCAATTGAACTTTATTTAATTTTATTACACAACAGGTAAGATATTTCAAAGAGAAATTAAGAAATAAAAATTGAGAAACGAGAAAAAAATGTTTGTTTTATTTTAAAAGTTGGGAATTTCTATCTTTTAAGTTGTAACGGTTTTTATAGAGTGGAGGAAGCACTGTTTTCGAGTATCGATGTTGAGTTCGGAGATTTAGATGGGAATTAGTAGTGCTTCGTTAAGAACTTTCTAGGTATGGCATCACTGAGGCGTGTCTCTAGTTTCTTGCAAACCCATGCAACTGGACAAACTTTGAACCGCAAGTTGGAATACCAAGTTTTGACTTCCCTTTACTTTTTGCTTTTCTTTCATAAATTTGCTAGAAACTAAGCTTCCCCCTCTTAAAAGGAGACTAACGAAAGTCAGCTAACAAATGGGCTGATAGATGCCATCTTCGAGAAAAATGGAGTTTCCATACAAACCATCGATAACAACTCTATAAAAGCATTGTTTACCAATCTCTATCCAGACTAAAGTAAAGCTTAAAGAAATCTCTTGCATTTCTCTCTAATGTAAATTCCAACTTTTTATTGGTTCAGGAGAGGTTCTACATTATAAAAAACAAATTCAAAGTCTGAACGAGGGTAACACACAATTTGACTTTTAACGAACAGCTGACTCGATTACATAATTGCACCAAATTTGTACAGAATTTTAACGAAGTCAAAAAAGCCGTCAAGATCTGCAGTTCACATATTAAAGGTAATATCTTTCAAAATTGAAATTCTGAATTTTAGGTCTCAAAAACTTCATCACTTTTCGGATGATTTTGAAAACGTTTCGGAAAATATTACTTTTAATTTGTGAAGTGCTGCCAAGATCAGTATCACAGTGGTCGACCATTTGCGGATTACTCCGGAAGTGGTGGAAAAAGTCAACAAAACAATTGAATTATCGTCGAATCGAATTATACGAGCTTATACCAACAGTCTAAATTTGAAAAAAGATGGCCGGTGTTGCTATTACATACAATCGAACAGAATTATGTTCTTGAAAATGTTCCAACCAAGTGTCATTATTGTCATAGATGAAACATTGATACATCACCTTAAACCTGAGTCGAAAAGCAGTACAAACAATGGACTGAAATGGGAGAGTGGGCTCCCAAAATGGTAAATACTTTTTCGTCTGCAGGGAAGATCATAGCGTCAGATTTTTAGGATAGGCGTGGGATATTTTGTGTCGGTTATTTCAAAATGGAAGAACAATAACTTTCTTTGATTATATTTCTATTTAGTGGAGCAAGACTAGCTATAACTTATTTTTTTTTTTACTTTTCAATTATTATTTTCTTCTGCGCTTTGCATTCTCTCTTGTTATTCAAATTTTCTTCTACCAATTAAGTAAATAATCTTTCCACTTTCAAATAAAAATACGCTCAACAAGAATTTACTTGAGTTTGTGACTATATTTGTTCTAACATACCTCGTCTCTGTGAATTGTGATGAAATTTTTATATGAATGCAATTCGCATCGCTATAGAACAAAACAGTTTAACGGTTTTCTTTGGAACCGCATGCCAATTTTATTCGAGTGTCGTCAATTGAAGTCACTCAAAAATCGAGTCTCTAACTATAAACTATGTATGAATTCATGTATTTGTCCCCTGTCATTCCACTAAAAACAAACGCACAGCTGACTACTTTGACAGCCGCAATCTAGTCCACTGCATTATTTGTATAATTTCATTAAATTCAAGTTTTAAAAAATTAAGAATAAGGCAAAATGTTAAAATTAAATGCAATTTTAATACGAAAGCCATTTATTTTATCAAGCCTTATTAAATCTGCTAAAATTCAATACATATCTATTGGAACACGACGTTGCCTTGCTCAAAAGGTTCATACGCCGCTTATAAATCGACCAAATCTTGGACAAAGAGATGAGAGCAAAAAGATTTCACCACTTGGTTATTTTCTTATAGTGAGGATATTTTATTTTTGTTTGCCCATTATGGTTATGAAGTTTTTTCTTTCCAAAAAAAAAGTTAGTTCCTATTACAACATTCGGCCTGGGCTGCTGGCAAATAAAGCGTAAAATATGGAAGGAAAACCTTTTGAAAGAACTAAAAGAAAAAACACAAACCGATGCTGTGGATATTCCTGAAAAGTTGGTGAATTAAAATCATTTAAAATGTATTGTAATAGATAATGTTTTTTTTTTTAGTCTAGAAGATTTGAATCGAATGGAATACCGCTTGATCAGAGTTCGAGGAGAGTTCCAACATGAAAAGGAAATGTTACTGGGCCCAAGGTCATTTATCCGACCAGACGGTGCAGAGACGGGCGGTGGGCTTATATCTACCCGCGGTGATTCAAACGGATATTTAGTTGTTACGCCGTTTAAGCTCGCAGGAAGAGAGTAAGTTGTTAAGAATAATTGATAATTAGTTATTTGTTGTAAAAAAAAATAGATTTATTTTATTACTTTACTGATAACTTAAACGAGCCCCATTTTAAGTAAAATTCTTTTCAATATTCCCCCATTTTCAATTGGCCGCCACCACTGAGGTTTAAATGAGAAAATAAATACCTAATATTTAAATCTACTGTGCCAACAAAATTATTTCATACCCTTCTAGGTACTTACTCTGCCTTGCAATTCAAGTTGCATTTTCAGAGACAATAAGGCAGTCTTCACACGCCTTTAAGATTAGTAATGCAGCGATGATTTCTTTCCGCAAATGTTTGTCGACATAAATTACTGTTAAATGTTTTACTAACTGTCCCATTTTTTCAATTAAACACGGCTAATAGTAACATCGCAGTTCTTTTTATGAACAATAACATACTTAAAAGTAGTAAGAATTTCTGACCAAGAATTTGTTAATTTCCTTCTCGAAATGCCTTTAATCAAAAAGATATTTCTATTGAAATTAAACATATATGTACATATGTACATACTTTCAAATGTACTTACTTTATAAACAATAAGCGATTGCTAGCTGGTAAAGTTTACCAGACATGTTTCATATATTTATTGTATTATATACGGTCTATAAGTTTTGTTTTATAAATTATAGTGAAACCATCTTAATCAATCGCGGTTGGGTATCGAGGAAGAGTGTTAAGGCAGAAACTCGCAAAGATGGTCAAGTTCCTGGAGAAGTCGAGCTTTGTGGTGTCGTGCGAATGGGTGAAAGCCGACCACAGTTCACACCAGATCATAAAGGTGCCACCTATTTATACAGGTATGTAAACAATTATCTAAAATGAAAGATTTTGATTTTAAAGATAATGGTATATGACGTCAATATATATGTACTTCTGTAGCAAAATAAAGAAAATTGAAAATATTTTTCCGAAAAATAAAACCGTCGGAGCGGAACTTTCTCTGCAACGCATCCGTCGGAGATTCAATTTCGGTTGGAATTCAATTTGCGATGGATATTAATTTCAGTCTTCCGCGACAAGAACTTGTCGGAGCAAATGAGAATTGCATGCGTTTAATTTCATCGTAGATAATATCCGATCAGCTGATCTACCTACCTGGAAGCAAAATGTCTCCGATTCGTAGAATTTCGGAGAGAATTCCACTCCGACGGTTACCGATTATATGGTCAAAAATATTCAGGGAACGATTTTTTCGACTTTTATTAATAAAAGCCTTCTAAAAATTAATTTTTCTAGTTCAAATTTTGTGTCCAATTTTTTTTTAAGGCGCCGTTACTATGCAATCGCCAGAAAGAGCAAACAATTTTTTAAAAATTGAAAATTAGGATTTGCTTGAAAAATTTGTTACTGAGCTATCAAATGTAATCATCAGATAACTTGTTAAAAACTAATTTGAAAATTTGCATAATGTGTCATGTGCTAATAATAAAACATAACAATCCTGACCTACCGCAAACACGAGTCATAAATCCTAAGTAGGTCACATTTCATATTCCACATTTAATATACATACACATACTTTGAAAAAATAATAGGTTACAATTTGAATTTACCTGGCGAACCAAATAGTTGACTTAATATTCGGCCCATCATGAATACCATCGTTATCGTAAACTTTCACGAATCTCGAATAAAATCCGTTTGGAATGACTATTTACATAAGATTTGCCATTAAGATGGATTCTGGATAGATTTTTGCAGAAATCGTAACAAGACTACGATTATACTTTTTTACTATCAAGTATAACTTAATTATATTTCCTCCTTTATTCCAACAGAGACCTTCCACGAATGTGCTCGGAAACCGGTGCATCTCCTTATATTCTCGATGCAGACTATGCATCTACCATACAAAATGGCCCTATCGGAGGACAAACTCGTGTGACACTACGCAACGAACATTTATCCTACATCGTAACATGGTTTTCTTTATCAGGAGCAACTGCCTGGCTTTGGTATCGCCAAATAATTAAAAGAAAAGCATTCTAGTTAAATCTTTTGTTTTTAAGTTTATTGGTTGATTTAGTGAAAAATAAAATCATTTATTTTAATCTAAAATATAATATGTATTGTATATACTATATTGTTTCTGTCGCGCTTAAATTCTATTAAAATAAAAATATGTCTAGATATTGCAAGATAATAATGATATTTTGTTTCTTTTTTTTTCAATTTAATTGAACACACGATAAAAGAGAAATAATAGAGCTTCTGCTTAATATAAATACATTAAAAACATATAGGACAAAAATAAAGGAATATATAAATGTAAAATTGCAACGTTGGTGTCATGTGAAGAACAGCAACACTCTTGAGTAAAAAAAATTAAAAATTAACCCGGTCTTAAGTCATCTCAAATAAATACAAATTAGCAAAGAATACTGTGTGTTTGTTTTGTGGGCGTCATAATAGAGTGTATCTTATAAATACTTTCTCTAGCGAATGTGGTAGGAGATACACAATTTTGAACCTTATTTTTCTCTACAGCTGGGGGATACTGCCCCATGTCCTCATTAAACTGGATCTATTGTATCTTTTTCCGATTGTCTGTACGTGAAAACCAATTTGTAGTAATTTCTCATGGTCAAGAATTTTTCTGCCATCAAAAATGTAAGCTGGTTTCATCATAGATTGGTAAATGCGTTTATAGTCAAGTGCCTAAAATTATTAAACAATAGTGATGTCAATATAATCTAGTTTACTACAAATTTTAAACTTACAACAAACTCGTCCCATTCGGTGCATAGAACTATTGCATGTGTATCCCGAACTGCACTATACGGATCGCTATGGATTTGTACTGCCTGTTTGACATCCTCTGGGGAGTCAGTAACTGAAGGATGTGTCAAATCATCGATGATTTGTTCCGGTTCGACTTTTGGATCGTAAATATCTAATTTGGCACCTTCTTCAAGGAGAGTTTTACATACAGTAATAGCTGGCGTTTCACGTGTATCACCAGTATCTTTTTTAAAAGCGAAACCAAAAATAGATATTCTCTTGTCCGAGACAGTATTAAAGAGGCATTCTATTATCTAAAACATAAAATTAAATAATTGGAGTTATTTTTCAACTAGCTTCAATTTTGTTTGCACCTTTTGTGAAAATCTTGATTTTTGATATTCATTCATGTTGATAACCTGTTGCCAGTAGGCTGCAACTTCTGGCAGATTTAACCCTTCACATATGTAAACCAAATTGAGTATGTCTTTCTGGAAACAACTTCCACCAAAACCAACAGAAGCCTGAAGGAATTTCCTACCGATTCGGGAGTCTAATCCTATTGCACGCGCTACTTCTGCAACATCGGCACCAGTAGCTTCGCAAACGGCCGACAACGAGTTAATACTAGAGATTCGTTGGGCAAGAAATGCATTAGCCGCCTGGGAAAAATGTTTGTATTAAAAAATATCATCTGAATATAAAATATTTTTTTTTTTTTTATTTCTACCAATTTCGAAAGTTCGGAACTCCATGTATTTGTTGTCAAAACATTTTCCTTTGGTATCCAATGCTCATAGATCCATGAGAGCTTTTCTACAGCTTTGTGTCCCTCTGGAGTTTCTTCACCTCCGATAAGGACGCGATCAGCGTGAAGCAAATCTTGGATAGCTGTTCCTTCGGCGAGAAATTCTGGATTTGAGAGAATATCATAGCGGACACCTATAAAAAAAATAAAATATTTTTTCAACCGTACTCGATTTACACAATTCCACCAATTTCAACACTCTTTTAAAATAGACTTACCTGGCTTCTGATTTGCACGTAGTATGTGCATTATACTTTCAGCGGCCCGCACTGGTACTGTACTTTTTTCGACAACAACTTTATTTGACTGCGCAATTTCTGCAATCATTCGAGCTGCACCTTCAACATACTTTAAATCAGCTGCTCTACCTTAAATAGTTAAAATAAAATTAAAACCAATAAACATTAATAAATTAAAATAACAAGTTTTGAGAACAAAAATAAAAAAAAAAATAAAACTTACCTTTTCCATTTCCAAAAGTTTTTGTTGGTGTATTTACCGAAATAAAAATCAAATCGGCTTCTTTTATGGCAGTTTCAATGTCAGTTGAAAAGAATAAATTAACATTACGGCACTTCTTCACGACGTCATCAAGTCCAGGCTGAGAGAATAAAAATTAAATATACATAGAATGTTAGCACGTGAGATTTGTATTTTTAAATGATATCATATTATGAACATATTGGTTTATCATGAAATAAGTTCAACAAACTTTCGTTGACTCGTATAATATTGTATACTTTTTTAAGTAGTTTCTGGCCGAAAATGTACGAAATATTTTTTATTTAATGAGTAATTTATAGGCTACAACTAAAACTTGAACGTTCCTCAAGTCTTATCTTTTAGCCAGTCTTTAGCAAATGTTTTATACAAAACTATTCGTTATATCTACCACGTTTTCAATTTCAAATTTTTTTATTTTCAGTAATGTGTTTGATTTTGTAGAATTTTTTACAATTCTAATTTTTAAATTTTTAAGAAAAAAGGATTGGTAGAAATCATTTGTTGATTCACGTTACCTTTCGTCACTTTTTCATAGAATTACACTTATTCTATTTTATTAGTGCTAGAGTTTAAAAAAGGAAATGCGATTGTACATACATATTTTAAAAGGTACGAGAGTACTTAACAAAATGTTGGTTTTTGTAAACGTTTGGTCTTTCAAAAACAAACATCGATACTCCGTTTTGGCGAAAAGACTCACTTCGACTCATTTAAACTGCACTTTCAAAAAGGCTTAAAAATTGGCAATTAGCTTCTATAGAATCTGGTTGTCCGCTTCATGTTAAGTTCGTGCCATTTACACGATGATTATGACACGCTAACCTCCGCTAAAATTAATAGTAATATTTGAATTGATTAGTTGATTCTCAACTCGCAATCGTAACCACTATTTTTCTGATCTTTCAAATATCTGCTTTATTCACCGAGAATTAAAAATAATTTGACCTGATTTTTAAAGGGTACTTTTAAGGGGTATTGTAAATTTTGTTAAAAAAAAAAAACTATACCAAACTTCATAAGTAGCGCGAAAATACATTTTTTTAAACTTTCAAATGAGAATATATCATACACCTTAACTGATGAAACAATTCCGATTTAAATTTGAAGCACACAACAAATTTTGAAAAATTCAATTTTTATTTCTGTAATAAAAACTAGTGTTATTATCAAATAGAAAATAATCTTTGCTGATTGAATTCAAAGAACTTTTTATTTAAATAATAATTAAGATTACTAGATAAAATAGATAAGTTTCTTTTTATTTGTTCTCGAAAAAAGAACCTTCAAAGCTGGCCATTCTGGTTTAAATTTAAAATATATATATCGTATTTTACTGTTAAATTGTAACTACGCATATTATTTCATTGCTATTTTTAAAAAATGGTTTTAATAAAATGTAATTAGGATTCTGCAAAATTTCTTTTTCATTATTTTGAAAGCCTTCAAATTGCAATTGAGTATTGCCCTAGTGTCCATTTCAAGTGTCTAAATTGCTCTTACAAAATACCCTAGATTAAGCTTATCGCACTTCCGCCTATGAAAATGACCTGATAACAAAATGTATCAGAGTCAGAGGTATCATCAATGCAGACATAAGCAATACTCTAGAGTGGCAATGTTTTATCAATCATAGAATAAAAAAAAACTCGATAGCGCTTTGAAATTGTTTGAAAGTGAACCAATGGTAGCTATATTTAGTAGAATGGATTACAAATCATTCAATCGCAGTGAATAACAGAACAACTGGCAGTAAAGAGCGTGACTCATATGAGATGACCTAAACAATCGATACACGAATTCAGATATTTTAAGTGATAATAAGTTAGTAATAAGTTAAATGCTTATTCAACCCTTGGCACGAATCGAAAATTTATTAAATAAATGATTAAGCGGATCTTAAAAGCATTTCAAGGATTCGAAATTTGATTATTTTTTTTCTTAGATTTAGAAGATGCATGTGCATTGTGTTTGGTTCTAAGAATAAACTTTGACGTGTAACACAACAACAACATTTTAATAATGCGTTAAATGAGATTTTTTTATGAAAGCTAAATGGTTTTTAAAAAATCATTAAAGCCTTTAAAAAAGGCAAATATAAAAAAAAAATATTTTTGAATGTATATAGACGAATGACACATGGTTTGGATAAAGGGGTTTTGTTTACACAGAATTATAATCATCAATGTCACACAGCTGCAGCACCATCCGGTTGTTTCGGCGAAAAAAAACATTTGTTAAAGGTTTTTTTTTTAAATTTTTGAATTAGAATATCTCTTGAGCGCATAAGAAGGCAAATAAAATAATAAATGTTTTTTACTGTGTGATGACTGTATTGTATGAATTTGCTCTCGCAAAATGGACCGGAAGATATTAATTACAAATACCGCAGTTTTTGTTTCCCTAATTTTTTCATTTGAAAAAAAAAAGATAAAGCCAAAAAATGTATAGGTTTATTTACAAATTAAATTCACTTCTGTGTAGTAATGGCGGTCAGCCATCAGCCGAATAGGGGGAATATGATGTAGCATACGAAAACATGCACGTGCCGTAACTATTCGGGACTGGTGGAAGTGTGATCATAGCCTCTTCGCGGCGGCCGCTAGGAACAATCCTTTAAAAAGGTTTGGCAAATATGATCAGGCTAGTTCCACAGGTTGGCAACAGGCTAATTCCCTGTTCCGTAAAACTAAAAGAATTACGAGACCGTCAACAAGCCTCGGAAACGGACTGATCTCACGACGACAACCCTTGCAACGAAAACGGAACAACGATTTACGAATTTTCTTATGGAACGTACGATCGCTCTATAGAGCTCGAGCTGCTCAGCAGCTAGGCGATACCCTGGCAGCTTTAGCTAACATAACAGCACTGCAAGAAATAAGATGGACAGGGAATGGTGTTTTGCAGAAGAAAGAAAATGACTTATATTACAGCTGTCATACAAAACACCATGTGCTCGGGGTAGGCTGGTCAGCGAAAAAATATACTAAAGCTTTGGACGTATATAACTTTTATAGATAATAGCCAGATCAGAAGGGTAAAAGAATTTCTTTCATCTATAAAGTAAAACTAAACATCTTGCGACATTTTCGGCGACGTTAAGTATGTGATCGTTCTACAAAAGATGGTTTGTGATACACATACCTAGAATCGCAAGCTGATTAGTTTCCTCGATGCAAGTGCCACTCAAAGATAATGCAGGGGGTATGTCTCGCTTTAACGACAGAAGGCAGCATTGAGTTTTCGAAGCATTAAATTCTACGCGATTTCTTAATCTTAATTAATGTACTTATCATATTTAGCCGTTTCAGTTCCACGTCCGAAGAGCAGGGATGTGAATCTGGAAACGAATATTAAAAGCTTCGACCTCCCTTTCTTGCTATTTTGTATCCATACAAAGAACCTTATAATGAAATAAATAAAATAATTTAAGAAAAAAAAATGGTAGCTATCTTATCATTCATTTTTAATAATTGATTTGTATCGTCACACAAAATCTTTCGAGTGTCTTCATTGTGTTTTGATTCTTGAAAGATCTAATACCACTTCTGTAGTGAAAGGTTTTTTCGTTGTCTGTTTAAAGTTGAATGCATAAAAGAGTCATAAGCATTCATTATGGGTATATCTGGCTAAAAGTGTGATTTGATAATCGATACGTATATTAAAGTGTAGGTACCTATTAACCCAAATAATATCTGGAGCGCTTGACTGTTTTAACTTTGACTTTGTTGATAATTTAATTAAAACAGATGAGAGCGCGTTGTTGCCTTTGTAGAAAATTAATTGCTAATGGTAATAGAATTGATTTGTTAATTTTCTTTGAAAGTCTATTGGCTGCGAAACAAAATTTTGTATACCTACATCTTTATAGCTAAAATAACACAGAAAAATTGAGATTCCACAATTTTAGTAACATAAGCTTGAATTCTCAGATTTGTTGAAATTGGTCTTAAAAATCACAAAATCTACAGATTTGTGCATTTAGCTTTCTGTTGTTGTACCTCGTGTTTGAAAAAAACAGCTGATCACAACATTTTTTTAATTTATTTATCGAAATCTGACCAATTTAGAGAAATTTTATAAATGTAAAATGCTAGAAACAAAAATACTCCTCTGAGTATAAAATTCTTATAAAATATTCCAGACAGTCTCATTTTAACGCAATTAGATGAGTTTGAACATTGAAACAAAAAACTTAAATAATATAACAGATTTAAAGAGAAATAAAGTGAATAGAAAATATCTTAAACGATAGTCTTATTACATGGCCATGAAGCCAATGCATTGATAGAAGTGAATATATAAAAGGGGAAGAGGTTTAATAAAACCACCATGTGGCCATGATTGAAGATGATGAAGGGAACTAGATCATAAGCAAGGCAAACAATGGAATTTATTTATTTAAGGAACCGAACAACAAATGTAATTCAATAGTAATTTTTACCATGCGAGATTGGTAAAATAAAAAATGCTCTCTACTACAGGCATCTTTCTGTAATCCGAAGTGCATTAATATTTAAATTTATTAATGTTAAAAAACATTTGTTATTTACTCAACGAACAAACC
Organism: Syrphus vitripennis; assembly: GCA_958431115.1. Taxonomy (NCBI): domain Eukaryota; kingdom Metazoa; phylum Arthropoda; class Insecta; order Diptera; family Syrphidae; genus Syrphus; species Syrphus vitripennis. The sequence goes on from OY288110.1 coordinate 29,028,519, forward strand.
AGAAAGTGCTAAACAATCGCTCCAAATGTAAAACACTTGTATAGTTATTGTATGCCAAAGTAATTTTCTATTTGCCAAATTAGGTAAATAATAACCAGACAACCAAATAGGTATGCCCAAGTCAAGTGTCTTACAATGCTGAAGCTGTAACCGTGGCGTCTTCGTTCTAACAGTTATTGTCTTTCTTAAACAATAATGCGCTTGACTACGTGTGTGATTAAGTGGGCAAAAACACTGAGAAGTAATGAAGTAAAATAATTGATAATAAATTTCCATGACCACAAAACCTGTCGACATTTCAAGGCAAAATACCTATTTAGCCTTCCTTAGCGATTGGATCATCACTGGTACATCACATAGCTATTACCAGTGCTAGGTTCTCCTGAAATATAAAATATTTTTTTAAATTATTATGCTTACCTCGTAGATTGGAAGTTTATCGGAATTCCATTGAGCTATGCGTTCGACACTTTTGTCTACTACTGTGACTGTAATTCCCGGACACTTGTATGCCATCACACTGCATGTTGGACCCCCAACATAGCCAGCTCCAATGCAACACACTTTGGAAACACCGATTTCTTGAGACATAGTTAAGTTTTATTTTTTTTTCTGCTACTATTAATTAATGTTAAACCAATTAGAACAACTAAAAGAATTTTATTTGGGTGAAAAAATACCCAACAAGTAATTTGCAGGGGCTACCACGAAATGTTTGCGTCCGAGTCAGCAAAAAAAACCTCGACTTCCGCTCTAAATTGCTATGAAAATCAAACAATGTTTGTTTATTTGTTTGTACATTTAGGTAGTTTATTTAACCAAAATTTTAATAAGAAAATATCATTGAGATAAGGAAAACGCGCAAACCTTTTAAGATTTTTGTGGATAAAAATGTAATTGGTTGTGACCGCGTATCTTGTTGGTCGCGCAGATGGTCGCGTCGTGAAGTGGAATGAAATGACAAATGAGTGAACAGTGAACCGAACACTGAAGTTGTGACATGGAAAGCTTGACAGTTTGTTGGTTTGACAGTTAGGGATGTGCAAGAAAGAATTACAGTTTGTTCATAAATTATACGAGATATTAAGCACCATTCATATGAACTGCGGCCTGCGTCTGCGAATTGCAAATGGTCCCAGAATTTGATATTTCATCCATATGAGTGGTCGCAGACAGCTGCGAACCAGACAACACAAAAGCAGGCAAACAACTTTTTGTTTAGGTTAGACTCGTGCGAATTATTTTTTCGCAGCTCTTTAGAATGCGTCTTGGTTTTGCGGACTGCGAATTCACATTTGTTAGTTCGCAGGTAGAAGTTTTTGGTCGCATGGAATTTATTGAAAAGTGTGTATTTGTAGTTTTAACTAATTATACGCACTATTTTCTATTCAAATTTGTAAATATATTCACTTATTCACTCAATCAAACAATTAACACTTAAGCAAAGAATTATTCGCAGACGCAGGTCGCAGCTCATATGAATGGCCATTTACTCGATACCTAATGCCTTTTTTGATTTCACAAAAAGTAACTTAAAGTGATGTTATTTAGGTAAATGCGTTATCGTACTTTTTAATAGTTATAAAATGGTATTTTAAGATAAAAATATCAATTTTTTAATCATGTTCATTAAGGGTATTCATGCAACGGTGGAAAACTCGGACAAACCTTGGAAACCAGATAATTTTATCTCCGCAGAAACGAGCTGTCAAAATTTGTATGGGAAACCATACAAAAACCAGATAAATTTATCTCACAGATTTGATGCAGAAAGCGAAGAAATAAACCTCGTAAAGTTTCGAGAAGTTATTTGTGATTTATACATATGTATCTTTCTGCAAAGCGGAAAATTATCTCATTGCATGAATACCCTTATTGTATATAAATTTGCATAGTACTACATATTATCAGCAATTGAATTTGACTTTATAAAATCTACTCCAGGAAAAAAAAGATCATTTTCCTTCTAAAGTGCCATTTTTACCTGAACATTTTGGAGAATCTCAGTTAGATAATGAAAACAGTTTAGAAATCGCATTCGACTAAGGCAATTATGTGTGGTAGTTATTTTCATACATAAAACTAAAAATTGTATTTTTTTATTTAACCATGATGTAAAATGTTCTGTAAGAAAGAGGTAAAAATTAAAAAAACTTTTTTTCTTTTAAGGCTTACAGTAACAGCTGTATTTCTTTGTATGTAGCTAAGTACTTCTGAGAAGATGAAAACCATATTCCAGTACTTCTAGGTTCTAGCTACACATATTTTTACTAAACCACCCAGAAAAAAAACTCAGCAAAAAATTCTTTTCGGCGCCCCAGCAAGTAGCCGTCCACCTTCGCTCTAACCCTGTGTCAATGCTTTTGTTTTTGTGTAACTCACACCATTATGACAAATACTTCACTTGTTTCTCGAATTGCCTCTTCGTGTACTTCTTATTCAATGGCACTTACGCACTCAACTGCTTTTGACCACACTGGCGTTACGTGTCGAGATGTGGTACTTGTTCATTCATGGAGTCATAGCATTATGCGATAGATTTTCCTGTGGCTGAAATATGTTTGACAAATTGATCATTTCAGATTGATTTTACAACTGAAACAGCTTTTGAAAAAGTTTTTTTTTTCAACTTATTTTTTTTTTTAACTTTATGCCACTTTTGCCGAAAAATAAGTGAATGTTGTTAAGCCTTCACTGCCATAGATTTGTGTAAAGAAAATGGAATTTAACATATATTTTTTTTTTTGATTATTTAGAATAAATTGTGGGGAGTATCAGTCAAAATTTCGCAAAAAAAACCATTGGGTCCACTCACTATGCATAGGTATGTGTGCATGATTCAAATGGGTATAGCTGCCTACATATCTCCGACCTAAATTTAAAAACAATTAGATCACACCCGCCTCGTCAAAAAATTACTTTCCAGACGGTTGAATTAGACATAACACTCATACATACATATGTAGGTTCATATATTTATATGCATTTTTTTCTTTTGTACTCCCAAGTCACAACGCTCCAAAATCCTTCCAGAAGATTTTGAGAGCGTTTTTCCCTTTCAGATTTTTTGTTGGAAAACCCTTTCAGCAAGAATTTTAAATCAAAAGGATTTGAATGAAATTCTGCCACAAAATAATTTCAACCAAAAAAAATTTCTTTAACTTCATCTAATTTACATACAAAAATTATAACATATATTATTATAATGTACATAATGTACACTCAACATACAAAATAAGAAGAAATAAAATAACATATTGTTTCTATACAAAAATAGTTTTCAAAAAAACGACAAACATAAATTCAATCTTCATATCCATCAGGTAAAGCATTTACTTGTGGATTATGGAAAAATGATTTATTTCCGTCACCCCAGGGGAACCTTTTATTTCGAATTCCCAAATATTCATATTTCACAAATTCGGGCCGCTCTTTTTCTGGTTGATTCTTTATACTCAAAAAGACAAATCCAGATACAATCATTAATATTGGCATTGCACCAAAAACGCTTACTTTTTTCCATAATGCAGCTTTTAAAGCTTCTAATATATAAAATTGTATTTAAAATTGTTTATGCATTAAAAAGATGTATTAATATTGATTAACCTGGTGATGATGCATGGGAGTTTCTTTCAGGACGTTTTGCGGTTTGATCTTTGTTACACTTAGCTGATTTATTACTTAAAAATGAGTTGGATTTCATAACGAAATAGTTTTGAAGTATTTTGTGAAAGCCAACATTGAAATAGGATTTAACGTTTTTCATTTTTGAATGGATTTTGTATTATTTAATTTTTTTAACTATAGTTGTTTTGAAGGCTTGATTTTTTATTCTAAACAAAATACACAGCAGTCTTTGGGTATGAAAATCTATGAAGTTATTTCATAGATCAGTAATACTGATGATTCTTTGTCGATAGATGGAATGGGTGTAGGGGAGAGTGGGGCAAGAAGGACCTCGGGGCAAAAAGAACCAAATCGATTTTTAGCGTGGTTCTTAACTTCATCTTATATTCAATGATGAGAACTTATGAACAACCTACTTTTCCAACACATCCCTTAGTTTCATTGAAAAACTGAAGTTAGTTGTGGTTTAAATGAAGAAAGTTTGAAAACGGCCTATCTGTTAAAAAAACAACCACTTTTCAAAACCGATCCAAAACAACAGGTTGGACCTTTCCATTGTTTAGTGAGTTTTTTATTGCTTGTGATCGTTTTGTGTTGTTTAAAAAAGCTGAACATAAAAGTAAATAAATAGTTAAAAAAAAATAAAAATATTTAAAAAAAAAAACTTCTTGTGGGGTAAATCGAACCAGTACGTAGTGGGGCAAAACGGACTACTGGTCCGTTTTGCCCCACGACGTACTGGTTCCAATTTCAAAGCAAAGCAACAACTTTCTAAGATAAGTCTGCTTTGCTCCAAGACCCTCACAAGATAAATTCTACTTCTTTTTTAACATTTATTTTTAAAGATGGTTCGAACATACATAGGTACGTTCGAAAAACAAATAGAGCTGCTACTTGGAGCAAAGAAGATTTGAGGAAAGCTATCGATGCCATCAAAAGCAAAAAAGTTGGATATCTCAAGGCAAGATCCCGAAAGCCACTTTAATTCGAAAAGTGCGATTAAACAACACTGGAAAAAAACTAGAACGAGAAAATTCTCATTTCAATTAATTTTTTTTTTTGCTTGTTATTTTTGTAATTATAGTTTTGAAACTAATATTAATTTTATTGTTTCGTTCCTTTTTTTACTTATTTTTCTACGCTTCCTTTGTTTGTTTATTGTTTTTATACTTTAAGTTTTTAATACTTTCAAAAAAATATAAGTGTTTTGAATGCCATGACGATTATTTTCAATATCAAAGTAAATTGAAATCAGTGGTTCATTTTGCCCCTTTTAAAGGTCCTTTTTGCCCCGCTAGTGGGGCAAAACGGACTTTTGAGGTAAGGTCATATATATGTATATATCTCTGTATATACTTGTTTAACTATTGTGATTGCTAACTATATTGGAGTTCAAAGGTTAAAGTATTATTTAAAAAAATATTTGCTTCTCTTTTATGAAAAGAAAAAAAAATAGGAGCGTCTAAAGCTTAAGTGGTGCTTCTTGCCCCACCCTCCCCTACTTACTACATATTTTACGTAAATTTGAAATATGTAATAAAATTAAATCTATGTTTCTTTTGCCAACCGCTCGGAGGACGAATGCCAAAATCTCGAATGACGGAATCCCAAGTCTAGAATCCCGCTGGGTTTCAGAATTTTAGGATTTCAAATTTTGGATTCGAAATATTGGCATTCGGGATTTTAGGACTCAGGATTTTGCATTTGCAGCTTGCCGCTTCAACAACAAAAACTTTCTATTGTTGATTACTTCGATGTTCTCATTACATTTCAATTATAAATGATGCAATTACACATGACAAAAAAAAATTTAAGAATATTTTATGTATGTAAATAAAATTTTCAATTCAGCAATAACTGTTTTTTTTTAAATTCATTTATTTATCTTTTTGATAAATTTTTAACTTCCCATAGGGAGCACGTACGTACGTACGTTCGTACGTCCGTACGTCCGTAAGTTCTGGTACTATTTTTCGTCGTCGATATCTCAAGAACGAGTAGAGATATCGACTTGAAACAAATTTTGTTTTACAGATAATAACTTCGAAAGAAGCTGAAAGGGCGTTTATTAATATTCAATCAGTTTCTTTTTTACTATAGCAGTTTAAAAAAAAGTGAAAATTTTGGTTGGGCTCAAATATCTCACGAACAAATAATGCTATTGACTTGAAATAAATTTTATTCGACACATTATGACGTCATACAAATTCGATATGAATTTGGAAAAAAATCAATATACCGTTATTTTTTAAAATCAAAAAAACTAAAAAAAAATTTTTATAACTCGAATATCCTTAGATGGAAAAACGATATTGACTTTAAAATAATTTTATTTTACGAAAAATGTTGTTTTTGACTACTGGTGAAAATTTCAAAAAATTTCAATGGACAGTTTTTTTTACAAAAAATTAAAAACTACAAAAAATTCTACCAAATATTGGTATAAATTGTCTTTCGACTCAAATTTCTCAAAAACGGGTAACGATATTGACTTCTTGTTTATTTTATTTTCTACATAACATAATTGTTAGCAACTGATAAAATTTTGACAAATATTGAATGGGCAGTTTTTTAACAAAAAATCAAAAACTGTTAAAAATTCTAAAGAAAAGTAGTTACAATTGTATTTCAGCTCGAATATCCTGAGAACGAACAACGATTGTGTCTTCTAAAATATTTTATTTTATACATAGTACAATTTTTTATGAAAGATTAAATTTTGACAAATATCTAATTGACAGTTTTTGACAAAAAATATAGAAAAAAATAAACTAAAAAGTGGTAAAATTGGTTTTTCGACTCGAATATCTTGAGAACTAGCAATGATATTGACTTTGCCATTAGGTTTTTAATTTTATTCATAATAAATTTTTTTACAGCGGGTATATATTTGACATATTATACTTAACTGACATTTTAAACAAAAATTTAAACAGAACTAAGAAAATTCCACATTCGTTAAAAAAACGCGTGGAAGTTTACCTCCTGGGTCAAGTGGACACAACTTATACATCAACAATCTCTCTAATTTATGTATATGCATTTCGTAAATCTATTTAAATAATTAAAATGCTTTTCAATCTTAAAAAATGATTGTTTGAATTTAACAGCTAAAGTTTGTTTCGCAGAAAATTTGGTTATTTGAAAAAAAACTAAATATAAAGTTTTCAAGATCACAAATGGGAAGTTATCAGTGTGGGTCGCACCCAGCCTCTTTTTTCGTTTTAATTTGAAAGAAGGATTTTCAAGGTTTATGCAAACATATTAATTAAATTTTTTAAATGCATTTTTAAAAGTTGGACAGCTGTCTAAAATTATAAAAATGTTTATAAATCAACTCATATGTAGTATATAACATCTTTTTCTTCTTTGTACAGTTGCTAACTAAATTAACTACCTATATAAGATTGGTGCTGTTAATATGACTCTCCCAAACCAAGCAGAACATTCGCTAACGAAGCGAAAACAGCAACAACGACATGTTGTTGTCATAGCAACATTGTTATTGTTTTTTTTTCGCGTCGTGAGCGAATGTTTCGCTTTGGTTTGTAAAATCCTTAAAAGATATTGACGATGCAGATTTTTTGACATCCGAGAATGCCGATGCGGATACTTAAAGACTCACATCCGCGGATCAGGATGTGCGATAAACATAAAAAAAAAACAATAAATACCTACGACATTTTTAGCAGTTTTTATTTAAAAAAAATGTAATTTTTAATACTCAAATATAAGCAAAAGTGCAACTTGGCTGTCTAAGCAAATTTCGCAAAAGGTCGTAAATAAGTCCCACCGCTATGTTGATCCTGTATTTAATTATTCATCATCCGCATCGGCAAAAGCTCCGCGTTGATTTTGACGCAAATGTAAAATAGCTTAGTAAAAATGATAATTTATGTAATTATGATTGATATTGCTTTGAACGTAGGTACTTTATACTAATTCTTCTGAAAAAATCAGCGTCAAAAACTGTCACATTCTACCAGACTTAGTCAAAAAATGTCTATCAATGTTCATATTATAAAACTAACGCTTTGAATTATGTTAAGCAGTCAAAGAAACCAAAACAATATCCCATGGAAATAATAATCCCTTTTTTTTAAACTACATTTTGTTGGTTGGAAACGTGATAAAACAACCCCCTTAACCGGAAACCGTAGCAACTATCAATTTCGTTTTCATGCTCAATTGAACAAGTTTACAACAAAAGTTGTCACAAAGCAGACATTATTTTGTGGAAGTCTGTATCGCATATTTTTTTATATTATTTTTCTACTAAAAAACCATGGCACAGCAGGATAAAAATGAAAATTCTAAACTTAAACCACGAGCAATATTTGGATTCGATGGAGATGTTTTATTTGGACTGAATCTTCATCCAGATGGTATGCATACAATAATTCCATTGGGCAATAAGGTCGTTATAACAAATACGAAAACAAATGAACAGGAGTTTTTAACAGGACATACAAATATGGTATCCTGTTTGCATGTTTCTCACAGGTTTGTTTTGGATTTACATACCTATATAAATTTGTGTAGAAAATAATTTTAACCAGAAAAAATATCCTAGCGGTAAATATGTAGCATCGGGACAAATCAACCACATGGGATTCCGTGCATATGTTATTCTTTGGGATTATAAGGAACGAAAAGAAATTGCAAGGCATGATCTTCATAAGGTTTAAAGACAAAAATATAATCTACTGTCAGAAAATTTATTTTTTTTTAAATATTTTTTAGGTGCGTTGCGAAACTGTATGTTTTACTGCCGAAGATAAATACATTGTTAGCATTGGTGGTGTTGATGATGGCAGTGTCATAGTTTTTGATGTTGAAACACGGTAATTTATGATTATTCTTTTATTCAAATTCAGAAAAAAAATTCAGCACGGAAGTTTTGGTAGTTACGTTTCCTAAGTTTATGTTTTTACATATATATTTGGGGTGATGTAAACAAAACTAGCTTTCGTTCAGTTTATCTCGTTATAAAATTTTAATAGTTAACTTTTTTTCAAGGACTCCAATTTGCCGAGCCGTTGCTGTTAATAGTACATCGGGGAACCCAACTTATGTTTGTCCATTAAATAAACTTGGATCTGTGTTTTTAGTATCAGGAGATCGTAAGTAAATATTCTGTTTTTTATTTGGTTTACTTTCATTTTTTGTTGCTATAATGACTTTGTGTTAAGCTATAGCCGTTATGTGGATTTTCTTTTAACTTGGTATACATAGGTTCATATATCGACTTTAAAAAAAAAATTAAGAGAAAAATAACAGTTGGGAAGGGACCTGCATAATTTTTAATTTTTTTTTTTTTGGATTTTCAGAAAATCTTAATTTTCTCAAAAACGACTCCATAGATACTTTTTTTTTGTTTAAATCAGTAATTTTTGTACTGCCTTTTGATAAAACCTTTTTTACCCAAAAAAGGGAGGTGCCATTGCTTTCGTTTTTTTTCATTTCAATCTAAAAATTATAAATAGTATTTAATTCCAAAATTTTGAAATTATTCAGGGTTTTTTTAGACTGTCTCAAATATTTTTCAGAAAAAAATAATGTTAGATTAATAAAATAACGATACCTGCTTTCATTGGGTTCGTTATAAAAAACATTGTTTTTTTTTCTACTAGGAGCATATCATTGTACCAAAAAAAAATATTTTGTAAAAGTAACTGATTTCAGCTTTCAAATTTAAATTAAATTTTCAACCGAAATGTGTCATTTTGAAACTAAGCATTGTATAACAAAAAAATAATAATAATGAACAATTTTTATCAACGGTTTGCCAATTTTTTTTGGAATTTTTTTAAACAATTTTTGCGATCAAATATTTTTTTCATAATTTATTTTTTGACAAATTCACACAGACTTAAAACATTTCCAAACGGTAATGTTTGTTTTTTTTTAAACTATTTTTGATAAATTTTTATTCTAACAATTTTTTTTATTTACTACGTAAGGTACATATGTATGTACATAATTATCAATTAAATTAAATGATACAAAAAATTCTGACTATTTCAAAATAAAAATTTTTACAAAAAATTGTCCATCAAAAAATTCTCAATAAAAATTCAAACAGTTTTTTTATCAAAGTAAGAATAAAGAGTTTAGATTTTTTTTACTTTTTAATTTTATATTGCCGAAAAAAATAATTCAAAAAAAAATTGCGGAATGGAAAACATTATTTTCATTTTTTAAAAACAATATTTAAACTGGAGGAGAGTACGATAACGATAAGATAGACCCCCCCCCCCTCCCATAGTAAAAAATGCTTGTTTTGGACCCCTCTACAAAAAACAGTTATCAATTTTCGGCGCCCAAGTTATCGTACTCGTGCCTTAAACTGTTATGAATAAGACTTAAAATATTTGTTTTTCTGTATTTACTGCTGTTTCAAAAAATGTAAATAATATTTTTTACACTCCTTGTAGTAGCCAATAAGTGTTTGTAATAAATTCTGAAATTTTCCATCCACTTTAAAACTTTTTTTTTCGAAATTTTAAGTAAAATGTAATATCTATGAGAACTTTAAGAAAAAGAACGATTTTCTTTTAACTATGTATATATACTTATCATTTTTAGAGGCGGACGGTAGATATTTGCACATTTTCATAATAATAAATAATAATATATTGGGACTCCAAAACTCTTAACCAAGTCTTAATTCTCTTTAGATTAGTAATATTTAAAACTGGTAATTCAATTGAAGCCTTGATTTCGAAAATGACCGTTTTGAATTCCCCTTATCTGAATATACTGCAAGAAAATCTATACGAATAATAATAAAATTTCAAATGTTGAAATTTGAAGTTTTTTTTAATTTGTCGGCGATTTAAGGCATTTTTTCATAATGAAAAATTAACCTGAGAATAATGAAAAACGGGCCAAACAACCTTATGAAAATGCAAAACAACCCCAAAAAACTATAATATTCTAAAGCAGAAACATTTTTTTTCGTATTTCCTGACAAAATTAATCATTTTAAAAATTATTCACAACAAAAGTGTTTTAAACTATTATAAAATGAAAGATATACTATTATATCAACAAAAAGAAATATTACACCAGCCAAAATCGCCAACGGTGAGACACTATCTTTGAGTAGTGAAATATTTTAAATAAAGAATTTCTATTTTATGGTGAAGCCATAGCCTACGAAGGTATGCAGGGCTTTAGTCTGTTCACTCTTTAGTTAGCAATGAGGCTTGTTAAAACGCAATTTTTTGTCAAAAAATCTACTGTGAACTGTATACAACAAGATTAGAATCATCAAAATTGGAAGTTGTTTTTGCTACATAGGTTTTATTAGATTTCCATTTTCTCGTTTTTTAAAAGCATTTAGCCAAGCAATAAAGCAAACAATTATTAAATGTTTGCTCCATTGATTTTAAGAGAACAATATTTTTTATTAATCGGACAAGTAAACGCTAAAATCACCATTTTCCCCCGGAACACTCTTAATAAAATATAGTTAGTAATGGAACAAAAATACAAAAATACATATTTTTAAAAAAAGTTGGAAATTATTTTACAACTCTGGTGCGATCGATAGTTTGCATAGAAATTATTTTTTTTTTTTCAAAATGGCGTCGTTTAGCTAAGGTGTTGTTTTTATTTAGGAAACCTATTGGGGTTTCTAATCATTGAAAATTATTTATTAAACTTCGTTTTTTAGTAGCTAATAGATAAAAAAAAATAATTTTTCTTTAAAACACTTATATTTATTTAAAGATCACCTAAGAATGTGGACAATTGAAAAAGAACGCAGAAAGCTCAGTGTGCAGGAGGTACAAGTTGGAAGACATCAGCGTCGATATACTTCCATGGTGTTAGATGATAATGATGAAAATATCTACATTGGTACTATGACTGGTGATGCTGCTCATGTCAGACTTAGTGTTGGCGGCGGCGGTGGAAAAGCAGGACAAAGTGCTGTTCTGGTAGGGTTATATGGAAAGCATAATCCTCGAAAGCCAATAGGAAAAGATTGTGAAAAATACGTGAATGGTATTCGAGAAATTGTATGTACCGTTGATGGTAACCTTTTGCTCGGAACCGGAGATGGAACTGTTGAGTTAGTTGCATTAAGAAAGGAATGTTTTAAAAACTATCCAAATCCAACTTGGCCAAAGTTAAAGATGGTATTCTTAATCAATCTAGCTATACTCCAAAAAACTAATTACATATTCATACGTTCCAGATAAGAACGACAAAAGTCAATGGAGCTGTAACAAGTATTGCTAAAAGTTCAAATAGCATTTATTTTATTGGAACAAGTAATAGTGAAATTTACATGCTTAATATTGTTAACTTTGATTTGAAACTTAAAACAACCTGCCATAAGGAAGCAATAAACGAACTTATATTTCCTAAGTAGGTTTAATTTTAATTTAATTTGTTGAACTCAATTGCATTTGAAAGTACATTTCTGTAATTCTTAAATCTTTATATTCCATAGAAACTTATCTAGCATTTTTGCCACTGCTGGCTATGAGTCTGTTCGAATTTGGTCAATGAAACGCTTGCAAGAACTCCTCCGAATAATGGTATATAACTTTCATTGTACAGCTATTGTATTTACTCATGATGGATCGAGCATTGTGTCAGCATGGAATGATGGTGTTATTCGGTCCTTCACTCCAATTACTGGGAAGCTTATTTACGCTGTACCAAATGCCCATAATAAAGGTAGACATTTTTTGACATACATACATATTAAAATCTTGAGTAAACATATTTTTCTTTAGGATGTAGTGCATTGGCTATTTCATCAAATGATAGGATACTTGTGAGTGCCGGAATAGAAGGACAAGTTCGGGTATGGAAGATTGAGCCTTTTCGTCAGAGTTTAATTGGAGTTCTTAAAGATCATACAGGACCGATAAGTTCATTGAATTTTAATATTTTCGACAATGAAGTGGTTTCCGCAGGAACAGATGGATCATGTGTTATATGGGACATTAAGTAATAACATTAATTATTTTTTTTTTATATTCTACGATTTTCGTGTATTTAAGCTAAATAGTTACTTGAAAATATTTAGTATCATCGAGCTAGTAAAAAAGTATTCATGGTCGAGTATATTCTAGCTGTAGGTTTTGTGCAGCTATGTTTAATATAATTATTGTATGTTCCCACTGAACGTAATCGTGCTATTTTAGACGATTTGCCTAAAATAAAATTTCAAATAACCTAAATTTCAGCGAATTTGCTAACGAAATTTCGATTTTAGACCAGTTAATACACATTTTTTTCGATAGGGTAAGGAAACAGAACTATAGATATGAGTTAGTAAATTTGCTGTTGTTTTAATTAACTTTGGTACATTCACATTCAAATTCATTTTTTGCATTAAAGGATGCTGTGAAACAAAATGTTCTCAATAATATTTATGTCTGTATATCACATATGTACATATTTCAGAAGTACTTCGCCACCTCCAAAAGCAAACTTCAAAATGTCTTTTTGACGTTCATAAATGTGAAAAAAGGGTATGTTCCCTAGGGAGTAGTGACCCTAACGAATTTAAACACGTTTAGTTTTATTTCACTAAGAAAATTGTGATAGAATGAAAATACATACATGTCGTTTTCAATTGGCAATCTGGAAGCAGAAAAAAGCATTCTGAATGCGTCCAATTGCGCAAAAGTGACAGTTCTGATTCTAAAAAAAAAGAGAATTTCTCTTCTGGATTTGAAATCAGAAGCAAAAACAGAATCACTCACACATTCAAAGATTTAAATGTCACACTTGATAACTGTCATATTTTTTTAATTTACAATTTGTGCGAACTGTGAAGTGATTGCTTGAAATACTAATACAGTCACACCAAACTTCAAATTTTTCAGAATCGAAAAAAATTGGGATTCCGAATCTAAAACCAATTCCAGATTGCCAATTGAAAACGACATTAGTTAGTAAATGTTTAAAATTAAAAAAAGTAATAAAAAATTAGCATGTTTGTTCCTCCGAATAAAGGTTATTTAAAAATGCACCAATGCATTGATTCAAATCAAAACTTTACACAATTGTCATCATTTGAGAATGTTCTTGAGCTTTTATTTATAAATACATACATATTAAACAAAAATACTTTTTTTTAAACTTGAATTGTAATACAGTAATGTTACTGTTATTTTCAGTCGAATGGCAAGAAAACAAGTGATTTGTGCTAATACACAATTTACTTGTGCACGATACTACCCAACAGGTGTTCAATTGCTAACAGTCGGATCTGATGGAAGAATTGGCTATTGGATGGTAATTAGACTGTTTACATAATACTCGTATTCATTAATATCTTATCATGAATTTTGTCCATTTCACAGGTATTTAATGGGAGTCTTTTGAGAGAACTAGAAGGATCCACAAAGGAACCTGTCAATTGTGTAGCCTTCAATCCAACGGGAGATTATTTCATTTCTGTGGGCACTGATCAAATAGTTAAAGTAAGGAAATACATTTTTTTTTAAAGACTGTATTCAATTGTTTTTCTACGATTGATGACAATAACAGTTATGGGACTATCAAAATGGAGTGACAGTTTGTACCGGCCAGCAACATGCATCTGCAGTTACAAGTTGTGCTTTTAGTCCATGCGGAAAGTTTTGCATTTCGGGAAGTTCAACTGGATCAGTTATTATTTGGAATATACCAAAGGTGAGGTTTAATTTTCGTGCGCGTCAACTGGCTTCAATAAAAGGCAAGCCAGTTCACCAGCTGGCAGTTGAGCTTTGCATGAGTGAGTAACTAGCTAGCTAGTACAAGCTCGTATGGCACCCGGGTTCTAAAAAAAAATTGACCAATTGCTCATATTTTTATCAAAAAAAATGAAGAAAAATATTGAATTTAAAATTATTTTTTATTTAGCAATTTTGGCCGGAAACTAAGTCGAATACAAAAGCTGAAAACGTTGCTCACATAAATCGCAGAAACAGTGGAAACAGTGCTGAAGCCAAACTTGACATGAGTTCACGCTCATCAAATAGAGGAAAAATTAATAAAGAAAACATAAACGGATTAGAGACCAGTCGAAGTAATAAAGATGTTTTATGTACCGAATGCCCACCGGTGAATTGTAAACAAGTTCTGGATATCAATGAAACTTATAATACTACGCCAGATGCTAAATAAGGACTTGAATAAAAGTATTTGCACAAAAAATCTAGTTTATGTTTAAATATTCTATTTTTTAGGTTTAGTTATGAATTTCACATTATCATGAATGTTGCTTCTTAAAAAGGTTAGTTATAAATATTGAATACTTTGGTTTAAAACTAAACGGAAAAGTTTCACAATTGGGGCATTAGGAAAGATATGTTTGTATGTTCCTATGTACATACAGGGTGCCCTGTAAAGGATGGTAAAAATTGAATATGATGATAGGCCAGTTGATGAGCTTTCAGAATTTAAAATCTTCCTGAACTTTCTTTTCAACGCAAACTCTAATTCAAAAGTTACTACAGTTTTAACTCATCAGTCGTGGTTTTAAGAAAAATTAAAATAAATTTAGTTTTTTTTGTTTTTTTTTGTAATATCTGTTTTATGTTTTTTTTTTCTTGTGTAGTTTTTTTTTCACCATATTCAGTTCACCATCCTTTACGTTACACCCTGTATATATAAAAAGCTTCAGCAGTTAATATTTGTTTTTTGTTTTTTTTTTTTTAAAGAACGTATACGCCCAAGTGTGCGAATGTTTAACTGCAGACTTTAAACAAAAATTTGAATATATTTTTATAATTTTTTTTGAGCCTTCACTGTTAGTTTACAGAAAATACTTTGGTAAAAAAGTAAAGTAAAAAATACTTTGGTAAGTCTAGGATTAAGCTTTTGTAGCACCGAACTTATTTGAGAAACAACATTTTAAACTTGTTGCAAAAAACAAAAATGCTTAGTAAAAAAGTAATTTTATAATAATTTGGACATAAGTTTCAGAAATTATAGGGATTACTTAAAAAAATTAAATTGCTTTTTTTGCTTAGTCTAGCCATTTAAAGACCTTACAAGACATTTGCAATGAAATTTTCTTTCGTGATTTTGAGGCCTTTGCAGTTAGGGATAGTTTTTTTTCTCATAACAATAAAACACTGTTAAACGATTTCTAAAATTCCATTTTTTTCGAATAATTTTAAATAAATTTGAAATACAAAAAAATTAGTTTAAAAAAGACTGCTACAACGATTTTTGAACAAAATATTTCACTTCTCGTTCGTATTCTCGCAAATAAAAAAGGTTGTAAAAATGTTCAATTCAATTTATTTTTTTTTAATGATATATGATTGTTGGGTCGAGGGATTGGTACTTGACATTTTGTATATACAAAATGTTGTAATGCAATTGGTAAAAATTTTCCATTTTTGAGAAATTCTCTCTCATTTCACTGTTTCTAAAGTTTTTACAGATTTTGTACTGAAAAAGACTGTCGACTCTGTGGAGTTAAATTTCGTACACTAAAAAAAAAGTAAATAATTATTATTATTAAAAATATTAAAAGCTACAACTTCGTTGTTTTCTTAATTTACTTCGAAGATATATTATTTATCCCACGCTAAAAAAATTAACAAAAACTATTATAAGTAACACCCTTTTATAATTTAAAGCAACACAAGTAGCAGTACGTGATATGTCTGTTCAAAAGAAGATTACCAAAAATTCAATAAAAAAATATAAAAGGTATCAAAAAAAAACTTCATGATGTAAATCAATTTCATTCAATGAAAAAAAGCGATCACACTGTGTTTCTCAACGATTTATTATTTAAACTCAAAGACAAGTGTTGCAATTGTTAGTTGCACTGCTTTAACACAGCCACGGTACAATGAAAAGAATACAAATTATAGACCACAATTTGATGGATGTGGGCAACCCAACCGTATATTGTGAGACACTAGACCGCCCGGAATTCACTGCTTTTGATCCACGACTTAACTTTGAGACTATATTTTAAAAAAGATGTAAGTTATAACGAAGAAGGAGAAAATTTTAATTGAATTTTAATTAGTTTAGTTAAGACACCAACCAAACGATAATGAAAACAAAGCTTAGCTGTATGTTTTTGTTTTTCATTTAATTTTTTTTTTATTAATTCAGTTATTATGAACATAATTAGAAAGAAATAAAATAAAATGAGATGAAATTTGGTTCATATCTTTGAAAATTTATTTAATATTTATTGTTTTTTTTTTTTTGAAAACCATGAATTTGTACTACCTATACAAATGTACGTAAGCATTGTTATATAGAATGGTTTGTATCCAAATAAGTTAGTTAGATAACAGAGAGCCAACACACTAATGAGTGCATCTTTCAATTCGCAGAAATTAATTAGTTTATAAAGTTATGCAAATTCAAATAGTTTTAACAGAATGCAAGCGGTCCAATGTCTCAAACTGAATAGGTTGACCGCATCCCTTAATTGTGGGGGAAAAGTGAAAGCCTTTAAATTAAAAGAGTGAAGTGTATGAAATGAAAGTATTCTAAAATTGGTTGATTGCTAAAAAAAAGTATTGAGGCAAATTAGATCGCAATTGTTTGTATTTTTTTTTTAACAGAACATTGTTGCACTAGTGAGTTATCGTGCACAAATTAATTTTAAACAAAAAAAAAACATTTTCTTGATTGTATTCTAGCAAAGCACTAATATAAAAAAATTCAAAACCGTTACAAGCGTTTTATTTAAACATTTAAATAAATAATTTAAATTTAAAATTCGACCGTTTTCAAGACATAGTTTTTTGTCGTTTTATTTGTGGGATGTAGGTCAGTTTAATTTCAATTAACTACAGCCCATAAAATGATAAAAAATTAAATCTTAAGAAAAAGTTTATATAACAGTTAAATCGATTTCTAAACATTGAATTTCGAACGAAATTAAATTGAAAACCAAAAAAATATAAAAAAAATAATGGGAAGATTGGTGTTCATCAGCTTAAAATTTTCAGATTTTTATGGCAAAGAATTTTTATCATTTTTTTAATCAGTGTGAAGTGCACTTAAACAACACTTCCACCTTTTTGTACACCTTCGTCCTATGAGTTGAAATCATCTTCATTCGACTCGATCGAACTCGTTCAGTTACAGTTTAGTCGAAATTTAATTATTTTTCACTTCAAATTCGAACTCGATCTCTTGATTCAGCATATAAACATAGTTTATGTAAAACTTAGAATTTGTCTTGCTTATAAAAATTTATTAATTTATTATTTAATGTATAGTTTTTTATTGAATTTATAAACTGTGATGAAGAAAACTTATTGTCCTAATAAAAATTAATAATGGAGCTCAAGACCAAGAGCATTCTTTTCATTTAAATCATTTTCTCAATTTGTTAAATTTTTTTCGCTGTTGTTACGTTTTAAAAAAAAATGTGCGTGAAGTCCAGCGGCAACGCTGAATTTCTGACCTTTCCCCTAAACACTTTGATAAAAATATAGAAATCTTTTAGTATTAAAAACGAAAAAAAAAACTTGGTGTCCAAAACAAAAAAGTTGGCGATCACAATGATTATTATCTCACCTCCTTTTTATCAAATCGCTTGGCATATGTAATTTAGCTCTCTACAACCGCCACAGTTTACGGGATGTGGTCCAACCTTATGGAGTGCGAGAAAATAGACCACCAGAAATAAAATCAAATTTATTTAGCTTTGTCTAGAAATTTATCGCAAAAAATCAATTGAATTCTATGATCAAATATATCAAATTTATGTTGTTTTACGAGAATGCTTTCAGACACAAACCCTAATGAAATAATAGCAGTAAGTAAAAACAACACCCAGCTTCTTTTGGAACTGCTAATATGTACTTATGTTCATATTAAGATAATGATAGTGCTAAATTGACAATTATTAATTTGATTAATTAACAGTTTTATCTGCTTAATTGATTTTTGAATTTTATTTATTTTGTTTTGTTTCGTTTCAATAAAATTATTTTATTTTTATATCATGTTCTAGGGGTCTGAGCTATGCACACATAAATCTTTAAGCGGTGCGTATCAAACATTTATATTTAGCTTTATGGCACCAAAGTAATGTAAATGGTTTGTGTCTAAATAAAAATCAATTTAGTTTGTTGTTATTTTATGTTAATGTTATTTATAATTCAACGATTTGTGTAGGACATTGATTCTAAATAAATTTGCAAAATTAATATCACTACTAAGGGCGGTCTAATGTTACACTCTAGCAAGGTCGGCCACGTCCCTCAATCGTGATAAACAAGCCCTTTTCATTTGAGCTAGAAACATGAGTTGTGAAATAAATTCTAAATTGTAGGTTTAAGAACAAGAGTTGTGACATGAAGTGATCGCTCATATTTTTTTTTTATACCTTCTTATTTTTAAATTATTTTTTTTATGTATTCATGTAAGGTGCCCATATAATCACAGAAATGTATTTTAATACTAAAAAGAATTCACTATGCTAAATGTGAAAAAAAAAAATTAATTAAATAAATTGGCAAACAAAATTCTATCGATAAAAATTTTGGACTCAAAAATAAAAAAATTATTCTTGCAAATAAATGCCGACGAAAAAAATTCGTCATAAAACAAATTTTGTGAAAACCAAATTTTGTCTGAACGGCCTATTGATCATCTCATCATATACCTATATGTAGGTACCTACAATGTACATACGTTTGTGCTTAAAGACATTTTTTGTTTTTGAATGTTTGAAACTGGAAAAATCAGTGAAGTGAAGAGCTCAAGACCTCTGCAAACACAGCGCGATCCGATGGGCCGGGCGATAATTTTTATGGAAATTGTCGACTTTTGACCGTTGTAAAACTATACAAAGATCGCTGCACCACACTCTATTTAAGAAGATAATTTGGCACAGATCATGTGGATAATAAAACAGAAATATTACTTACAAAAATGTAACTAAAAATGTACTTAAAACTGTAAAGCCAAAGCCAAATACGAAAATAATGTACTGCATCTGCAATCCAAATCAGATCATGTGGATAGTAACACAGCTCAAATTCAGCTATTAACCATTGTATTTGTATATAGATTTAAATTCATATACAAGGCTTCATAGATCAGTTCATGTGGATAATAAAACATAGCTAATTTTATTATGTCGATTTTAGTTGGATTTTGGAACAGTTCTACTATTTTTTTCCAATCGAATATGAAAACACTGCCTTACGAAATTTACACAAAATTTTATAAATTGAATTCTCTAAGCATTTTCCAATTTTCCACTTCTGGCAAATAATCTTTCGAAGCAGTATTTGCATTGGTGTATCCTGAGTCTACTTGTTTATAAAACCGAAGACTGAAAAACACTCCGAAAACATTACTCGGAACAGCCAATCCAAGGTTCTTGGATTAATAGGAAACAAAAAGTAGTAACTCCGAACAGCCAAACTAAAATGACATTAAAGAAATACAAAAACAAAACACCGAACGGCTCACCCTGTTTTGGGTTTATCGTGGGATTTTTTTGACATTTTCTGAATTCTCATGCTCAATGTCAATAGTTTAATGTTTGTGTTTTCAAAATTAATTTAATTCTTAATTTTATTTGTTCAAATTTGTTGTGTGGTACTGTAGCACAAATAGACGTCTGATTCTGTGGTGGTTAAAAACAAAAAAATACACACTGAAATATTATAAATTGATAACACTTGATGGTCGCCTTTCATATTGCTCTTCGACACCCAGAATCAGTTAACGCAATACTGCTTTGCGATAAGTTGATGCGACATCACATTTTTTGAAAATGCGTTATTCAGCATTTGTTCTGGTAGTATACCTATATTTATATGTCCAAAATACTGTTGGAAAGCGTTTATTTTCGAACGGTTTCCTCGGTGCTCCTAGTAGAACTCCTCTTCTTCACAAGTTTCCAGAGCCAAAAGCACAATGGTTTCAACAAATTCTTGATCATGGAAATCCAACTAAGTATCCCCAATGGAAACAGGTAAATATTATTTTAAATATTGAAAATTCCAAGATAATAATAGTCGCATAGAGATTCTATATGTCCGATGAACATTACAAAGCTGGTGGACCGATTTTTTTAATGATTGGTGGCGAAGGAAAAGAAGGACCCAAATGGATGACAACTGGCGCTTGGATTCATTATGCTGCCAAGTTTAATGCTTTGTGTATTTCTTTGGAACATCGATTCTATGGTGCAAGTCAGCCAACTGGGTAAGTTAAAAGCAAAATTAACTAGGTCCATAGTTTAATTTCTATTTTATATTATTTTTTTTAGAAATTTAACAACCGAAAGTCTGCAATTTTTAACATCAGAACAGGCCCTTGCTGATGTGGCTTATTTTGTTCAACAAACAAAAACTAAATATGATCAGTTAGGTTCGCATAAGTGGATTGCTTTCGGTGGATCTTATCCTGGATCTCTAGCTGCATGGGCACGAGAATTGTATCCGGATTTAATTCACGGCTCTATTAGTTCAAGTGGACCTTTACTGGCTGAAGTTGATTTCAAAGAATATTTTGAAGTTGTTCAAAATTCGTTGGCATCATATTCGGAAGATTGTGTGATAGCAGTTCGAAGATCATTTTCCCAATTGGAGATCTTACTAAAACACATGATTGGACAGAGAGAAATCAATGAGAAATTTCAGTGAGTAAACTCTAATAAGACCCAACGCAATAAACTTTGTGTCTTAATGTATTTAAATACCCTCTATTTGGCCGATTTGCGTTGAATGTTGACCCTTACTACTTTTAAGGCGTTAGTTTTAGGTATTATAAAAATAGGTTATAATTTTTATTTTTTATTTGTTTGAATGCCATAAATGCTATCTCGTTTTCGATTGAATTTTGGAACACTTCCACACAATTTTAATTTCAATCTAATGCGAGCATATCCAAACTAATATCTCATAAATAAGCTGATAACTGAAAGCAAAAAATAATATAATTTTTTTTTTCGAATATTATAATAATACATTTCAATCCTATAGCCTTGAGCCCAGCTCTCATAAAAATTTAATTAACTTCAGTTTGTTTATTGCAAACATCAAAAAGATTGCATTATATTAAGTTTAAAGAGATTTTTAATGTTGTATGTTGGCGATCTTCTTTAAGAAGTTTTACTTCGCTTAGAATAATAACAGTTTCAGCATTAACGATGTCAAAAATTTAATTATGCTCATTTTTTCATAAGACTTGATAACTTGTGTATGAACACATTTATGAACGAATTAGAACATCTTAAGTGATTTTAAATTTGATTGAAAAGAAAATTTTATTTAACATTAAAATATGTAACAAAGTGGTGTGAAGAAAGTGTTCTTTCTTGTTTTTGTAAATAAAAGATCCCCTGAAGAAATGAAACAATTGATTTAATTTATCATCTAACGACCAAAAAAGCCGAATGGGATAACACAAATTAAATTATCAAAAATCTTTAATTGTTTAACAACTCTTCAATAAACATTCTTTTCATAAATTTTTTCAAAGGGGTTTCGAGATATAACACGATTATACGAATTTTGATTTATATCCAAAACTTTGTAATAATTTTTTTTAGACTTTGCGATCCAATTGAGAAATCCATAGACAATTCATTAGACATTGCTAATTTATTTGAAAATATTGCTGGTAACTTCGCTGGTGTTGTTCAATATAACAAAGACAATTCACCACATGCTGGAAAAACAATAGATGATGTAAGTATTGACTTTCAAAAATCGGCATCATAAACATAATATTAAACAAAATAAAAAATACGCCAAGGTCTGCGATGTAATGGTAAATGAAACAATCGGAACTCCAGTTCAAAGACTCGCCGAAGTTAATCGAATGATAATGCAAGATAGTGACGAGAAATGCTTGGATTACAAATATGACAAAATGATTACTGAAATGAAAAATACTACATGGGATGAAGATAGTGCTATGCGTCAATGGACATATCAAACATGCAACGAATTTGGTTTCTATCAAACATCCACCCAAACAGACCTCTTATTCTCCAATCGCTTTCCCGTTGACTTTTTTATCAGACAATGCATGGACATCTTTTCGGAAAAGTAAGTTAAATCAAAAAATTTCATTTTAAGCAAATATATGTTTTTATTTGACTTTAGAATGGATTCTCAATATCTGCAAATTGCAACTGGATTTACAAATGCCCTCTATGGAGCATTGAATCCGAATACAACAAATGTCCTCTATGTCCATGGATCCATCGATCCGTGGCATGCACTTGGGTTGATTAAATCATCAAATCCGAATACTCCAACAATATACATTGAAGGTAACTGTGAGAGTTTAGGTTTTTGTTTAGAAAATCTTTAAATTTATTTTACTTTAAGGAACGGCCCATTGTGCAAATATGTATGAGCCAAGCAAAAATGATACTCCCGCACTGATTGAAGCCCGCACAAAGATTCAAGACTTTATTGAAAATATCCTTAAGTCCTGAATGAAGTTATAAAAGTTACCATTTTAAATTTTAATAAATTTATACATTTAATTTTGATGTAATATTAATACATAAAATGTTTGTACTTATTTTTATGCCTTATTTCTTTTTTTCAGTGCTTCAATTTAATATTTTCATAACACAAAACGCCCAATTTCTTCAGTTCGGGTTTTAGTTAAAGGTTGTTGATGAGGTGATTCAAATACCCAACTCATGATCATTATATTAATGAAATACATTAATAATAATGTAATAAATAAGTATATAACAAAATGTCAATTGATAACACTTCTCGGTCTTCCTTATATTGCATTCGACATACAGAATTACTTACATATGTGAAATACTGCATTACAATAAGTCGAAGTGCATTCAAAAAATCTAAAGATGCGTTATTCAGCCTTTCTGATATTTTGTCTGAATTATATCCAAAGCACTCTTGGAAAGATTTTATTTTCAAATGGATTTCCACGTCAACCAAGCTAAACTAATTTTCTTCACAAACTCCCAAAGACAAAGGCTCTGTGGTTTTAACAAATTCTTGACCATTCAAATCCAACAAAGCATCCACAATGAAACAGGTAACTTTTGATATAATCCTTGTAATGTTGTAAACGAGTATGATCTTATTGCGAACACATAATAGCTTCTTCAACAACATCGCTGTGTTTTCACCAGGCAGATAATATAAAAAAAGTATATAGTATACATATTCTATGTATATGCAAAAAAAAAATGATGACGTAATTCTGATCTAACATCATATCATATAATATCATATTACATTCGTATACTCGTATATGCAAAACAAAAATGATGAATCATTTTATGGGCATTTGGGTACCTGTACCCTAATGCAATATTTATTTAAATATTCTTCCTTCTTCGTGACTTACGATAGAAGCGTTTGGTATTGTTGTTCAATAAAACAGAGATAATTCCCCACTTTCTCGCTTTCAAAATACCATATCATATATATGAGAAACAACTTTTAAGTCTGCGACATGATAGTTAATCAAACAATAGGGACTCAAGTTCAAAGATTTGCCGAAGTTAATCGATTGATAACGCTACAAATTACAAATATGCTTGAATTACAAATATGACAGAATGATTAAAAACATTAAAAATACTACTTGATAAACTATAAAACTTTGGTGTATCCATTTTAGAAAATCCTTATATTTAATTTACTTAAAAGAAGCCCATTGCATAGCGCCATGGACATGTATGAGCCTAGCGAAGATGATCCTCCAGCGTTGATTGAAGCCCGCAAAACCATTCAAATGCTTATTTTTAAGGTTCTGGAATCTTGAAACAATGGAAAAGTTGTATAAATACTTAGTTTTTTTATATTAATTTTAACAAAAACAATTAAAAGTTTATTAAAAGTATGTAAAGTTTTAACAAAAACAATGAATAATTTGTTGAAAGTATTATAAATATTAGTATGTAAAGCCTTATAGATATTCTCAAATGTTTTTGAATTTTACTTTCATTCGTTCAACTGAACATTTTATAAACAAAGAAACTCAGTTCCATGAGATATTACAAAATAAATGCAAAATTTAAATCAGTTCTTTCGTGCTTCATCGAGTTTCCGATTGAAGGTCTTCCAATATGTCTGGACAGTAGGATTATTGATGATATGCTTCAAGCACATACCCCATGACCACATAACAATTTTCCATGCCAAATCCCAAATCACTACAGTAACTTTGAAAAAGTACTTTTCGAGTTCTTGTTTCGATGGGAGTTCAGGTTGTTTTGTAGAATAGGCTTTGCAAGCTGTTGAGTTGTAGGCTGTCATGTTAAATGAAGAGCATGATATATCTAAAAAAAACATCAATTAATTTAATTCGACGATTGAAGCATCATTTAAATGAACCCTTAACTATTTGGCTCCCTTCCAATTACACTGGGTGAGAATTTGTTCACTGTTGACATTTTGTTCACAGATTGTAGGAAAACCGATCGCGAAGAGGCAAACCAAAGCTGTGCGGAGGCTACTCTGACCAAAGATGGAGCAACGCGAGTTAACAACATTTTAATTTTATTGCTTTAAGTTAAAATAAAATACGGAGTCTCGAATAACAAAAGAAATATAACCAACAGAATGGAAATTCAAATAGTGATGACTTCACTTGCGTTTAGTTTCTATTTTATTTTATTCACTGTGGCAACGGCAACACAGTGTTCAGCTTCAGCGTAGGCGAGAATTAGGCGAATTGGCCAAATTATGATAGTGAAGTGATGTAGAATATGTTATATGTATTAAATTTATAACAACAACTATTGCGTCATCTTTTTTAGGTTTCTAATTTGCGGCAACTGACATTTGGTGAAAGCTTTGAAAATAACAGTATTGTTTAAAAGTAATGTTTCAAGTTTAAATTTATAAAAGAGAGAAAGAAAAATAATTCTAAAAAAATATACCAGTTTTTCCTTTTGTCTTTAACTTTTTCAACGAAATTATTTGATGTTTAAAACCAGAAAATTATCGATTTTCAAAGACAGAAACACATTTTATCGCATTTTCCAGTATTTAAATTCCATTTGTTTAAGACGAATGTCTACTAAAAAAATACCCTCTCATTAGCTTATGAAAAGGAAATTTTTATGATCTAAAGAGGCATAATTGAGATGAATACTGGCCTTGGGCCTTTTCGCGTCGGTTTGGTTTATAATTTTATTAATCTGACATAAGATCAAAAAATTAGATTAAGGACATGGTCGCACTGCACAGAACTGAACTTCAGGAAAACTGTGCGACACTGCGCAGCAAAACATTATTCGCATGACATTGTATGAGCTATACCGCAATAAGCGGCAACTGACTTCGTTAAACTTTTAATCTCGATTAAACAATTGAATAATATGGAAGTAAGACTCTTAACTTTAAAAAAAAAACTATACTTTTGATAATAACGTAGTTTAAGTTAAGAGTCTCATAAACTTCACTTAGTGAATACCGAACTTACACACCGAGAATACGCACAGCTGAACAAAACAGAGCACATGGCGGACAGAATTTAATTTTTGCCCGCAGCACCACTGCCTGCCTGGTCATATGTTCGTCCCTAAAACTAGACTTCATGCTGTAGCTGTACTATTCCATTTTCTGGCAAATTATTTCGAGCACTTTTTTTTCTTAAATTCCGAATGTCAAATATAAAAACAAATTTTCGGTGTTGATTTATTTATTTTGTATTTTTTATGTCTTCGCTCTTCGATGGATAATAACTCATTTACAATTTCAAAATTAATGTTCAAATATTAAGAAGCCGTGTTCTTTTGATTTGAGACAGTACTCGTATATCACCTTTCTAAATGGTACATATTCACATAATCTTGGAAACAAGAGAAAAAGAAAGCGGGAGCATTATATCCATGCAGGTATAAAATTTATTTATACCTGCATATGATTATAATGAAATGATTGCGCATAATAATAACAAATAAATGTAATTGTGTTTACAGTTTGAAGCTGGTTTTATGCCAAAAGTTGCAAGCCACCAAAAATTTAAAATTGTGAAACCAATTTCTTTATTTCGAAAAACCCACAAAAGCTTCAAGACTCCTCAGTTGGTGGAAGAAATGCGAGTACATTAAAAAAAAAAAAAAATAGTAAATATACCTCAATAGCTTAAGCGATTCCAATTTCAGTTGTACTTTCAATTTTAATAAATGTTTCTAGTTAAACAATTATTTATGCTCTAGTATAAAAATGTCTTACACTAAAACGTTAGGTAGTTCTGAATTTTCTGTATTGCTTGGTAGATCAAAAAAAGTGCCCTCGGCTCTTTCAACATCCACAAAACAACTATATATATACAGTTGGAAACGTTTTTATTCCTCTTCCCTTACTGCCGGTCCACAACTCTCCCACCTACTGCTTTACCCTAATGCTCCACTTGTGAGGTTCACCGGGTTGATGAGCCATGACAAGTCTCCCAGTTTTAGATTTTTCCATGTCAGGGGCCAAGTAAGTGCAGGTGTCGTTGCACTTTTTTCATCCAGGAACTTTTGACCCTTCCTTTTGAACTGGGTTCGCAGGGTTTCTTCTTTTTACATGACAGTACCAGCTATTCGAAACGGTTTTATACACATCCCATACAAAATATTCAATTTTACGTGAATTTTGTATGGGAAAATACCCTATTTAGACGCCAACCCTTGGTTATATAGGAGTTTATTATACTGGTCCCGTTGCTGTGTAAAGAAGAAAACTACAAATTGTATACATGTTTTTGGATGCATGCAATTGAATTTTCAAAAAAGATAATTTAACAAAAATTTAGCATTCATTTTTAGGGACTCCTTATAATTTGTAAAAAATTTGTCTCTATAAGTCGCCATATACAACTCTTAACACTAACTGTTTTCACGCTAAAACGCATCTCAAAGAATTAATAGACTGAAATTATTACGTTAACAAGGAAATTATTTAAAATTTCTTCAAAATCTAATCCTCAAAACAAAATGGAGGGACGGAAGAGAAGGTAAATACAGATAATAATTGTTTATGCTTTAAAAAAAAACCCATTATGTCGTTAAGGGTGAAAAAAATTTGGAGCAAGACGCAGACAAGGGCACTTCTTGAATTCTACAGAATTCGACAAGCTGAATTTCAGCATAGCAGAAGGAAAAAATACGCCTACGAACATGTGTTAGATGACATGATTTCTGCTGGATTTGTTGTAGTAACCCATGGAATCTTCTACAAGTACCTTAATTAATGACATACCTTTTTTAATTTAGGACGAAACTACAACACCGTTTCATCTTGAAGTTAAAATTGTAGCTCTTTTGAGAGCCTACAAAGCCGCGAAAGATAAGAGCAAAGATAAAAAAGCAGCTCCTTGTGTTGCACCATTTATGACACAGATGGATGAGATATTTGGATTAAATTCTTCAGAATCAAAAGTCGAAACAATATCCTGTGGTGCTGTTGACTTCGAAGTGGTAGTATAAAAAATATATATAAAATATTAATTATTTTAATTGTATTATTTTAAGGTTGTTAAAGAAGAATATTCAATTGATTCAACAGAATTGGCCACTACATCCCATTCGTGCTCTGAAATTGAAGAAGAAATTTTTCCAACAACACTCAAAAAACATTCACCTCCGAGTCACATTCATATATTACCCCAACCAAATATAATATCCATATCGGGATCTAATATGCCTTCTTCGAAACTTACACAAGCTGATTATTATGAAAAAAGAATCGAACAGCATAATCGATCAGAAAAAGAAAAATCAAAACGATGGGCGCAATATCTAAGAATACAAGAACAAAAAGCCGAAAGACATCGTGAGAAAATGAAAAAACTTGATAGTATCATTAATATTCTGTTGAAGCCCGAATGTTAACATATTGAACATGTGTTGTTATAGTTATTTTTATTATGAGTTAACAAAATGAAGGCATTCGATACAAACAACCAACAACAGGTCTATTGCATTTTCTTAGAAATTTGTGGATATGTTAGCTTTTCTATCACAAAGTCTTGATTATAATTATGTCTTGGAAGCCCGATTAAATAATACTTGCAAAAAGTTAAGATAATCGTTGATTGAGATCGTGGTCATAACATTATTTAACTATTTCTAGTTTATCATTAAATTTATTTTTTCAATAAAAATCAAACAAAAGCTAAAACTTTCATATTGTTTATTTCGTTATTAAATTTCAGCTTAATTTTTCAATTTCAAAACATAAAAATCGAAAACGATCTGGATCTCGTTTTTAGTTATTCCTGCATGCCTTAAAGATGTTAGCCTCTTCGTCATCTAAGGTCTATAATTGTCACAAAATATTTTGACAATATCTTCTTGGGAGTTGCGACAGTGGTTTTAACCCATATATGTTCTAGCAATTTAAATGTGCTAAAAGTGGTAAACATTGTAAATGAACTGTCAAAATTTATATGAAAATTTAGTTTACATGATAAACATGTAACAACATAATTAGTGAACATCTGAAGATTTACTGATGTCAGTTAAAAGGGGCATTCATGAAAGGTGACAGGAATATCCCTTTTATATCTGTGATCTTTGGTATAAACATGATGACCCCATACAATCTCCTTTTGAACCTTCTTAACACAGAGCTATAGCCTAAACGGTTTTACCGATTTACTTCAAATTGCAACACATAACGAGTTCAATTGAAAATAAATCATTCCGTTATTTGTGGAAGTAATCTTACAACATTGAAATAAAAATTAAAATGCCTTTACTGAGAAAATGCTGTTATCATTTTTATGCTACACATACACATGTGGAGAACAGAAAATAAAATCATACTAAATATCATATGTAATAATGAATAATTTGTCAAATGACCAATTCAGATATGGAAAACATATGTTTAAATTGAATTTGAAAGAAGAATCCTTTCAAAACGATTGAGTTTCCGTGTGATTACGTAGTCTAAAAAGTAGCAGGAAGGATTTGTTGTTTTTAATTTTCCACTTTAAAAAAAGTTATAAATCTCGTAAATTTAAGACGATAGAAAAATTTCGATTTTACGGTTCACTGCTATCAGTTTAAAAGCGCGAAATTGTCTTATTTCATTTTCAAAATAAAACGACATCAAGATTTAAAAATTATATAAAGGTACGGCAATGTTTATAAAATGTCTTACTTTTCTCATCTCGGCTACACAGAACATACAAGTGCCTAACATTACGACCACAATAATAAAATCAAATTTCTAGCCTTTTGACACATCTTATGCTATAACAAAAAAAGCTCAGTCCTCTTCTTAATTAAATTATTAAGGAATTGAGGCCAGGACTGAGTGTTTTGTTAAGGTTTTGTACCAAAACCATGTTAACGCATTATTTAAACAATTATTTTATGTTATAGTTTTACTAGGCCTATTTTAAAGTGTTAAAAAATGTGCATGCAAGAGGTTCTGTAAGTGGATTGAGGGGCCATTCTTTATACTGGTACATCTTGAAATTTGATCAATGTCGTAATCTTCGATAATTCGCTCTGTTTCAATCTGCTAAAGGACTGGTGAGAAATCCTTGGGACAAATTTCAACGATTTTATTGAAACAAAGTCATTCTTTATAAAAAAATTTTATGTTTTTAAAAAGGCTTTGTGTTTCAAGGTCACTAATCAAAGGCATATTTAAAAACATGAAATAAAAACGGACTTAGAAAACGCCAAGTCATGAAGATGTATCAGATCTTATTAATTTTGTTTGCTCATATACATATATATATCAATTAGATAAATATATATTTAAAAAAACAGTTTAAAAAGTTGAGTTGTTGCTACGACGCATTGCGATTTCCAACAAACTTTTAGGCAGGCAAGGTTTTCTTAACTAAAATTTATAAATGCAGTGCGGAAAGGTTTATGAATACAAAAACATTTATGACCAATTTATGAAATTTAAACCAATTACGCAGCAGTTCTGCGTTCTAAAAATAAATAAATTTTAGTACTGTAAGCAAAACATTGTCATCGGGAAACGTTGTTAATGTGCCCTTCAGAGGTCTTAGAAAAGAACATTTTTGGACACCATTTCATACATGGTATAGATCTTTAAAAAAAAAAAACAATTGTTATTTATTTTATTTTAAGTGTTTAATTACGTTTGTACATTAGCCTATAACTTAAATTTTACAAGTACACATAATTATAATATTTAAACAAAAATTGATTGTTGCACATCCAAAAAATTAATTTTTTTTTTCAACTACAAAAAAAAAAAAAATATGCCAAAAATGCAATATGTATACAAGTTATATTTGTCTTTATTTTTTAAGAGAACATAATCTTTTTTTTTTTAATTTATCAAATAATATTTTATAATGCTTTTTAAGTTATGTATTTGAGCTACAAAAATTTCGTTGAAATAAAAACACAATAATTTAGTTAACCTAACTTGTAAATTTGAGAATGAAAGAGAAAAAAAAGGAAAATTCGATAAACGCTTAAATAAAATTTAATTGTATGGAATTTTAATTTCTTAACCAAAATTTTGAAGGTTACTTTCTTGGAATGAATTTAAATGCACTATATTTATACATAATTGAAATACATTACATCTTTATAAATTATATATGGTGTCTTGATTGAACAGAGTAGCACCGGGTTGGGAAAATTGATTTATGATATTATAATAGAGTATAAGCCAATGTCAGACCCAAAATTAATGTAGTAACATCCAAATTAAAAACCAAAAGAACTATAATAATCTCAAAATTATTGTTAAATTCTGTTTTTGATTCTAATGTTATGGCATAGGCTGCAAATTCTCAGTCTTTTCTAAAACACTTGTAGCCAGTCGCATTTGCGATAGAAAAATTGTATAAGTAATATATAATAGATATACATGTAAATGTTAAATAAATTCTTATTTAATAAAAGGAAAGGCATATTTTAGCAATTTGTCACAATAGTTTCGTTTTCTTCATCGTTATTCATTTTGTTAACTTTTGTCTTTAGAGGCATTTAATTGCCTCTCTTTACATTATACTATACAACTAAAGTATTTTATTAGTTTTGTGCGTTAATAAAACGTGTGCGTTTGTATATTTTTATAAATATCATTCCTGTGAATCTATTGAGATATATAGGTATTGTAATTGTCTTTTTCATTAACGCGCATTGAAGAGGTACAAAAATGCAAGTTGAGTGAATTGAAATTAGGAATAATAGCTATGATAGGTCTAGCATTAAAGAAAGGAAACAAAATAAATAAATTAGTATAATCCGCAATCTTTAAGATTGTTCTTAATAATAACATCAGTAACAGCATCGAATACAAATTGAATGTTATTTGTATCTGTGGCGCAGGTTAGATGGGTGTAGATTTCTTTGTGGTCTTTTCGTTTATTGAGATTTTCAAATTTCATTCTGATGTAGTTGGAAGCTTCTTCAAATGTGTTGGGACCTATTTAAAAATTAAAATATTAGTTTCTAACAACATTTTTTTTTTTGCATATTTTAAAGTTTGTTTTTACCTGAGTATTCTGGGAAACATATCGTCAAAGGGGACCTACTAATTTTTTCTTCGAATAAATCTTTTTTATTCAAGAAAAGAATTATTGAGGTCTCGACAAACCACTTAGAATTGCATATGGAGTCGAAAAGTTTCAGAGACTCAATCATACGGTTCATCTCTTCGTCTTCCGCCAGAACTAAATCATATCCTTGAAAAAAAAAAAAAATGAAATGATTAATTATAGCGAAATAGTTATTAACAACTTCAAAAAATTTTTTAAATCTAATGGTTTTAATCCATCTAAAAAATATTTTGACACAAATAGAAAATTCGAATTTTATAGGCGCTTTAGTTGGCGCCGAGGTATTCTGAACACACGTATAATTGTGACTTCATCTTCTTTTTACTACAAGATTTTTCATTATTGTAACCTACTAATTGTACCTTACTTGAAGAAAACGTCCATTTGTCATGGGAATTTAAATTAAAACGTAAACCTGATATATGGACATTTTTTATGGGAATTCGGCTAGTTTTAAATGGGTAGATGGATTTGCTTTAAAACTGATATAGACAATTATGTAAGCATGTAATCTATATACTATGCAAATAATAGGTAAATTTGAGTGTGCAATGTGAAAATAAAATTCTATGGAATTGTTTTATGTTAAGTTAACGAAACTTTTCATTAATGAATTTTTCAGCAACTTTGGCACGTTTTAGGGAACCAACAATTTTTAAACAGGAATGCATTTTTAAAACTAAAAAGCTAATGAAATATCTTGGTAAAATTCGGAATGAAATATGAAAACAAAGCCTTTCTAACGTTAACAGTAAGTTCTAGAATTTAAGTTTTTTTTTCTTTAAAGTTTCACACCAACTTTATTTAAACATTTGATTTAAATATACTTTAAATAATTAATAATGAACAAATAATACCTGAAAGTGCTACGCAGAAAATTATAGCAGTTACACCTTCAAAGCAATGAATCCATTTTTTTCTTTCTGATCGCTGGCCGCCAACATCAAACATTCTAGAAAAAATGAGAGAATTTTTTGGTAAATAAAAAAATTAATAATTATTATTTAAACCTAAGTTTATGAGATCTCCCTGTTTTACCAGGCACATTTTAACACTACTTATCAATAAAAATAAAGTCTCTAAAATTATTTTATGCCGCTCTATGTTCAATGAATAAAGAACATTTTGGAATAAATAGTGTTTTCCCCTTAATAATGAGATCAAAATTTTGTGATAGATCTCATAAATTTTAATTAAGATTTTATTTTAACCATAACTCACTTAAAATGCAAACCTTTGCAGGTAAAATGTGTTTCAACAATTCCAGTTGTTTTGACCCGCGTACGAAGTACATCTTCTTGCAGTGGAATGTAATTAGGTTTAGAAATTCTATCTAGAGAGTTTAAATAATAAGCTGCCGAATCATTCAATTGATATTCACGAGATCTAAAAACAAAATAAATAATAAAACATACTAAAATTAATATTTCTCCCAATATTTATGCTAAATGAGTCTTATTACCTTGCAAAAGACTGTTGAACTCCAGCATCAGCCCATAGTTTTTTCATTAGAAGTACAATTTCTGGAATAAGTATTCCTTCTTCAGCAGCTGAAGCATATGTGAAGAATTGCCGTGCAATTTCCTATAGAAACAAAAATTGAATTACACAAAAATTTATTTAATTGTCATTGATATTATTATTGTCTTACTGTTTTTGATGGATCAGCAAAATCTATCTTGATATGACCCATCGCTCTTATAATTGCCATGAGACTTTGAATTGTATTGCTGTAAACCACACGACGATATTGTTCGCATTCTTCTTGAGAATATCCAGTTTCGTGGATAATTTTCATTTGTTTTACAATTGTTGATTTTCCTGACTCACCAGCACCTGTAATACAAAAAAAATGTAAACAAAAATTAATTAAAAGAACTTATTAATTTATATATGATGCTTTTGAAAGTCAATAAATAATTGATAAAACTGAACTAGGCGGACATCTATTTCAATAACAAAGTAATTAATCAAATGGTAAAATGTGTTGCTTGAAATATCTTCAACTTCAAATAAATTATAAAAACAATCAAAAAGGGAAGTGGTTGGAATTAAAAACTTTGGTTTACACCTGTGAGTTAATGTTTTCTGGAAAAAAATTGCAGGAAAGAGTAATTACAATCTGGGGAGCAATTTTTGTGTGTATCCTTTACAATATTCCGCCAGAGAAAAAGACGGGAATATTGCTAACTGAAATCAGTTTTGAATCGAAATTGTTTTTTTTTTTAATGATTTCACATTTAGAAATGTACGCAGTGAATAATATCTTAAAAGATTAGTTCCAAGAAAACAGTATAACAAATAAAGTTTACTTAGTATCGTCGACTTTTCACTTTCATTGGTCAGAACTGTTTCAAATGTACCGTTATATGTATTTTCATCAATATTTTAGCCAGCAGTTTTGAATAGAATTAATATTTTTAAAGATTTGTGCACAACAGTAACTTGAAAGGTATTTCAATAACACCTAGAGTTTAATAGTTAGAAAAACTCAATATACCGAAATAAAATTGAAAAGTTCTACTTTTTTCAACTTTAAAACAAGAATTTAGTAACTTAACTAAATTAACTTATATAAAAATTTATGTATTTTATCATCACATCAGTATCACTTTAAATGTGAACTTGTCGAATGGAAGTGGAGGAATTCAGTGGACTCTGCAATCATACCTTAAACAACTTGACAACGCCACGGGACGTATGCTTGAGAGAGCAAGGATCATGGATCTCCATCAAATAACATCTTGAGGTGGAGAGAAAAGTTGAAATCGTTGAAAAAGGACCAGCCTGGACAACCAGTAACTAGAGATGGTTCAAAATTTTCAATATCTTCGAATATAGACAGGCAGACGACCAGGTCGGTCTAGAAGTACTTGGCAAAGAATGGTCGAATAGGAATCGGCACAACTGGGAAAGAATTGGAACCGTACACGATGGCGCTTAAAGGCTCTGTGCCCCATAAGGGGAAACTAACGGACGTAAAGTCTGAGTGAAGATCTAATTAAGTAAGTACTTGAAATGTGTTAAAAGTTTATAGGATATACCGAGCTAGTAGTCATCAGTCAACGAAACAAGAAATGCTTGGACAAATTAGCTTAGAGTCTATTACTATTCTTATTAGCGTCGAAATGAGGTAATTTTGTAAATTACGTAAAAAAACAGCTTTCTCTTTCTATCTCATAGAAAAATTTCAAATTTATTTGGCTAGTTCACAGTCCACTTTAAATTTTTATTTTTGTTATCATCATCTTTCGCTAGACGGCTAGAGTAAATTATATAACTAAAAGCTTATTATTAGTCATTATGTTTTAATCAATAACACTCACGTTCATTAAAATCGTATGTATACGATTAGGTAGTAGTAATTCTATAAACAAAAAACATCGTCATTCATTTATCGTAGCCCTCTAACCAACCAGACAACTCTCCAAGTTGACACAGCTGAAGTTGTGAAGATCCCCATGAATGAGTCAACACTGTTGTTGTTTCCGATTCCATCCCTTTTGGATGACGCCCATTTATAAGCTCTATCGATATTCTCTGTTATGTTTATATTTAAATTTGTTTTCATTTCACATGTAATTTATTCACCCAGCAAGCGGCACTGAATGAATAAAAAAAAGATAATTTTACTTTGCAAAAAAAATATATTACATATGTATGTACTTGCACTATGTATGTATATTGTATATGGTATGAAATTTGAACGCATTTGTGCACGTAGACCAACCAACAACATGGCGTACCTACGGTCGCACGGGTGAACATGATACATTTGATTTGAACATGCCCGAGCTATGAGAAAGTTTTTGCACTACTGTGAACTTGAAAATGGAATGTAAAATTTACAAACAATA